>OZ020502.1:21761609-22448130 GCA_963971365.1 Lasioglossum villosulum
TAGTCGCTCTGCATAAAACGCCACTGAGGTACTACGGGCGACTATAGTCGCTCTGCATAAAATGCCACTGAGGTACTACGGGCGACTATAGTCGCTCTGCATAAGATGCCGCGTACTGGATATATGACCAACAATTGGAGTTAGTGGCACGATTACGATTTCCGTGGCCCCTCGTTTTGAGGTTATATTTGTGTTCTTGGGGTTTTCTCTCCGCGGCGGAGAACGAACCCGTTCAGCGGGAGTACCGCGGCGGAGAAGCAGCCCGTAGCGAAATGGTTAAATGTGCTGCGCCACTAGTGTCCTCGTGTAATGACGGCCTTATTGTGTTCAATCGAAGTCGTGGACAACTCGTGTCATGAGCGTATCGGTGACGCACCGTACACTAAACCTTCCTAGGCGGTTCTTAAATGTGCCGGTGACATACCGGAGAGCTTCCCCGGGGAACACAGTTCTCATCAGAGGAAACCAGGGTGCCTTATGACGATGAGTAGCCCGCACGGCGAACGGGCTTATTGTCTACAGCGTGGGAAAGATCAGGTGCTGTTTTGGAGAAATAGTCACGGAATGATTCCTCGTTAGGATGGTGTTTCCTGGATATTTCTAGGTGGACTGAGGTCCTTCTACTGTAATCGGGTTGGCTTTTATAGTAAAGTTTGGTGATAAGGCACGAGGTTGCTGCAGGGTGTGTTGGGTGACGTCATACATCCTTTTCCCGCCAAATACTTGGAAGTTGGTATCCGGTTCCCGCCGAAAGTGACCTCTTCGATGCGGGGTTAGCACGGTAGGGTAGTTTTGGTGTGGTGACGAGGAGTCGGGAGTTCCCTACGCGGTTTGGTACTGATATGTTCGTGCGTTTCGCAGGTCTGTTACAATTTTTTCATTTTCCAAGGGGAAGCCTCATGTACTATATACTAGAGGTAGTGTTCATGTAGTCTAAGAGCATCCCTTTCGATTCAGAATCGGCTTTTAGTTTTTAGATATTTTGATTTAAATTTGTTGACGCATCTAGTAGCTCAGATCATAGCATCTATGTGCAAGACACCTCTAGATGTTCGGCGGTAGGGCATCAGGCTACTACCCAAGCGGTCCGGATTCAAGTTCGACGTACTTATTAAGTTTCCTAACTTGTTCCCTAATTTTTACCGCGGAAAAGCATGCTTTATATTTTAGGACGGCTTAAATTGAGTTGCCTCCAGATTAGTATTAGATCAGTCAATTAATGCTTAAAAGGGGGTGTAGAGGGAAATAAAAGGAACACAATTTTTGACTTTAGAACTTTGTTCAAAAGTCCCTACTCTTAGAAGGTGAGCGGGGTGCAGGAGAGTACATAGAAGGTCTCATTTTTCGAGTTTTCGCTTCTATCTCGGAAACTATGCGTTCTAGCAATAAGACCATTCTATACAAAATTAAAGCTGACAAAATGTGCCACAACATTGATTGGTTTCAGTCTTTCACTATCTCGCATAGTTTTCGAGATACCCGCGCTCAAAATTCACTAATTTAGAAAAAGGAACTTTTAAAAATCAGAGTCCTCAAATCGAGGAAATCGAGCGGAATATAGTTTACCCCTCTCTGATGACCAGATTAATACGTGACTAGTCTACAGACTTAGTGGGGGATGTTGAAGTACGCGCATTGTCCTCATTGTAGACGGTTACGGTTCCAATCCTTTGTTAAATCGGTGGCCAAAATCAAACCGAACATTCTATGGCTCTCACCAACTGAAAGGGAAGTATAACAACATTCTAAGGAATATGACCAAGTCCAGATGTGGTTAGGACATGAGCTGCCTCCTCAGATGTATGGGTGGCAGCTAACCATTAACTCATTTCTATAATAGTATTCTAGTCGGTAAGGTAGAGCGCGATATTGAACTGATAAAAAATTTTTTCGACTCGCCAAAAATCCTTCTGGCAATCGTCATTTTAGCAAAAAAAAGAAAATATTTTCAAAATTTCATCGACTTCTGAGATGAACCGTAAACCGAAGAACCCATATTTTCATTACAACAGTCTGATAGCTTAAAAAACAAAGAATTCAACGATGCAATATATTGACGTTACGCGATCTTCACGGGATCTTCATGCGACCTTCACTCTTTCGTTAGCTCTTGTTGACATAATTAAATATAACGAACTAAAAGAAAGATATCTGAAGCTAAATTACCAGCGATCCATCTCACCAGGAACAAAATTAAGAATCTTGAAGATTTTTCTCCGAGTTCAGTTTACTAAACGAACTTACGAAGAACCATCGAAACCATTGAAATGGAAAAGCTTTTAATTGAAAACTAGCCGGATACCAGGCCAGAAATATGTGTGAAGCCTTCGAAGAGGCTTAATTGACTCTGGCTGCGGGTTCTGAGGCTGTCTACCGTGAAAAATTACAATCACAGGATCGTCGGATGTGCGCTTGTCGATGCGTATTCTGCTCTGAGTGAACGAAAAGCAACGGAAAAAATGTTCGACCGACAATTACGGACAGCCGCGAACGAGCACGGCCGGAAACACGAGGGCTGACCACTGTCGAACCCACAGTAGAAATTCCGCGACGACGGCTCTCTGTTATTTTTCTCGTACCGTACACTGGACGGTCTCCGTGAATTTCACGCGGGACATTCCCAACCATTTTCCAACATGATAATAAACAGAGAATGGTGTGGATGAACCGCAAATATTGCGGACAGCGGAATATAATAAACCAACATTCTTCGTGGTCAAAATACCCATCAAACTTCGGCTGATCTACTGCTGATTATGTGCAGAGTGTAAAGAAATTATACAGGGTGGTTCACCAGATATTACCACCTAGATTTTCGTCATTTTTGTGATTCGTAGCGAAGAATATTTACATAAGGTTGAATGGTTTCGAGAGATGCTTACTTTGGTGTTGTTCGTCTACTTGTAAGCGAACTCGTAAAAAAGATATGCGGGTCGTAGGGTTTGCAATACCCGACTAAAAATACAATATCGGTATACGGTATTTTTTTAAACGTTGTACCGGAATACCGTTACTATTACCGGTATTAGGAATTTTCAAAAAGGTACAAGAACATTTATTTGTTTCTGTGCCATATTTATTAGTTTTATACAAAAAATAATGAACTAAAAAATATAAAAAATTTTGTTATGTACAAATATGTAATAAAGGAACATATGTTATAATCAAGTATTATTAATAAAAGCAGTAAAATAATAATTTTTAACGTCAGAAACAAAAAATATTATATAAAAAATAAACCATTACAGTAGTACAATACAAAAAAGGAACAAACATAAAATATTATTATTAAAGAGATACTAATAACTAAGAGTAAAGAGATAATATAGATACTAAGAGTAAATATCATTAATATCTATTAATAGAAAAAATATTAACTAAGTTAACTGCAAATTTTTGAAATTTGAATGTAAAAAACATAATGCATCTATTAGATAATGCATATATAGACTGTCATAAATCATGGAATGGATTTTTCTGTACAAATTAACTGGAGTTGGAAATGCTTTTTTCCCATCCACGCTGGTTGGTGCTACTGTTAATAATGAACGATATAACAGTTCCCTGTATCTCGATCGACAATTGTTAGTAATGAGCGATATATACTTCCTCTAAATATTAGCCTCGATGTCCTTCATCTTTTAACAACTTCGGTCACTCGTCAGACGGTTTTAGATAAATCTATTTTTGTATTACTTTTGTATTATTGTTTGTGGAAATTTTATTATTTATAGCTAATTGAAATTCAGCAAATGATTGATGTTGGTACTAGTGTAAATATGTATTTCAAATAAGAGTAGATGCCTGTAAAGTTATATTTATTATTTATAAATAATACCGAAAATATCGGTATTTTACCTTAGCAAATACCGGTCTCACGAAATTGCAAAATAGCACGAAATACCGGTATTCGGTATACCGGTATTGCAATCCCTAGCGGGTCGTCAGTATTTTTTAAACATATTCGTGTGTTTTTCCTCCAATTAAATTTTTTCTCCACTAAAACTGAACGGTTTTTTTTATTGTCGATACGATTTTATTTCTACTTTGTTTGCGATACGATTTTATTTCTACTTTGTTTTCGATACGATTTTATTTCCACTTTGTTTTCGAACCGATTTTATTTCTACTTTGTTTTCGATACGATTTTATTTCTACTTTCTTTGCGATACGATTTTATTTCTACTTTGTTTTCGATACGATTTTATTTCTACTTTGTTTTCGATACGATTTTATTTCTACTTTGTTTGCGATACGATTTTATTTCTACTTTGTTTTCGATACGATTTTATTTCTACTTTGTTTGCGATACGATTTTATTTCTACTTTGTTTTCGATACGATTTTATTTCTACTTTGTTTGCGATACGATTTTATTTCTACTTTGTTTTCGATACGATTTTATTTCTACTTTGTTTTCGATACGATTTTATTGCTGCTTTGTTTTCGATACGATTTTATTGCTGCTTTGTTTTCGATACGATTTTATTTCTACTTTGTTTTCGATACGATTTTATTTCTACTTTGTTTGCGATACGATTTTATTTCTACTTTGTTTTCGATACGATTTTATTTCTACTTTGTTTGCGATACGATTTTATTTCTACTTTGTTTTCGATACGATTTTATTTCTACTTTGTTTTCGAACCGATTTTATTTCTACTTTGTTTTCGATACGATTTTATTTCTACTTTGTTTGCGATACGATTTTATTTCTACTTTGTTTTCGATACGATTTTATTTCTACTTTGTTTGCGATACGATTTTATTTCTACTTTGTTTTCGATACGATTTTATTTCTACTTTGTTTGCGATACGATTTTATTTCTACTTTGTTTTCGATACGATTTTATTTCTACTTTGTTTGCGATACGATTTTATTTCTACTTTGTTTTCGATACGATTTTATTTCTACTTTGTTTTCGATACGATTTTATTGCTGCTTTGTTTTCGATACGATTTTATTGCTGCTTTGTTTTCGATACGATTTTATTTCTACTTTGTTTTCGATACGATTTTATTTCTACTTTGTTTGCGATACGATTTTATTTCTACTTTGTTTTCGATACGATTTTATTTCTACTTTGTTTGCGATACGATTTTATTTCTACTTTGTTTTCGATACGATTTTATTTCTACTTTGTTTTCGATACGATTTTATTGCTGCTTTGTTTTCGATACGATTTTATTTCTACATTGTTTTCGATACGATTTTATTTCTACTTTGTTTTCGATACATTTCACAGGTCGAAACATAATTTCTAATGATTTTATCTATGACACACTGTATAAACTTTATCTTCAATTTTTAACGAGTCTCTGCAATTTTTATTCTTGCGATGAGTAGAGTATGATGCAATAAAAGAAATTGTTGATTTTTTGACTTTGAACAGCAAGGTTAAGGTTAATTCTGTAGCACCTTTACAACATCAATTTCAACTTCTGAAACTGATTGTGAGATCTACATAAGTCAATAGACCTATGGGAAGAATTTTTAGTAAAATTTGCATAATGTGACCACTAACATTGTTCCTGTGTTATAATATGGTATGATTGGATAACATTTTAGCATATAAAATCGAATTTTATGTACTTCTCTGATAACGTAAAACTTCTAAATATACAATTACTAGAAAGTCAACAGTGTGCCATTACATTATTTATCAACGAGGATCTCGTATATTGTATATTATTTTTTAACGATACATGGCTAATTCTTCCAAATTTGCATAATTTCCGTGTATACAATAATTTTTATCCGGTGATCAAAACGTTAGGCTTTTGAATAGTTATATTCCCAAAGAAATTTTCTTCTGTCGTGTCGGTTAATTTATGGTAAATATTTTGTAGATCTAAATATAAATGGAATACCGCATTCGTTTCAGAGTGCCGTGTTTGTTTTTTAAATAAATTTGTCTTAAGATTTCACCGTTACTCGTCAAGCCAGGTTGTCAAACGGGTAAGAGGTAAATTTTCGAACCGAATGGAGTTTGTTCCGATGAAACGAAAATTGCGTTCGTTTATCTCTTTGTGCTGGTTTCCTTTGACGTTTGTATTGCGCAAGGCTTTCTGATTTGAATAGATTCCAAGAAAATCGCGCCATTTTCATGTCTTTGTGTTTACTCATTTCATTTCCCGTCTAGAAAAAGAACGATTGTTCTTCAATTATAATATAAAAGACGTTAAATTACACGATACCATAGTTGGCACGAAACTTTATAATCTTTTCATCAGTTGTATTAATTGCTCTTCCGTCAGGCAATAATTAAACGTCCGCATTTTATTAAAAGATCTGCGATACCATTAACATTATACGCAAGTGCTTCATACTTTGCACAAAAATTATACTGCATCTGTTTAATTATTATTACTATATGCTGCAGTAAATACTACGATAATTACATTTCATGTCGTGTCTCATAGAATCTAAAAAATCCTCTGCAATATGTTTCGCATTTATGAGCTTCTGTAATACACGTGCATGGTCGTGTATTATTATCCATATTTTTATTAATCTCTTTTTCTTTATTTATATTTCGTATTATTTTAACATATCCGTACTTCTGTATGTATTCGTATTGTTGAATTTTTCATATACCATTAATAATAATAGGGATTCTAACATGTCGTGTATAAATGCTTTTAAAAGGAACGTGAAATTTATTGTTATTTCGAATGAAAACATTTTTCACCGACTGGAAAGTTATAATACATTCAGAAAATGTAAAAATAACAAATGTGAAACAGTTATGAATAAGCAAAGGTTTCCGAACTAATGCTCTTCTGTGTAACGAGAAATTCGTTTAAAAGAAATAAAATACCCGTTCGA
Source organism: Lasioglossum villosulum (assembly GCA_963971365.1). NCBI lineage: Eukaryota > Metazoa > Arthropoda > Insecta > Hymenoptera > Halictidae > Lasioglossum > Lasioglossum villosulum. The sequence goes on from OZ020502.1 coordinate 21,768,438, forward strand.
AAATTCATGCATTCGTGTGTTCTACCATTCAGAAGAAGTAGAATTGGTCTGTCATGATCAGACGCGTCAGCCGATTTCGATTCAATGCACGCGGTACTACTGAATTTACTAACACGATTTTCTTGGGAGCGATGTGGCAAATAGGAAAATACTATTTGTTATTTTTATACTCTTTTGCCAAAAGTATAATGTCATACTCGCTTTACCACCCATCCTGAAATATTCTGAACGACATACTCAAGTGTACAAACGACATGTTTCCTTGACAGGGTCAGATAAAAAAAGTTAAAAACAGGCACCTTAGCCACTTCGATTTAGTTATTCCTTTTTGCAGGGTGTGTGAATAACCGCACCGGACACAATAGGATATACGTTGTTTTATAAAGATTACAAAATAAAGGGTATAGTCGGATAAGCATGGGCTAGCGGACCGTTCTGATTCTCCTGATTCCTGATGTCTTAAAACATCGTTTTATGTCAAAAAAAAATTTGGAAAATTTCAAATGTCTACCCTCACCGATAGGGGTGATATTGGGGTAAATTCCCCCGCACTTGGATGCAATTTGCTACAAAACGAGACAAGATATCGACACGGGATAAACGGCAAACAAAAGATACAGATATACTCTACATTCCAGATTTTTTCTAAAATTTTGTTGCTAATTATTTATAGTTGAAAATAATTAATTAATTTTTTGGGAATTTTTTAATGTATCTTCCCCTGGGTTGACGCCGACCAAAAAATTATGAAATATTGCTATGATACTTACCTACTTTGTAAAAAAATCTCAGAAGTGTCCATTTGGTGGGACAGTGTCAAGAAAAATAAAGTATGCCGGCGAACGCTTGGTCTGATCAGTATCGGCGCAGCGACCGAATCCCCTTGCGGTGACTAGTAATGGGAACGAACGGGAAGTCGACGGTGTGTACGGAAAAGCTGATACATGTAAAAATGCGACTAAACCGTCTAATATATAATAATATTTTAATAATATTTTCAGTATTTTATAATAATATTGAAGTGCAAACAATAAAATTCGTTTAGTTTATAAATGCATATAAAAAAAAGGAAAAAACAAGAAAAGAAAGTTGAGTTAAGAAATATTCGAACTCGAGCCCTTCGTAGCATCAAGGATCCTCTAACACCGTTACCATACAACATATTTGTGAGAAGCTTCTTCTTTCTGTTACTTAACAGCAACGAACTAGCTTTACACGCGTTTTTCTTCTTCAATGTAAGCTATTTCCTAAAATATAATTGTTTAGATTTCCAACTGTAATCATATATTAGAACATTTAGTCGCATGTTTACATGTACAGTAAATTATCCATATAAGTCCCTAGCACGGGTCTGTCGAGGGACATTTATGCACCACAGTCACTATTCTTTGAGTGTTGCCGAACGTAGAAAAGGACAGCCGAGCTCGAGAGGCGTCTGTCGCCGAGAAATGTAAACATAGCTAATCCAAATTGCCAACTTCCTTATTTTTCATCATTTTTGTATGAGACTTCGATGACCATATTTGTGGCATTTTTCTAATGCAAAATGATACCAAACATGATATAATTCCGCTGATATTTAGGTGTGTAACGGCGAGCCTTTGAAATGTACTGGCGACTACGACTCTCTGCGTCTCTTTCCTTCCCATACGCTATCCTACGCGCCCGAAACTTTAACTGTCTATTACGCAAGTAAATATCATCGGAATTATATCATATGTGGTATCATTGTTCTTAGAAAAATGCCACAAATATGGTAATCGCAGTCTCATAAAAAAAATAATGGAAAATAAGGAAGTTGGAAAGGGTATAGCAGGATAAGCATGGGCCAGCGGCCCCCGCTTCGATTTTCCTGATTTCTGTCTTAAAACATAGTTTTATGTCTAAAACAACATTGTGTAAAATTTCAAATGTCTATCCCCACCGATAAGGGTGATATTGGGGTAAATTCCCCCGCACTTAAATGCAATTTACTACAAAACGCGAAAAGATATCGACATGGGATAAACGGCAAACAAAAGATATAGATACACTCTACATTTCAGATTTTTTTCAGAATTTTTTGCTAATTATTTATAGTTGAAAATAATTAATTAATTTTTTGGGAATTTTTTTAACTATGTTCCCCTGGGTTGACACCTACCAAAAAATTCTAAACTATTGCTATGATACTAACCTATTTTGTAAAAAAATCTCAGAAGTGTCCATTTGGTGGAACAGTGTCAAAAAAAATAAAGTATGCCGGCGAACGCCCGGTTTGATCAGTAACGGCGCAGCGACCGAATTCCCTTGCGGTGGCGAGTGATGGGAGCGAACGGGAAGTCTGCGCGTGTACGGAAATGCTGATACCTGTAAACATGCGACTAAATCTTCTAATATATGATTACAGTGGGAAGTCTAAACAATTATTTTTTAGGAAATAGCTTACATTGAAGAAGAAAAATACGTGTAAAGCTAGTTTGTTGCTGTCAAGTAAAAGAATGAAGAAACTTCTCACAAGTATGTTGTGTGGTCACGGTGTTAGAGGTTCTGCTCGATGCTACGGAGGGCTCGAGTTCGAATCCTCCTCAACTCAACTTTTTTTTTTATGTGCATTTATAAACTAAACGATTTTTATTGTTTGCACTTCAATATTCTACAAATCAAACATAATTATTAATTTGTAATTATCATATAGATTAAAATGTTTTATATGTTTCTAATTTTGCGGAAATATAAATCAAGTTTTTATTATTTACACCTATACAATGGTTTTATTCTTTTTCTTTTTACTCCTCATTACTTTACTATAATGCAATATGCTGCTGCGTATTTCTGCGCTCAAATTCTGGACACTGAAATAATAATATCTCACGCATGTACCAAGTTCGCGATGGGAAGATTGCTTAACAACAATGATTTTTTCTTTTATTATTGCAATCCACTTGATTTTAATTCCGCAAAATTAGAAACATATAAAACATTTTAATCTATATGATAATTACAAATTAATAATTATGTTTGATTTGTAGAATATTGAAGTGCAAACAATAAAAATCGTTTAGTTTATAAATGCACATAAAAAAAAAAGTTGAGTTGAGGAGGATTCGAACTCGAGCCCTCCGTAGCATCGAGCAGAACCTCTAACACCGTGACCACACAACATACTTGTGAGAAGTTTCTTCATTCTTTTACTTGACAGCAACAAACTAGCTTTACACGTATTTTTCTTCTTCAATGTAAGCTATTTCCTAAAAAATAATTGTTTAGACTTCCCACTGTAATCATATATTAGAAGATTTAGTCGCATGTTTACAGGTATCAGCATTTCCGTACACGCGCAGACTTCCCGTTCGCTCCCATCACTCGCCACCGCAAGGGAATTCGGTCGCTGCGCCGTTACTGATCAAACCGGGCGTTCGCCGGCATACTTTATTTTTTTTGACACTGTTCCACCAAATGGACACTTCTGAGATTTTTTTACAAAATAGGTTAGTATCATAGCAATATTTTAGAATTTTTTGGTAGGTGTCAACCCAGGGGAACATAGTTAAAAAAATTCCCAAAAAATTAATTAATTATTTTCAACTATAAATAATTAGCAAAAAATTCTGAAAAAAATCTGAAATGTAGAGTGTATCTATATCTTTTGTTTGCCGTTTATCCCATGTCGATATCTTTTCGCGTTTTGTAGTAAATTGCATTTAAGTGCGGGGGAATTTACCCCAATATCACCCTTATCGGTGGGGATAGACATTTGAAATTTTACACAATGTTGTTTTAGACATAAAACTATGTTTTAAGACAGAAATCAGGAAAATCGAAGCGGGGGCCGCTGGCCCATGCTTATCCTGCTATACCCTTTGGATTAGGCGGTCTCACCGAGACATCCGAGATGCATGATGTCATACTTCTCGGCGACCGAGGCCTCTCGAGTTTGTTGGCCCCTCAAGAGGGTATACCCCGTAGTAGTGGGGATAGCTCCGGGACTTTTAAAGGCCACACTTTTAAGACATTTATGGGTATTTTACTGTATCAGCTTTTCCGTACACGCGCCGACTTCCCGTTCGCTCCCATAACTAGCCACCGCAAGGGGATTCGGTCGCTGCGTCGATACTGATCAGACCAAGCGTTCGCCGGCATACTTTATTTTTCTTGACACTGTTCCACCAAATGGACACTTCTGAGATTTTTTTACAAAGTAGGTAAGTATCATAGCAATATTTCATAATTTTTTGGTAGGTGTCAACCCAGGGGAAGATACTTTAAAAAATTCTCAAAAAATTAATTCATTATTTTCAACTATAAATAATTAGCAAAAAATTTTGGAAAAAATCTGGAATGTAGAGTTTATCTATATCTTTTGTTTGCCGTTTATCCCATGTCGATATCTTTTCTCGTTTTGTAACAAATTGCATTTAAGCGCGGGGGAATTTACCCCAATATCACCCTTATCGATGTGGGTAGACATTTGATATTTTACGCAATGTTTTTTTAGACATAAAACTATGTTTTAAGACAGAAATCAGGAAAATCGGAGCGGGAGCCGCTGGCCCATGCTGATCCTGCTATACCCTTTTCGCGCCGCTCGACATTCGACTTCCGTCACATCGACTTCCGTTACATCAGAAAATTGTTACCCTCAGCAAAGAAGTTTCACTTCAAAAATACGTGTAAAGCTAGTTCGTTGCTGTCAAGTAACAGAAAGATGAAGCTTCTCACACGTATGTTGTATGGTCACGGTGGTTAGAGATTCTGCTCGTTGCTTCGAATGGCTCTCGAGTTCGAATCCTCCTCAAACTTTCTTTTCTTGTTGTTTTATTTTTGTTATATGCATTTATAAACTAATATATGATTGCCGTTGGAAGTCTAAACAATTATATTTTAGGAAATAGCTGACATTGAAGAATAAAAGTACGTGTAAAGCTAGTTTGATGCTGTTAGGTAACAGAAAAAAGAAGCTTTTCACAAGTATGTTGTATGGTCACGGTGTTAGAGGTTCTGCTCGATACTCCGAAGGGCCCCGAATCCTTCTCAACTCCATTTTCTTTTCTTGTTTTTTTTCTTTTTTCTATATGCATTTATAAACTAAACGATTTTTATTGTTTGCACTTCAATATTCTATAAAATATTCTGCTCGATGCTTCGGAGAGTTCGAATCCTCCTCAACTCAACAGGAAACGGAAGTGTCGGGATACTTTTGAGCGGTAGTGTATTTCAAAGTCATTGAAATGGGAAAGAAAGTAGCACATCGACTTTATCGAAGAACCATTTCAACCTGGTTTCAACACATATTGTGATATATAATTTTTGTAATTAATCTCTTTTGCAGAGGCGGCTCGCAGTGCCTCTGTCAGAATGAAAGTCGATTATGTTGCCTCGTGCATCGTGGGCAATTGACCGAGCGCCATCGTAGACGGCGCGCGGTTTCCTGTTCTTATTCTATTCTCCCACGCGCAACGAAGCCGAGAGTTCGACGATCAATCACTGTGATAATTAATGATGCTCATTTCTAATTATCCATGTCTTCGTTAGTCAGTATCCGTGCTATTCGTTCCATCGAACCAATTCCCCACTGTAGAACGCACCTCACACTCAGTGGCGAAAGGCGGTTCACACCTTCGGTGTCTGTGTTCCTGACGGCTATAAATTCGTAGCGAGTAGAAACGGCGTCGTTAGCAGGCGCTGCCAAAAATTCGTACGATTTTTTCCATGATAAAAAATTAGACCGACTTTTAAAAAAAAACTTAAAAAAATGCACTAAGAAGTATGAAATTGTTTGGTTTATACGGGAAGCGAAAGAATATTTGTTGTTGGTATTAATATTTACTTCTACATAATATATAATTATAAAACTAATTTACTATCCTTTTACACAAAACTTATTCCTGATATCTTTGGCTCATAGCTCCTTTCTTTACCCACATACAATTAGTACTGAAGTTCTCGTTCCTGCTTTTACAAGCGCTGCTCTCGCACTCACACGCATGTATACATACAGATGTATTCTCACATTCCAACAGAAACAATTTCCATTTTCAAAAATAGTAAATATAATACGATTGTAGCGGACATGGTGCGTGGGAAAGGCGATCTTTCCAAACGTGGAAATTTGGCTTGTCCCAAGTGCACACGCTGGGCGGTCGGGCCGAAGGATGCGTCATTAAAGTGACGATTGCCAGAACATCGGCTCGACCGTTGTCAGGTCCTTGGAGTGACGATTTACGGCACTCTGTATCGGGGGAGGTAAAACTTCTCCAGGCTCTGAGAAACGGAGATTTTCCTTCCCCCGCTTCGACTGTTTTGGTCGTCCCCCCCATTGTGAAAATTTGCATTCTGACATATTTTGTTTTCAAATATTTTCAGACGCAATACTTGTTCTTTGAAAAAGATCCACATCGGGATCGAAACGTCAGAAACATTTACTAATTGCACATTTGTTGTTTTTTCTTTCTAAAATGATCGAACCTGACGCCGATATCATTTAAACTTTAAATAAAGTAGAAAGTCGATAAGGTAGAGCGCGACATTGAAATGATAAAAAACTTTTTTTCGACTCGCCAAAAATCCTTCTGGCAATCGTCATTTTAGTAAAAAAAGAAGGTAGTTTCAAAATTTCATCGAATTCTGAGGTTGACGGTAAACGGAAGAACAGCCGATTGTATTATATAGTTACTATTTTTGAAAATGGAAATTATTTCATACTTTCTAGTGCATTTTTTAAGTTTTTTTTCGAAGACGGTTCAATATTCTTTTATAAAATTTTTGTTTAGTTCACACTTCTTTTAATGTACGAATAGGTCTTTTTTGCTATAACAATAGTTCTTAACAATAACAAATCACATACATTTTTGCAAGTGTGATCATCGCGGAAATATCTCCTACTAAATGTGAAAGGTTTCATCGCGTACATTCCTTGCTGAGCAAACGCCGAAGAAGTCGATTAAATATAAATGAGGCATTACGTTTTTTGCAACAGAAGTCGTTAGGTATGTAAAAATGCAAAAATTTGTTTGTTTCGTACCGATTGGTCCATTCATCTCGGTGTAATCGGTGAACACACATAAAAAAAGCGACAAAAGGCACATACAGGTCGAATTGAGTTACCTCCTCCTTTTTCGAAGCCGGTTGACAAACAAAAAGAAATAATGTTGGTTAGTGACGCGACAACGTACGATTCCGACACGAATACGCGAGAAAATCGCGAAACAACGATATCGCTTGTAACTTGATGAAAATCCGCAAACACACACACACACAGAGTTCCTGAAACACAGCTCCATACATCATTTCCGTACACCCACGTTTTTATTTTATTTTCCTTGTTTTTTCGCTTTCATTTCCTTGAATTCTTCGCTTAGAAGTCGGCTTAACGACGCGCGAGCAAAAATCGGGCATAATGACACGTGGAACGACGGAGATTCGAATTTCCCAGCGTAGACACACAGCTCGCGGAACGTTAATGCACGCGTTATAAATAACGTCGGGATATTTCCATTTTTATTGTAATAGTTCGGAGAGAGATTCGATCGCTGACCGAGTTCGAACTTTTCGGGTGATCAGTGTTATTCCGGCGACCGGGAACAATGCGGTTACCAAGCAACCGCAAGAACAGTTCCGGGACTGTCTTCGAGGAGTCAGAATCGATGTTTTTTCGAGTTTGTTTGGCACTGTCGACCGTCGACTCTATGAGTTTCTTTCGGAATGGGTTTGCAACACGGGAGACTGTAAATTTGATCTTCGTAGGTTCACTTTAAATTTTAGATTTCTATCCAGTAGCACTGTGGGGCGACATTAGACATGGGCTTCATGGTAAAACAAATCAAGAACTGAAGCAATTTAGATTAAAGACTTCGTAAAACTATTAGAAATTCAATTAAACGAACAAAATAATTAACATTTTTATAATAGCTGATTTGAAGAAACGTTAAACTTTGGTATATGATTTTGAAAACTTGGTAACTTTAATCTCATCCGTCCGTCGGTAGTATGAGATCGATGAAATGACAAGGAAAATAGTCATTTTTCGGTGTTTCTTTATTCAAATTGATGAGTTAAGATTTACAGTAAATTATCCACGTAAGTCCCTAGCACGGGTCTGTCGAGGGACATTTATGCACCACAGTCACTATTCTTTGAATGTTGCCGAACGTAGAAAAGGACAGCCGAGCTCGAGAGACGTCCGTCGCCGAGAAATGTAAACATAGCTAATCCGAATTTCCAACTTCCTTATTTTTCATCATTTTTGTATGAGACTTCGATTACCATATTTGTGGCATTTTTCTAAGAAAAATGATACCAAACATGATATAATTCCGATGATATTTAGGTGTGTAATAGACAGTCAAAGTTTCGGGCGCAAGACTACGACTCTCTGCGTCTCTTTCTTTCCCAGCGCTATCCTACGCGCCCGAAACTTTGATTGTAATCTTACACAAGCAAATATAATCGGAATTATATCATATGTGGTATCATTGTTCTTAGAAAAATGCCACAAATATGATAATCGCAGTCTCATAAAAAAAATAATGGAAAATAAGGAAGTTGGAAATTTGGATTATACTTTTCGGCGACCGAGGCCTCTCTAGTTTCTGGGCCCCTCAAGAGGGTATACCCCGCAGTAGTGGGGATAGATCCGGGACATTTATCGGCCAGACTTTTAAGACATTTATGGATATTTTACTGTACATCTTAGGTTTCTTGGTTGTGTTTCGCATTGAAAATATAAAAGTCGCGAAGGTTCGGTTAACTTTACCTACATATAGCAGAACAGTATAAATTATTTCAGGAAAACTGTGTCAAATTAACACGAGGGACGGATGAGGGTTAACCCACTAGACACAGTTTCAGTATAATTTACAGTAATCATAAATATAATGATCAGAACATTCGGGACTATCGTGTGCCCATTTTTGGCACTTTGAACATTGAATCCAGTCTTCTTCGTTCCTTTCCAACTTTGTATAATACTTTTTGAAGTGGAACTTCTTTGCTGATGGTAACGATTTTCTGATGTAACGGAAGTCGATGTAACGGAAGTCGAATGTCGAGCGGCGCGAAAATTTAAACTGAGAATGAACGGAGAAAAATAATTTCTTACCCCGACGGGATTCGAACCCCGGTCTACCGATTGGTAGTCCAACTCCTTAACCGCTTGGACAACCAATGATCTTAGAATGACAGCGAAGATTTTGGTAGTAGTATCAAACGAAATGGTTAGAAATGCATGGTTATGTTACGCCTATAGACTCGTAGAGATAGACTGCACCGTCTTACGGAAAGAAAGAAAGCATGAGCCAGGATCTATAGCGCTCTCTCTCACTTTTTGTAATCCGCGCTGTCATTGAGGGCTACAGCGCTTCGTACAGGCCGCGCAGTCTAATGATACAACAGCACGTGCAGCCACGTTTCTATTTTTATGTTATTGAAGTGTTCTATTGAAGTGATTATTTTATTATTATACTAATGTGTGTTTTTATTACATATATTAGATATATATTTACAAAACAAGAGGTATGTATATAAATTACAAAATTACATGTAAAATAAAAAATCATGTGCGTGGAAACCACGTGTGGCAGAAGTGAAACTTATTGCTCATTATGTATAATAATTTATGGGTATCTATTTAATTTTATGTATATTATACTGATGCAGTTTACTCATGCAATACTCATATATTTAGTAATTTATTTGATATAACATAATTTAATAACGTAACAATTATTTTGCATTACTGATATAGCAATATTTAAGTGGTGCCTCAGAGTTGCTACTCGCGTGCTAAGGGTTAAGGGAACTCCCCTATTTGGGTTCACTTGGGTTAATTGGCTGAGCCCCCAAACAGTGTTAGCACAGGGCCCCAAAATTAAAGCTTCCCCGCTGTCAATGTTAAAATATATACTATGATTTAGACAGATGTATCATGCTAATGTTCGAACATAATTACTGGGTTCTAATGTACACAGAGTTATATTCAATTAATTAAATAACTTCTGGTTGCAAGTGGAAACTTGAATCACAGTATTCACAATGATTCATAACTAGACTGCGGATTTTTATGCAAAATGAAAATGTTCGGCATTAATTGTAAACAACTAGAGTTAAATAAAAACGATTTTCTCTCGTATTATATTTAATATATATATATATATATATATATATATATATATATATATATATATATATATATATATATATATATAAATGGATATTTGTATATACAGGGTGATTACCTACAGGTGGGAGAAAATTTAAGGGGTGGTTCTCGACGATAATATAAGACGAAAATAAAGAATAAAAAAATTGCGATTTCGACTTCGTTAATTAGATATTAGCAATTAAAAATTGGCCCAAAAAGCGGCAACATTTCGACACAGATGAACGTTGCGTACGTCACACAGGCGTGCGACACTCTCGTATCAAGTGACAAACGCATGCAAACCTTGGTTCTCATTTGGGGCCCCAGCGAGGTGAAAATGTTTAAAAAATCGTTGGACGACATTGAACCTACCTACTCGTTAAAATCCACGAGGGCATTTTTATTATCCGCCCTTTGGAATTATCGAGTAGAAGGGGTCAATGCCCTTTCACTTTGAAATTCTTCTCACACAAATCCACAAATCCTTATCCTGCACTATAATTGTTCATAACACCGTACATAATACACTCAAACAAACCACTTTAAAATGGTATCCATTGGGTCCATAAATGTTGAATAAAATCCTCACAAATGCAAGTATCCAGAAAAATGCACATACATATTGGAATCGTTCACAGCTAATTCACGTTTGATGGACGTCAATTTGACTTTCGCACACAAAAATAAAATATCAGTGAAATTACTGTGAAGTACACCCACTTAATTAATACCCTAATTCAATGTTTTAAGAAAATGTGTTTCTGCGAGGAGACAGCTGACGTGATGAATGTCACACACATGAGACATTTGGCGGTCACAGACAGAATGAGAAAGAGTCACGAAATTCATGAAAACAGGATAGAGAATGTATTGGTATGGCAACGCGTGATGTTTGGGCGGGAATTTGCTGTAGATCTTCATTTGTTTTATCGATCTGGCATTGACCTCACAGCTGTCTTGAATCAGTGTGCATACGAACGTGAACGTGTACAAACGATTCTCCTCGCAGAAACACATTTTCTTATAACATTGAATTAGGGTATTAATTAAGTATATATATCGAAACTGTTTGACCGATCAACATGAAACTTGGTACATATATGTATTTTTTCATGGAGAAGGTTTTTACACTACACATTTCTTTGTAACTCGCCGATATAGATGTCGCTGCAATATATCAACTCAAAATTGGTATACATAGGTATTTGAGCACGAGGTATTTTATACTGCGAAACACGTTCGGACACGTTTAAGGTCAAGTCTTCCTGGGAAAAGCATGCACCTGTCATATTACATACCGCGAAAAACCCCCCTCCTCCACGCTTTAGAACGAGTTTTGCATCTTTCAAGTCTATATTCATTATTTTAACTATTATTTCAACAATAAATTATTATTAATGAATTAATAATGTTCCCTAGTGTTATCATATTTTACACCGCGAAACACGTTCAGACACGTTCGAACACGTACGGACACGTCAGTCTATATTCATTATTTGAACTATTATTTCAACAATAAATTGTTATTAATGAATTAATAATGTTCTTCAGGGAAGAAATGGATGTTTGTGTATATATATATATATGCTTAAGATCAAAAATCTAAGTTCTTCTCACATTTAGCAAGGGTGAAACCGTGTCGGGGGCTGCAAGTTTCATATATTAGAAGAGTATTCTTAAACTTTAAACTTTTATTGTTCTGCATTTTGCTTGCACTACTTATGTTACAATTAATGAGGAGATTTCAAATTATACTTAAAATGTTTCAATGACGTACCAGATGCATTACAATCATTCATTTACAATTTGTATAAAATAATATTCTACAAGTATGACAATTGATTATTTAAGAACAAATTCATTTTTCAACTACAAGAAGCGGGAAAGGATAAGAATAATTTTCTAAATTCTGTTGTCATAGTACCATATTACTTTTATATAAAATTTTGAGTAAAATCTGCAGTTTCCTCGTAGCATGTAAAATCAAGTAATTAAAAGCTAATCGATTTAAGCACAACTCACTTTGGTATACTCTTGTTAATGAAAGGAATGTATATTTATTGCGGTGGAAAATTGGCGTGGTTTTCGTAGCGCGAAAGCAACAGCATGTTTTATTATCTCCGTGTAGACAAGTGCGGATTGTTTCACCGCTAACGCAAAACCTTGTAGCGAGCAGATTACACGTTATTCTTGGTTGTCTCGTATATTATCATTAATGACACCGGGACGCCGTTCTCATAGCTCATTTCCAAGTCTCTCACCCCCTATTCGGAAGTTATCGAACCACTTTTGTCCGGGATATTCACATACGCCACTAGTTTCGAATGATATATACAATAATAAAGAGCTATTTTACCAGGTTCAAATTTATGATCTTAAAAATGTTGTCTCGGAAATAAGCAAATCATCGAAGCTCTTGTATGAAAATATTGTTGACCCAAAAATCTTGTCGCTCTTACTATGATTTAAAATGTCGTATGATTAAATTAGATTTTATAAAATATGATGACTGCTTTTTAATATACAGAGTATTTACCACCTAAACTAATCATCTTAACTCCTTGCCGCATTTTAACGAGTCAAATTCGTCATAAAGATTTTAACAAAGTCTAACAAATGTGAATGTTGTGTGTTTCTTTTTTGATGAAATAAAACTTGATTCCTCTCTAATCAATATTTAAGCATTCAAATAAATGTAGCCATACAAAGAATATTTTTCTTTACGTTCTACATTTTTGGGGATAAACATGTTTTAATCACTGTAACTGTAAATAAAATTAAATGTCTCACTTACTCTTTATAATAGGGGAAAAACAGAGACGAGTATTTGGATCGAGGGTGCAAATACGATGATAGGCAAAAAATTGTTCTCAAGGTCATTTCTTCCAGGTCATCGAAGATTAATGGGACTGCATATTTTCATTACACAGTCTTATAGCTCATAAAAAGACAAATTCAACAATGTGCGATTGTTGACCTTCACGTGACCTTTTTTATACGTAACATTCTGTAATAGTCTGTAATTTTAAATATTAGAAAAATTAAAGAAGTTAAGATTATCGATATATACATATACACACGGTGTTCAGGCTATTACTAACCAGCATTTTTTGTGTAAATAGTAAATATTTTTAAAACATGATAGAGGAAAAAGTAGTACTGTTTTTTATGCGCAACACAACGGCATATGCATTTTTGTTTTATTTACATTATTTTGATAGAAATGAAGGTGACCTTCAATTTGAAGTAACTTGATTTATACTGAAAGAAATCATTTTTCATTATAATTACGTTTGCACAAAATTTCCGAGTTTGAGGTCATTTCAAGGTCTTAGTGTAATACACTGTCAAATTCGTCTCGACGTCAGAAACAATCCTACGGTGTCCACAACATGTAGTGTCATTTAAGAAAGTCAAGGTGACCTTTATTTTTTTCCGTAAACAGCATTTTTTCAGATTTAAGAATGTGCAAACATGTAGCTCACCAAGTACTGAGAAACTTTTGTGTGAAACATTTTTTAATTGCACTACTGAAAATGCCTAAAAATGGTGACATAACTTAACGGATATACCCTGTATATACATATGTATACAGGGTGTCCCAAAATTCCCTCAGCATCGGGAAATGGGAGGTTCCTTGGGTCATTTCAAGCACCATTTTCCTTTACGAAAATGCCATCCGAGGCTTCGTTAAGGAGTTATTAACGAAAAACACGGACCAATCAGAGCGCGAGCTAGACGCGTATTGTATCGTTCCGCGCCGCGCGGCATCAGCTGAGCGTTGGTAGCACGCCGCGATGTTGTACCGAACAAGAGTTTCTCGATCATGTAAATCCTCTCCGATTTCGATGAGCTTCGGACACCTTCTCAAGACCACGATTCTGAACAACATTTCCCTTTACAGTTTTTGTCTGCTGGTATTAGTTTAGGAAATAATAGTGCAAAAACTAATGATTGAATTTGAATCGATGTACCAATATCTCATCCGATTCCGATGAAATTTTAATACGTTGTCAGGACCCCGATTCTGAACAACATTTCCCTTTACAGTTTTTGTCTGGCGGCATTAGTTTACGAAATAATAGTGCAAAAACTAGTGATTGAAAATCGATCGATGTAAAAAATCTATGTTAATTAGATATTTAATTCGTGGAATTTATAACATATTGTATCTCAAGGTGATCGAAATCGGTGAGGACCCACATCATCGGCAACTTTACCCGAACTAGAGAAAAAGGATAAATTGATTAATTGAAAAACTAACCTATTCAGTCGTTAATCCATTTGCATGTTACACCAGTGAAGCACGATACACCACACTTTCACACAATTGCTCAACACTACACGTAGCACACTTTTCGAACTCGAAACGATAGCAAACGAAATTCCATACTCCGACGCGGCGCGGAAAGAGTTCCGTGTTCTTCGCGATTTCGCGCGAAACTGTGCTCTCAAACAATGTTGTCGATGAAGGCAGATTGTTTGAAACAAATGAAATCGTTGCCTTGAAGATATTGATTTTTCGCGAATCATATGGTAATATTGATTTTTCGAGAATCATAGAACAAAGCCATGGACGAGAACCTTTACAATACAATAATAAAGTGAAATTTTTATTGCGTTAGGCTAGCCTAATTGAAAAAAAGTCGGGCCTCATACGCGTTACATGTCCCATTAGAGCCTAACAGCCAAATTAGGCTAGCCTAATGCAATAAAAATTTCAGACTTTATTATTGTATTGTGGAGGCATGTCTTCAAGGCAACGATTTCATTTGTTTCGAACAATCTGCCTTCATCAACAACATTATACGCGGGGAGAGCACAGTTTCGTGCGAAATCGCGAAGAACACGGAACTCTTTCCGCGCCGCGTCGGAGTATGGTATTTCGTTTGCTATCGTTTCGAGTTCGAAAAGTGTGCTACGTGTAGTGTTGAGCAATTGTGTGAAAGTGTGGTGTATCGTGCTTCACTGGTGTAACATGCAAATGGATTAACGACTGAATAGGTTAGTTTTTTAAGTAATCAATTTATCCTTTTTCTCTAGTGCGGGTAAAGTTGCCGATGATGTGGGTCCTCAACGATTTCGTCACCTTGAGATACAATATGTTATAAATTCCACGAATTAAATATCTAATTAACATAGATTTTTTACATTGATCGATTTTCAATCACTAGTTTTTGCACTATTATTTCGTAAACTAATGCCGGCAGAGAAAAACTGTAAAGGGAAATGTTGTTCAGAATCGTGGACTTGACAACGTATCAAAATTTCATCGGAATCGGATGAGATATTGGTACATCGAATGATTTTCAATACAATATTGTTAGAATATTTCCTAAACTAATTCCGGCAAACAAAAACTGTAAAGGGAAATGTTGTTCAGAATCGTGGTTTTGACAACGTATTAAAATTTCATCGGAATCGGATGAGATATTGGTACATCGATTCATTTTCAATCATTAGTTTTTGCACTATTATTTCCTAAACTAATACCAGCAGACAAAAACTGTAAAGGGAAATGTTGTTCAGAATCGTGGTCTTGAGAAGGTGTCCGAAGCTCATCGAAATCGGAGAGGATTTACATCATCGAGAAACTCTTGTTCGGTACAACATCGCGGCGTGCTACCAACGCTCAGCTGATGCCGCGCGGCGCGGAACGATACAATACGCGTCTAGCTCGCGCTCTGATTGGTCCGTGTTTTTCGTTAATAACTCCTTAACGAAGCCTCGGATGACATTTTCGTAAAGGAAAATGGTGCTTGAAATGACCCAAGGAACCTCCCATTTCCCGATGCTGAGGGAATTTTAGGACACTCTGTATATCGATAATGGTGTTACGTCCCAAGTAGGACAAACAGAAATTCGATAGAGATTTTGATAGATTTATATGATAGGGATATGACGCAGTTTCGAACCTACCTGCATTCACCGGCTTTGGTTCGGGAAATTGAGGGTTTTTATGATGTTTATGTGGCTTTGTTATAAGTTTTTGGTCAGGAAGAAATCGAAGTTGCGTATGCGAAATGAATTTGGAGAAGCTAATATTTAGTAGAAATTGAACAAGTGTATTTAAACAATAATTTCAGAGTACATTTGAGTTTTGCGAGTAGTCGATACGAGAGTTAGTAGTTATTATAAATGTTAGTAATTACCGTTACGCTGGTTCGAGTTTCGTGTAGGCGAAATGGTAGTCCTTACAATTGTAATCCTTACGAACTATTACACACGGACGATTTCACTTTTAACTCGAAATGATTCTTTGACTGATTACACACGAACGATTTGACTTCAGACTCAAAAATGATAATTAAGTTGGTATTGTCGGATTCAACTGTTGACTTTTGACTGACTACTACGTTTGACTGACTACTGACTACTGTCAGATTGAACCGTTGACCTTTTTCCTACTACTGCTCTTTTATTACTACTGACTCGCTGGCGAGGTGTCGTCGTTTTTATATTTTCTTCTATCCTTTGTTCTAAACCAAATCCTTGTGGAGTTGGTTCGGTTTTCACTTTGTCATCGTAATCGTAGTCTGCAGTTTGTTCACTGAATTATTCTTGTGTCTTTCTCTCTCTCAGCTGGATCCTCCGTTTCTCGCGTTCTTCCGGAGTGCTTTCGTCAGTGTCCGCTCTATTGCGTCCTTGGTCTTCTTGGTATTTAATTTTGTTTAGGTGGTTTTCTTGTAATTTTGCACTCCAGGTGGCCTGCAGCTGCTTCGTTGCTTAACATCGCTCGCGTATCATTTTTCAGTTTATTCGCTTAGTATATGATTACAATATTTTATTAGTTAGAGAGAATTAGTTAGAGAGAATGTTAAACAAAATTAAGAAATATTTGTATCGTGGTTATTTATTGTTTATTAATGATGGTTGGACCACCGGACGTGACAATGGCCAACCTTAATAGTTTTTACCCTTGGTATTTGAGTGATTAGTCTCAGAGTTACCATTAAAAATTTCTGTACCCTTATTCGAAATATTGTTTACATTATTAAATATTTTGTTATCTAAACAATAAGGGCAAACCCTACAATGATTGGCACCCTAAGCTAAGATCGTAGTAAAAATTTTTTATGTGTTTCTGAAATGTTTAAACGAACTTAATTTGCTATTATTATAAGCTAATAGATATTTTTCAGCAAAATCAAACAGTTTTTCAAGTTGTAAATCTTTTATTATAAAATATATTCAGTGAATAACATTCGCAGGACAAATAGTACAATCATTGTCACTTATAACAATTAATAAATGATTTCGGCGCTACGGTTCGATCATTAGAAAAAACAAAGTAAATTAATCAGTAAGCAATTTTGCTAATAAACAAAAAAATCGACGTTTCGGTACTGATTTGCACCATTTTCAAGGTAATTTTTGAAATTGCGTCTGTAAGAATAATGAGAAAAAAAGAACCTTTAGAAAATAAAATAAAATACAATTTACAAAGTAACAACTATTGTATGTTTAAATGTAAGGGAAACAAATTTTAACACAATATTTTTTTTTGTGAGTAGAAATATTTTTTATTAAAATTTGTTTCCCTTACATTTAAACATACAATAGTTGTTACTTTGAAAATTGTATTTTATTTTATTTTCTAAAGGTTCTTTTTTTCTCATTTTTCTTACAGATGCAATTTCAAAAATTATCTTGAAAATGGTGCGAATCAGCACCGAAACGTCGATCTTTTTGTTTATTAGCAAAATTGCTTACTGATTAATTTACTTTGTTTTTTCTAATGATCGAACCGTAGCGCCGAAATCATTTATTAATTGTTATAAGCAATAATACGATCGATATAAACTATTTTATTAATCATTGTCACTCGAAGAAGTAAACGTTAAACAGGCTGTTTGTATTACAATTAAACATATACGCACTTGTTACATCTGTAGTACAGTCCGAAATGAAGTTATACAGCGATAAAGTATGCTTACTCGTAACGAAAATTTTAATAAAACGCTATTTACACTGAACTGTGATCTTCCGTCGGCATTACTGGATATCAACGTTGCTAACACTCATATGTGGAACGTTATGAAAACTTACAACGTTGCTTTGAAGTATAAATAAGAAGCAATATAAAATGATTTTCCATACCAGGAATTCTTAATATTAATATTAATATCCATCTAAGTCAAAAGAGCCAATAACTAGGGTAACTGCACCAGTGAATGTTCGGGTACCAGTAAATGAACGCTTTTGTATATTTCAACAAATTTTAACCCGGACGGCATACTAGCGATAAAATTGTGATTAAAGAGTTAAATAAATAGGAGAATATTGTTTAGTAATTTTGTTCATTGATTGGACTAGCATTATTCAATCACTAGAATGTAGTATTCATTCACTGGTATTTTTCATATTTTTGATTTAACGTTTAATAAAGAAGAATAATAATAATTTCATTGTATTTGTGTTCATTTATTTTTGACAAATGAAGTATAGGGAGCTATTTGGCATATATGAGATTCCTTTAATTCACATAGTTTTTTTTTAAATAAAATATTTTCCTGAACAATTTCTTAAATGTTCATTCACTGGTGCAGTTACCCTACTGTAGTGTCAGTAGTAGTATAGTTTACCCTTTTTTTGGGATCTGGGAGGTAGAAAACTCCCAGATCCGGGGGCATTGGATGTCATAAGTGCCTCCCTTTTTTAACCTTTTTCCCTCCGCGTACTTTAGCGACCGAGGACCCGCTTCTCGCATTACATCAGAGGTCCGCCCGTCGCGCCTCACCACCCCTGTTCTTGCCAAATAAATAGTACAGTTTACCCTACTACACATTTAAGGGCGAATCTCAAAACTGCAAGGGTGCGGGATGCGCCTCTTTATTTCTTGATAATGCAATGATGACGTTTTTCACTGGTCAAAAGCGCTAGATAAAAGATCAATGTAGGCCGCAATCGCCCTCAAACGTTCAATTTTTATGTTTACGAGACATATTTTGCAATATTTAGAAGCATGAAGCTGCGCATGTAGTTATGTTCATAAAGCAACGATAGTTACATGCTGCCGAATAGTGCAAATTACATTAGCAAGTGAGTAAGAAAACTTTTTGTTAAAATTTGTTTCCCTTACATTTAAACATGCAATAGTTGTTACTTTGAAAATTGTATTTTGTTTTATTTTCTAAAAGTTCTTTTTCTCATTTTTCTTACAGACGCAATTTCAAAATTTATCTTGAAAATGGTTGTTACGGATTAGAAGGGGTTAAAACAAGCCACTTCACTTAAACGTAACTTTATTTCCCAAACTTGGGTTCGTTAAATGTATAACAGAAACTATGTACACTAGATCTTTTATGTGGCCAAAACTCCCGCTTGGTTTGGCTAGATATGTTGAATAAAGTGTGATATATGAACTAGATGAGTTTTCCCTTGATAAGATATATTCACTTGTAGAAGAATCAGTGAATCCCGATGCTGAATCGACTAACTCGCGAAAACCGGTCAACGAGACGCGCGACGTTTTCTGGATGAACGAGTGAGAACGATTAACGTACGTTGAGATCGGAGTCGAACAGCTGGCAGTCTACCGTCACCGTCGAACTAGTGATTGGCGGATCGATAGAGCGATCCGCCAATAGTAATCCCAATTTCGGGGTCGATAATGGATCGTAATCGATGTCCGACGGTGCTGGTCTAAGCTACTGCAAGCTGCTTATCGACTCTCGATCTCGCGGTTACGCGTGAATCCGCCAATAGCGAGGCGGCGCAGTAAATCGGCGCGTTCACGCTGCCGACACGCTCAGCCAATCCCAAACAATGGTGCAAATCAGCACCGAAACGTCGATTTTTTTAATTATTAGCAAAATTGCTTATAGATTTATTTATCTTGTTTTTCTAATGATCGAACCGTAGCGCTGAAATCATTTAATAATTGTTATGAGCAATAATACCATTGATATAAACTATTTTATTTAAGTGCAAATTACGCCTAGTAAACGTAAAAATAGGACTTTTGATTCGCGGCCTGAATCAATCTTTTATCTAGCGCTTTTGACTACTGAAAAACCCCATCTTTGCATTATCGAGAAATGAGAAGGTGCACCTCGTACCCTTGCAATCCGGAAAACGAGTCTACCCCTTTAAGTTATGTACGAGGTATTATATCAACTTCATATGTATGAAATGAAAAGCATGATGTAGAATGAATTATTCCGGTTCGGAAGACATGTTTTATTTTCAAGTTAAAATATCTCCGAGTGCAAAGGGTTAATAGTGCACGGGAAATTTTATCTTAAAGACACAGACAATACAGGGTGTCCCACATAAATGATAACACCTAAATATCTTTCGTATTTACAGTCCTATCAGAAAACTTCAGAGGACAAAGTGACGCTATTGCAGGGGGGCAATATAATAATGAAGAAAAAAATTTTTTATGTCGTGTTTTTAAATGATATTGCAATGTCACCGATGTTTTTTAAAATGGAATAGTATATTTTTTTGCGATAGCATGATGGACAATAAAAAACTGAATTCAGTGGATACCACCTTTTTGACCTTGAAATGACCTTGAGCAAGAATAATCATGTTGAAGCGGATGAAATGTGGAAGTTTAAAACTTACGTGTTTCAGCAAAGATTGCGCGTTGTTTACGTCGGGTTGACTTTTACATATCATATCAAGGTCATTTCAAGGTCAAGAAGGTGGTATCCACTAAATTCAGTTTTTTATTGTCTATCATGCTATCGCAAAAAAATATACTATTCCATTTAAAAAAACATCGGTGACATTGCAATTTCATTTAAAAACACGACATAAAAAATTTTTTTCTTCATTATTATATTGCCCCCCTGCAATAGCGTCACTTTGTCCTCTGAAGTTTTCTGATAGGACTGTAAATACGAAAGATATTTAGGTGTTATCATTTATGTGGAACACCCTGTATAACTTAATTTCTTAAGTATTATATACGATAGAAATGAGAAATGCATCACAAGATTGTGAAATTTTATGCAAAATAAAAATGTTGCACGTCGATAGCAAGCCATAAGACTTACGTAGAAAGTTGATGCTTCTTTCATTTATTTCGGCGAGTTCATTTACCGATTGAAGCACTTTTTGCCAATTTGTTTGCGATTGTTATGCACGAGGTGGATAGTACGACTAACGTTACTAGCTGTTTGAAGCTGTAATATATCCTGGCAGATCCGCTGATACATTCCCCTGCAATTCGCAAGCGCTGTGGCCGCCACCGAAATATGTAATGATCGAATTTCGCTTCGCGCTTTCATAATCCTCTTACATTTTCAGTTAACTAGGTCGACGGAAAATTATACGTTGTTGCGTTTACAAGTATACGTGTGTATATGGAAACGTGGTTACGATGAATTCAAGAATAAATCGAAAGCCGATGTTGTTGCAACGGGGATCAAAAATTCATCGGAAATTAAAAATATTCATCGTTTGCTTTCCGAATATTCATCCATGGAACAAGTTTCACGGTATCGAGTCTGAATTAACGCGAGTGGTGGTGGAAGCAGTGACATTAACACTAGATCTACAGAACTCGAAAAATGTCTGTTTTACTTTGAAAAAGCACTATTCTGATTTATAGCGATTCTTATCATTTGACTGCGGATTTTATGCAATTACGACAAAAATGTATAAGCGCGATTTGAAACACTGAAAGGAATGAAAGAATTTAAGAATTATGATATATTGTGTGCAACATGTATTATTAATGAGAAAAATAAATTTGTATTTTGCTTCTGTAGCCTGCAATTGATGCTTAAACATTTTATTTTGCACACAGATCCGCAGTCTAGTTATCATTAGACTGAGGATTTTATGCAATTACGACAAAAATGTATAAGCACAGTTTGAAACACTGAAAGGAATGAAAGAATTTAAGAATGTTGATATACTGTGTGCAACATGTACTATTAATGAGGAAAATAAATTTGTATTTTGCTTCTGTAGCCTGCAATTGATGCTTAAACATTTCATTTTGCATATAGATCCGCAGTCTAGTTATCATTAGACTGCGGATTTTATGCAATTACGACAAAAATGTATAAGCACAGTTTGAAACACTGAAAGGAATGAAAGAATTTAAGAATGTTGATATACTGTGTGCAACATGTATTATTAATGAGGAAAATAAATTTGTATTTTGCTTCTGTGGCCTGCAATTGATCCTTAAACATTTTATTTTGCATATAGGTCCGCAGTCTAGTTATCATTAGACTGAGGATCTTTATGTAAAATGAAATTTTTATACATAAATTACGATCTACAGAAGCTCAGTAACAATTTATCTTCCTCATTAATAATTTTTGTATGTCAAAAATATTGTGTCGACACTGTTCAAGTAACTCAACATTTTTACTGTTTCAAGTTACACCTATTCATTTTTGTCATAAATGCATAAAATCCGCAGTCTAGTTATCATAGTCTAAATATACAGGGTGTTCGACTACAGGTGGGAGAAAATTTAAGGGTTGGTTCTTAACGATGATATAAGACGAAAATGAAGAATAAAAAAATTGCGATTTCGGCTTCGTTATTTAGCTATTAACAATTAAAAATCAACAACGCGTCTAACAAAAGTGTACGTTGTGTACGTCGAAGAGTTCAATGTTGTCCAACGATTTGTTAAACATTTTCACCTCGCTAGGGCCCCAAATGAGAACCAAGTTATGCATGCATCTGTCACTCGATACGTGACTGTCGCGTTGTTAATAGCTAAATAACGAAGCCGAAATTGCAATTTTTTAATTTTTCATTTTCGGTTTATACCATCGTTAAGAACCAACCCCTTAAATTTTCTCCCACCTGTAGTCGAACACCCTGTATATGATCAACCCGCACAATTTATGTGGTGTATTAAATACAAAAAAGCTTTATTAAAAGGAGAATAATCTTAGCTTTCCATTTATTTATTATTTATTATAACAATTCTTATTATTATTTATTGTTACTTTATTGTGATTTGTATCACCAGAAGTTAAAAAATTCGTTAATGAAATGGAGGTTAAAAAGATTGACTACTTCCTAACTTTCTGTGTAAATAAAAACATATGTCTTAGATTTAAGAGCGTGTTAAAATAAGCATAGGGCAAGCGTTTGCCGCAGTCGGTTGCCTAGTGGTCGCACGGGCATATAATTAATTTTTATTATTTTTTGATTTTTTATGTTTCTATTTATGAAGGCTTTTTGTAATTTTAATAAGCCATGTGTATATATATTGAATAAACGATGTATATATATATATTTCCTATAATTAAATTTCCTATAATATATGTGTGTATATATAACTTAGATGTCCTACGAACGTATTCCAAACGGTCTACGAAAGTTTTCTGAGCGGCCTGCGTTATAAAACCGTACGTTTTAAAAACGTCCCAAGAATGTCCATTAGACGTCTAAAAACATTTTCTAGACGTCTAATGGACATTCTTGGGACGTTTTTAAAACGCACGGTTTTGTAACACAAGCCATTGAGAAGACTTTTGTAGACCTTTCGCGGGCCTTTCGGAGGACATTCAAGACGTCCATAAGATATCTTAAATGTCCGAGGGCGGACGTATTTAAGACGTTTTCAAAATGTCTGTGTGCTATCTGGGCTTGTATTACAAAAAACAACGGAGATATTTTCGATGTAAGTCGTAGGTGCCGCACCCTGTATATTGAGATCGTTGATGAGTGTACTGCAGATGTTTATGCATTTTCTAACTTTTGTAAATAAATTTGAAGGAAGTGGAATGAAATAATATCCTACTTATAATGGAAACATTCTTTGTAGATCTAAAACAAATAAAAATTGCACAAAATTCTATGAAGTTTTATATTCCAGCCTTTCTTGAACATTTTCATAAGCCATAAATGGATGAACATCCGCAATCTATTGATGAGTTACAGAGTATTATATGCCGCTTCGCAAGGTTACGTCGGAAGGGCTCTATTTTGAAGTTATTCCGACAAGAATATTTTAGAAACTGATCCTTCATTCGTGTCTGGTATCATTTAATAAGTAAAGAGGAATACCTAATAGAGAAGAAGATCATGGTAATATGGCGACGGTATCCGTGGAACCTGCTCGCCGGTAATTTCCATGGAGGGTACGGGGTGAGTTGGCGAACGGGAGGGTTGGTCGGGGCTGGTAGTTGTTCCAGGGTAAAGAGATCGAATTATTGAAAGAAGAGTTATCTCTCATGCCGAGGCTGAGTCGATCACCCCCGGCTGGATTTGCATGTTTAATGCAATCATGCTAATCGATGAAAAAGTTTCATCAGCGCAGGGGGTACGGTGGTACGAGGTGGAAACGATCGAAGAATAAGGGGGATAGGATTATGAGGGATGCCGCGCGGCGCTCTTTGAAGGCTGGTAAGCATCCTATAACCGCTTTGAGGAGGACAGTTCAGTGCTCAAGGCGCGCGGGAAAGAAAAACTTTTCCGAATATTCACGTCGCAAACGGGCGTACTAGCTGGAACGGGCAACATTTAAATTCATGGCAATCAGATCCGATTGAAAAGTTCAACGTGACCTCAACTTCTCGGTAGTTATCGCCTGGGACGTGAAAGAAATGAAGAAGAACGTGGAGACCGGATCCGCGACACGTTAGGGGACGAACTTAACCAGAAAACCCGCTGTGATCGTTTGAATGCAACTTCTTTTTACCGAGATCGAAACAAACAGGCGTGCCTCCGGCTTTTAAAAAAAATTCGAACTCGTATGTCTCGTTTAAGGATGTTCTGGAGGTACAATGGGAGACAAAAGTACAAGAAATTCGAAATCCATCGATATATCGGCAATGAAAGCCATTCATGAGTATATCTTGCATTGAAAAAATAGATAAATTAAAACAGCTTTCGTTTAATTAGTGAATTTCACGTTATATTTATTTTTTAATCGAATTGGTTCATATTATAAAAAATTGTAAGTGACTTTTGTGAATGATTGTGCCCCCTGATTTGAACGTCAAGATAATAAATTTGTGATATTCAATATATGTAATTACGCAATAAAAAGTTGAAAGTAAATAGTTAAATAAATTAAAAATACCTCTGAATAAACATGTAAAATTTGCGTAAAATGATGTTCTGATAATAACAAAATTTGTGACAACACTGGACTTAGCTGTCTGTTTCTGTATTTAAGAGTTGGTAGTATTGTGTACGTTTGAAAACTATCGTGATTTTGACAAGTATAAAGCAATTACGATGCATAGTAGATCTAAAATTACTTGGTGAAAAGTTATGGTGTACATCTTGTAAAGAAGCATTATCTTTATCTATAATGTCTGGAGTCACAACTCTCAATATGATGCCATAAATGTTTGGTTATGAACCAAGTATATACCAGCAAGTATTCAAACGTCGCGCGCAATCATCGTCTGCATTATATGTCGACGATAAATTTCACGTTTTGTAACAGTTTATAATTTTTTGCTCTGTAACTATTTAGTGAATCCTAATAAATTTTGAACATAATTAATTACATAATTTTTACTATATATATAAAAAAAACTGCAGTTTCTAGTTGCGTTTCTTCAAGGTTTAAATAGGGTTTGAAGTGGAATTTTATGAATTCTCCATAAGAAGACGTGTTAAAATGTGCAAACTTTAAGTTGCTATAAATATTAAACGATGCAGTGAATCGAACCCAAACTTTGGTAATTGCATTAATTTAGTAAGAATTATATCTTGTCAAGTTTTCAAAAATTTGATTGCGTTTTTATATACCTCCAGAACATCCTTAAGAGAACATCTGTAACTACGGAATTTCTGTACAAAGTGTTATCTCTAACAACTTTTTTTTTAGAAAGGTTTCTGATGGAACTGGTATTTTCGAATCTGTATAATGAACATTTATTTTTAATATTCCTCGATTTATGTATAATTTACGATGAATTATCATTGAACACATGAAGCATAGTAACTCTTTCTACTTGGAGCTATTTTAACTCGAAAACGAAACATTTCTTCCTACCTAGAATATTTTCATTCCCTATGATTTGTTCAATTTTATTTAGTATTTTTGATATAATTTCGATGAATTGCAATTTTTGACAAAATTTTTTTCGCATTCTGTGGCAAACTAATTGCTCTAGATTCCCAAAAAAAATTCGAATCGTATAATACGATATTTAAAAAGTTATCGCCTTTTTAAGAGTGTGCCAATACTATTTTTACCCACTGTACCTATCTATCAAGGGAAAACTCATTTGATATCAACTCGCACTCTTTATTCATCAAATCTCGCCAAAACGAGCTGGTGTTTTTGGCTTGATAACACTTCATTGTACAGGTTGTCTAAAAACTCCCCGCAAAATTGACCTTGACCTTGAAAATCAAGGTCAAAAAATTTTTTCGTTTGATCGTGTTCTACTGGTCATAAGGACCAACTTTGTGAAAGAAACCATGGATCGTATCTCAACCGTTGTCTTAAAAAATGACGTTGCATTTCTTATCATTTTTGCAACTTCTTTGTTCATAACGTTCGTTCTTTCATTTTATAATTAGTGAAATAGGAGTATCATGATTCTGATAATTTCATGCCCAACGAGATAGTTTACTGATGATACTCACAGAATGTTGTCATGTGAAATATTTTGATTGAGAAGACTACGACCATATAGCTGACAGTTTTTCATGCGATTCATTATCGAGGTTAATATTGATGATTTAGTCCATCGTGAGCAAACGATTGAGAAAATCCGAACTAATGGTGGAACTTTGTGGGTGCGAAGAAGAAACATAAACTGAATAAAGTAAGTGTCTCAGATGTTATGTTTATGTAATGCAAAAATTTTAATTATCGCACTTTCGCAGCATTCCTTAAGAAAATGGACCATTTTAGTCGCCAGCAATTGTTTACCCGATCTGAGATGTTGGCCTGCAGCCTGCAATTCACTCAAGGAGCGAGATTAGTACGCCATTTATTTATACAGGGTCATCCGCTTTTAAACGGACAAACGTAAACCAGCTATAAAGAACCCCAAATGGAACAAGTTTTACCCCTGCCACTTTTTTTGTTTCGGCCTTGATTTCTAGAAAATTGCAAGAAACCATAATTTTTTTAGTTCACATAAACTTGAATATCTCAGGACTCCAGTGATGAATCTTGATGATCATCAACATTTATAACTAAATGGTTAGTAAAAACGTTCAGTTTTCGAAAAAATAGTTTATGTTAATTTTTGAAAAATCTTAAAACTTTGAATTTTGTTAATAGTTTTTTGTTATTTTTTGTCTTGAATTAAACGGTTGATTACGCATAAATCCAAGTTTTTCGAAGTTTTTTCATTCAGACTCCACGACGTGCCCTATGCCAAAAAAACAAAGATCCGAAGGTCATACAAAAATATTTTGTTAACAAAAAAGATGCCCCTATTTATTTTAAACCAAACAAAGGAAACATCATCAAGATTCATCATTGGAGTCCCGAGATATTCAAGTTTATGTGAACTAAAAAAATTATGGTTTTTTGCAATTTTCTAGACATCAAGGCCGAAGCAAAAAAAGTGGCAGGGGTAAAACTTGTTCCATTTGGGGTTCTTTATAGCTGGTTTACGTTTGTCCGTTTAAGAACGGATGACCCTGTATATCGTTGCTGAATGTCAAAATTTTCCAAATAAAGTTGAAAAAATGATAAGAAATGCACCATCATTTTTTAAAAGAACGATTGAGATACCACCCATGGTTTCTTTCACAAAGTTGGTCCTTATGACCAGTAGAACACGATTAAACAAAAAAATGTTTTGACCTTGATTTTTAATGTCAAGGTCAATTTTGCGGGGAGTTTTTTATGTCAATTTCCACTAAACCGTAGGTGTAGAATCACGCTATGGTGGCCGTGACATATCATTTTTAGACACCCTGTACATAGTATCAGTTACAATATTTAACGAACCCTAATTGGGGAAATAAAGTTTAATTCTAAGTGAAGTGACTTGTTCTACCCCTTCTAATCCGTAACACCCATGGATTTCAATCGTATGGAAACTGCTTGTTGTGTAACTCCCAATGATTCGGCAAGCACCTCTTGCGTTTGACTCGGATCTTCATCGAGTAATGCCTCCAATTCTGTGTCTTCAAATTTGTTTGCCTGTCCAGAGCGAGGCTTGTCTTCAACGCTGAAATCACCATTCTTGAAACGTCAAAACCATTTCCTACATGATTTATCAGTTGGAGCATTGTCACCATAAACTTCTTCAAGCATTCGATGCGCTTCAGCTCCACTTTTCTTCCAATTAAAGCAGAAAAGTAAAACCTCCCGCAAATGCTGCTTAGTGAACACAAAATTTGAGATATTCACCACAGTAAAAAACAAAAGTTTTGTATGAAAATAAAAGCGGTATAAACAGAATACTATTGGTAGATGTCTAACTTCTCTGGAACCACCGAAATCAGCTGTCACTATGAAACATTCATAACAGTCAGAGACTTCAGCATAGATTAAATGTTATCGGCGCGTTGGTTCGATCAATTATATACTTAAACACTATTTGCAAAATATCACAAAATTTTTCTCAACGTTTCGATCTGAATTTAGATCCTTTTCAAGAGATAAACAAAACATTGTGTATGTAACGAAACCAAACAATTTTAATTTCAATTGATATAATAAAGTATAAACAACTAAAAATGATACTTACTTGCGTAGTGTTACAAAATATTGCTGCAATAATATTACCCAATCCCAAATTTAGAGCTAACAATGTTCAATTAATCAGAAACACACTCCAAATGAGTGGGTATCCTGAGCTTCTATTATCCCGAATTATAAAAGAAAGAGTTTTTGAAAGGGTATAGCAGGATAAGCATGGGCCAGTGGCCCCCGCTCCGATTTTCCTGATATCTGTCTTAAAACATAGTTTTATGTCGAAAAAAACATTGTGTAAAATTTCAAACATCTACCTCCATCGATAAGGGTGATATTGGGGTAAATTTCCCCGCACTTAAATGCAATTTGCTACAAAACGAGAAAAGATATCGACATGGGATAAACGGCAAACAAAACATATAGATATATTCTACATTCCAGATTTTTCCAAAATTTTTTGTTAATTATTTATAGTTGAAAGTAATGAATTAATTTTTTGGGAATTTTATTAACTATCTTCCCCTGGGTTGACACCTACCAAAAAATTATAAACTATTGCTATGATACTTACCTACTTTGTAAAAAAATCTCAGAAGTGTCCATTTGGTGGAACAGTGTCAAGAAAAATAAAGTATGCCGGCGAACGCTTGGTCTGATCAGTATCGGCGCGGCGACCGAATCCCCTTGCGTTGGCTAGTGATGGGAGCGAACGGGAAGTCGGCGCGTGTACGGAAAAGCTGATACATGCAAAAATGCGACTAAATCGTCTAATATAGAATAATATTTTAATAATATTTTCAATATTTTATAATAATATTAAAGTGCAAACAATAAAATTCGTTTAGTTTATAAATGCATATAAAAAAAGAAAAAAACAAGAAAAGAAAGTTGAGTTGAGAAATATTCGAACTCGAGCCCTTCGTAGCATCGAGGAACCTTTAACACCGTTATATATATACAGGGAGGGGCAGTAACTATTAGCACCTCAGATATCTTCGAAACTAAGTCTCACAGAAATATTTGCTGAAATAAAATTGCACAGTACGAAGGAGGCCATCCGGTGGCGATAGTAGCTTTTTTCAGATGGACGTACTTTGGACATTTGAAGGTCACCTCAATTTTTTTAAATGGAATGAGGTATTTTTGAATACATCAACCGATGCAGCTGGACATTCGTTACAAAAAAGTACTAACCTATGTATGTCGAAAAGTTAGTAGTTCAGGAGATATTACAATTTAAATAACTTTAAAACACCATTGCAATCGTACTAAGACGTTAGTGTTACTTACTGTTGTAACGTCTTAATAGGAAAGTAATGGTATTTTTGAGTTATTTAAATTGTAATATCTCCTGAACTACTAATATATATATTAATAGACTTCGAAACTGTTTGACCGATCAACATGAAATTTAGCACATATATGTATTTTTTCATGGAGAAGGTTTTTACGCTCATTTTGTTGTAACTCGCCGCTGTAGATGGCGCATCAACTACCATACCGTTGAACCTATCGCTATGAATATTGTTATACATACATAGGTATTTGAACACGAGGTATTTTATACTGCGAAACAGGTTTGAACACGTTCGGACACGTTCAAGGTCAAGTCTTCCTGGGAAAAGCATGCACGTGTCATATTACATACTGCGAAAAACCCCCCTCCCCCACGCCAACGAACGAGCTTTGCATCTCTCAAGTCTATATTCATTATTTTAACTATTATTTCAACAATAAATTGTTATTAATGAATTGATAATGTTCCCAGGGGGTTTAAATCTATATATATATATATATATATATATATATATATATATATATATATATATATATAGATTTAAACCCCCTGGGGAACATTATCAATTCATTAATAACAATTTATTGTTATTGTTAGTGTGGATATTTGTAAATTCTTATAAAGTAAAGTATAAACAACTAAAAATGCTACTTACTTGCGTAGTGTTACAAAAATATTTAAACTATATAAATTAGAAAAATTAACAGTCTGTATGTGACTAACATGTTGCTGCATGGACAGTCAACAAGATAGTGAGAAACGTGTCCACGCTAGGAGACTAATGTCTGATCGCGTATCGATCTATTGGCCAATATCCAAATAAGGCGGTAAATTCAAATTATCAAAAATAGAAGAACATAAAACTAACGTATTTTCCATCAATCTTATACCTCAATAAACTTATGAGGTAATTAAATGAAATGAACACATCGAATGGTTTGACACAAAAATATACATCTGTATGTATGTATAAATTCTGTTATTCTGTCAGGGACATCTTTTGTAAACGGACCGAATTAATTTGTACTCCCAATGTTTAAACAATGTTCATTCGGAACTTCACAAATCCGAAAATCCTGCAACAAAACCTGATCAAAGTTCTGAATAGTTCGTGATCAGGATACCATTTAGAAAGACTATTTGACGCGTGGGTGTTGCACGATCGGTTCGATACAAGAGGAAATCGAAAACTGTGTTCTTGGACCGGTGTTCGTTGACTAGCCTGTCGCGTTCAATAATGGCTTTCCCTGATACTTGTCAAACTCCGCTAATTTGGCTATTGTTCAATGGACACCATGTATCCCCGGGTCGTCCATCTATTATTTCATTTTTCGCGGGCAAAAACCGTGTGGTCAAACCCTCTCATTACTCTTCGTTACATCTCCGCGTGGCGCGTCGCCGAGGCTCCTCGATCGAGTTTCTCTGCCGTAAAATTTAAAATGGAATTCCACATGGATATTATGTTTTCTCATTACTTTCCTCGGGTCCGGATCGTTCGGTATTAGTTTCTCCTTTACCACGGCGCGTCCGACCGTCCCTTCTCGTGCGGAAATATTTCCGCTTGCCGCGCAACCGCGCACCGGTACATCCCTTACTCGATTAAAAAGGAAAAGAAGAGTTACGGATGGAAATCTGAACATGCCGTTGGAAAAAGCGTGCCTCCCTCCGACCCCGCGCCGTCGGAACTCGTTTCGTTAGAATAGATGTGAAGTGATTATTAATCAAGCCAAACTTACAATTGATCGATTGTATACATTCTTCGGAATGTATACAATTATTGAGGTACAAGATCTGGGTGAAATATGGGGAGTGTTATGTTTCTATTATTTTTGAGAATTCGAATGTACCGCCTTATTTTGATTTTGGCCAATAGATCGATACGTGATCAGCCATTGTGTTTCCTAGCTTCTATACGTTCCTCACTACCGTGATGATTGTCCAGGTAGCAACATGTGAGTCCTACACAGGCTATTAATTTTTCTTATTTTTCTATTTTAAAATTGTTTTGCGACAGTACGCAAGTGAGTAACATGTTTGTTTGGTTTTTCTTCATATAATATGGTTCAGTTTTGTTTTTGATTCTTAATATAAGTTAAAATAATTTTTTGTTTCGTTACAGACACAATGTTATTTATGTTGATCTCTTGAAAATGATCTGAATCTAGATCGAAACGTCGAGATAAAATGTTGTGATAATTTGCAAATAATATTTATTTAAAGTATTTATTTGATCGAACCAACGCGCCGAGAACATTTGAATTTCGCTTATTCTTCCGAATATTGAAATGTACAATGTTGTTTATGTACATATAATAACTATAATAATAATAATATATATATAATATATAATAATATAATAATATAATAATATAATAAAATAATAAAATAATAAAATAATAAAATAATAAAATAATAAAATAATAAAATAATAAAATAATAAAATAATAAAATAATAAAATAATAAAATAATAAAATAATAAAATAATAAAATAATAAAATAATAATATAATAATATAATAATATAATAATATAATAATATAATAATATAATAATATAATAATATAATAATATAATAATATAATAATATAATAATATAATAATATAATAATATAATAATATAATAATATAATAATATAATAATATAATAATATAATAATATAATAATATAATAATATAATAATATAATAATATAATAATATAATAATATAATAATATAATAATATAATAATATAATAATATAATAATATAATAATATAATAATATAATAATATAATAATATAATAATATAATAATATAATAATATAATAATATAATAATATAATAATATAATAATATAATAATATAATAATATAATAATATAATAATATAATAATATAATAATATAATAATATAATAATATAATAATATAATAATATAATAATATAATAATATAATAATATAATAATATAATAATATAATAATATAATAATATAATAATATAATAATATAATAATATAATAATATAATAATATAATAATATAATAATATAATAATATAATAATATAATAATATAATAATATAATAATATAATAATATAATAATATAATAATATAATAATATAATAATATAATAATATAATAATATAATAATATAATAATATAATAATATAATAATATAATAATATAATAATATAATAATATAATAATATAATAATATAATAATATAATAATATAATAATATAATAATATAATAATATAATAATATAATAATATAATAATATAATAATATAATAATATAATAATATAATAATATAATAATATAATAATATATATTTAATAATATAATATTATATGTACATATAATTATAATTATATTCCGCCTTACTTAATTAAAATCGACATTGATGTTGACTTTGGTCGAACCGTGGTTATACAGGATGTATCCGTTTTGTCATAATTCCTTAGGCATTTTCAGTAGTGCAATTAAAACATGTTTTGGACAAAAGTTTCTCAATACTCGGTGAGCTACATGTTCGCATATTCTTAAATCTGAAAAATGCTTTTTACGTAAAACAATAAAGGTCACCTTGACTTTTTTAAATGACACTATATGTTTTGGACACCATAGGATTGTTTCTGACGTCGAGACGAATTTAACAGTGTATTACACTATGACCTTGAAATGACCTCGAAAATTATTTTTCTTTTATAGAAAATTATTTTATTAATAATATTTTAAATTTATATAAGAAGACTTACTAAATACGTATTTATATTTACATTTTATGTAATGTTTTATGGAATACGCAAAATATAAATTCGAAAAATCTTTTTATAATCAACGTATACAAAATGTACCGGGGAAGTAAAAACGCCTCACAAGCCTGTCAAAAGATATTCGTTAGAATAATTTATAATGATTATAAACAATTTTTTCAATTTAATTGTTTAAAAATCATGTAGATCTTCGTTATTACGTATTATTTCATGTATGTGTAATACTTTGATAGAAGATAAAAAGATGAACAAAATTATAACAAATATAAAAGATAAGCCAATTAATCTAACCATTACGTTTTTAAATTGAAGTTGAAAGGTAAACTTTTGGTCAATTAGTTTAGCTTAATTAATTATTAAAGCTGCAGCTTCTGGATATCTGCAGGCATAAAAACTAAGATTAAAATTATCAAGTTCAACAAATATTGTCAGATATGAAATGTTATCTAATTAACATACTACTTTAACTGCATAGATGAATAAATTAACAATTCTAGTGCATCAGGTTGTAAGGTTTTCACCTGCTTCAGCACAGCATAAACGTCTCGCGTCTCGATAATCTAAACAGTTCGCTAGAAGAGTCTCTTAACTGTTAACCATGATTCAATGACAAATGTACTTACCCAAAAACAGTGATATTCACTAAGAAAAACTAAGAAACTATTAGTCAAGTTATAATATTACCGTTCATTATATTTTTAACAATAAAATTAATAGATTCATTATATTGTTGTTAAAAATTACATACTTGTTTTAGGTAGATATGAACTTCGAATGCAATTCCAAAAATATTCATATTTCGATGGTATTTAATTACTTCGGGCGATTCATTCTTGGAAATTCTAAAAGTTGATATTTAAACTCTAAGTGCGGCCAAGGTTGTCCGAAGTTGCCCGAGATATTTTACACAATGTTAGTTAAATATTATACTTTGCCAAAACGATTAGTGCCAGACCGAAGTTGCTTAACACTTTTAATATTTGCTTCAGTTAATAAAAAATGAGCCGAGAATAGATATTTCTAATTAGCCCATATTACTTAATGTTTAATAATTTTTTGAAATTTGTTTTGCCATTTAAGCGTTGTACCTGTGGCAACCTGTCCACAAAATTTTAAACAAATTCATTGGATAGTTTCAGTTTTGCGGATTTTTGACCGTTTTTTGGCCATTTTGTACCACTGTGCGCCGTGCGTCGTTCCAACCGCTACAAAACGACGAATAATTCAATTGCGTGCCCACAGAATCGTTTTAAGCGAAACACAAGGTCGTGCTCGGTGGCAGGGGGTGGGGCAGCGGGGGAGGGGTCGATGAGAAATTGAATTTCCCGCGGGTGGAACGAAACATTTGGATTGTCGCCGGTTGTATTTTTCCCCGGGAAATCCGCGGAATTCGACGTTACAGGTGTAATGGATTTGCATAAGATTACGGACGCACACCGTTACAACGACGACGCAGGTCGCCGAATCTTTTTCGAACCGCTTCACGCTCCGCTGCATCCAGACACGTGCAATTCATGAATAAGTGAGAAACAACTTCCGAAACAAGTTGACTGAAGGGTACGAGGGCTGTGTGACCCGCAAAGGAGGATTCTGGAAATTCAGTGACTCCGGTCGCCTTCTTAGAAACCTACGATGTACCCTTTTTCTACATCAAGCTGTCCGCAGCGCCGTTTCCCCTCCGTCTCGTTTTCTTATGATTCTCCGAGAGGGTGTCTTCGAAATTTTCATATATTATGCAAACGCTACGTCCGTACCTGGTCCCGAGTCTTTTTCCCCCCTGGCTTTTATTTATCCCGCCCTCGTATTTCTGCCATTTCCTTTCGCCGGCTCCTCTCGTCGTCCAATCTCCTTTCTGGTTGAGGACCGTCACGTATTTTTGCGTTTCTTCCGCTCGGATGGCGACCCACTCTCCCGCTAACGAATTTCATCCTGATTCGGCAACCAGCCGAACGAACCTGACGGACTGTTATGAATGAAACTCGGGTTCACAGAACGTCTTATTCCTTCCCCGTTTCAAGCATTAACCTCGGCTCGAGATAGAACCGCGCGCCGCAGCGCAGCTATCGATCGCACAATGATCTCGTTATCGAAACTGCAGAAAGTCGCGAGGGAATTCAATTTTGGCATCGACACGATCAACGCCCTTTGTCAATGATTTTCCACCGCAAAGTTCCGCGGGACTCGCTCAACTTCCTGCGTCGAAATGCCTGCTGTTGCTCGTGCTGAGGAATTTTCACCATTTTCATCAGTGGGTGTCGACTCCCATAGCGACGAATATAGTTCTAATTCATACCCTTAGGGTATGGTGGCAGCACAGTAGTACCTCGGTAGTGGGGAAATCCTATCTTTGCTTTGAGCGTCATTCAGCTATTTGACGCCATCAGACGCCATTTATAACTGTTGCAAACTGTTGCGGAGTTAGACTGTTGCTGAGTTTTCATATTTGCTGCTTATTTATTGATGTAATTCAATGTAATTGTTCAATGTGATTATTATATGTTACATTACCAATTCATTTTCACCATCAATGGCTAGCGAAGAATACGATTACACGTATATGCAAGGTTGATCATGCGTGAGTTAGGTGTGCGTGTGATCACACACTGCTTGTATCCCTACTCTTTGGTCTCTACTGTGCTGCCACCATGCCCAAGGGACTGAACTACAACTAAATTAGTGTCCACTTTTTTATATGGGAGTCGACACTCCCTGATTTTCATGCTCCCCGAAGTACATATTAATCTTCGCACTCGAGTAGCAATTGTGAGGCACCACTAAATATTGCTGTATCAATGAGCCTTCGTTCAGCTCAAAATATAATCGTATTAGGACGTAAGGTGTGTTCCCGTAAACCTTTGTTTTGGCCCAAAATCTAGTTAGATTCTGGTTAGATTCTAGTGATGTCACGTGGGTACCCTAACCTCTTAAAGTGACGCGAATGACTGGCAAGACTCAACTGTGTGAGCTCGACTTCCAGTCCTAACGCGATGCTAGTTGGGCTACTCTATGAAGAAAGACGATGCACTGATTGGTTCCTGCAGAAAGTTGCATTTCAGAATCAGAATCAAGTTGCATTTCAAATCAAGAATATTTCAATTTTTCTCTGCTGGGAAATTATTAGCAGAAGACCATAATAAGCCTTGTCTACATGATGCAAATATGGCAAACAAAATGAAATATAAAATACAAATAATAAGACATTCAAATTATTGATGGAGGAAGTGTGATTTTGTTCAACTTTGTAACTTTGAAGCTTTGTAACACCATAACTTTGTAACTTGAATAAAAAGACCATTCGATCTTTCTTTTATGAAAGTATTATCAATAGACTACGGATTTTATGCATTTATAGCAAAAATGAGTAGGTGCATTTTCAAACAATAGAAATTGTGAAATGATATAAGAACACCAAAATGTATTGTTTCAACTGGTTGATATGATTAAAGTAAAAAACAAATTATTATATAGCTATTATCTCTTCAAATAGACGCAGACAATATTAATTTCAAAAATAAACTTTAAACAAACATAAAATCTGCAGCCTAATTATCAGCATTAAGATTACTGTATATTATTACACATTTGAATATAGGAATACAAATTATAGATGATATTTGTTTTGTTTTGTTACAAAAGAATAACTTTCCAATTAAAGAGTGAGTATTTGTTTGAATGCTGAACAAAGAGATTTCACTTTGCATACTGCTCTGCAGTATACTAATAAATTTGATCTACTGTAAACCAGCCGAACTTAACTAATAATCAGCGGTGATTTGCGTGTGTCAATTGGTATTGTAAGGGATTATTTCAGCTATAAATAGTATATGATCAGTTTGATGTGGTTTGATATATGATATTGATTTCGCATATTAATGCAGGGAGCATTTAGTCTATTAATGCAGAGCTTATAATCACTTTACTGTTTTAATCGACAGTGTCAACTGAATAATGTTCCGGATTAGAGACACTCATTTTCACAATGTTTGCCAAACAAATTATGTCTTCCCTCCAATTCCAATAAAGCATCAACGTAATTTTTAGCGACGCTGTACAGGGTGTAAAGAAAGTAATGGTCATCTGTACTAGAGGTGAATCTACACCTCTGGATCGGTGGGAATTTGTAAGAGAAACTTGCCCCAAAATTGTTTATAACAAAGAAAATTGTTGTTAAAGTTTTTTTTACATCAACGCCTTCTACTCATCGAGAAGATAACAAGTTTGAAAGGAGCCATATGTCGCAAACAAATAGTTATTGAATTAATAAAAAAAGAAAAAAATAGTTATTGAGCTTGTTACGAGCCAGGACCGCGAGTAGCACGAGTGGCTGGCGAAGGGTTATTACCCTGGGAATATGGTCTCAAATTATTAATTAAGAGCGGACGTACCTGATACGGTTGTCAGGGAACCGCGAGTATCGGAATCAAAACGCAGACGTACCTGATACGATTGTCAGGGAACTGCTAGGATGAGTGAAATTTCATAGATGAACCCAATATTTAATTAGGGGGGACTCTGCTAGGAGGTTATACAGGATGTCTCAAAATAAGCGTAACTCCCGGAAATGGGAGGTTCCTTGGGTCATTTGAAGAGACATTTTCCTTTACAAAAAAGGCGTCCGCGGCTTTGTTTAGGAGTTATTAACGAAAAACACGGACCAATCAGAATGCAATCTAGACATGCGACGGCACGTTCGGCCAATTGCCAGTTGGCGCGTTGGGTAGACTGTGCTGACTCGCGTCTAGGTCGCGCTCTGATTGGTCCGTGTTTTTCGTTAATAACTCCTAAACAAAGCCGCGGACGCCATTTTTCTTACAAATTCTCTTCTCTTACAAATTCCCACCGATCCAGAGGTGCAGATTCACCCCTAGTACGGATGATCATTACTTTCTTTACACCCTGTACAGTGCGGTTCACCAGATATTACCACCTCGATTTTCGTCATAATTATTATTCGTATCGAAAATAGTTCATATAAGGGTGATTGGTTTTGAGAGATGCACATTTTGGCGTTGTTAGCTTTTTTCTAGGTGAACGCGTAGAAGAGATATGCAGATCATCAATATCTTTTTCAATGGGATGGTATGTTCTCTGCTGCACCAATCGATAAAGCTTCATATTCTCCTATTAATATCGAAAGACCATTAATTAAAGAGATATTCTAATTTCAGTGTTGTTATGAAATCACACGACTCTAGTGTAACGTCTTAGTACGACAGTAATGGTATTACAGAGTTATTTAAATTGAAATATCTCCTGAGCTACTAACTTTTTGATATACATAGGTTAGTGCTTTAGAATTTAATGCAAAAATAAATAATATAATTATAATAGACGTATGTACATCAATTTTAAAATATACATGTTTTTACTTATGATGTTTGTTTAGCAAGATCTATAAAAACATTGATACATTTTAAAAATTTTTAAATGAAATTCCTTTGTCGTAACTAATAATTTCTCGATATTAACAGGTTAATACTTTTTTTGTAAAAAATATGAAACTCCATCGGGTGGTGTAGAAAAATATACGATCCCATTTAAAAAACTACTCATAAACTTTATAAAGGTTAAATTCTTCTCGATCGAAAATTAATAATAAAATAAATTGAATGATATCGGCGCTAGGTTCGATCATTTCTAGAGAACAACAAATGTGCAATTATTTAAGCATGTTTCTAACGTTTCGATCCCGATGTGGATCTTTTTCAAAGAGACAGTTTTGCGTCTGAAGAATATGAGAACAATTAGAAAAGAAAAAAAAAAGAAAAAATTTTTTTCACATAGAAAATAAAAATTAAATTTCATATACGTACTTGTTGTGTGAAAAATGGACATAAACATTTTAAAACAAAAATTAGTGAGTTACGTATGAACGGTAATTTAGCGCATGATGGTAGATGTGTAAGTGAAACATATGCTGTTTCAAAGGTATAAAGGCTATGACATATATCTGTGTATCTTGTTACGATTGGTAGATCGATATCGATTGATGGTGGTGTTTATATTTCAGAGCGGCAAATTTGAAACCAGTTTTTACCGAAACACATTCAAATTGATATGTGGACTTTTGTCTTTGTATTGAAATTATGAAACTATATCAATTCATTTAAACAAACTAAACATATTATTGTGTTTAAAATTTGAAAATAATATAACCATTTTAAAAATAAATAAAAAAGAAATTATATATAATGTTTTGTGAAGTAACATGAAATGTAAATCTTTAATAGTTAGAATCTTAAATGGAAAAGAAAATTATTAATTATTGGAGATATCCTCATAAGTGACCATTACTGGCTCAGTAATATCAGATAATAGTCATGGATCTTAGGTATTTCATACCTAATTTCATAAACTTTATATCTCTTCTACGCGTCCACCTACAAAAAAATTCACAATGTCACAGAGTATGCATCTCTTGATACCATTCAACCTTACATAAACATTCTTCGCTACAAATAATTATAATGATAAATCGAAGTGGTAATATCTAGTAAACCACCCTGTATGTATTCATATTCGTTATTTTGAAAACGAGTTTCGTGTCAAAGTTTTTAGAAATTACTGAAGCAATTTGCATATATAGTTCAGAAGGTGTGATATTATAGCAAATAAATGCTGGTTCTATAGCAAATGTGTGTCATAACGTAGCTGAATCTCGCTTTATAATGAGTCATAACTCGCAATGAACATTAGTGGTACACTGTCATAAATAAACATTAAACGCTTCATAACAATAACCAACTAAAACATTCAAATGTCAGATTTTCATATTAAAGCCGTTGCAAGAAAAATGGCTATAACTTGCAACCGCAGTATCTTCTTTATTTCACAATTTGTTTTTATATTTATGATTTGCATAAATCTAAATATATTTCTTTTCCTTCATTTAGCTTCGCGTAGTGAAAGCACAAAGGAAAGAATTATACTTCATTTTTATGAAACCTTTAAAACCTTTTGTGTGAATTATGACTTGCTAATAAAAATGTTAAATAAATTGATAAAAGAAGTAATGGTTTGGGATAAACTGGATAAACTGTGGGATCTTTTTCTATCGTTGAAAGTGTGCCATTTACGGATTTATATGCTTCATGAATTAATTACACACAGCTAAAATTAGAGCTCTGTTTTAAGAGATGATCTCGTGTCCGTCCTGAAAATCGCAATGGCTTAAATCGGTCCGACAGCACAATTGTAGGAAATGAATGATTTGTATGATGTTACTTGTTGTATGAATGTGAGAATCGAGAATCGTGTATGTATGCGTGAGTACCGTGATATTGCGATTGCGACACATCTTGTTGAATCAATATTTGTTCTAGAAAATTTATAAACATTAGAAAAAGTAGGATATAAAAGGACGTGTTCACGTAGCGATTCGACTTTTTCTCGAGATACGAAACACGTCATCACGTTTGAATTAAATACGATACGTTTACGTTAATTTCATATATCAATTGTGTATTTTCTTTTCGAATTAAAACAGTTATACAGTTATTTAATATCTTTTCGCTTACACTATTGAATAACTAAAAAAGAACATTTGTTATATTCACGCTACCTTAATTGCGTAATCATTAAACAGCGGATCTTTATGCAGAATAAACATTGTCTACCTGATTTGCAACAAACTGGATTTTTGAATATTGTGACGGTTACTCAGGGCGGAGGAAGTATTGTCGCGTCAGTTGGATGTCCAAGGTTCCGGAACCTCGAATGGGAACCGATGAATTTCCTATCGTAGCGGTTGGATGATGTTTCGGCGCCACAGTGCACTGTGGTCCAGAAGCCCGGTTTTTGTGGCCAAATTCAATTTTTCAAGGTTAATAGATTAAAAAATTTTTTTGCTATGAACTGGTAACTCTTCAAAGCTCCTAAATCCAAAATATCATTGATTTTAGGTAATTGTATAATAAGATACAGCGTTTTAAAAACAACATCATAAAATTGAACATTCTATTAAACGTTTTAAATACCACTTATTGGATATCAGAAAACAAGTTATAATTATGATTTTTTATATGTTAGTAGATAACTCTTCAAAGCTCCTAAATCCAAAATATTATTGATTTTAGGTAATTGTATAATAAGATACAGCGTTCTAAAAACAACATCATAAAATTGAACATTCTATTAAACGTTTTAAATACCACTTATTGGATATCAGAAAACAAGTTATAATTATGATTTTTTATATGTTAGTACATAACTCTTCAAAGCTCCTAAATCCAAAATATTATTGATTTTAGGTAATTGTATAATAAGATACAGCGTTCTAAAAACAACATCATAAAATTGAACATTCTATTAAACGTTTTAAATACCACTTATTGGATATCAGAAAACAAGTTATAATTATGATTTTTTATATGTTAGTAGATGTACTTTAAGTTCTAAATGCCATCATAAACATTTTTTAATCCATAAACAAATATTCCAAGTTTGTAACAATTTAAGCTTTAAGAAGGGTTTTAAAAAAGTGCTTAAAAGTGCTAAACTTTGGACTTATTTTGTACGAAAGTTTAAACATTTGTTTAAAGGAATATGTAAAGTTCAGCTGCTCCCTCTTGCAACTTTTAACTCTGTATTAATTTTAATAAAGGCGTCCGAGGTAAGTTTTCTTTTTTTTTCTATAGGTTATACTAATTTAAAAAACATGGCATTAAGTATCTCAATGATATTGTTCTATAAAAATGATGAAAAACATCGATTTACAAAATTTTTTAATCGGGCCACGAAATACCGCCCTCTAGGTCGTCATAATAACCCTGCCGTAGAAATTTTTCAATTTTTAATGTCAGATTCGTTATCAGCGACTACAAAAACTCCTAATTACCAACTTTCAGAAAATTATGACAACATTTAGAATTTTGGCCACAAAAACCGGGCTTCTGGACCACTGTGCAGTGGAACGAATACACGAAAACCCGCGACATTGACTAAAATTTGAAGTTTGTTATAAGGCTTTGATGGCATATACAGTAATCCCTTGATTTTTGTCCCAAGGGCTGTTCGTGCAGCGGACAAAGATCGCGATGTAGACTTGTTTTTCTGATTTACGGCTGGGTCTACCGCTCCAATTGCGTCGAGCGAGACTACAATAGAGCAACGGTGCCAGCGACGGCTACGCTACACCTACATCTTCGGATCGTTGAAGATCTGTGAAAAAAAGTTGCCGCAAAATTGTCCTCGACTTTATTTCAAGGGTAAATTTTTGTGTTATTGCATTGTATTCTACGCATCATGGGGACAAAAAGTGTCAAGGGAACCATGGGTCAAAACTCAATTCACCCATGGTTCCCTTGACACTTTTTGTCCCCATGATGCGTAGAATACAATGCAATAATACAAAAATTTGCCCTTGAAATTCAAGGTCAAGGAAAATTTTACGGCAACTTTTTTCATAGATCTTCATCGATCCGAAGATGTAGAATACTCCTATGGCAGCCAGGACCAAACATTTCTTTACACCCTGTACTACTGCGCTTTGATCGACATGTCAACAAGGAACTGTTAGTCACAGGTCGCCGTTGTTTACACTTTACGCGCAGTACATCGTGTTTACACATCGCGATTAAATGAAGACGCTATAAATTCTAAGGCGGTCACTTATTTTTGTCATATATGAAAATGCTTCTTTTGTTAAAATAAAGTTACCAATTCTTGTTATTGCAAATAATGTTTTAATTTTGGTAACAAACCATTGCTGTGACAATAAACTTTTCAAGAAAGCCCGATAATAGGATCCTTTTTCAATAAAAACATTAGTTTTAAGATATTTTGTATAACGATGTAGGATGGTCACTTTATTATGCCGATCATTGTACTTGCTTTAGGCACTTTGACGGGTGTCATTCACAGACAGTAAGTCGAACAAAATTTTATGGGCTTCATAGATGAAGAAAAAAAATTCGATACTTTTGTTACGTTTATATTACAATAAACGTGAATTGAAAGGGAAAAAATTGTGACGAAAACTTTGTTCTTCGTCTATGAAGCCAATAAAAAATGTTGTTTTTATTTTTTCAAAAGTTTTTCAAGTCATTGTAAGAAAAAGCCAAGCCGAGTCAGCACAGTCTACCCAACGCGCCAACTGTCAATTGGCCGAACGTGCCGTCGCATGTCTAGATTGCACTCTGATTGGTCCGTGTTTTTCGTTAATAACTCCCCCAGATAGCACGGACACCCATTGGACGTCCGATGTACGTCCAATTTACGTACATACGTCCATTGGACGTACATTGGACGTCCGGGTGCTATCTGGGCCTAAACAAAGCCGCAGAAGCCATTTTTGTAAAGGAAAATGTCGCTTCAAATGACCCAAGGAAGCTCCCATTTCCCGCTCCTACACTAGTTTTGGGACACCCTGTATATCTAATATATATAATAA
Organism: Lasioglossum villosulum; assembly: GCA_963971365.1. Classification (NCBI taxonomy): domain Eukaryota; kingdom Metazoa; phylum Arthropoda; class Insecta; order Hymenoptera; family Halictidae; genus Lasioglossum; species Lasioglossum villosulum. The sequence goes on from OZ020502.1 coordinate 21,812,559, forward strand.
AAACACCATTAGTATAATAATAAAATAATCACTTCAATAAAATAAAAACGTGGCTGCACGCGCTGTTGTACCATTAGACTGCGCGGCCTGTACGAAGCGCTGAAGTTCTCAATGGCGCACAGTGGTCCGGATCGAAAAATTTAGGGACATTTGGGTATAACTTTCATACCGTTTGAGATATTGACATAAGGTTTGAATTAAAAAATATTATAAAATAATCTCTTTCGAATAATACGTGTTAGATATATTTTTTGTAGTAACTAACAAATTTGTTAGTTAGTTATTTTTATAAATTTTTATGTAGTTGTTGAATCAGTTGCTTTCCTTATTAAAACCATTGTATAATAATAATTGGAAATTTAAATCTTATAGTTTTCTTATATATAATGTAATTATGTTATTAGAATTTTTGACAACATGTACAGGTATATAAAGAGCTAACGTTGCAAATATATATCGCGAGCAAAAGTAATATAAATATTTTATTTAATTGATAAAACATACAAACATCGCATATCAGATGTTTAGAATCTCAAGAGTTCTCGAGTTGCCTCGTGTTGAACAACGACCAACTCGCGGCGTCCATACTCGACGAATTATTGTCAGCTTTAAACAACTATAAATTCTAAAGGAGGACGAAGTAGGAAATGAATCTTGTACGGTTATTTAAAGGAAGTTGTACCGAAAATATTCCTCTCTGTTAGAGCCTGGGATGTTTTGAGACAAAAAAGATATCCTCTGACAAATATCGAACATTTTTTAAATCTGTCATGTACCATTCAACATTATTTTTTAAATATATTATTATTAGTTATTTCTGAAAAATATATGATTTCTTATTGGGAAGGGATGCTCTGTATAATACAAAAAATATTGAGAGAAAATATGGGACGAAACGATGAGGACATCACAAAGAACTTAAGCAATTTTGCCTGGTGAAATATGCTATATTCAAAACGGTCAACTTTAAATGATCATAGTAACTAAAATATTTATTGAATTTCATTAATTTCATTTTTCGAGGTCCACAGACGCTTACAAAGCAATACAAATGCATTAGTTTTCAATTTCGAAAAGTTGACTTTTTGGCCGAATGTCCCTAAATTTTTCGATCCAGACCACTGTGTGGCGGCGCGGATTACAAAGAGTGAGAGAGAGCGCTATAGATCCCGGCTAATGCTTTCTTTCTTTCCGTAAAACGGTGCAGCCTATCTCTATGAGTCTATAGGCGTAACATAACCATGTATTTCTAACCATTTCGTTTGATACTACTACCAAAATCTTTGCTGTCATTATAAGATCATTGATTGTCCAAGATTTTCCCAATAGCATATCCGGATGATAATTACATAAGAAAAACTCTAACAACCGACTTTATCCCACCTGAGGCATTCATATATCTAGACAAACACGGTTACATACAGAACAAAGATGCAATCCCAATATTGTACCATATCCCTCGCCAAAGAGCAAGAAAACGCATACTCTTCAACCCCCAGGAGCCTGTTCAATCAACAGCCGCGCAAGTATACCGATACAGCACAGCGGTCCCTCGAAGAGACATCATCGAAATACGTGATATAGATTATAAAAAATACTGGTGGTTAGCCGATAGATTTAAGCCTCCGTAGTACACGAAATACATAATAAATAACTTAAGTATTAAATATATTATAGTATTAAAATAACTTCAATATAATAAAAGAGACTCGAGACTGTAATGCAGCTACCTAATGTGCAATTACACAACTCCGTGCAATAAACAAATTAGCAGGACCTAACCTGCCCACCTCTCCCGCTCACTTCGTTCTCATATACCCTTCCCCATTTGTAAATAACATCATCATCCCATCCATGTATATATGTAAAAACTGCGTATTTAGGACCTAGGACTTAGAATTAAGGTTAAAAATAACAATGCAAGTTCCTGTTTTGTCAAGAGCTTTTTCGGGATCAAGAATCAAAACCAAAAATATTTTAGACTGTGATCTACACAAACGTACCCCGAGCAATATGATCAAAAATTACGAGGGGGAGGCTCACACCACCCCTCTGGTCAAAAAACCATAACTGTATTACTCTAATGTACCTATGTACATTAGTACCTTTAGAAATAAGTACCGTTGTTAAGAAAAACATTTTGTTTATTTTTATAGTTATTGTAAGAACCGTTAAAATTGTTGAAGCTCCATAAATAAACACTGAATTGAATTGAATTGAAATTGGTTGCCCAAACGGTTAAGCAGTTGGACTACCAATCGGTAGATCGGGGTTCGAATCCCGTCGGGGTAAGAAATTATTTTTCTCCGTTCATTCTCAGTTTAAATTTTCGCGCCACTCGACATTCGACTTCCGTCACATCGACTTCCGCTACATCAGAAAATTGTTACCCTCAGCAAAGAAGTTTCACTTCAATAATATCTTTACCAAATATTTGAACGCAAACTGTGTCTTTACGGTCATCTAAGATCGCGAGAACTCAAGATATACAAGATCTCAAGAAACTCGGGAGGCCGGCAAGATACCGAAAGATTTCCACGAAACTTTTAAATCTACACAGGAATGACAAAACAGCCTGACATTGTCTTGGAATCTGCTTAGGTTGTTGGAAAGGTTCGCGAAGACTTTGTCGAAGTTCCATCAGCGGCAGCGTGGCGTCATCGCCACCTCCGTGCAATCTCGTTCGCGAGAAAAAAAAGTTGAATGAAGCGTAAGCTTATAAACTCGTCGGAACTGGGGCGAAGGCCAATCACGATTCGCATTATGTAAGAGGTGGGGAGAGGGCTTAATTTGCGAGACACTGGCGAAAGTTGTTCGGTGTGAATAATCGCGCTGAGGAAGTCGAGGGAGGGGTGTGTTCGGTGGTCGCGAAGGCAACTTTATGTTGTCCAGAAGCGAGCCTGAAGGAGGGAAACCATCTATTACGGATCATTATCGAGTCTTGATTTATTATCCCCATGGGGTGGATCTTAATACCAGATCAGCTTTCGGTGCTCTATCGCGTGACCCCTAAATCCACGTCTGCTTAACCTCAAACGCGTATTTACATAGATCCTTCTATATTTGATGATTCCAATTTCACCGTGGTACATCGAAATGTTTCGAGATAGATCGTTCCTCATACTCGCACTTCGACCATGGGCCGCTTCTGTTATTACAATTTACAGTGCCACTCATTGTTATTCAAACAACCGAGATCCCATGCTTTACCCCTCTCGCTTTTTGGAAGGGTGATGCTGGTACAGCGTGTTATTGTTAGCCTGGTCGACTATTACAATGACTGGTTCCCCTTTCGTTGTATATACAGTGGTTGTTGTTGCAGAAATGTTCGTTAATTTATTTGATTCGTGATTTTAGAAAGGAAGTTGAGGCTCGTAGCACAATATTATGCTCTATTTAAGTTTCTATGAAAGTTCAAGCATAAATCGAACAAAAAATTATTAGGACTATCCTAGCAATGCGAAGTACGTTTATATGACTTGCGTTCTTATAAAGGTATGGTAAAGGTACTAGTAGTTGACCAGTTAAGAGAAGTTTTCCACGCGAACAATAGTAACCATTTGCTCTGTCGTCAAATAGTGAGAGTCGATGTCTAAAGACACTCTTTAAGTCTTCTAAATTATGTACCAAGACCACATTTTTTAAAAAGTTTACTTATACAAATTTAAGAAACATATTTAGAAATCTAGTAATTGCTTCAGAAGTTGACCACTCATGAAAATGAAAAAACTAGTTAATTGACCTCCTATTCGTTAGTAGTTGACCACTTATACTAGAAAGAGAGTTAAAGCAATAATGTCGGGAATCATTTTACTATCATTTAGTTTCAACAATTTCCAGCACAAATTACAATCAAAGAATGAAATAAGAAATAAAACTAATCAATTCCATAAAAAGTTTAATTGAGGAACAGAGTAGACGGTGCAAGTTAATAGAGATTAGTATTAGAGTTTAACCAACAGATGGTATGGCATCCGAGGTTCACTTTCATCAAAAGTGTACAGCTTATAAAAGTCTTATTTTTTATGTTTTTCTATAAAGTGGTCAACTACTGGTACCTTTACCTTACTTGAATTTTGTATTACGATATTACTTCATATATGATTTTATATAAACAGAAACGTTATTAGAGGTAACTTCAGATAAGTTGCGCATATTGATATTTTCCCTGTTTGCATCGATAAAAAATTATTAAGTTTATATCATGTCCTCGTGCGCTTCACGTACCATTTTCATCGCTTCATGGTCCTCATTCATTCAATTCCCCTTATGAGCAATAATGTATTTTTTGACTATACTTTAAAGTTAACATTTGAATTGAAAGATTCCAATCTTTTAGTAGACCGTTAAAGAGTAAACAGAGGAAATAGTTCATTTTAATTATAATTGATTTAATTTATAATTATTTAATTTATTAGGAATGTATAAATTTTATGAAGGATTATCGTGTAGAGAAAGTAATAAATGAAAAATTGGATTCAGGCGTAGTCTTCCTTAACGACAAATTTATTCAACGATAGTGATTTACCTTTTTTCTTTTAATTATGAGCTTCAATATAATTTTTAAACACATTATACAGTTAATTAGTTAGTAAATGAACTGAAGAGTACGCGTTAAACAATGATTATATTTATCGTACGAAATAAAAGTATGCCTTCCAATTTGAAAAGTGGAAATACGTAGTTCTTTTTAATTTCAAATGATGTCGTTTTGGTTTAACTGTAGTAACCCTTATGTCAACGCCACAAAGTTGCGTTTATGGCGTTCTATAACATTTTATTCGTTGGGCTTCGCAGTTTAGGTTCATGATTTTATAATGTATAATTAATATATATTCTTGTTTTAAAAGAAATAATTTTCTATTACTTATCTTCGCAAAGGGTATAGCAGGATAAGCATGGGCCAGCGGCCCCCGTTCCGATTTTCCTGATTTCTGTCTTAAAACATAGTTTTATGTCTAAAAAAACATTGTGTGAAATTTCAAATGTCTACCCCCATCGATAAGGGTGATATTGGGGTAAATTCCCCCGCACTTAAATGCAATTTGCTACAAAACGAGAAAAGATATCGACCTGGGATAAGCGGCAAACAAAAGATATAGATATACTCTACATTCCAGATTTTTTCCAAAATTTTTTGCTAATTATTTATAGTCGAAAATAATGAATTAATTTTTTGGGAATTTTTTAAACTATCTTCCCCTGGGTTGACACCTACCAAAAAATTATGAAATATTGCTATGATACTTACCTACTCTGTAAAAAAATCTCAGATGTGTCCATTTGGTGGAACAATGTCAAGAAAAATAAAGAATGCCGGCGAACGCTTGGTCTGATCAGTATCGGCGCACCGACCGAATCCCCTTGCGGTGACTAGTAAGGGGAATGAACGGGAAGTCGGCGGTATGTACGGAAAAGCTGATACATGTAAAACTGCGACTTAATCGTCTAATATATAATAATATTTTAATAATATTTTCAATATTTTATAATAATATTTTAATAATATTTTCAATATTTTATAATAATATTTTAATAATATTTTCAATATTTTATAATAATATTGAAGTGCAAACAATAAAATTCGTTTAGTTTATAAATGCATATAAAAAAAAGAAAAAAAAAGAAAATAAAGTTGAGTTGAGAAGGATTCTAACTCGAGCCCTTCGTAGCATCGAGCAGAACCTGTAACACCGTGACCATACAACATATTTGTGAGAAGCTTCTTCTTTCTGTTACTTGAAAGCAACGAACTAGCTATACACGCATTTTTCTTCTTCAATGTAAGCTATTTCCTAAAATATAATTGTTTAGATTTCCAACTGTAATCATATATTAGAACATTTAGTCGCATTTTTACATGTATCAGCTTTTCCGTACACGCGCCGACTTCCCGTTCGCTCCTATCACTAGCAAGGGGATTCGGTCGCTGCGCTGATCCTGATCAGACCAAGCGTTCGCCGGCATTCTTTATTTTTCTTGACACTGTTCCACCAAATGGACACATCTGAGATTTTTTTACAGAGTAGGTAAGTATCATAGCAATATTTCATAATTTTTTGGTAGGTGTCAACCCAGGGGAAGATAGTTAATAAAATTCCCAGAAAATTAATTCATTACTTTCAACTATAAATAATTAACAAAAAATTTTGGAAAAATCTGGAATGTAGAGTATATCTATATCTTTTGTTTGCCGTTTATCCCATGTCGATATCTTTTCTCGTTTTGTAGCAAATTGCATTTAAGTGCGGGGGAATTTACCCCAATATCACCCTTATCGATGGGGGTAGACATTTGAAATTTTAAACAATGTTTTTTTAGACATAAAACCACGTTTTAAGATAGAAATCAGGAAAATCGGTGCAGGGGCTGCTAGCCCATGCTTATCCTGCTACACCCTTTAATGTTTGTGTTAGACCAATCCTTGAGAATCCGTAACGTATGAATCCCCAATATTCTTGACATTGACGCAAAAAAAGGCTATTGTGTATAAAAGCAGTGTGAGTAATTTTCGCCATCCATGGTAATAGTTAATATTTCTCGATCGTACATTTTTGTAATATATAATTAATATATGTTCTCGTGCGCCTATATATTAATTATATATTATAAAAATTTACGATCAAGAAATATTGAGTATTATCATGTTTTTATGTTTGAAATGTACATCAATTTATAATTATCCAAAAGTAGTAAATTTATAGCTACCTTTTAATGAGAAGCTACACAAAATTTTTAAAAAATCGGAAATGATAGAAGGGTATTCGAATGGGGGTACATTGTGTTCAGAATTCTTATTGTTGATAAAATGAAAATTTGTGAATTTGATGAACACTAGAATTCATTATATTTTCGTATAAAACGACTTTAAATGTTTATAAATTGTTTATTTTGCAAAACCGATGCTCGGTATTGTCAAAGGATTGTAAAGAATTCTAATCCTTCAACAGCGCAAATTATTTGCATTCCTCGTTACCAGAGATTAATTACCCTTTGTGAACGGAACTATAGCCGGTCAGAACTCTCTCAGTCATTTGTCAACAGATCGATTAATCACTGGCCAAAAATAGATTAGCATATTATGTTTCTAATGCTGCGAAACCATCCATTATAATTTATTACCTAACGAGACGCAACAGCCCCGTCGAGCTCACTCAAGCCCTAAATAAAATGAACGACAGTTTCGAAATTCAATAGCGCAAAAATTCAAATACGATCATTTGAGAGATTATTAGTATCCAAGACACCGAAATGTAGATATTTTACCCCTGGTTTTTTATAAAGTATACTGACAAAATCTACTAGCGAATAGCCAGGCTCTGATTGGTCCGTGTTTTTCGATAACTCCTGAACAAAGCCGCGGACACCATTTTTGTAAAGGAAAATGTCGTTTCAAATGACCCAAGGAACCTCCCATTTCCGGGAGTTGCACTTATTTTGGGACACCCTGTATAATAATCGCTGTGTGTGTTTTACGAATGTAAATTACACGAACTGGTATTATTTACGAACTGGATCGTTAATTGCCCCTGAACCAAAGGCAATCTTGTACAGGACAACGCTCGAAACTTTTAATCGAAAGACTTTCGTTCGCATCAGAATCACCGACACGAATGGGCTTATCGTTACAGCGGAATCAGCGGGACTCGGTTTCGGATTCAGAAAAAGCAATGCCGTTAATTGGCGTGCCAGGACGGAGGAGCATGGCGCAGGGACGGATATTTCATCAGCGAGCAATAACATCAGAATCTGCTGATAAATCGATTTCGCTCGGTTTCCAACGGCGGTAAAATTGAATGAATGCGCGAAAATATTTATCGCGGTGTCCAGGCAATGCTACCGGCGGCGAACGATATAATAAATCCTTTCTTTTTCCCGCCTTCTTTTTCCTGCTCCCCGAAAGAAGACAAACGAATCGAACAAGTTTCTCACGATGCTAGGGGGCGCCTTTGACGATCCTCCTTCTTCTGGCTGCATGCATTTACACCATCCAAGTGAAATTCTTCGAGCGTGCCGCGGCCTATCGACGAACGCCCGTCGAGATATTCGGATTTTATGGTAATTGCCGGCGATCAATCGCGTTCGTAGACGTTCGACGCTGAAGACGCCAAGATATTTCGAAACCGAGGTTGGGGGTTGCTTCGTTAAAATGAAACGATTGCTTTTGATATCGCCGTTTTCAAAGCTCTTCCTCTCTTCGCTCGTCTTTGAAGTTGCAGGATTTATACATGAGGCTGAGTCGTGGAAATTATTGTGGAAAATATTGCGTTTTCGAAGCATAATGAGGAGAGCGGAGTTTTATATTTATGGCTTTATAATGTGCCTGATCAGAAATGCGCATGGACAATTCTGATTTAGACATTGATAAATAGAATCGTTCCGAACAAACAAACTCTAGCAATACTTTCGAATTAAAAATTGAAATCTTCTTAAGAGTGTTACGTCCCAAGTAGGACAAACAGAGATTCGATAGAGATTTTGATAGATTTATGTGATAGGGATATGACGCAGTTTCGAACCTACCTGCATTCACCGGCTTCGGTTCGGGAAATTGAGGGTTTTTATGATGTTTATGTGGCTTTGTTATAAATTATTGGTCACGAAGAAATCGAAGTTGGGTATGCGAAATGAATTTGGAGAAGCTAATATTTAATAGAAATTGAACAAGTGTATTTAAACAATAATTTCAGAATACATTTGAGTTTGCGAGTAGTCGGTACGAGGGTTAGTAGTTGTTATAAATGTTAGTAATTACCGTTACGCTGGTTCGAGTTTTCGTGTAGGCGAAATGGTAGTCCTTACAATTGTAATCCTTACGAACTATTACACACGGACGATTTCACCTTTAACTCGAAATGATTCTTTGACTGATTACACACGAACGATTTGACTTCAGACTCAAAAATGATTATTAAATTGGTATTGTCGGATTCAACCGTTGACCTTTTTCCTACTACTGTTCTTTTATTACTACTGGCTCGCTGGCGAGGTGTCGTCGTTTTTATATTTTCTTCTATCCTTTGATCTAAACCGAATCCTTGTGGAGTTGGTTCGGTTTTCATTTTCGAATTATTCTTGTGTCTTTCTCTCTCTCAGCTGGATCCTCCGTTTCTCGCGTTCTTCCGGAGTGCTTTCGTCAGTCTATGTGTCAGCTCTATTGCGTTCTTGGTCTTCTTGGTATTTAATTTTGTTTAGGTGGTTTTCTTGTAATTTTGCGCTCCAGGTGGCTTGCAGCTGCTTCGTTGCTTAACATCGCTCGCGTATCATTTTTCAGTTTATTCGCTTAGTATATGATTACAATATTTTATTAGTTAGAGAGAATTAGTTAGAGAGAATGTTAAACAAAATTAAGAAATATTTGTATCGTGGTTATTTATTGTTTATTAATGATGGTTGGACCACCGGACGTGACAAGAGTAAGGATTATTTTTCGCGATGGTAAATTGTTGTTAGACAAATAGAAATTGATGTTATCGGCGCACAGGTTCGATCTATTCCAAACATTCGGAATAGCTCAAACGTATGGTCTTAAATTTCTTAAGACCAAGAAATACAGTAAATTATCCATATAAGTCCCTAGCATGGGTCTGCCGAGGGACATTTATGCACCACAGTCACTATTCTTTGAGTGTTGCCGAACGTAGAAAAGGACAGCCGAGCTCGAGAGGCGTCCGTCGCACAGTGCGGCATGCAATGGACAAAAATCAAAATAATCATGGATCGATTCTAATCTAATTATCCAACAAAATCATTAGTCAGTAAGTGAGGAATGTGTACGTAAAAAGCATCCAAGAAAATCAATGAGGGATCAGCAACAGCCAAGAGTTTATTGTAGTATAAATACTAAAAAGTTAGATTACTCGTGCGCTAATTGCTTTTCTAGGTTCGTTTTTGTTTTATACTGTTTGTTCCAACTTAGATGTGGAGAATTTGACCAGAGGTATGCATAATTTTAACTGGCAATTTAGAAATTCCATTTTTTCCTTAAAATGTAATTTACAAAAAAACGGTTCAAAACATCCTATAATTTTGACTGTTCTGTATCAACAAGATGTTGTAGTATACTGCTACATAATTTTTTTCTGCGATAAATTGCAAGACTAGATGTTATTTAATTTTTGTTAGAGAAATGCATTTATAATCGCGATTTGGTTGAAGCTTGAATGTCCGAACACACTTATTCCCAGAAATTATCGAAAGTTAGACAAAAACTGTAAGGAATAATTTAATTTTTGAATAGTTTTCATTTATGTACTTAAACTTTTAATTTATATCTATATATTATTTATATTTATATTAAGAATAGCAAATAATTAAATTTTTTAATAGTTTATCTTTATATAATTAAACTTTTTATTTTTTATTTACATGTACATATTATATTTATATTAAAAGTATTATGGTTCCTGAGTAATATGCCGTTTAGTTTAGTTCTGGATTTATCTAGCAGTTTGTATTAACCATTACTTAATACTAGTAAAAAATACGGTGTTGTGTTTTGTCAAATAATTATACATTATAGTAGATATAATTAAATTTAACCGTATAATAAAAAAATATTTCGAACAAAAGTTGTACAGTATACAGTTGACAACAAATTGCAATAACAACTAATCATAAAAAGCTCTTCATTAAAAAAGAAATTAAAATAAACTTTTTTACTAATGGAGCCTTATATTGTTGGTGCATTAATCGATGCATCTTTGTATTCCCTTTAAAAAATTATTAAGGTACTTATGTCAAAAATTAATTAGTTTAGAAGTTATGATTTTTGTCTCGAATGTTCATTTACTTGCCGCACTGTGCGTCGCCGAGAAATGTAAACATAGCTAATCCAAATTGCCAACTTCCTTATTTTTCATCATTTTTGTATGAGACTTCGATTACCATATTTGTGGCATTTTTATAATGCAAAATGATACCAAACATGATATAATTCCGATGATATTTAGGTGTGTAATAGACAGTCAAAGTTTCGGGCGCAAGGAAGGACAGTTACCGGCGAGCCTTTGAAATGTGCTGGCGACTACAATTCTCAGCGTCTCTTTCTTTCCCATACGCTATCCTACGCGCCCGAAACTTTAACTGTCTATTACACAAGTATATATCATCAGAATTATATCATATCTGGTATCATTGTTCTTAGAAAAATGCCACAAATATGGTAATCGCAGTCTCATAAAAAAATAATGAAAAATAAAAAAGTTGGAAATTTGGATTATCATACTTCTCGGCGACCGAGGCCTCTCGAGTTTCTTGGCCCCTCAAGAGGGTATACCCCGCAGTCGTGGGGATAGCTCCGGGACTTTTAAAGGCCACACTTTTAAGACATTTATGGATATTTTACTGTAGATTCAAACCCGAATCAACGTTTGTAGTACCATTCAAATTATGTTTGTAGAATCATGATCGAACCTGTGCGCCGACATCAATTTCTTCTTAAGAGTGTCCGAATATTGATGGGAGCCACTGTCTGTGACAACTAGACTCGGATCTTAATAATTTTAGTCAATCGAAAGTAATGCATTGCCATCGTTCGATTCGTTTAATATTGTCATTATTCATTTTGCGACCACTCATTTTTATTATTAGGAATTGATTTAAACAATTTTTTAATACATTCTTGTCTTAAAAGACTCCAATTTGTAACAATACTTTGTTTTAATTCCGTTACAGCTTTGTATTGTTTTTCATTCTCATAAAACTTTCTTGAAAGTTCTGCCCATATATTTTCAATAATATTCAGGTCGGGTGAACGGGCCGGAAACTCGAGGCATGTCACATTTTTAGAACTGAAATAAGTTTTCACATATCTTGCGATATACAGGGTGTCCCAAAATAAGTGTAACTACCGGAAATGGGAGGTTCCTTGGGTCATTTGAAGCCACATTTTCCTTTAGAAAAATGGTATCCGCGGCTTCCTTTAGGAATTACTATCAAAAAACACGGACCAATCAGAGCGTGGCTATAGCGAACGCGTCCGACACGGCGACAGGTCCCACTTAACGTGTTGTCGCTATTGGCCGAACCAGAATCAATCCGCTGTAGCCGCGCTCTGATTGGTCCGTGTTTTTCGATAATAATTCCTAAACAAAGCGGCGGACGCCATTTTTGTAAAGGAAAATGTCGCTTCAAATGACCCAAGGAACCTCCCATTTCCGAGAGTTACACTTATTTTGGAACACCCTGTATATGCATAAAATCCACAGTTTAGCGATCATGGGATTTGGTAGAAGCAACCATCTTCTTCAAATTGCAAATTAACCTTGTTTAAATATTAGGTTGTTGCAAAGGAAATGGCCGCTTTGAATCTTTGACATAAACATTAATTTTACAAGCTTTATTCATATTCAATTAATCGAAATAATTTCCATCGACATCAATACGCTTTTACCATCGTTATACTAGTGCCTGAGTGCCTTTCTGATAGAAATCTAATAAACGTGAGGCAATGAAGTTATCAAATGCAGTTCTTACAGCACGCTCTTCTTTGAATATTTTTCCATTTACAGTGACTCCCACTAATATTCGGACACTCTTAAAAAGACGATAACTGTTTTAATATTGTACAAGCAATTGGTTTGCTACAGGATGCGAAAAAGGAATTTTGTCAAAAATTGCAATTGATCGGAATTATAAAAAAAATACCGAAAGTTGCATTTTACAACTTTTTTATGTGGACCTACGTTGAAAATTTAAAAAATACGTTTTATAGACCTGTGTCAATTAAACATATTCTGAAAATTTCGTCAAAATTGGTCGACGTTGCAATGAGCTACAAACGTTTACCTAAATATGTTAAAAATTGCAGATTTTCACAATTTTCTGACTTCAACTGCAGTAAATCTAATGATCCTTGCATCTTTCAATCGTTGTCGTTGCTTTCCACATCAGCCGATTGCGATGAAACTTTCACAGAGCATATAATTGACATAAATCTACAAAACGTATTTTTTAAATTTTCAATATAGGTCTACATAAAAAAGTTGTAAAATGCAACTTTTTGTATTTTTTTATCATTCAGAAGAATTGCGATTTTTCACAAAGTTTTTTTTGCATCCTATGGCAAACTAATTGCACTAGCTTGCCAAAAATATTCAAATCGTATAGTACAATATTAAAAAGTTATCGTCTTTGTAAGAGTGTCCGAATATTAGTGGGAGTCACTGTAAAAAGCCATCTAGGTGCTTGAAAAAATGGTAATCAGTAGGTGACAGGTCAGGCGATTAAGGAGGGTGAGGAAGAAGCTCACATTTCACCTTTGCTAATTTCTTTACTGTTTTTTCGCAATATGTGGTCGAGCATTATCGTGGAGCAAAATCACACCAAATCTATTGACTAATGTCGGCTGTTGAACATGCAGTTTTTCGTACATTATATCAATTTCCTGACACTATTTATCAGCATTTATGGTTTCACCTTTTTTAAAAATGAATAATGTACAATACAATATAAAAAAGATTTTCCAAAAATTACAATTTTATACGGTTCCATGAGAAAATAAAAAAAGGATTTGTTTTAATTTTTTATTAGAGCTTTTTTGAAAATTTCAAATACATGTTTTGTAGATCTATATTTGTTACACACATGCTGACAATTTCATCGAAATCGATTAACATACACGAACATTCTTGTAGATATTGCACAGAATACAATTGTTCTTTCTCTTATATCGCATTTCTTAAGTCAAATAATTGGAATTTTGAACGTAATGGCATTAAAAATTATTTAATATACACCCGCGGTAAAATCAACAAGTGTAACTTTCCTCCTTACAGCAGAAACGTCGAAAAAATAGCTTTTACGTTAGGTTTTTAATTTTAAAATTAGGTCCCACACCAAAAAATCTGAAGAAGATAAACGACACTGCCTGTTATATTACTTTATCACGGAATCACACAATAGAATGGCATGATTTCATATTTTTAAAAAAAACTGATTTTTTTGGGTTTTTTTTATTTTTTACGACCTCAGTTTGCAACAAAAAGTCTGAAAAAGATCTCAAAAATGTGCCTTAATATCAAAGTACAGAGTACGTTACATTTTTTTCAGAATTTTAGAACATCTCAAAGACCGGAAAATTCGCAGAAAAGCGCAAAATATCTCATTTATCCCGTAACTTCCCTCACGGGCAAGCTAGAGGGTTGAAATTTCACTCAGAGAGGTTTTCCTCGGTCAGCTTTCGACTGGTTCAATAGCCATTGAAAAACCTCTAAGGACAGTTTTGACCATCTTACTCGGCTAGGCCCTTTCCAATCCTCGAAAAATTATAAATATTTAAACTGTAACAATTTCCTTAAGAAAAATAATACAGCAATACACCTGGATTAATTTCAAAGCTTAGTGCTTCTAGTTGTGCAGTACGTTCATTTTTGTCTCAGCTATTTTTTGCATGGTACAGCAACTAACAAACTGTGAACTATTTTCTCGAGTCAAAAATGTTGATCAATTGAAACGTTTGTAGAAAAATTAGAACATTTTTCTCGTGGTTGAATTCACCACTTTCAAGATTGAAGCTTCCCCTTTATAATGACCACTTCAAATACGATTTTTTAAGTCTACTTATTGAACTTCGGAAGGTGTTTTGCAATTTTACAATAATATAAGATCCATCGTGAATACCTTACGTGACGAAACTTTTTCCCCATTTTTGTTTTATGAATAGATCAAGTTTCAATCTCTAATAAATTCATTCAAAAAGAAATTTTGTACGCTTTTACAGACGATGAAATTTTTAGTATTTTCGATCAAAAACGTGTCCTCAGTTTCTCACTATCATACACAAAACGAAAACAGTGACAATGATCTATGAAAGTACAGATGTTGAGCTTTAAGTTACGACAAAAATAGTAGGCGTAATTAAAAACGGTACAAACATTAGAACAATTTTCAAATACTATTCTATTCTTTTCAACCCATTAAACATATTAAGAAAGAAAATAAACTTCTATCTCACTCCAGATTGTTGCAATTCTGGTGCAAAATTTTTATTTTGCATAAAAATACCTGTTTATGATTCTACTATTGTCTGTTAGGAAGTTATCAGTGTTCAAATGTTTTGTGGATCGATTGTATTTCTTTAATTGTAACGTGACGCAATGAACGAAACATAATTTGCTGCTTTAAAATGTAAAACAAGAATGATAGAAGTATGATCCCAGAATCTTTTTCTGTATTTATTCGTGCGAGAGTCATAAGCTGTCCAAGATTCGAGTTGAAATGCTATCAATTTAATCTACCTACTTGAAATAAAATAATAACCTGTTCAGATACACCTGGGGTTCTTTCGTTCACTTCTTTTCATGTTGTGTTTGTACCCGAGTATGCATACGCGTGTAGTTACAGTTGATGAAGACAGAGTGGGAAAACTGACGAAAACAGAGCGGGGGTGGTCCCCAAGTCCCATAGCTTATGCTCTGCAGCACTAATTTAAACTATTGCTCTCTGGGGTTGCCGTGATTCAGTCTTCAACACTTAGCCAGTTTGCATTTTAATCGGGTGATTGTGATTGATTAATATCCTTCACGCGCTTGTCTGTTTTTTCGAATGCATCAGGGAAATCGATCAATCATTCACGAACCGTACTGACAATTAAGTTAGTTGAATGTGCTATGTGAGGCAAATAACATGATCAGTAGTCTGCGGATCTTTATGCATTTGTAGTAGAATTGAATAGATGAAATTCAAAATTGTTAGGAAATATAGAAAGTTGAACGTGTCAATATGTATATGATTTCTCATTAATTGTATTCATTAGACTGCGGATCTTTATGCAAAATAAAAAATGTTTGCATTGATTACAACACATAGAAGTGAAATAAAAATTTCTTTCTTCTTTAAGGATGTTCTGGAGGTATATAAAAAAGCAATAAAATTTTTGAAAATTTGACAAGATATAATTCTTACTAAATTAATGCAATTACCAAAGTTTCAGTTAGATTCACTACACCGTTTAATATTTATAGCAACTTAAAGTTTGCACACTTTAACAGGTCTTCTTATGGAGAATTCATAAAATTCCACTTCAAACCCTATTTAAACCTTGAAAAAACGCAACTGGAACCTCCAGTTTTTTATATACAGGGTGGGGCATTTTAAACAGGTCACCTGAATAACGTGGCTGCTATTGGTGTTAGGAAGAAATGTATCAGATGGAACTTGTATGGTATCGAGGAGGCATTATTCTGATGTTAGTAGCTATTTTGAAGGCGGACGCGCAAAGGACAAATGAAGGTCAACTTCATTTTTTTAAATGGAATGAGGTATTTTTTAATACGTCAATCGATGCAGCTGGACATTCGTAATAAAAAAGTACAGACCTATGCATGTCGAAAAGTTAGTCGTTCAGTAGATATTTCAATGTAAAAAATATAAAAATATCATTACTGCCGTACTAAGACGTTAGCGATTACTTACTAGTGTAGTAAGTTGTAGTAGTTACTTACTAGTACTTACTAGTAGTATTCAATTTTAAATGGTAATGGTATTTTTGAGTTATTTAAATTGAAATATCTCCTGAACTACTAACTTTTCGACGTACATAGGTTAGTACTTTTTTATAACGAATATCCAGCTGCATCGATTGATGTATTAAAAAATACCAAATTCCATTTAAAGAAACAGAAATCTTTGAAATTTTAATTTCCCTTTAATCGTCCCAATTAGGACGTAACACAACTAATGATAACAATTTTGTGTATTCTGAATTTGTTCCTTTTAAAATACATTTTGTTGAATTGTTTTACTTAAAACCAATTTTCAAAATGATTTTAAAATACCCAAACATCGATGCTTTTGTCCTATCATCCGTAATTAAAGCCATTTAAATATAAAATAATCCTCAATTACCCGAACCGAATCCGGTGAATGCAGGTAGGTTCAAAACTGCGTTATACCTTTTATTGAAATCTTTAAACTTTTAATTTCCCTTTAAACGTCCCAATTAGGACGTAACGCAACTAATGATAGTAAAAAATATGAAATTAAAGAAGAGAAAGCAAAATTATGCGCTCAATTAGAGATTATGGAGGAATTGTCTCTTGAAATGCTTACTTTACAACAAAAAATAAAAATTATAGGCTATAGAATTTAACACAATGATATTTTGATATGTGAATCGCTAAAGATTTAATAAAGTTCGAAGTTATAGATATAATCATATGTAAATTATATGTAAATTCAATTTGTCTCGGTATAGGTTTTACTTTTGTCCAAACGCTAGCTTAGATTGGATTTAATATGTCCAATTATAGATTAGAATAGTGGATTTTTCACCATTATTCTAAATAATGGATTATTTTTCTCGATCGAAAATTGTTTTTTAAACATACAATAATTAAATTTCGCGGCGCACGGTTTCGATCATTTATTATTTATATTTGGCTCTACTTAGCGAATATGTCAAAGTGACATACATGTGCTATCCAATATAGTAGAGGAAAAGAAAGGTGTTTCGTCCTAGACCTAGATAGGTTAGAATTAAACTTCTTGACACCATTAAAATATTAATCTAAACAATAATTTTGGGATTAAAATTCTTTAAACATCATTTTTGATTATCTAAACTGATAAAATTGAAGGTAGCAAAAAATGCTGTCCAGGCTCAGGGCATTTCACCTTACCCCATTGTGCGTCGATTCCGCATCCGAAGAAAAAGCCGAACAGCAAACACGAGATTACCAGTGTTAGAGGACATAAACTTTTTCCTCGGTGTCGGAAGTTAATCGAAGACGCCGCAGAATCGTCAACCCCTCAGTCGGCGAGTAATTACGATGATCAAATTACTCCATTCTCTTCAATAAAGCGTCCATAGACAAGCCTAACTAGGTAACGGTTGAAAATGGAATTACAGAACCTATCGGGGTTCAAGCCGATCCTCGAATTGAACTCGGGGAGTTTGCGAGGGGTTCGGTTTCCCGATGATCGCGAACTATTTGCTTTAAGCGGATTCTTCGTCGTAGATGGTCTCGGCCGCCCTCTGCGGGTTCACGGAGGTCCTCAGGAAGCGACCCGGGCATTCCATTGTTCGGCCAAGTGTCCCAAACGTTTACAGAATGTCCACGAGATGCCCCATTGTCCGTCTAAACGTCCTGGATGTCTATATGATGTCCCTCGAACGGCATTATACTGGCCCGGGATACTGCATTACCTCTGTTTATTATGTAACTCCGAAACGCCTAAGCCTCATTTAAATGCATATGCATACAGACTTGACCCCTCGAAGAACATATACATATATATATGTATGTGCGTATACAATATACGTTTAAACAGAGTCGCATAATAAACGGACATATAATTTATCGGGGTGGCCAACATAATGGCGTCCAGAGGAACCCGGACGTTCTAAGTACACGTACCACGGTGCAAGAACCGATATAGATTTTAATTTATACCCCTCGTTTACGGTATACGCGGTTAAATACAGTGTGTCGCGTAATTAATCAAACGCCCTTTATTACAGAATTACTTCCTCTATGCTATTTTAGGAATTGTAATCGGATCATTTTCTCTGCACTGCTTTATCATAATAATTTCTGTTATAATATTGATGAGGCTGTGGATCTTTATAACATAGAATATAATAGAAATTTATTTCCTACCTTCACCCTTTAATGTTATCATATTGATTAGATTGTGAATCTTTATGCAAAATCCAAATTTTCTACCTGAATCACAACACATTGGAATAAAATCAAAATTTATTTCCTACCTACATTCATTAAGAATGTAATTAGACTGCGGAGATTTGTACATTTATTTATTAATAATTTCTGTTATAATATTGATGAGGTTGCGGATCTTTATAACATAGAATATAATAGAAATTTATTTCCTACCTTCACCCTTTAATGTTGTCATATTGATTAGATTGTGAATCTTTATGCACAATCCAAATTTTCTACCTGAATTACAACACACTGAAGTAAAATAAAAATTTATTTCCTACCTACACAAGAATATAATTAGACTGCGGATCTTTGTCCATTTATTTCAACATTGAGTAGATGAAATCCGAAATTGTAAAAAAATTTTGAAATTAAAGATGTCAATATATGACTTCTCCTCTTCTAAAATCATTAAGGGAAGAAATAACATTAAATTTATTTTCTATTTCTTACAATCTATGTAGACAATTTTTATTTTGCATAAACATCCGCAGTCTAGTTGGAATATTGATTAGACTGTGGATCTTTATACACAATCCAAATTTTCTACCTTAATTATGTTTTCTACCACACTGGAATAAAATAGAAATTTATTTTCTACATTTCTCTTTAAGTTAATAATATTGATTAGACTGTGGATCTTTGTATACAATCTTAAGGTTTCTGCAATACCTCAATTACAACCCACTGCAATAAAAATGAAATTTATTTCTTACATAAACCTGTTAAGATTATAATATTGAATGCACTGTGGAGCTTTATATGTAATCTCAATGTTTTCTACAATACCTCCATTACAACACGCTGAAAGTAAATAGAAATTTATTTCTTACCTCGACTCTTTAAGGACGGGCGTCATCAATAAAAATGGTTTTACTCTGTAATTAAAAGTTTGAAACATAAGTGACCGGGATTTATGTGAGTACTTTCCACCTGTTGTGTCTACCAAATTAGTTGACGCTAAGTAGCCTAATAATAACCTAAATAAGTAGACAGCGGATTTGATGCATTTATAACAAAAATGAATAGGTGCAATTTAAAACAGTAAGAACGTTAGAAGAATTTAAAAATACATTTACATTATTTTTAACGTATTCACATAGTAACAACGAAAATAAATGTCTATATTACAACAGCTTGTTGCAATTTGGATAGAACATTTATATTTAGCATGAAGACTCGCTATCTACTAATAAGTGTCCTAATTAGACGTTTTTATAGCTCCAACGTTTCTACTATTTTGTGTTTTCCCTATTCATTTTTGTCATAGTCGCATAAAGTCCGGAGATCAATAATGATAATTGTAATATTTAAATAGTCAAACAATGAATATGACATATACATGATACAAGTTTTTTATCGATGGTACACGTTTGCTACAGACTAGAGATAAATCTGTGATTTTCACAATTCCCAGTTAGAATAAATTCCGACTAATTGTTATAAAATTGTTAGCAATGTTATCCAAATTCTTGTACTCTTCAAGTAATAAACAAATTCACGTAACGTTTTAAGAAAAATTGATGACGTTTCATCTAATTTTGAAACAGTGTTCTGGTTTGAAGGACGTTTCAGACTAATTATGTGAGTCACTATAATTACCGTATCAGTTATACAGGGAGGTTCGTTTAAATAAGAACACATAAATATCTCTTCAGGTTATTTTGATGACACAAATATTTGTTACGTAATGTGCATGGTGTCCATGGGCCATTATCTGCCAAGAATATTTTTTTCTGAAGGTCTTTCTTTTCAAAGTTATCAAGGTCATCGGTATTTTTTCATCGTGTAGCTGCTGGAAAATACATTCAGATATGTATAGTAACAACATCCTGAAATGACCTTGATCTTCGAAAATTGGCTTTTCTTTGCGTGGTAAGGCCACATAAATATCTCTTCAGGTCATTGTGATGCAACAAATATTTGTTACGTAATGTGTATGGTGAACCAATATCTGGCAAGAATATTTTTTTCTAAGATCATTTTTTTCGAAGTTATCAAGGTCATCGGTGTATTTTGATACATGATTACATTTTTTAAAAATTGCATCGTAGCCGATCGAAAAATACATTCAGATATGTATAGTAACATAACCTAGAAATGACTTTGATATTCGGTTGCTCGGTGCAACGAGATGAGACATTCCGAGATCATGGTATTATGCATATCTGAATGTATTTTTCCATCAGTTACACAATGCAATAAAAGAAAATGTAGTTATGTTTCAAAAAACATCGATGGCCTTGATAACTTTGAAAAAAATGACCTTAGGAAAAAAATATTCTTGTCAGATATTTATTCATGGACACCATGCACATTACGTAACAAATATTTGTTGCATCACAATAACCTGAAGAGATATTTAGGTGTTTTTATTTAAACGCACCTCCCTGTATATGAGGGAACTACTTGTATCGAGTGAGTAATTATTTTTTATAATGGTATACTGGATCCATTGAATTCGATTACGGTATGCAAAGCAGGATATTAAGTTTATGCAATTTACAATTTTTTGAGACGATTTTTAACAAAATAAAATATTATTTTCAGTGGTAGTAGCCTTTGTAGATCTGAAGTATATCAAAATTTGACTAAATTCTGTCGAAAGATATATTTCGACAATTTTTGAAAATTTGCAGAAGCCATAAATGCATAAAGATCCACAGTCAAGTTATAACAAATCTAAACTTCTTGTATTTGTTAAAACATTTTGTGAATTTCTATGGGTACATTTCGATAAAGAAAACAACGTTAATAATTTAATGTGTATACACGTGACTTTGGTCGAATGAGATTTCATGAGTATTAGAATTTCATGTCCATACGTGAGTAGATTGAGATATTAAGTCGTGTGGTTGTTAAATTATTACAATACGAATTTAAAATTTAAATATGGAATATTAAAATAAAACAGATTTAAATACCATAGGAGGCTATAAACAATAAATGCAGAGAAGGAGTATACATAGAGAGATGATGATTTATTGATTTTGTATGTACTCATCCACGTCCATTTTGTTAGTAGGAAAATAAAATTTTCTGTTAATATGTTTCATTAAAGGGCCTAGCCGATTAAGATGGTAAAAACTGCCCTTAGACCTTTTTCAACGGCTCATGAACCATTCGAAAGCTGACCAAGAAAAACCCCTCTGAGTAAAATTTCAACCCTCTAGCTTGCCCGTGAGGGTAGTTACAGGGTAAAATAGATTTTACGCTTTTCAGCGCATTTTCCGGTCTTAAATGCGTTCTAAAATTCTGAAAAAAATGTGACACATTCCGGATCCTATGGCAGATTTTTAAGATTTTTTTCAGATTTTTTTGTTGCAAACTGTGGTCGTGAAAAATGAAAAACCTCAAAAAAATCAGAAAAACATTTTTTTCTCAAAAATATGAAAACATGCCATTCCAATTTTTTGTTCCCTGATGAACTACTATAAAAGGCAGTGTCGTCAATTTTTTTAAGATTTTTTGTTCGGCTGCTTCATTGTCAAAAACAATAAAAACCGAATTTTTTCAGCGTTTTTGCTATGAGGAGAAAAGTTACACTTGTTGCCTTTACCGTGGGCGTATATTAAGTAATTTTTACGGTTATTACACTAAAAGAGGCAATTATTTTACATAAAAAATGTTATTTGAGAGAAAGAAAAAATTGTATTCTGTGCCATATATACCTGAATGTTCGCAACGTTTACAACATCGCCGGTTGGTACGGTGGTTAAGGCGTCGGACTACCGTGCGGAAAGTCTGGGGTTCGAATCCTGTCGATAGTATTTTTTTTTCCATACGTCGAACTTCATTTTTCCAATTTCTTTTTGTGTATATGTTTTACTTATATGAATTGAACAATTTTTTTTATCTTTTAAAAATATTTAAGTAACATTTTTATGGTGCTACGGTCGCACTGCCTCTACAACCCAACGAATTTTTGTTACGATTTTAGAAAAATTCGACTCTTCTATCGAAAGCTGAGAACGTTTACCATTTAAAGCAGGCGTGAGAACTTAAAAACCAAGATCTTTTAAATGAGATCTAACATCGCGAAAGCCTCATCGACGATACAAAAGTCTTCCCGTTTCTTGAGGGTTTTCATTCCATTTGGATTTTAAAGAAAAACGCGCATTATTTCGGCATCATTTTGATTAGCATAGAATGGCCAATCATATCTACAATATAGCCATTCATTGTACAGATTTTAAAGGATTTGCACAATGGTACTTTTTTTGGCCTGTATATGATTTTCGCTGATACTCGTTATTGATACTTTCTTGGTGACGAATATATGCCTCATCGAAAATCAATGCTAGCTGAATGCCGAGTTTGTGCAATCATTTTGCAATGTTAAAAGTCTTATAATACTTTTTGTGCGCCAAAATTATTTTTGTATGTATTTAACTTAAAAATCTTACTTAAATATTTTTAAAACATTAAAAAAATATTGTTAAACTCATATGAATAAACCATATACACAAAAAGAAATTGGAAAAATGAAGTTCGACGTATGGAAAAAAAAATACTATCGACAGGATTCGAACCCCAGACTTTCCGCACGGTAGTCCGACGCCTTAACCACCGTACCAACCGGCGATGTTGTAAACGTTGCGAACATTCAGGTATATATGGCACAGAATACAATTTTTTCTTTCTCTCAAATAACATTTTTTATGTAAAATAATTGCCTCTTTTAGTGTAATAACCGTAAAAATTACTTAATATACGCCCACGGTAAAGGCAACAAGTGTAACTTTTCTCCTCATAGCAAAAACGCTGAAAAAATTCGGTTTTTATTGTTTTTGACAATGAAGCAGCCGAACAAAAAATCTTAAAAAAATTGACGACACTGCCTTTTATAGTAGTTCATCAGGGAACAAAAAATTGGAATGGCATGTTTTCATATTTTTGAGAAAAAAATGTTTTTCTGATTTTTTTGAGGTTTTTCATTTTTCACGACCACAGTTTGCAACAAAAAAATCTGAAAAAAATCTTAAAAATCTGCCATAGGATCCGGAATGTGTCACATTTTTTTCAGAATTTTAGAACGCATTTAAGACCGGAAAATGCGCTGAAAAGCGTAAAATCTATTTTACCCTGTAACTACCCTCACGGGCAAGCTAGAGGGTTGAAATTTTACTCAGAGGGGTTTTTCTTGGTCAGCTTTCGAATGGTTCATGAGCCGTTGAAAAAGGTCTAAGGGCAGTTTTTACCATCTTAATCGGCTAGGCCCTTTATATTCGTATAAACGTGTGTACTTACTAACACATCTCCTTTCTCATTTGAATTTTATTAAATTCGTTATATAAAACTGAAGTGGTTGCAGTTTTAAATTTAATTTGAAACACGAATATTACTTTAAAATTATATTATCTATACATTGGGAGGTGAAACCTCTCAATAATAATTGGACTTTGAATTTTTATGCTGTTCAAACTTTTCTGTAGTAGTTGCAACCAGTTAATCATTTGGAGTAAGATAGAAAATTTAATTTTCTATCTTAATATGTCAACCTATTAATATGTCTAATAGGTTGAACATAACAATAAAAATATTTTTTAATTCTTCTGATGTTTTTACTGTTTTATGTTTCTCCTACCCACTTTTTATGTTTCATGTTTTTATGTAAATGCATAAAATCGGCTGTGTACTAGTAATCAACTATTAACATTCTTAAGATAATTTAAAATGCCAAATACTTACCGGTGATAATATCCGAAATTATAAAAACATATGATTCTTATGATGGTAAGGGAAATATAACCTTCTGGTTGCTCTTTACTTTACCGGACTCAAAACTTTTGACTTTTTTCTATAAGTTATTATGTGTTTGGTATGTAACCGAGTATATCTGTACCCGGGGAACCTGCAGATCGAAGTTTCGATCCTATGGGATCAATAGTTCAGAAGTTATGGTCGCTTAAATTTGAGCAATTTGCATTATTTCTGACAGGTAAGCGCGCCGCTTACCGAGCTGAACTACTAGATGGCACCACGGGCACGCGTTAATTCTGATAATATAGAGCGAGTATTGTGATGGTTGTTTGAATTTTGAAAGACATGGCCACGATGTTGCGTTTTAACTGGTCTGGATCAGGTCTGGGTTATAAAATACATTTTCGACCTTTCGCTTACTAATTTCAGGTAAGATTGAGATTAGGTACATGTGGGGACGACTGTGTTTTGGAAAATTATTACTTTTGTAAATATTTTTCATGATATTATATAATATCTGATATTATATTATATTATATCATATCATGATATTATATCATATCTGATATTATATTATATTATATCATATCTGATATTATATTATATTATATCATATCATGGTATTATATTATATTATATCATATAATGCTATTATATCCATGATATTATATTATATCATATCTGATATTATATTATATTATGTCATATCATGGTATTATATTATATCATATCATGATATTATATTATATCAAGTCATGATATTATATTATATCATATATCATGATATTATATTATATCATATCATGGTATTATATTTATGATATTATATTATATCATATATCATGATATTATATTATATCATATATCATGATATTATATTATATCATATATCATTATATTATATTCATGTTATTATATTATATCATATCATGATATTGTATCATATTCATGATATTATATTATATGTCAAACATTTTCTGACATATTTTCTCATTGTTAGCGATATTATTGTGCGCCAGTGCTGCCATCTAGCGAGTCTGCTCGGTCAGCGGAGCGCGATCATCACTACAAACCAATATGGCGGAGCCGTTACATGTCAAAAACACTGCAAACTGCTCAACATTGAACAACCATAACTCCTGAACCATTGATTCTACAGGATCGAAACTTCGATCTGCAGGTTCCTCGGGTACAAATCTACTAGATTACATATCAAATTTCATAAAGTAAAGTTGATCCCTATATTATATTATTATTACAGTATTTTCTGTACCAAATTTAAGCCACAGTCAAAATGTGTCACCTAAACATAAATGAACGGTCTCACACCGTTTAGAATATGGGGGATCGAACAATGACAGGATGGCACGACGGAATCCAAGATGAAAATGAATGCGGAGAGAAAAAAACTGAATAATTCGTTTTGACGTCCGACGAAAAAATGGCCGCTCAGCGAAGGTAGTAATGACGCTGTGATTGCGGTAAAACGGCGCGAAATGCGACACGGGCCACTATACACCGGAAACCTACTTTTCCATCAAACGTGCATATCCTGCCACGCGGATTTAATTCCTGCTCTTTCATTTCACGGAGAGCAGCACGTCACGATATGAAATCTCGCTCCGTTTTCGTACTTTCGCGCGCATATCCCTGGACCCGAGTCAAATCTCGAGCTCTTCCTTATTCGAACGGCGGCGCACAAATGCACGCGAACGCGGACGCCTGTGCATGTGTCATTTTCCACGTTTTTCCAGAGACCCACGGTTTCGCCGTATTTAACTTTCGCGTGAATTCACTTTTGATACGTTCCCCAGGTAGAATCGGCAAAGCGGAACTGCTTCGAATAAATAACTTTGTGAATTATTTGAAAATGGGTGTTCTCACAAAAAAATGTAAATGTGTACCGTACACATCGCAAATGTTGAAAGTCTGGTTTCAAAAATGTGCTAAAAATAAAAGAATTTCGATGAAATTCGTGTGAATAAATTAATACTTTAAATACATTAATTGTATTAATACTTTAATGGAAATGAACATTGACGGTTTGTAATGACTGTATTTAATTTTGGATATCTAAAAAATCTGAAGCCCGAATTCTTATGAACTGGATAATACGAATATACAAATATATTTTAGTTTTTGTAATAGTAATGTTTAGTAATTTTAGTATTTAAAATAGTAATTTGTATAATAGATTTGGAAATTTTGTTTCGAACATTATTGTTCAAACATGTTTAATTATTGACAATGTTATAAAAAAGTTTTAAGCAAAAATTATTGTTATCGGCGCGTTGGTTCGATCAATTATATACTTAAAATGTGCTAAAAGTGAAAGAATTTCGATGAAATCCGTGTGAATAAATCAATACTTTAAATACATTAATTGTATTAATACTTTAATGGAAATGAACATATTTAATTTTGGATATCTAAAAAATCTGAACCACGAATTCTTATGAACTGGATAATACGAATATACAAATATATTTTAGTTTTTGTAATAGTAATGTTTAGTAATTTTAGTATTAAAAATAGTAATTTTTATAATAGATTTTGAAATTTTGTTTCGATCATTATTGTTCAAACATGTTTAATTATTCACAATGTTATAAAAAAGTTTTGAGCAAAAATTAAATATTATCGGCGCGTTGGTTCGATCAATTATATACTTAAACACTATTTGCAAAATATCACCAAATTTTTCTCAACGTTTCGATCTGAATTTACATCCTCTTCAAGAGATTAACAAAACATTGTGTCTGTAACGAAACCAGACAATTAGTTTCAAGATAGAGATTCCAGATACGGTTTGGTACAAGAGACAGGATGTTTTATCAAAGATAACGGAGCCAAAGAAAATTAATTAATTCTAGGGGTTGTTTGTGATTAAAGAGTTAAATAAATAGGAAAATATTGTTTAGTAATTTTGTTCACTCGTTGGTCCATCATTGTGCAAATACTGGAATGTAGTGTTCATTGACTGGTATTTTTCATATTTTTTATTTAACGTTTAATAAAGAAGAATAATAATAATTTCATTGTATTTGTGTTCATTTATTTTCGACAAATATATGAGATTCCTTTAATTCACTTTTTTTTATAAAATAAAATATTTTCCTGAACAATTTCTTAAATGTTCATTCACTGGTGCAGTTACCCTAGTAGGTATTTAACAAAGGAAAACTGAAACACTGACTGTAAGATAATCTTTTGAAGAACATACTTGCTATGTATAAAGAAAAGTTAAAAGAGTATAATTAACTGACTGACAAGGAGAGTGCAAGGCCGATTTGGTTGAGATTTTGTATACTTATAGATCTCGATCTCCCATTTACGAATATATACCATTATAGGTGCAAACACTCAATAATTGTTGAGATATTTAACAAACAAAGTTCTATAGAGATACTATATAATGAATAATGTCCTGGTCTAGTGGCAATGTACATACTACGCTTATACACGGTGGGTTAGTGTTCGATCCCAGCCCGGGTAAAAATTTTTTTTTTCTTATTTATTTATATTATTTATTCACTATGTAATGTCGTCTTATTTACAAGATATTATACAATTATTATAAATTAAAGTACAAAAGTCTTAATAAATTATAAATAAATTAACCGAAATGAATAGTATAGTAAATTATCCTCTCGTGTCTGGAAACAGAAGAAATAAAATAAATATAGGAAGCCAAAATATGGTATACGATAAATTTAATGATATTGTACTTACATATTTTCAATATAATATATTGTACTTACATATTTGTAATATTTTGATTTGTAATATAGATTTGTATATAGATTTAATACAGATTTGTAATATAGATTTGAAAAATTGTATTATTATTATTAATGTCCTGTTTGTTTTATTGATTGTAATTTATAAATTTGTGTTACTGTTACGTTTGTTTTATTTTTGAAGAAATGCGAGACAAGGTCCTTTAGGAAAATGGTTTAGGTCCTTGTTGAACGTGACCACGGATGGTAAGATGGACACGTTCCTAATGGTTACAGTGTATATGGAAACAGGACAATATCAATGAGATATTGATTGATTTGCGTTGTCAAGAGAATAGTCTTTTGATATAGAGAGAATCAACTAGATTTTGACAAGACGTGCAAGGATAAATTCTACAGCACCCGTGAGCTCGTTGACGCATTTTGAAATGACGAATCGAACAAGGAGTCGGCCTGCCACGACATATATTATTTATTAAATATCTCAACAATTATTGAGTGCTTGCACCTATAATGGTATATATTCGTAAATGAGAGATCGAGATCTATAAGTATACAAAATCTCAACCAAATCGGTGACCCGAAGGCCTTGCACTCTCTTTGTGAGTTCCATGCTGGTCTAGATTGAACTGAAGCAAAGATCGTTCATTCACTGGTGCAGTTATCCTACATGTAAAAATAAAACGTAAATGACTTCCCGATTCGTATTGAAAAATTTATGAAAGTTATTTATTATTACTTCTTACGATGCTTCATATCATCTGCTTTTCTATATTACCTATGTATATTTCCCGTAATTAATTATTTATTCGCTTGGAACATGATATCGCTAAAAGTAGTATCGTATGGAACACATAACTCGTAAACTTGATAACGTTAGTTTCTACATTTGCCGTTCACAATTATTTACATGACAAACTGGACACGGTTAGTAGCATGATGGAATAGAATATGAGCAGATTAATAATATTACGAAACAATTGTCAAAGAATATAATTACAGTGGCAGCCGAACCTAATAGAACAGAACACGATAATACAGTTAATCTCCTTCGACCGGAGTGCAATTAGTGCTTTCGCCGCACAGAACGAGTATGCTAATCCATTACGTTAAATATTGGTTGAACCTGGCTAGAGCCTCGATTATGATAATAATAATGTGATAGAAGTTTAGGCTGGTTAAAGTTATTTAGTAGCTTCGTGTACAGTGTATTCAAGACGTTAGATCCAAGTATTAAATTTAATTAGATTTCGTAGGAATCAAGGACACGAAATATCGTGCGAAAATCTTCGACAGTTTCGTACTGATACTGTTAACAAATATTTCACCGATTTAATTCATCTAATGATAGGGAAATTAGACATGTTTAAAATTATAGTCACTTTTGCGTTTCAATAATCGGTAACTACTTATACATATGACTTATAGTTTGAAATGTGTACATGCGATTATTTCCCTCAGTATTACAACTGTAATTAAAATATTTCAGATAATTAGTGCGTGTTTTATCTGTGGAGGTCTCACCTAAATATTTTAATAGAGCTATATATTTTTTACTAGCTCACTTGACAGACGTTGTCCTGTCCAAATTTCAATGAATTTGGTTGTAGTCGTTTTGTGAATTTGTGAAAAGCTATAGGATCTACGTAAACAAAGTAAAAATGAGAAAAAACGTATTTCGTAGTGATCATTATAGCAAACAGACGTGGATGATGTAAATTCCTATTGAAATATTGATTAAAAGCTGCGACGTTCGTTTTCTTGTTGTATTGAAATATGATTCAACTTTCCCAATTTTTTGTACTCTAAAAACCTTAATCGGACTACAACGAACATATAAAAAAAATTAGCCAAATCGGTCCAACCGTTCTCACGTGATGTATTGATCAACGAACAGCATTTCATTTTTATTAATTATATTTTTGTATAGATGAAATTGAAACATTTTCAAAATTGTACACAAATTTGGATTTTGCTTAGATCTCTCTTTCTACGTGTCCTCTTCTTATAACTAATGTTAAAAATGCTGTTCTTCCAATCTATGTAGAAATTCTTTTTCTGCATCGTTTAAAATTTTTAAGGCTTTCCCGCAAATGCAATAATTAGGCGTTTATACAATACGTTTACATTTAGAACAGATTTGTGAAAAACAATTTGCTTCACGTACCCCACAAGACAAAACTGTTTGTTTTTAATTATTATATTTTAATTATTATGAAGTTTTGACTAACATATTTGTGACATTTGTTTTATTCAAATGAGACCAAACTTGATATAGTTTGAAGCAAACGACTATCCATACCGAAAAAACATCTAAATTCGTGAATTAACATGAATTAATTTATATCACGTTTGGTCTTATATTAATTAAAAATGTTTCACAAATATTAAATGACTTCGGCGCTACGGTTCGATCAATGAAAAAAACTAAGCAATTTTGCTAATTGATAATCAATTCGACGTTTCGGTTCTAATTTGAACCATTTTCAAGAACAATAATTATAATTGCGAATTTCATTGATCGAACCGTAGCGCCGAAATCATTTAATATTTGTTTGAAACAATAATTTAATTGAAACAATACGATCGAGAAAAAATAGTTTATTTCACAAATATGTTACTAAAGATTTCGCAGGCATCAAAGACAGGAAATATTGTGCGAATATCATCGACAATTTCGTACTGATCGTGTTAACAAATATTTCACCGATTTAATCGGGCGTCACTGAAATTCGTCTAATGAAAGGGAAATTACGAACAACCCGGTTCAACAATTCTTCAGGACGATTCAAACTGCGACGTTATGTTCCGTTCCATATGCATAGAGCTTCATTAGGCTTTTGTAAAATTCATAAGAATTCTGCACAATCAGAATTTACCGTGAAGCATAAAGTCTCCGACTGGTTTCATTTTGCGACTGTGGAACGTACGACATTTTGTTTCCTCGCTTCCCGCAACTTTGATTCGCAGAAAACACGAGTAATGGGTTCCCGAATACGGTAATCAAATTATTTGAGTCTCACGTGAAGTCAGTCTTTTATGCGCACGTAACGTATAGTTTATTATTATTATTATTGTTTTTTATTTACTGTATAATATTTATTGAGATAGATTTGCGATCGAAAAGAATTAATAATAGATAGATGGTTTCGGCGCACAGGTTCGATCAAAAATAAACTAAAAATTAACTTAAAAATTAAAACTAGTAGAAACTTTTCATATGATTAAACAAAAAAGTGTCAATCTTAGGTACGAATCACCGAAGATTCATGACCATTACGCTGCATTACTGAATCAGTAATGTTTTATGATGAAGTTTCTAATTTTTTAATAGTATTCTATATATAGTATTTACTATAATGTTTGATTCTGATTTATTTGCGTTTAAATTTCAAATGTAGTTGATTGTTAATTTCTTTCTGTTACCACAACAATGTTGAGGTATTATACTGTGTAGTCATGTGATTGAGACGAATTATATTGAGGTTTGAATTTGCCGCCTATTATGGATTGTAGCAAACATAGATCACTTGCTTCTAATTGGTCAAGTTTCAATTCTTTGTCCGTTAGTATTCACTGTTTACTTTGTAACCTTCAACAAGGATTCAGTCCATTATCTACCAACATGGAAGTAACACATTATTCATAAAGATAAATTTCTTTCCTATATAACATGTAAGAAAAATAAGTTTATTTTCGAGTTCAAAACATTGTTTTTCCTTTTGTTTTAAAATACGGTTATTTTTGCAATGTTACATTTTGTTTCAGACGCAAAAATCTCTTGAAAATGATCCGCATCAGGTCCGAAACGTCGGGATTTCAACTTGCAAATTTGTTATAAAACATGGAATTTTTAGTTTATTTTTGATCGAACCTGTGCGCCGAAAGCATCAATCTATTAACTGTATAATATTGCTGTAAATGTATATTAACAGTTCCAAAACTTCAGTACTTCATAGAAATGCAATACGAGTACAACGTGGGAAACTTTTCAATCGTTTTAACGTAAAATATCTTCAATTTGTGGAAGTGGCTCGATCATTTCAATCGACCACGGTAATGTTGACGAACTGTATTTTTCTATGAAAAATTCTTTGCTCTTAATCGTGTATACCTACATTTATTGATTTATTAGAAAAATCCATGGATACCTATCTGGTTTAATCGATCACTTCACAATACATCTCTCGAACTGCCACAAGTATAAAGTTGCTTACATGTATACTAATAATATACTGCAGTGGAGAAAAGCGAGTTACAAAATTAACAAATTTTCGAAGTCGATGCGGCAGCATTTCCCGTAATCCAATCAATTTCAATTTTACACACATTATTATTTCGTCCAGAGGCACCATTCTAGAGGGTGTCCTGAAAAAATTCGATGGTCGAAAAATATTAAAGGTAGAATATCAAACACTAATGTTGGGCTGAAATAAGCTTAATAATTTTAATATAAATATATAAGAATAAACTGAACAATTTAATAAGGACAATAACGAGGCGTTACAGGCACGTGTTGAACCAATACAGCGGGCAGCCTCACGCCTCGTTATTGTCCTTATTAAATTGTTCAGTTTATTCTTATATATTTATATTAAAGTTATTAAGCTTTTTCCAGCCCAACATTAGTGTTTGATATTCTACCTTTAATAGGTTTTTAGACGATAACTAGGGATTATTGAATTGGATTCTCAAATAAATTTATAAGACTGAAATTAACTATTTAATTTTATTTATAACTTATAACATTGAAAATAAATTATTTCAAAGTAACAATTTAAAATCTTAACACTATGACCCTTCTCCAATGAATTCAGTTTATCGATTAAACATTTTTAAACACTTTTTCAGACATTTGTTTTAAAACAAAATAATTCAAAAAGCAACTTCACAATAGTGAGAAAGTTCATATTGATGAGAGTTGACTGAAGGTAGCTACAGTTCAACTTTACAATAGTAACAAAGTTCATATTGATGAGAGTTGACTGAAGGTAGCTACAGTTCAACTTTACAATAGTGACAAAGTTCATAGTGATGAGAGTTGACTGAAGGTAGCTACAGTTGCTACATTTACTATAACATTGAAAATAAATTATTTAAAAGTAACAATTTTAAATCTTAACACTATGACCCTTCTCCAATGAGTTCAGTTTATCGATTAAACATTTTTAAACACTTTTTCAAACATTTGTTTTAAAACAAAATAATTCAAAAAGCAACTTCACAATAGTGAGAATGTTCATATTGATGAGAGTTGACTGAAGGTAGCTACAGTTGCTACAGGTTATGGGCCCAGGTTTCGCAAAGGTTGGAACAAGAAGTGAAATCGTAGAATAAACATTTTGAGGTTAGGACAACACGTGCTATATAAGTGCGGCCATGACACACAATAGTATAAAAGCAAAAATCCAAGTGTTGGAAAAAGATAATTATGAGACATGGCGAATGCAAATGGAAGCTGTGTTAATAAAGAACGAGTTATGGCAGTATGTGAACGGCAAGCTGGAGAAGCCTGAAAATACAGGAGAGCAGCCGAACTTGGATATGGACTGGTTGAAGAATGATGAGAAAGCAAAGGCAGACATAATATTGTGTATGAGCCCGAACCAGCTCACACAGTTAAAGGGATGTGAAACTTCAAGGGAAGTATGGTTAAAATTAGTGTTTGATATTCTACCTTCAATAAAAAATAAGGTCCACCCTAATGTAGAGTACAATAAACGAAGATGAAAAATCATTATCATCTTGCAGCATCTCTTTCACGACTACATACAATAGATGATTCCAAGTGTAACTGCGGCAATGAGGTTCAAGATCTGAACCATATCATTTGGCAATGTACTTTGTTGGAATCGCAAAGAGGTGATCTCATGAAAAAATTAAGGAAGCTCAATTTGTTTCCACCTTTAAATATCAGATCGTTGCTTTGTGAACCGAATATTAAGGCATGTTATTTTCTTTTCAAGTTTTTCAAGCAATGTAATTTAAAGATTTAAAGTTATGTACTTAATGTGTTATATACTTAATGTGTTCTACTGTACCTACATTACTAATATTTAAATGTAAGATGTATATTACTAATGTATAGCTTTATAACCCCCTATGGAGAGTTCCAATTAAGCTTTCAATTAAAAAAAAAAAGATCTCTTTTTCCGCGGATTCTCCGCCTACATTCGGGCGAGTTTGTGTTCCCCTGTAATTACATGTGTTCAACGGGAAACCATAGGTCGGCTTCGTAAACGAACTCGCAGGATATCTGAAAATCGGTCGGGCAGTCCCGAAAAATCGCCGGAGATTGTATCGTAGCGATTTCCATTACAGGTAACAGCTTTGAATTTAGATTCGTCGCTAATCGAATTCATTTCCGAAAATTTTCCGTTCCCAGTTTAACGCCCGCTCCTCGCCCTTTACACGCTTTTCCTGGTCAATGGCGCTCACTGCAGTGAATCGTAAAAACTGTAATCGCATTCCTTTGAGGGTTACGCCGGGAAATCAAAGGAATTCGATTTTACAGTAACGATACTACGCTATCCGCATACACTCGCTTTATTGGGTTATACTTTTTTTCCCGCGCGGCAGATCCCAGCATAACGAGAAATAATTTTTGAAAGTAGTTGTCCACAATTTTTCCGGAAAGCCGGTCAGTAACCGTGATAAATTGTAGTCGGCAGATCGTACATTTGAATTTGTGGCCGAGGATTAAAATTCGGCGCTGGACACCGTTACAGCTGCAAAAATACAGATTTACTGGCGCGATAAACAATTCCAGTTTTTTTAACAATGCGTGGCGAATCGGGTTCGAATCGCTGCTCAATTTGTTACGACGAAATACCCGAAAAAGCGTTAAATCCCTTCAGGGTCTAGTGGTTTACTCATCACTAGCACCAGGTGAATGATTTCATCAATGTATGATTTCGTTCCAGAATAAAAATTAATATATTTGTTGATAAATGTGTATCTATATGTGCAGTGTGTTTCTTTCAGACATAATATAAATATCACTTCGTGTTCATTATTTCAAGATCATTTGGTAAATAATGGTTTTATCAATGTATGATTTCGTTCCAGAATAAAAATTGATGTATTTGTTGATAAATGTACATCTATATGTGCAGTGTGTTTTTTTAGACATAATATAAATATCACTTCGCGTTCATTATTTCAAGATCGTTTGGTAAATAATTGTTTTATCAATGTATGATTTCGTTCCAGAATAAAAATTGATGTATTTGTTGATAAATGTACATCTATATGTGCAGTCTGTTTTTTTCTGACATAATATAAATACCACTTCGTGTTCATTATTTCAAGATCATTTGGTAAATAATGGTTTTATCAATGTATGATTTTATTCGAGAATTAAAATTGATATATTTGTAGATAAATGTGTATCTATATGTGCAGTGTGTTTCTTTCAGACATAATATAAATATCACTTCGCGTTCATTATTTCAAGATCGTTTGGTAAATAATTGTTTTATCAATGTATGATTTCGTTCCAGAATAAAAATTGATGTATTTGTTGATAAATGTACATCTATATGTGCAGTGTGTTTCTTTCAGACATAATATAAATATCACTTCGTGTTCATTATTTCAAGATCGTTTGGTAAATAATGGTTTTATCAATGTATGGTTTCGTTCCAGAATTAAAATTGATATATTTGTTGATAAATGTGTATCTATATGTGCAGTCTGTTTTTTTCAGACATAATATAAATATCACTTCGTGTTCATTATTTCGAGATCATTTGGTAAATAATGGTTTTATCAATGTATGATTTCGTTCCAGAATAAAAATTGATATATTTGTTGATAAATGTGTATCTATATGTGCAGTCTGTTTTTTTCAGACATAATATAAATATCACTTCGTGTTCATTATTTCAAGATCATTTGGTAAATAATGGTTTTATCAATGTATGATTTCGTTCCAGAATAAAAATTGATATATTTGTTGATAAATGTACATCTATATGTGCAGTTCAGACATAATATAAAGAGCACACGCATACACATTGTGTTCATTATTTCAGGATCATTTGAATTTCGATTGTTTTCTATGTCAAATTTATACAGGCTGTGCAATAAATGTATTTTCTTAAAAGGGTTGATTCCAGAGGTCGCACAGTGGGGTATTTGCTCGATTTCAGCGGTCAGAATTGAATTTAAAAAATTTTTTTAATTTTACATGAATTTTTAAAATTTTTTTAATTTTACATGAATTGTGAAATTTTTGTGGCTTGAGTTGAGTTGAATGTCTGAGGAATAATCTCACCATTCGTTTTCCCATTCATATATCCGTTAAGCACTAAAATTTGTCAGAAATTTGAAGTTTCGTTAAACACTTCTATTTGTCAAAGAATTCACCTATTAGTAAGTTTTACCCTATTTACACACACTAACAGATTTTTGTTTTATAGAAGTTTTTTTAGCTAAGTATAGGATATACTTTTAAGAGAAATTCCCTTTGGTACTATACAGGGTGTCCCAAAATAAGTGTAACTCCCGGAAATGGGAGGTTCCTTGGGTCATTTGAAGCGACATTTTCCTTTAGAAAACTGGTGTCCGCGGCTTTGTTTAGGAGTTATTATCGAAAAACACGGACCAATCAGAGCGCGGCTACAGCGGATTGATTCTTATTCGGCCAATAGCGACACCACGTTAACGTCGCTCTCAACTCTTAGATAAGGTTATTTCGCGACAGGACCTACAGTTTATAAGGTGGGCTCCGAACCAGAGATGCCAAATGGAGGAACCTGGAGGAACTTTCCCCTCCGGCTGGGCCCCCTACTCTTACTTCTATTAGTTTTTTTTTTTATTTTAGAAAATCTCATATGAGATTTATTACAACATAAATACAAAACAGAAATACATTGCATATAATATAGAGTATAAAGATTACAAAATAAAGTAGGTTTCTTATAGAAATACAAATATTATAATACGAACATGATTAATAGGAACAGAAAAAATACTTATACTTTAAGGCCAGCTTTTAAAAAATGACAACATGTAGTGACAGGCCCTAATATTAGGTTTGGCTATTATTACTGAGACATCCATTGGAAGCTGAAAGTTCATTTTGCTGAGTTTATTAATCAATAAGAGTCTCTCATCATTGTACAAATTGCACTGCCATGAAACATGATTCAGAGACTCATCTCCATCCCCACAACTACACTCAGGATCATTAATAAAACCAATGCGTGCTAGGGAAAAAACTAAATGATAGTGGTCAGATCTACACCTATTTATGCTGACAATGGTTGAACGAGATAAATTTAGTTGAGAACTACTTCTATTAGTTCTACTGCGCACGCGCCAACTAGAACTAATTTTAGTTCAGCTACTCAAACGAGATGGCGCTTAGACAGGAGAACTATCAGCGTAGATTCGTAACAACAGAAATAAAAAGCCACTCGGATCCATTAATAGCAATAAAGATATTGATAAAAGGAAAAGAACCTGTATTGATAGCGAAATCGAAGCGTTAGATTGATACAAATGTATGTTCATCACTGTTGCCAAACTGTTTTTCAGCGTGGAGGTTGGCTACACTGATACACATATACACTAGATCCATGGGTCTGGTACCCTCTTAATATTTACTGAAATGCGTCCCTCAGGTTGTAGCGCACCCTGTACATTTTCTGCTTGTTTCTTCGTTGAAAATACAGCCAAATCGAAACTCTGTTTTCGATTCCAACGAAATCAAATGATGGGAAAAGTCATGAACACATTACAGTGGCATAATCAAGCGTCCAGCATTTCTTACCTCAGATGCGCCCTCCCCGACTCTGTTATCCTATTAGGCAAGATTAATCGTTCATTTCGTAATCCTCCCACTTTTATCGCAGTTGCTTGCCCCCTCCCTCCACTACCGGCAGCGAGTTACCGCGAGGCGGGTTCGTGGCTGTAAACGAGGAAATTTCTTTAACCGGCAACGAATGCCGACTGTAAAATTTATAGGTGAACGACCAATCAGAGTCCAAGACGAACGAGCCACGTAAACCTGGGAGAAAATTATCGCGGGCTATAGAAGCGAAAGGAGAGGGAGATTTGATAACTCCTAGCTTCGCAGTCTCTACGGCTCCAGAATAGAAAATTTCATTGATTCAATAATTTTGTGGCGGTGCAGGCTGCTCCTAACGACATAATCGTCACAAGTAATTCTTTCTTTAATGGACCGAGAGGATAATTTATGTATTAACATTATGTGATTGTTAGGAACAATTACCAGCTAAATAAAGAGACAACGATGTATATGTTACGGGCAATGTGTTTAGCGAAGGCATTTTGTAAAATGACCAGGCATTGTGTAGAATGCCCGTTCGAAAAGACAATTTATAAAATGCCTGTAACACGGTTCGGTCAATCTATAAAATGTCCGATCATTATACAGAATGTCTAGAGGGAGATAATCAATGTATTGAAACGCTCTGATAAGGCAATTAAAAAATGATTTTTTTATTGAGATAATATATCTCTTGGTCAAAATCAACCTTTTTTTTTAAGGGTGTGAAAAAGTTAAAAACCTAACCACACCCGGGACTTTCAATGGAATGCCCCACTACTTCCTTTCTATCGCCCGAGATTAGATGGCGGGGGGGGCGCACTTCTCAAGGTCATTCCACACCTGTTCTTTACTTTCATGGTCAAAATCAACCTTATAAGGGTACCAAGTTTAGGTCGTAACTGACAGAGTGCAAGCGATAATAAATGAAGATAAAAAAATAACTACTATGCCCAGATAGCACCCGGACGTCCGATGTACGTCCAATGGACGTGTGGACGTAAATTGGACGTTTTATAGAATATTTAAGTACAAACAATGAAAATCGTTTAGTTTATAAATGCATATAACAAAGAGAAAAAAACAAGAAAAGAAACACCGTGACCATACAAAATACTTGTGAGAAGCTTCTTCTTTCTCATTACTTGACAGCAACGACCTAGCTTTACACGTATTTTTCTTCTTGAATGTACGCTATTTCCTAAAATATTGTTACTAAAACTTCGGCGTTGTCTTGCTGGTGAACACATTATTGTAAAGAATAACAAATATTTATCATGTCGTCGTAACAATATAATTGTTTAGATTTTCAACTGTAATCATATATTAGAAGATTTCGTCGCATTTTTACATGTATCCGCTTTTCCGTACACCCGCCGACTTTCCGTTCGCTCCCATCACTAGCAAGGGGATTCGGTCGCTGCGCTGATACTGATCAGACCAAGCGTCCGCCGGCATACTTTATTTTTCTTGACACTGTTCCACCAAATGGACACTTGTGAGATTTTTTTACAAAGTAGGTTAGTATCATAGCAATACTTCAGAATTTTTTGGTAACTGTCAAACCAGGGGAAGATACTTTAAAAAATTCCCAAAAAATTAATTCAAAAAATCTGAAATGTAGAGTGTATCTATATCTTTTGTTTGCCGTTTATCCCATGTCGATATCTTTTCGCGTTTTAGAGCAAATTGCATTTAAGGATGTTCTGGAGGTACAATGGGAGACAAAAGTGCAAGAAATTTGAAATCCATCAATATATTGGCAATGAAAGCCATTCACGAGTATATTTTGCATGAAAAAATAGATTAATTTAAAAAGCTTTCGTTTGATTAGTGAATTTCATGTTTTTTATATTTTTTAATCAAATCGTCTTCATATTATAAAAAATTGTAAATGAATTTTGTGAATAATTGTACCCTCCGAATAGTAGCTATATTCAGTGGTCTACAGCATTGTCGCGTTTTCATACTAGTGAGATGACAACACGATAAATTTGATGTTTTATAACAGTTTATAATTTTTTGCTGTGTAACTGTTTAGTGAATCCTAAATAAATTTTGAACATAATTAAGTACATAATTTTTAATATATATATAAAAAAACTAGATTTTCCAGTTGCGTTTTTTCAAGGTTTAAATAGTGTTTGAAGTGGACTTTTATGAATTCTCCATAAGAAGACGTGTTAACATGTGCAAACTTTAAGTTGCTATAAATATTAAACGGTGTAGTAAATCTAACTCAATCTTTGATAATTGCATTAATTTAGTCAGAATTATATCTTGTCAAATTTTCAAAAATTTTGTTGCGTTTTTATATAGCTCCAGAACATCCTTAAGTACGGGGGAATTTACCCCAATATCATCTTTACCGGTGGGGGTAGACATTTGAAATTTTACACAATGTTTTTTTAGACATGAAAATATGTTTTAAGACAGAAAGTATTAGAATTATTAGAAAGTATTAGTATCCTCAGTATTAGAACATTTAGTCGCATTGTTACATGTATCCGCTTTTCCGTACACCCGCCGACTTTCCGTTCGCTCCCATCACTAGCAAGGGGATTCGGTCGCTGCGCTGATACCGATCAGACCAAGCGTTCGCCGGCATACTTTATTTTTCTTGACACTGTTCCACTAAATGGACACTTCTGAGATTTTTTTACAAAGTAGCTAAGTATCATAGCAATATTGTATAATTTTTTGGTAGGTGTCAACCCAGGGGAAGATAGTTAATAAAATTCCCAAAAAATTAATTCATTACTTTCAACTATAAATAATTAGCAAAAAATTTTGGAAAAATCTGGAATGTAGAGTATATCTATATCTTTTGTTTGTCGTTTATCCCATGTCGATATCTTTTCTTGTTTTGTAGCAAATTGCATTTAAGTATGTTTTGGAGGTACAATAGGAGACAAAAGTACAAGAAATTCGAAATCCATCAATACATTGGCAATGAAAGCCACTCAGGAGTATATTTTGGTATTTATCCTAAAAGGACTGATAACAAGAGATTGATGACTGATCATTTAAACTAACTATAATGATTAATCATAACTAATAAGCAATAATTAACGATTACTTACAGCTGTGACTAACAAATGCCACGTAGTTATGATTAACTAACCAAAAAGTTTAACTAATGACTATTTTGCTATGACTAACAATCAATCAGACTATTAATCATTTTTTAAATATTGTTTGATTTGTGCCCTACTCTGATAAGAACAAATTATTTTTTAAAATATTACAAGCAGTTTTTTATAATTCATAATATAGTAAACTGAAGTACAAAATTTTATATTAGTCGACCAATCACTTTTTTCTATACTGTTGTTTAAAAATCTTGTACTTTTCCATTTGTTACTGTGTCCTAACCACTTAAACTCTTTTTACTAAAAACCTCAAGTCCACATCTCTTCTATGGAATTTTGGATTGTTGAGGTTCGACTACACAGTATTAAACGAAAATGCATCCCTTAGAGAAAGAAGCATTCCTTCGACCAGAGAACTTTCCCAAATTTTTCGCAACTTCTTGGGAATCCGTTGTGCGCCAAGTACGGGGATACTTTCCAAAACATGGATTTACGACACGTCCGTGGTCACTCGGGATTTTCCTAACTGTTCGTGCTCCGCACATTTGGTCGCCAAATGTCGGAGACGAGTAGGTTACTTTTTGATTTATAAATCTTCGACTGTGTCACGAATTCCGTATCAGAGTCGAAACACTTGGCGTCAGAACTCGGCACTAGAATCCGTGACGATAAAAAAGAAACGTGATAAACGGTGACGTAATTCTGGTTCATAAAATGAAGTAATAGCTTATAGGTACATAAATTTCGAACACAATCGACATCTCCATTTATGTGTGTGATAAATGGGTTTAAAATTATACTACCTATCTTTGCGTAAGCAAGCAAACGTGTACAGTGGCTCTTATTAATATTCGGACACCAGAGTGTTCTATCCATTATTACTCTCTATATTTAACCGGAATTAAATTAACAGATTTTTTGTTTCTTATTGTGATAAACTATAGTTTCTTTTCAATGAAAACATGAATTTTATTTATTTAAATTAATTTGTTTACTGCGTGAGTAATAATATGTACAGAAATGTGTTATTCGTACGTCCCAAAAATATTCGGACACTTAATTGGATATAATGATTTTACATAAGAAATACATTTATATTATGTAATTTTCAAAATCTTAGCATTACGTGGGATTTATTTAATGTTATTTGTTTAATTACACGTTGTAATCGATTGGGCATGTTAGTCATTGTTACGTCCTTGTTGGGACGTTTTTAGAGTAGTTAAAGAGTTTAAGATTTTAATTTTAACACTTAGCACAATTGATTTAGATTGACTGGATTTTACTAAACACGATGGTATATGAACACTGAACTTTGACTGAGTAACTACGTGTACGTAGTATGTAAGTATTCAAAATTTTGAATACGAACGAGAAAAACTCCGGAGATTTTGATTGTCGACTGATTGCTCCTGATGAGGAGGCTACCTTTATATATTTGTTAATCCATTGTTCTTCGCTTAATCTTCTTATGGTGGATGCATGCTCATCAATTTCTTTGTAATCATTTTCTTCTTAATCCATTGTCTATCTCTTGACCGGACGTATGATATTCCATTCATTTGCACCGGTCTATTATCACGTATCGCTCGCATATTATGTTTCGAATTATTTCATTTGTTTAAAACATATTTCACTATGAATTAGTTCGGTGAAGCTTTTAATTAAAAAAAAGAAGTTTAGTTTTGAAATAGATCACATGAGTTAACAATC
The DNA here is from genome assembly GCA_963971365.1 of Lasioglossum villosulum. Lineage (NCBI taxonomy): Eukaryota > Metazoa > Arthropoda > Insecta > Hymenoptera > Halictidae > Lasioglossum > Lasioglossum villosulum. The sequence goes on from OZ020502.1 coordinate 21,855,271, forward strand.
CTATGTAGTTCGCTACAAAATACATCTTATAACTCTTCTTAATTCGATCGCTCGCAGTACGGTATAAAATACGATAAGTCAATATTCAATATAATATTTGGTATAATAATCGGTTACAATTCTCGCGCAATATTAATAAAACCAGAAAAGGAATTCAGAAAGTATATGTTATATATATATATATATATATATATATATATATATATATATATATATATATATATATATGATTGAATTTATTAATTACTATCCATGACAGAACCACCGGACGTGACAGTCATCATTTCTTGTAAATAATTTTGTGTGATACGTTTCCATTCTGATCCATCGAAATTGTAGGAAAAATACTGAAAGTTGCAACTTAAAAAATTTTTTTGTGTGGGCCTATATTGAAAATTTAAAAAATATGTTTCGTAGATCTGTATCAGTTGTATGCACTAGTAAAGTTTCATCGAAATTGGTTGATGCCGAAAAAACGACAGGCATTGAAAGATGCAAGAATTCTTAGATTTCCTGCAGTCGAAGGCCGAAAATCATGGAAATCTGCAATTTTTAACATATTTAAACGTTTGTAACTCAATGCAATGTCGACCGATTTTTAAGAAATTTTCAGAATATGTTTAATTGACACAGGTCTGTAAAACGTATTTTAAAACTTTGCAATACAGGCCCACATAAAAAAGTTTTAAAATGCAACTTTTAGTATTTTTGCTGCAATTCCGATCAATTGCAATTTTTGACAAAATTTTTTTTCGCATCCTGTGGCAAACCAATTGCTCTAGATTACCAAGAAAATTCAAGTCGTATAGTACAATATTAAAAATATTATCGTCTTTTTAAGAATGTCCGAATATTAGTAAGAGTCACTGTATATTATGCATTGTCCAATTTCTGTCCATAAATTTTAAGAAAGTGGAATTAAATAAAATCCTGTTTTCAATGAAACAGCCTTTGTAGATGCAAAATAAATGAAAATTGTACAAATTCTGTCGTATTTTATATTCTAGGCTTTTATGAGCATAATTTTGAACATAAATACATTTTGATCGTAAACCGTAATTCATAAAGATCCACAATCTAAGAGTCACTGTATATTATGCATTATTCAATTTCTGTCTACAAATTTTATGAAACTGGAATTAAATAAAATCCTGTTTTCAATGAAACAGTCTTTGCAGATGCAAAATAAATGAAAATTGTACAAATTCTATCGTATTTTATATTCTAGGCTTTTATTAGCATAATTTTGAATATGAATACATTTTGATCGTAAACCGTAATTCATAAAGATCCACAATCTAAGAGTCACTGTATATTATGCATTATTCAATTTCTGTCTACAAATTTTATGAAACTGGAATTAAATAAAATCCTGTTTTCAATGAAACAGTCTTTGCAGATGCAAAATAAATGAAAATTGTACAAATTCTATCGTATTTTATATTCTAGGCTTTTATTAGCATAATTTTGAATATGAATACATTTTGATCGTAAACCGTAATTCATAAAGATCCACAATCTAAGAGTCACTGTATATTATGCATTATTCAATTTCTGTCCACAATTTTTAAGAAAGTGGAATGAAATAAAATCCTGCTTACAATGAAATAGTCTTTGTAAGTGCAAAATAAATGAAAATTGTACAAATTCTATCGTATTTTATATTCTAGGCTTTTATTAGCATAATTTTGAACATAAATACATTTTGATCGTAAACCATAAATGCATTAAGGTCCACAATCTTTTAATCAATATGAATAGAGTGCAGATGGCATGCATTATATATATCATATTTACATATTTATATATAACTAATTAAAAAGATTTAATTCAGAAATTTTCAATGGCACCAAAATGGTTGCTTCATGAATTCAAGCATTAAACTTTGGGAAATAATTTTATGGATGTTATATTTATAAGAAATTAATTTGCACAATGAACTTCCAATCTTTTCATTTAAATTTCTTTAACTGTTTTGTTGACAAATAGCGAGATTATTGTAGATGTTTATGTTCTTGGATAATCATAGATTAATCTATAGACTGCGGATATTTATGCATTTATAGTAAAATAGAGTAGATGAAATTCGAAATTGTTTTTAAAAAATTGAACGTGTCAAAATATATGATTTCTATTCTTTACTACTGAAACAATTAATAGAATATACAACATTCAATTTAGTTTCTCGTTCATGCAATCTATTTAGGTGATTTTTATTTTGCATAAAGATCCACAGTCTATTAATCTACACGATTGAATATCCCAGGAAATGTTTGTGACTGCCTGAAAAGCAAAACTACTTCTAATTTCTCGAAAAATTCTCGTTTGATCCACTCTCGGAAGAGTTGTTCCCTTTTAACGAATGAACGAATATTGACGCGTCCGACTGCATTTTGCTACCCGGTATAAAGAGAAGGAAATTGTAAACAAAGACTGAAATTTTAGTATACAGCTAATAAAGTTGAAGTCCAGGTCCGGAACAATATCCATACACACGCGGTAGTTATGTAACTGGTGGCTGTTGAGCGAGACGCGACGTGGCTGTGTAAGAACTCGTAAAACGGAATCTCGGCGAATCGGAATCGTTGCCGGTTGTAATCGAGTCTCGGGTAATTTCGCGGCGATGATAAATCCCAGTGAAATGGGCCGGTCTTTCGGAAAACTGCATAAACCATCGCGCGGAATCACGTACGGCCGCGCGCTCGAAAAGTTTTTCCGAGGGGAGCCACGCTCCGCTTCCTCGAGGGCTCTTCTCTCGGCCATTTGATATTCCAAGGTATTTTCGTGAGAGCGAAATTTCGTGTAAAACGTTGATCGCGAACGATACACAGCTACTTTGCTCGCGGCTTTTCATGCAGGCACGAAGAAGGAACCCGAGGAACGAGAGATCGGGAAGAAAGAAAAAGAAGAGGAAGAAGATGATGATGACGAAGAGATAGAAAAAAAAACGAAAAAAGGAGAGCAAGGGTTGAAAGCGCGTTACATCGATCCGTTGTTTACAGAGCGCCGGTGGCTCTCTGTCCTCGGCCAGTGTTACCTTTGGAATTTCAACAGAATTTCTCGGGGATCATCTTCATCGGAAAAACTTTGCCCTCCTTGATCGGCTTTTGAATATTCCAGCGAATTCACTCGTAACCATCGAGCCACTTCGTATTTCCCAGGGAAACTTCCCTCCTCCTACGCACTGTGTCGTGTCCACCGGATACCGAACAGACTTCGGAGAGTTCTTCGGGTTCGCGAGACGCCATAAACGAACTGTACCATTGTCGCGTGTTCATGGGCTCCGTGAACTCGCTTCTGTTTTATATCTCTTGAAAATTACAACGCCACGCGAACGCACCCCTGGGCTTCGACGACACTGCTGATCGGTATTTTATATCCCCTCGCTTTCCATTAGCAAACTTACGGTGAGTTAATTGCCACTTAAACTTCTGCTTCAGATTCGAACATTGGCGCTAGCTATTCCACGTTTTGTGTACATATACAGTCAGGGACAAAAATAAGTGGACAGTTAGTGGAAATATGTGAAAATGAAGTTTAGTCGAATTAACATGATTGTTAGGAACTTAAGTTTTATTTATTATATATCCTTATAGTGTATAGATTATTTAACGAATAATTGAAGTTCATATATAAATCTTTGTGTAAACACCCCGTGCCATAATGAAAACGTCTTATATTATTGTCGAGAACCACCCCTTAAATTTTCTCCCACCTCTAGGTAAACACCCTGTATAATAAAAACACCATTAGTATAATAATAAAATAATCACTTCAATAAAACACTTCAATAAAACTAGCTGGTTATTGTTGCTCGCTCGCTTCGCGAGCTTCGCGGGTGGGGGTGTTGTAGCTCGCTTTGTGAGTTCGCGAGAGGGTTAGTAGTACGGATGTTATTTGGTGTGTGACTCTCCAAGAGCCACACAAAGAACTTCCCGATTCGTTAGTTGCAGTATATTATTATCATTATTTAGTGTACGTTTTAAGAAGATTATACGTTCTCAGGGAAGTTCAATAGTTTTCTACTTATCAAAATGTTTGCTGTATGGCGTCGCATTAAACCAACATCGTATGCTCGTTGCTCGCATGCTCCATTAACCATTTTGTTATATTAACTTTCAATTTCATCTCAGTTAATAATTCGTATTGAACTGCTTGTTTTTTAAAAGATTGTAATATAAATGTTTTTGTACTTTCATCGATATTCTTTGAAAATGTATTCTCGGCAGTAGCGATGAATAACTCACTCTTGCATTGGGATAATTTTCGATTATTCTAAGCGGTAACATTAGCATTAGTTGCATAATTAAAAAAGGAAAATAAAAAAAAATTTTTTTTTAAATAAAAAAAAATTTGTTTAAATTATAAAAAAATAAAAATAAAATATATGTAATTATTATGTTTGTTTCTTCGGTGGAAAATTTCCGTCCTCTCGTCTAATTTGCATTGTTGAATGAACTTCTTTAAAAAAAAAACTAAAAAAAACTAAAAAACTACTTGACCAATATGGACCAAAATCTAATCAGCTCTAATAGCTAAATAACGAAGCCGAAATCGCAATTTTTTTATTCTTCATTTTCGTCTTATATCATCGTTAAGAACCACCCCTTAAATTTTCTCCCACCTGTAGTCGAACACCCTGTATAATAATAAAACTTCCCTCAATTCAATTTGAAGGGGTAGACTCGTTTTTCGAGGATTGCGAGGGTGCGAGATGCGCGTTCTCATTTCTGGATAATGCAAAGGTGGGATTTTTTCTGTAGTCAAAAACGCCAGAAAGAAGATACTATTTTTCCGTTTACGAGGCGTAATTTGCATTATTGGGCAGAGTAATTTGCACTATTCAGATACATACAACTGCGCATGCAGCAGTTTTTATAAATCACGGACAGCTACAGTCGGATACAAAAAGGTAGCACACCCTATGCTTTTTTATGTGTTGCTATAATAGCTGAAAAAAACATATCACATATTTTAGTACGTCAGCTATATTGTACATATCGATAATAGGGCTGTAACTTTCCTTCGAAGGTCGAAGATTTCGAAGCTTCGAAGCTTCGATTTCAGAACCTTCGAAATTTCAAAGGTTCGCTTTCTGGAAATTCGAAGGCGATGGAGAATCAAAGTTTCTAATTTCGAACTTCTCTTCGTAGTAAATTATTATGACGGCCACGGTAGATACGTCATCAATTATTTTTTAAGTACATTCGTGATATGATCCCGAAAATTAATAGAATGCAATTTTTTAAATATAATTTAATTACGAAAAGTTACCACACATTAGCAAATAAGATTTCTATTGTAATATTATCTATGTAATATTGATTGCAGAATAACCTCTTATTTGAGGTTTCTATTGCACAAATAAAAAAAAAAAATTGCGAAAAGTTCAAACGGAAAGTTCAATGTCAGTCACCGGTGACTGACAGTTAGTATTTTTATTTATCAAAAATCGTGACACGGTATAAGATTGCGAAATTTCGAAGCTTCAAAACTTCGAAATTTCGAAACTTCGAAGACTTTGAAGACTTCGAAGACTACGAAGACTTCGAAACTTCGAAACTTCGAAGCTCCCTTCGTTCCTTCGAAGTCTTCGAAGCTTCGAAAAGTTACAGCCCTAATCGATAACTCTAAGCATACAGAAGATCGCATACGGTAACCATTTCTAAAAAATATTATAAAATTAAACGTAAACATTGCTGTCCTGAGGTGGAACAAAATAATAGGACATGTCTTTTAAAAATGGAATATACAAAGAGAATTTACCAGTTTTGTTAAATATTCAATACTTTGTAGAGCCTCCTTTATGTTTTATTACAGCAATCATTTTAGTTGGTAGAGATTTATACAATCTTTTAATCCCTTTCTGTCTTAATTGGTACCATTCATGTGCAACGCATTGTTTTAATTCGTCATTAATTTGAAATTGTCAGCCGTTTGCATATACCGCTCTCGAATTAAATGTAACTACGCGGTTTCTCGGGTACATTACAGATTATTTCCGGTAATCTAGTATATAATAGTTGGATGTTATACAAATATAATCCTTGCTTCGCCAGAGTACCAAATAATATTCTAATTCATTTGAACTATGATAAACTTTCCTTTCAGTGCAACGAAATATTTAAATCCTGCACAGGTACGTTATGACAGACAACTCCATGTAATTGCTAAAAGAGTAATTAATAAACATGGTTTCGTGATATAATGGAATTCAACTAAAGTTAATTGTGTAATACACGTATTCCATTTCTAATTCCAACAACTTCCTTTGTGCTTTGAACAATAGCACGATTGCCATAATAAAATAACTAATTGCAGTCTATTGAATGAGTCAAAGTTCCAAAATGTTTATAAATAAAGGTTTAATACATCAACTGCCAATTCAATTACATATTTTTGACACTAATCTTTGACCAAGCTTAGACATTCAATTCCACTGAATATATTCGAGTAAACCGAATTTAATTAGGATTTTTAGAAACCGGAAGAGTTAAGCATTAATATTAATCCATTATAATAAAGAACATAACTACATTTTTTTTACTTTGATATTCGGTTGCTCAGTGCAACGAGATGAGTAATTTCAATTTTAAAAAATGTTGTTATGTATCGAAAAACGTCGATAACCTTGACAACTCCGAAAAAAATGATCCACGGAAAAAAATATTCTTGCCAGATATTGGTCCATTGACACCATGCACATTACGTAACAAATATTTTTTTTCATCACAATGATCTGAAGACATATTTAGGCGTTCTTATTTAAACGGACCTCCCTGTATACGAGTGTTGCAAAATACAACTTTTAGTATTTTCTCTGCTATCCCAACAGAATTTTTAGAAAAATGTTGTCACGTTGTGTAGCAAAGCAATTGTTCCAACTTTCCAAAGAATGTCAAATCGTACGGTGCGATATACAGGGTGGGGCACTATAAACAGGTCACCTTAATAGCGCGGCTGCTATTGGCGTTAGGAAGAAATGCATCAGATAGAACTTGCATGGTTTCGAGGGGGCATTAATCTGATGTTAGTAGCTTTTTTTAGGTGGACGCGTAAAGGACATATGAAGGTCAACTTCATTTTTTTAAATGGAATGAGGTATATTTAATACATCAATCGATGCAGCTAGATATTCGTTATAAAAAAGTACTAACCATGTATATCGAAAAGTTAGTAGTTCAGGAGATATTTCAATTTAAATAACTCAAAAATACCATTACTGTCGTACTAAGACGTTACACTAGTAAGTAAACGCTGACGACTTAGTACGACAGTAATGGTATTTTTTTTTATCCGACAGTTATTTAAATTGAAATATCTCCTGAACTAGTGAACTGAATGACTGAAATGGTAAAAAATTTTTTTTCGATGCGCCCAAAATCCTTCTGGCAATCGTCATTTTAGTAAAAAAAGAACCTATTTTCAAAATTTCATCGAATTCTGATTTTTGCTATAAACGGAAGTTTCGTCGAATTATTTAAATTGAAATATCTCCTGAACTACTAACTTTTCGACATACATAGGTTAGTATTTTTTTATAACGAATGTCTAGCTGCATCGATTGATGTATTCAATATACCACATTCCATTTAAAAAAAATGAAGTTGACCTTCATATATCCTTTACGCGTCCACCTACAAAAAAACTACTAACATCAGATTAATGCCCCCTCGAAACCATGGAAGTTCTATCAGGTGCATTTCTTTCTAACAACAATAGCAGCCGCGTTATTAAGGTGACCTGTTTATAGTGCCCCACCCTGTATAAAAAGTTATCGTCTTTTAAGAGTGTCCGAATATTACAGGGAGTCACTGTATATAATCGTAATTTGTACACGCAAGGTCTGCAATGAACTTACCACCTGATATCTCACTAAATGTAGTGCAATGTAACCGAAACATAGTCCAACAAATGGTTTCCATTGGAATCTTGTGGTGCGGGTGACCGGGGCGTGATGAGCCAGGACCATATCCTGACTGTAACGCCGCCATAAATCACCCCGTAACGCGGATCGTTTGCTTAGAAACGAGAATACCGAGCGGCAGCCTATCAAACGCGTCTAAATGAAAGCCGTTCTCGTTTACAGCCAATATAAAGTTCCATAAGGTCGGAAAATACCACCAACAAGTTTCGCACGCGCGTTTCGGCGAACAATTTCTCAAATTTCCCGTTTGACGCGGTAAGAAACTGATCGGTTTCTGATACGGGAATTGATCGGAGGTTTTCGGCTAATAGATCCGACGATGGAATCGCATACATTTCACGACACTTCGCCGAGCATAGAGTTCCTAGTGTCTCTACCACTAGTCTGCACGCTTTCTCCATCGGTTTATCGGTAATTTAATTATGTCGTATAGCGACCGCAGTACCGGCGGCTTCACGCAGCGCCGTAATTACTATCTCGTCCCTAATAATGTCGGATAATGCCCGGCGCTGACTCTACGACGCGTACAAGTTAGTCTGTAAATTAGAGCCGTCCTTTTGGCTCGCCTCGTATTCCTGATTTATCGCAGGTGGCCCTGCCACCGTTATCGTTCCCTGCACACTCCTGCGACACACAGTGCCCGGAATAATCGATCTGCGGTGACAAAAGCAGAAAAACTGACGACATTCAACAAAGAAATATACCATGTGAATCGATATCAGAGTATTGCGTCGATAAACATCAAGCTTTAGGACGCAATTGCATCTTTCAAGTTTGGTGTTCTGCTGCAAGTATGCAGTTTTGCTGTGCGGAATACTCGATTTGCGTTGACAAAAGCAGAGAAACTGACGACACTGAAAAAAGCAAGATACCATATAAATCGTTACCAGAGTTTTGCGTTGGTATACATTAGGCTTTAGGATGCAATTGCATCTTTAAAGAATGGTGTTCTGCTGCAGGTATGCAGTTTTGTTGTGCGGAATACTCGATTTGCGTTGACAAAAGTAGAGAAACTGACGGCATTGATCGAAAAAAGTTACCATGTAACCCCTTACGAGAGTTTTGCGTCGATATGAATCATGATTTACGACGCAATTGCATCCTTCGAGTATGCAGTTTTACAGTTTTGCTGCTTGGAATATAATCGATTTGCGTTGACAAAAGCAGAGAAACTGACGACACTGAACAAAGAAAGATACCATATAACTCTTTAGTAGAGTTTTGCGTTGGTATATATTAGGCTTTAGGGTGCAATTGCATCCTTCGAGTATGCAGTTTCGCTGCTCGGAATAATCAATCTGCGTTGACAAAAGCAGAAAAACTGACGATATTCAACAAAGAAATATACCATGTAAATCGATATCAGTGTATTGCGTCGATAAACATCAAGCTTTAGGACGCAATTGCATCCTTCAAGTATGGTGTTCTGCTGCAAGTATGCAGTTTTGTTGTTCGGAATAATCGATCTGCGGTGACAAAAGCAGAAAAACTGACGACATTAAACAAAGAAATATACCATGTAAATCGTTACCAGAAATTATTTCATACTCTTTAGTGCGTTTCGAAGATGGTTTAATTTTGTTTTATTAAATTTTTTTGAATAATGGTGCAGAAATGGTCAGTGGTGTCTCAGAGGGTACAACCGAGTGCAAATGTCTTCAATATCTTCTAACTTGACTGTACTGAAAAATATTTTTTAAAAATTCAAATGTCGAAAATAAGAGCCACCGCAATGTAAAGCTCTTGCAGAACACGTAAGCATACAATAGATATCATTTTTCTCCTTTTCTAAAAAATTTCAGAAGAGGAAGAAAATCCTTTTTCCTTCTTTATTGATTTTAATTTTCAATGAGTTGTAGAGCTGATACATTGATTACATTAAATTCATCTGCACTGTTTATTGTTTCAAATAGAAGCTTCTTATGTTCGTTATAAACGTATAAAATCCACAGTCTGGGTTTTTATTTGAAAATGTGAAAATGGATGGTTTGAGAAAAGTACAGTGATTTGTAATTTTATAAAAAATTTCAGAAGACGAAGAAGAATCTTTTTCCTTTTTTATTGATTTTAATTTTCAATGAGTTGTAGAGCTGATACATTAATGTCATTAAATTCATCTGCACTGTTTATTGTTTCAAATAGAAGTTTCTTATGTTCGTTATAAACGTATAAAATCCACAGTCTGGGTTTTTATTGGAAAATGTGAAAATGGATGGTTTGAGAAAAGTACAGTGATTTGTACAGTGGTTAAAACGGTGGCTACCAGCGTGAGAATTAATCGAAGTCACACTCAGTTCCTACACTTGGTTGTTACGGTAACTATCCCAATTATCTCTTCATTTAAAACAGCTTATGTGAACAATGTGCGAGTAAACACGAAGACAATGTACCGGGTTATTACACACCCACGTTTGAAATGCAATGAAAAAGTAATTGGATATAAATCGATCCGCATAACCACCTTTGGAATTACTTAAGCGTGCCATTCAGTTAAAAACTTAATGTGTTTATAAAGACACTCACGCCGCTCCTTTTAAAAGATCGCGGTTATTATGGAGGTCCATGCTCTTAAGCTTGTTTTAATTCTAATCAATCCTATCAAACTGAGATTAATGTCATTGATCAGAAAAGGCTTTTAATACTCTTAATGCGTTACTAGCGTTACGTGCATTGTTATCCATTATTTAAGAGATTATGGAATATTAACTGGCTACTTCTTATACATTCAGACTTTTATGAGTAAATGGAAAAAATTCAAAATTAAAAAAAATACTGTTTCCCTTATTAATGCACGAAAATAGCTTAATTGGAAGTAATGAAACGGAGTGATACATTGAAAGCAAAAACTAACATTATAATGTATTAAATTCCATGTGGTTTAATATCGACTGCTTTTCAATTATTAATCTTTCAATCAATTTAATATTTATCATACATGAACTTTGTATACAATGTATACTTTATTCAAGGCCAAATAAAAATACTGAAGTACTCAAGTTCTTGAAGATTAAATTTTCAATCTTTTAATCAATTTAAATTTCACCATGCGTTTATTGGCGCTGTATGCAAATATTTCATACGCATTACTTATTATTCGCATGTTTGTACAGTCAATTCAGAAGTGATTAAGTAAAAATATTTTAAGAAATTGGAACAGTGCTGCAAGTGCAATCTGTAATTGCAGGAAAAATGAAATTATTTTAACAGACTTAAATAAAAAAGAATATTTTAGGAGACCTAGATATTTCTTTCAATCCTTCGAGGGCTGTGATTAATTGTCTGTGATTAATTGTCTGCTCGCAGAAGAGTATCCGACCAAATCTTCATTTTTAATATAATTAATAACCATATAGATATTATATATTTTTAATATATAATAATATTTTTAATATAATTAATAACCATATAGATATTATATATTTTTAATATATAATAATATTTTTAATATATTTAATAACCATATAAATATTATATATTTTTAATATATAATAATATTTTTAATATATTTAATAACCATATAAATATTATATATTTTTAATATATAATAATATTTTTAATATAATTAATAACCATATAGATTGTCCCTCTCTTCTTATGCAAATCAACTTTTACGCACCTGAACGTGTTTTACGATCTCGAACAGGTATCCAAACCCTTAAAGCCAGATCTACCTATGGATTAATCAATCCAATAAATCGTATTATTGTTGACTCAAGCACTCTGTATAATCGTATTGATTTTTTCATTGAGTCTTTGCACGCAGAATTATAGGATAATATCATATAGTTAGTACCATTAGTTTTTGTGCATGTCCCTTCTATGTTATAATAAGAGTAGTCCTTTAAAAATTTTTTTCTCTATTGTAAACATTTATGCAAGAGGGCTTCGGTCCGTTCATAATAAATAAGTAAATAATAATAATAATAATTGCTATGGTCTACACCCGTGGCTGTCATATATTATCACTATAAAAAAAAGAAAAGTTCGCATGGAGCAACCAGGGAAATCCTGGTTGGAGAAACCTACCTGGGCGATGGACCTATCACAGGATAAATTACAATGGGCATCAATAGTTTTCAATGTGCGTGTCATCAGGAGCCACACGAAATTGCAGTAGCACAATACAAATCGTATCGGTAGACTGCGTGTGTGCGTCGATGCACGCGATGATGCGCCGCAACATTATCGCGTCGGTTCTATTATAGATTGTACTGCACATCCGTTTACGAGCGTTATCCTAAAAACTATCCAGCCTAGACCCATTCAAGCAAGAACGACCCATTATGATCTAAAATCTGCAATAATGTGGAGGCGGTGATAATTGAGTAATTAACAATTAAATTCGTTCGGCACTTTCTAGACATTTTCAAAATTGTTCCATAAATTCTTCTCATAAAATCTAATGATCATACCGAACTATCTTTTACTATTTGTTACTACATATTGCTAATATGTAACAACAAAAATTTAGAAATATTCATAATTGATACTTAAACAATTCCATTTGCATTTATTAAACAAGATTGCCCGTCCAAACCAGTCAAGCAAAAACGACCCATTATGATCGAAGATCTGTAAAATATAGAGGCAGTGTTAATTAAGGATGTTCTGGAGCATAAAAACGCAACAAAATTTTTGAAAATTTGACAAGATATAATATTAAATATTATATCTGTTATATTTATACGAGATTAATGCGGATAACATACGGAGAGAACAAGCAGCGATGACGGTAACGAACGAACAGAACAGGAAGAACGGAACGTAAGAATTGTGGGACCCGCAATGGTCCCCGACGCTACGGTAGGTGGCGCGGTAGAAGATTGAACTGATGGCGCGACGCGAACCTACAAACTAATACATGCGGATTGTAATCGCTAACACTTCCCCTCAATCCGCAAATCCAACCACGACAAATTAATATATATTCAACAATCTAGCGCAGTTCCTGTGTTTATCACTGGTTAATGCCTTAGTTAAAACATCGGCGGCCATGTCTCCAGTGGGCAAGTATTCCGTCGTTACTTGCTGATCCTTAACGGCATTGCGAATGAAATGATGACGGATGTCCACATGCTTCGTGCGACGATGAAACACAGGGTTCCTAGCCAACCTTTGTGCGCTCTGATTGTCGTTGTATAAAACGATCGCATCCTGACTTCGAACACCCAGCTCTCCAAGCAAACGTCGCAAATAAATGGCCTCCTTCGTGGCTTCGGTCATTGCCATGTATTCGGCCTCTACTGTTGATAATGCGACTGTGGGTTGCTTCCTGGATTCCCAACAAATTGGAGCACCTGAAAATACAAAGACAAATCCAGTATACGAACGTCTATCGTTGCAGCAACCACCCCAATCGGCATCCGCGAATCCTTCCACGTCAAGGTCGTTTTTCTCAAAAGTCAACGCTATGTTGGCAGTTCCTTGCAAATATCGGAGAACCCTCTTGGCTGCCAACCAGTGTTCTTCCAAATAATTGTCATTGAACTGACTTAAAGAACTAACGGCAAATGCCAGATCCGGTCGGGTTCCAATAGCCAAGTATGTTAAACATCCGACCAGCTCTTTGTACGGATATTTTCTCATGACTTCTAATGATGGAGATTCTGGCTTTACTAATTTAATAGAAGGGTCACAAGGCGTCAAAACCGGTTTACAATCCAGCATTCCAAAACGTTTCAATAGTTCCTGAACGTAGCCCTTTTGTGTCATTTGTATCTTCCCCTTCTCCTGTAAAAACTCAATTCCTAAACAATGTCTAATATCACCCAGATCTCGCATTTCAAACGTGGACATTAATTTTTCTTTTATTGACTTTTTCCACTTCGTATCGGAACTTGCGGTTAGTATGTCATCGACATAAATTGTGACTAACATAAGATGATCCTTCCTTGCAGCGAAATATATGCATGGATCAGCTGTCGATGGTTTCAGTCCAAGTTCTTGCAGTTTTTTGCTCAATTTCAGATTCCATAACCTGCTTGATTGTCGTAGCCCATATAAACTTTTATTCAGCAAACATACCTTGGATCCTCTTCGTATTTCGTTTAACATTTTTCGTGCCTTATTATGAAACTCTGCTGTCTCGCGCTTTGAACGTTCCTGAAGCATTTCTTCGAGAGATACCTCAAGTTCCTCAGGTATCCGCATATAGATGACTTCATCCAGTTCACCATGTAGAAAAGCTGTCGAGACATCCAGATGATCCACAGTTAAATTGTGTTTAACTGACAATGCCATGAGCATTCGTATCGAACTCAATCTGGCCACTGGTGCGAATGTCTCCTCAAAATCTTCACCAAAACGTTGTGAGAATCCCTTTGCTACCAATCTTGCTTTTCTTCTGTCGATTTCTCCGTTTGGCTTCAATTTATTTCTAAGTACGATTCGACAATCGACAATGTTTTTGTCGGCAGGTTCATCTACTATTTTCCATGTATCGTTCTTGATCATGGCAGTGAATTCTTCATTTATTGCTTTTCTCCATGCCATTTCGTCGGCTCCGGTTAAAGCTGATTTTATTGGCACTTCAGCCATATTAGCTACTGCATCTAAAAACTCGTCATCCGAATCATCATTGTTTGAACGTACCTGATTACTTGATTGTGCATACACCTTCCTTGGTCTTCCCACTCTACCATTTCTAATAATACTTGGTCTACCAACTCCACGACGGACTACAGGTGGAACTCCTGTTGTATCGTCGTCATTTGCTTGGGGATTCTCGATTTCACTCTCCGTTGACTCATGAACCTCCTCACTTTGATGTTCGATCGGCTTTATGTCAATGTCGACTGTTCTAATTTTCTCTTCTTCCTCGGATATAGGTGAATCCAATCCCTTAAAATCATGTAGGAAATTCTCATAATTAGTATTGTGCGTAAATTCATTTAAGAATTTCACCTCGCGTGTCACTTCTATTTTCCTTTTTTCAGGTATCCATACTCTGTATCCTTTTGTTTCGGATGAATAACCCATAAAAGTTCCTTCCTGCGAACGTGGCTCGAATTTCCCTTTGTTAGGTTGACGATTTAATACTAATACTCTTGAGCCAAATGTTCTAAAATACGAGACAATGGGACGTCTTCCCGTCCATTTGAAGAATGGTGTATCACCACCTAAAATACTTGATGGGCATCTGTTCCTTATATGATTCGCTGTATTTACAGCCTCAGCCCAAAATGCGGGAGACAAATTTGATTGTAGTAACAAACATCTCGCCATTTCAACGAGAGTCCTGTTACGTCTTTCCGCTACTCCATTTTGTTCAGGAGTGTGAACGTTGGTTAACCTCCTTCTAATTCCATTGTCTGCCAAGTATTGGTCGAACTCCCTATTGCAATATTCAGTCCCATTGTCGGACTGAAGACACTTAATTTTTGTTCCAATTTGGTTCTCCACAAGGTTCTTGTATTTCTTAAATTCTTCAAGGGCATCACTTTTCTTTTTCAAAAAACGTATTTCACACCATCTGGAACAATCATCTATAAAAATTATAAAATATAGGGCTCTGCCATGAGATTCAGTCCTCATTGGTCCACAGACATCCGTGTGGACGATGTCCAATAAGCTGGAAGTTCGCTCAGATCTCTTGGGAAAAGGAGCGCGTGTCATTTTTCCCTTCGTACAAACTTCGCATATTGGCAATTCCTCCCTTTCATTGAATTGCATACCATGTACGATTTCTTTCTTCATAATTTCTTTTAAATCCTTTTCATTTAGATGACCGTATCGCATATGCCACTTCGCCAACTCAGAAACCTCAACTTTTGCATTGTAGGCATGTTGATCTTGTTCTTTGACGTAATACAAGTCATTCACTCGATTTGCATGTATAAGATTATTACCATTCGAATCCATAACTGTAGCTTTTGTCTTATCAAATATTACCTTATGTCCTTTATCCGTAATTTTGGCGACAGATAATAAATTGGTTCGCAGATCAGGCACATATAAAGTATTCATCAAATCGATGGCCTTACGTTTGATGCCATTATTGGTCATTATTTGGACAGTACCTTTCGCTTCTACTTTTGTGGTTGTACTGCTTGCCAAGTTCAATTTTTCAAATTCCGAATCTCCTAATTGTGCAAATTTTTCCTCATTGTTGCACATATGAGATGTGCATCCGCTGTCCAAGCACCATTCGGTTGACGTAGATTTGCCCATGGTCGTAAGTGCTGTGCATTCCTTTTTAGTGGCGACTGAAAGCAAACATTCTCTTTCTACGTTACCTGCCCTTTCTTTAGATTCCCTTATCCTTTGGAAACATTTGATTGCTTTATGACCAATTCTGTTGCAGTGGTGACATCTCATTGTGAAATTTCCTTTCGATTCGGTCCTTTGATTTGTTCTCTGATCGTCCTCTTGATACTTTGGCTTAAAATTCTTATTGAATTTCCTTTTAACGATCATGGCATTTTGTACAGTGTCGGTTCCCCTCTGCTTGCGAACCTCGTATTCGTCAATTATTTTAAGTTTTAAAGATTCAGGGGAAGGAAACTTGTCTTGAGATACAATAGCGCACCTGAAATTTTCAAAATTATCTGGTAAACTGTACAACATCATAAATGCCAATAAATCATTGTTGATTTCAATGTCCATCGCCTGCAGTTGATCAATTGCATCAAAGAATTGTCTCAAATGGGAGCGCACATCTTCTCCCTCTTTCATTCTATGCAACAAAACTTGTCTCAGTAATGAGGCTTTTCGAGCGGGCCCTTTCGATTGATATATCGATTCCAATTTAAGCCACAATTCATTGGAGGTATTAACGGACTTTACTTGAGATAATTCCGACGGGCTGATGGACAAAATTAAGTCAGATTTCGCCCTTCTATCAGCCACCTCCCATGCTTTCATGGCGTCTCGAGGTGCCCCTTCGTCTGGCTTTGGTATTTCGCCGTTGACGTAGCCCCACGTATCATTTTTAAATAATAACGCCTCCGCTTGTATCCGCCATGTGTCGTAATTGTCTTTGTTTAGCGGTTCGATGCGCACTGTACTCGACACATTCATTTTGATTATTCCACTTTGATTTACCACGTGGTCGAACAAACCTCAAAATTTTAATAGACCACGCACTTTTACTTATTCGCACTTTTTAACGTAACTTTGCGGAACTTTTGTGAAAATAAATTTTCACTTACGCCCAAATAAACTTTAGAGCTATCTGGGCCCATAACCTGTTATATTTATACGAGATTAATGCGGATAACATACGGAGAGAACAAGCAGCGATGACGGTAACGAACGAACAGAACAGGAAGAACGGAACGTAAGAATTGTGGGACCCGCAATGGTCCCCGACGCTACGGTAGGTGGCGCGGTAGAAGATTGAACTGATGGCGCGACGCGAACCTACAAACTAATACATGCGGATTGTAATCGCTAACAATATCAATTTACACTATAATTTTAATTTATCCTCAAATTTTAAAATTATATTGAAAATTCCATTTAATTATAAACATATTATATTAATTTGCAGTGTAATTTTAATTTATATTGAAATTTCATTTAATTTAAAAAAATATTATATTAATTTACACTATAATTTTAATTTATCCTCAAATTTTAAAATTATATTGAAATTCCATTTAATTAATTTTAAAATTTATTATAGTTTCAAACTATATTACAAATTTCATTTAATTATAAAAATATTATATCAATTTACACTATAATTTTAATTTATCCTCAAATATTAAAATTATATTGAAAATTCCATTTAATTATAAAAATATTATATTAATTTGCAGTGTAATTTTAATTTATATTGAAATTTCATTTAATTTAAAAAAATATTATATTAATTTACACTATAATTTTAATTTATCCTCAAATTTTAAAATTATATTGAAATTCCATTTAATTAATTTTAAAATTTATTATAGTTTCAAACTATATTGCAAATTTCATTTAATTATAAAAATATTACATCAATTTACACTATAATTTTAATTTTTCCTCAAATTTTAAAATTATATTGAAAATATATCATCTGAATAGGTTCCCTTGTAAGATTTACGCTACGTTGTTTAATCATATGAATTGTTTCTAACAGTATCCTTTGATGTAAATTGGTTTCATGGTCCACAACTTTAACGCCGTCAAAATCAAAAGAGTGGTCAAATTCCGTCGAGTGCTTTGTCAAAGCTGTATGATTAATAGGTGGAAGGATACTAATATACTCCCAGACAAAACGATAGCACGCGTGTGCTTCATTGCAAATTGCTGACTAATGTGACTGAACATATCCAAAATAAATAAATTTAATATAAACCATACACATATTTACTTCTTTTCTTAATGATCCTAATAAGTTGTAAATACTACAATAGTGTTTTTGGATTGATTAAATCTTTCTAATCATTGACCATATTTAGGTTTAATGACTGAACATATCTAAAATTAAATAGACCTAATATAAACTATCAAATAAATATAAACCACTCACACAGATTTGTTTCTTTTCTTAAATATTCTAATTAGTTGTAAATATTACCACAATGTTTTTGGATTCTATAAATGTTTGAACCAATGATTGAACATACCCAAAATTAATTAAATTTTCTCTGGAACTCTTTAAGATTAGTAACAAATTCTTAAGTTTAACAAAAATTCTAACATAACAGTAAATCATAATAATAAAAATATATTATTTATTACTTTTCTTAAATATTCTAATTAATTGTAAATATTAGCACAATGTTTTTGGATTCTATAAATGTTTGAACTAATGATTGAACCTACCCAAAATTAATTAAATTTTCTCTGGAACTCTTGAAGATTAGTAAGAAATTCTTAAGTTTAACAAAAATTCGAACATAACAGTAAATCATAATAATAAAAATATGTTACAGAGGAAACTTGTGAACGATAGAAATATAAATAAATTTGACATTCTGTGTAGTTGCAAACAAATGTAACGCGCGATCGTGAACCGAGTACATAAATCGATTAAATAGTCAATAACAGTAAACAATATCGTAGAATTTGCAAATTATAAAATTGAATAGTTTCGCGAAGACTAGATAGGAAACTGACGTCGTGTTTCAAACGGGTTGCACTAGCATTGTTAGTGAAGTTTATCGACCGTGTGCAATAAACGTTTTTCGATTGTTGTGCAATCGAATCGAATCATTTGGCAACGTATGAATTGTGTATTCGTATTAATGCACGCGGAATAGCGTGCTACCTATAGGTGTAGTGACTGCAGTGCATGCTCTCGGACAAAGCGATCGAAATCGATTCTGAAAAACGGTAGAAGGTTATGACGGTGAATCAACACGGTGAGGCGACAATTATTGCTTAAACCGGGCCAATTATCTTTCAGTAAACGAGTGGCATTCGTTCGAATGGTATTTGAGTTGCAAATTAGTTTACTCGCTGCTGATTCACTTCGCTACTTAGTCTACGGATTGATCCTTCCACGCTTTGCAAATTGTAGACTGTTAACCAGTATAAACTGTGAATAATATAATTCTATTATTACTCCATTTAATCAGTACTATGGCTAATAAAAAGAGTATCATAGAAAAGAATCGAAGGAGTTATGGATATTTTTAATAAGATCTGCTTACTTAGATAGAAGTTTCTAAAACAACATATTACCTAATAGAAGTTAGCCCCTCACTTGTTGAATTCAACAATTTCAACAATTGTGCTGAATTGTGCTATGTTTGTGCTATATTGTGCTCGAATATTATAATTATAATATGAAAAATAAGATGAAAATTTGAGAAAAACGATTTTTTGACTAGCCCCCCACTTTGCACTTTTTTCAATTTTCTCAATTGTGCTAAGTTGTGCTGAAGTATTACTTTAAAAAAGTTATAAATAAAGAAGTGACAGCCAAAAAACGTTTTTGACAACTAATTAACATTGAAGTAAGAAACAATCTTCCAAACAGCATATAATATCATAACGCGAAGGGCCCGCGCAAGAGTAAAGTGCCCTTTATATCGTTGTGCTGGTGAAATCGAAAGTTGTGCTGAGTTGTGCTAGGCTAACACAACTCAGATATACAGTAATTTCTCGATCGTAGTCCTCGGTCGCCTCTGCAATCGTGGTCCAGTGCCTACCCATTCCACCGCCTGTCAACGCTGCGCCGGGCAGCAGGACGGCGATGTTTGATGTCGGCTCGGGTATATCGGTGTGAACACCACTACATTGACTCGAGTGAATCGAATTTTCAAACTACTTAATTTTCATTATTTTTTTATGAGATTTTACTGGCTTATTCCTGGCATTTTTCTGATTAAAATCATACCAAACACGATATAATTTGGCCAATATTTAGTGGTTTAATCGACGATGAAAGTTTTATTTACAAGAAGGACAGCGTGTTTGATCTATGCCGGCGACGGCGACTCTTCGCGTCTCTTTCTTTCCAATACGCTCTTCTTCGTTGCGTTCGAAACTTTCATCGTCGATTAAACCACTAAATATTGGCCAAATTATATCGTGTTTGGTATGATTTTAATCAGAGAAATGCCACGAATATGTTGGTGAAAGTTCCATAATGATATCATCGAAAATAAAGAAGGTAAGGTCTTGGTGTTTTATTGTGATGACGCACGGGCCTTTAAACTGTGCCGGCGACGGGGACACGCTTCGGCCACGCGATCCTATTTCATTCTGTCCTTCTCTACGTTCGGCTTGTCGTTTGAAGTCTCAGCGCGGTAGGGTAGACGCAGTCATAAATCAAAAAATAGCCACCCTACTTGATCGTAGTCCGTTCATAACACGGGTGTTGGGACTACGATTGAGAAATTACTGTATGATTATATGCTGTTTGGATGATTGTTTCTTACTTAAATGTTAATTCGTTGTCAAAAACGTTTTTTGGCTGTAACTTCTTTATTTATAACTTTTTTAAAGTAATACTTTAGCACAACTTAGCACAATTGAGAAAATTGAAAAAAGTGCAAAGTGGGGGGCTAGTCAAAAAATCGTTTTTCTCAAATTTTCATCTTATTTTTCATATTATAATTATAATATTCGAGCACAATATAGCACAAACATAGCACAATTCAGCACAATTGTTGAAATTGTTTAATTCAACAAGTGGGGGGCTAACTTCTATTAGGCCAACATATTCACATTGTAAAAGGAAATTATAGTACTATAAACACAGCTTGTAAAATATAAAAAATTTTTTAGAACTGCAACAGACATTTTCTTCACCAGTATTAAACAAATTATTAATCGTTAGAATTAAATTGGAGATTTTGAGGCGAAATAAAAATTGTGTAAGTACATCTATTGTAAGACATAGAAACTATTTATAGATATTTTTTTCTGTTCATAATAATTATAATCAAATGAAAATAACATAGCAACATTTATAAATTCTTTAAATGCTTACGAAATTCGCAATTATAATAAATCGTAAATACTACATATTTAGTAAATACATCAAATCAAAGCGTATTTCTACGTATAAAACATACATTTATTTCGACCCTTGATATTTCGATTAATAATTCAATTATATTAATAATTATTTATAAATAATTCGATAGAACAGAAAGATGGTATAATTCAATAGTATAGAACGAATAAATAATTAAATAGAACGAACAAATAATTTTTCATTTATAACAAAAATGATTAGGTGTAATTCATAACACTAAAATGATTAGTTGAGGTGAAAATAATGAATGAGGATAATAAATGGTTATTTAGCTTCAACTGCTCATAATTGATGTATAGAAATAGTATTTTGCATAAAGATCCGCAGTCTATTTATTAATATTATTATATACAGTTATGAATTTATCAATTTTATTGTGCGAGTTATTTATTAATATTTTATTAATAACTTTATTCATCTATCAAAGAGTCACCGGGAAATATAAAATTGTTATTTCAACGGATTAATTCATGTGCAAAACAGAAAAATACACAGCCAATTTTTGTTTACACTTAAAACTGATAGCACAATCAAAGTCGGCAGTGTATATTTTTCTGAACGTTGTAAACGAGAAGGACGTTGATGAATGTTTACCGGGCAAACAAGAATGATTGACCAGAATATAACTGTGTACCCGATCCGCTGTATAATTTGTCCGTGGAAAATTGATTATTCAGAGAATCGAAGAGTTATCAAAATTATTCATATTACGTATGCTATCAAAAGTAATTCTCATTAATATTCATTGCTAATTATTATCAATCAATTTTGAAATAAACAGAGACATAGAATAATTAGTCATGGAAAACTGGTTCGACCAACATTCCCTTATCCCTTAATCGAAACAACTGATTACAGAATTTCGAAAAATAATTTGAAAAATTAAATGAACATTAAGGTTCTGACTCCGATTTTATCATCACGCTATACTTTTAAATAATTTATCTATCGCTCATTAAAAACGTGATAGCTGTAATAGATTGCTTTGGCAGTATCTTTTAATATTTCAATACAATTTGGTAAAAATATTACAAAATCAAGACTCGACTGAGGATTTTTATGCAAAATAAAAATTCTTTGAATTAACTGCAACACATAAGATGTTTTTTCGGCGAAATTTCCGTTTATGGCAAAAATCAGAATTCGATGGAATTTTGAAAATAGGTTCTTTTTTTAATAAAATGACGATTGCCAGAAGGATTTTTGGCGCATCGAAAAAAATTTCGATCATTTCAATGTCGCGTTCTACCTTACCGACTTACCGATTTTCTATTTTATATAGAATATCTTCAATTAGTTGTAAAAAGGGATCATCACCAGACTAGTTCACCTCACAGCGCCAGAAAAATTCACACGTATATTCTATAAACGAATTCCTCTTTAGTTTAAAGTAATACATATACAAGGTAAACTTGAAATTTTTAAAGACTACTCCTGGATTGTCGTGTGCGTGGTCGGGCCCCCACCCCGACCTAACCACAACTCATTCTGATCACATAAATAATAATATAACTAAATAATAAATAAACTTTTCGGGTTAACCTAATCCAAATTAATTCTCATCGCATAATCTTCCCATTGTAGATATTGATTCACTTGGTTTAACAATTGAAATTTTCTATACATTTTACATTAATTAATGTAATTTGAATATAAGTTGTTAAGTCTGATAGTTGAACATAAACTACAAAGTCGGTAAGTCAGTAGTCGCTAAAGTAGAGCGCAACATTGAAATGATAAAATTTTTTTTTCGATGCGCCTAAAATCCTTCAGGCAATCGTCATTTTAGTAAAAAAAGAACCTATTTTCAAAATTACATTGAATTCTGATTTTTGCCATAAACGGAAGAACAGCTGTTTTTTCTTAATAACTTTGTAAAGTTCAAAACACTAAAAGAGTATTTTTAAATTTTTCAAATATTTTTATTGTTTTGAGCTACTCGTGTTTGTCATAAATGCATAAAATCCGCAGCCTAATTACGACACTTTAACTTCTGTATACATTTTGAAAATAAAAATTCATGTAAAAATGGCGTGGTTTCTATGATCGCAAATGAATTGCGAGTTGTTGTGCTTTCCAAAATACAAGAGAACGTGTACATTGACCAAAAATAATAATGTTTTTATAGTGATCTGTTTACGAACATTTTTCTATTAAACGAATGAAATTTTCCGATTCGGATTTTCTCGTAATAATTTGTGAAAATGCACGATTATAAAATCTTCTAGTCACGAGTGTAACGGCTAGAAGATATGACGGAACCAAAAAGCATACAATTTAACAGTTTAGCCAGGCATAAGCTATCAACAAAGAGTTAAACCGTCGAGTCGATAGAGGTAGTATAAACGTGAACCGTATTCGTGAGCGTTCTTGTACACGTGTGCAAATTCGTACCCACACACCGGGACGCTGCAAATTCGATGGTCATTAATTTGTTCCGTAACAAGGTATCCGCGAAAACCTGCATTCAGGGGCCTGGTGGATGCGCAAACCCAATGGCGTGGATCTATCGCTTCGGTTAACCCGGATTATTTAGGGGCGTTTCAATCAATATCCTTCGCAAAAGTTCAAGTTGTTTCGACGGTTAATTAACTGCACTTATTATGATAATAATCCCATAAAGAACACGTTAATGTAAAGCACGAGAGAACCTCCGTTATACGTTGGAGAACAAAATTTTTTATATAAGAGAAATTTCATTTAAGAAACAAAACTTTTAAACAACATTAAGGGGGTTATCCCATTTTTTTCGCTTTTTTGGGGAATTTTTTTTATGAACCATTAAAACACACAATCTTGGAATTTTTACTACACAATTATTTACATTTTTACAGTCTCTCAGAATTTTTGTAAACAAAAATAGCGTGTTGAATCGACTTTACATCGTTTGGAAGACACTCATGTGTAATACAAGTTGGCTTGCATAATTCCGGAGGTATCGCTCATCTGAAATCAAAAAATCAAACGTTATTTTAATTTGTAGACCTGAGATTATCGCCAGAACTAGAATAAAATGAAACTATCGAAAATTAAATTTTCCGCACGGTTTTCAGTGCATTCTGGACACAAGAAAATTATTAAATCCGTTTAAAAGTATTATTCAAGTAGGTAATATTTGATATTACCTACTGTGATTTAAAAAGTCGATATATTCGATTTTCAAAAAAATCAGCAAGTAATTCCAAACTTTTGGCCGGTAGTGTATATCATAGCGAGTTATGATCACACTTGAAATAAGTAAATATGGTCCAAATTACTGTGTCGGCTGCCTTGATGCTCAGTCCCTCTTTATCGTTTACGAGCTGCCCTTTTCTATGTTCAACAAACATCAAAGAACGTAGTACCTCTACACTTTCTGAGCGTCCATAGACCTGAAGTACAGTCTTCCCTCGCATAGTGTGACAACCTTGACGTTCTTTGACGTTTGTTCAACATAGAGAAGGACAACGCGTAAACGACAAAGAGGAACTAAAGGTCGAGGCAGCGGGCATAGTTCAGAAGGCTGCGTATCGATTACAATGCCAATGCAAGTAGAAAAGCTATTTTATTTCACATTCTCTTTTTACAGAACTTTCATCAATGTATTTGTGAGATTTTTCGAATTAAATGATTCTAAATACGACGTAATTTCAACAAAATTTACTGATTTAAAATGTGATCATAACTCGCTATGATATAGGCAAATATGGTTAATACTGTGTCGTCTTGGGCCTCGTTTTAACCAAGAAAATCTTACAATTATGTGAGTAAAAATTCTGGAGATAAAGAATAAAGAATAAAAATGTTTTATATTTGCGGTCGCATTGAAGGACAGTGTATGGCAAAGAAAGAGAGACGCGAACAGAAAGAAACGTTTCGCCCACCCGATCCGTGTTTCATTTTGTTATTCTCTATGTTCGATCTCCATTGAAGTGTCGGCGCGATAGACGCAGTCATCATTCTATTCTTCTCTATGTTCGGCTCTCGATTGAAGTCTCGGTGCGGTCAGCGCGGTAGACGCGAGACGCAGTCATTAATAAAAAAAATAAAGTCTTCTCTGCAAATGTTGTCTGTCCAGAATACGACTTCTTGACAATTTTTCAAGGATTTACTGTGATACTGTCCCTAGAGACAAAAGTCACACTATGCGAGGGAATAGTTACGTGTTTCTCGATCGTAAATTTTAATATAAATCAATTATATGTTCTCGGCGCACAGTTTCGATCAAAAATAAAGCAAAAACAAAGCAAATTAGCAATATTTAATTGTAACTCAACGTTTCGATCCATGTGTGGATCATTTTCAAGAGCAATTGCGTCTGAAAATATATATAAACAAAATGTAATGGGTAATTCACAAAATTAATAAAACTGTAAATAATATTTTTAAAGAGCACACCTGCTAAGTGTAAAGAAAAGTTTTAAAAATAATGACTGAGTTCCATGCTGGTCTACATTGAACTGAAGCAACTTTAAAAATATTATTTACAGTTTTATTAATTTTGTGAATTACCCATTACATTTTGTTTATATATATATATATATATATATATATATATATATATATATATATATATTTTCAGACGCAATTGCTCTGGAAAATGATCCACATCTGTATCGAAACGTTGAGTTACATTTAAATATTGCTAATTTGCTTTGTTTTCGCTTTATTTTTGATCGAAACTGTGCGCCGGAACATATAATTGATTTATATGCGAGGGAAGACTGTAGTAACATTATGCGAGGGAAGACTGTAGTAACATTATCCGAGGGAAGACTGTAGTAACATTATGCGAGGGAAGACTGTAGTAACATTATGCGAGGGAAGACTGTAACTGTACACTGAAAGCAGAACTATCAACACGTAAAACGTGCGATTATCTTTTGTGATAATTGCCGCTCGAGTTTTTAGAAGCGGCCGCGCGGTATATTACAAACGAAAATAATAGCTTTGCGCTGTCAGATCAAAAGTATTTCGGCGAGCGCTCGCCAACGGTTCACCAACACCATAAACCGAAATCAAAGAGTACCGAAAGCGCTCAGGTAGAGGCGTCCGATAAATCATAAATCGTATACATCAATATCGGAATAAAACAGACCAGTAAAGAAAAGTGTTTCGTAAAGATTTTTAATTATTGAATGGTTCAAATTGTACAGTGAAATCCCAATATCTGTAAGCCGATTCTCGGTTCTGTGCTGTGACACAGATAGGGACCGAATGCTATTTCATCTGTGGCCGTGATGACAGTTAATTGACGATAAATGTTGTAACCAGAAGACAATGAATTCTTTGGTGAAAAATCTAGTCATGTCACTTAAGATACTGTTATCGTGTTATTTTAAGTATTTTTTCTTTGTTTGTTTAAGTATTTATATTAGTTTTAGTTCCTTACTTTAATAATTTTCACAGTTCTCATTTTTTAAATGGCTGAACTGTTGTTATCATGGCAGTAATAGAGATATTTATTTTTAGGAAAGTACTTCCTGATTGGAATATTGTCATGATTTTTAATATACCAATTATATATTTATACCAAAAAATTGGTACATTCCCTTAACGTATAGCACCAAGTATAATATAATTTTGAATTGACGCACAGTAAAATCGTTAAAACAACTGGTATTATGACTGCCAGAAATATACAGGGTGTCCCAAAATTCCTTCAGCATCCGGAAATGGGAGGTTCGTTAGATCATTTACAGAAACATTTTTCTTTGCAAAAATGTCGTCCACGACTTTGTTTAGAAGTTATTAACGAAAAATACGGACCAATCAGAGCGCGGCTACAGCGAACAGAGTCCGATATAAGGACAGGTCCTACTTAGCGCGGTCTTGCCGTTGGGTGAGCCAGAATCAATCCGCTGTAGACGCACTGTGATTGTCCTGGGTTTTCGTTACTAACTGCTAAACAAAGCTGCGTACACTATTTATACAAAGGAAAATATCGCATCAAATGATCTCAGGAACCTCCCATTTCCGGATGTTGAAGGAATTTTGGGATACCCTGTAGATATAGTAGACATTTCTGGAACATTGTTAAATCTAGACTGCGGATATTTATTATTAATATTATTATATTATTAATATACAAAATAAAAATTGTTTGCATTAATTATGAGACATAGAAATCAAATAGGTATTTATTTCTCTCTTTAGTAGTTCTATGAAGACATAACAATAATGTTAATGCTCTTAAATATTTAAAATCTTTCTTTTGAAATTACAACCAATCATTTTTGTAATAAATTGCATAAAATACATAAAATCTAGTTACAACTTATAATATTCACACAAAAAATTGGCCTATCCCTCCAATGTATAGTAATAAATGCATTGAAATTTCAAATTGATGCACAGTATAGTGTTCCCAATATAAATCACTGAATTTCATCTAATTTTTGCGCCGTTACAGCAGCTAGACCGCTTCAGACGAATCATTGCACGTAATACTAAACGATCAGCGTAGACCAGAAAAGTTTCGCGTGTTATGAAGTGGGTCTAACTTTGTGTGGTTTTCATGCAGCTCGTTCGAAAGCCATTTGATTCCAATTAAGGTATATCGAGTACATAGCGCGAACAGAGTAAATGTTATGGCACCTACTAGCGCGATCGTAATGCAGAAAATCGAAGCGTAACATGGCTTGTGTTTCCGTCATGAATTTTGTAATTCTGTAACCGTATTACTGTAATTTACACGTACTAAAATATCAAACTAGGGAACGCGTAAAGTCGTCGACGTGCAACCTCTCTGATGAAGTTACTTTTCATTTGGCAAATTAGGAAATTTTTTTTCTACCTTACTCGGAGCGAGAACGTTTCTTACATACTAATGCACAGTTTCGCATGTTTTCGCACATCGTGCAAAGTACAACAAATGGTAAATATTCGTTCGGCGAAAATACAATGGATTTTTCGTTTTTTATAAATCCGGGCAACAAAATTGGTAAAATTGGTCGTTTTTACACAAATTTGACGACTGTACTGTGTGTATAAAAAATAATGGCTCTCCATTGAAGTGTCGGCGCTGTAGACGCAAGACGCAGTCATTAATAAAAAAATAAAGTCTTCTCTGCAAAAGTTGTCTGTCCAGAATACGACTTCTTGACAATTTTTCAAGGATTTACTGTAATACTGTCCCTAGAGACAAAAATCACACTATGTGAGGGAAGACTGTAGTAACATTATGCGAGGGAAGACTGTAGTAACATTATGCGAGGGAAGACTGTAGTAACATTATGCGAGGGAAGACTGTAATAACATTATGCGAGGGAAGACTGTAACTGTACACTGAAAGATTACACTGAAAATTAGGCAATGTTTTTTCTACCTTATTCGGAGCGAGAACGTTTCTTACATACTAATGCACAGTTTCGTATGTTTTCACACATCTTGCAAAGTACAACAAATGGTAAATATTCGTTCGGCGAAAATACAATGGATTTTTCGTTTTTTATCAATCCGGGAAACAAAATTGGTAAAATTGGACGTTTTTACATAAATTCGGCGACTGTACTGTGTGTATAAAAAATAATGGTCATACCACCTAGGAGTGAATCTACACATCTGAATAGGTAGACGTTTGTAAGGGAAATGTTTGTAATAAAGAAAATAGTTTATAACAAAGCAAATTGTTCTAAACGATTTTTTTTATTCAAAACCTTTCGCTCATCCAGAAGAGACAAAGTTTGAAAGGTACCATACAACAGCGCGTGTAAAGAGAGATCGCGCTCGACCAATGCACATCTAAAAATAGCGTACCGATGATGAAATTTGTTTTTATTTATTTTTCATGAAATTTTACCAACATGGTTTTGACATTTTTCTGATTAAACTGATACCAAACAAAATATAATTCGGCCCGTATTTACTGTACCCACATATGAAGCATAATATACAGGGAGGTCCGCTCGAGTAAGAACACCTAAATATCTCTTCAGGTTATTGTGATACAACAAATATTTACGCAATGTGCATGGTGTCCATGGACCAACATCTGCCAAGAATATGCTTTTCCTAACGTCATTTTTTTTAAGTTATCAAGATCATTGGTGTTTTTTATAGATAACTACATTTGTTTAATTGCATCGTGTAACTGATGGAAAAATACATTCAGATGTGTATAATAACATGACCTTGGAATGATCTTGATCTTCGAAAATTATTCGTAAGAAACAGTTAATATTCGATACATTCGGATATATTCGATATCAAGAATATACCGGGTGGCCATAAGAGCTTACAATTCGGCCGTCCTGAAAAAAAATCGTCCCGATTTACGGAAATTTGTACAATAATTATATAGGGTAACGCAACGTGAACAATATATGCGGTGCAACATGAACAACTTTTACAGTTTACGGTTTACAGTTTACAACTTCGGCAGATCTGACAAGACTCGTATTCGATACATTCGGATGTATTCGATATCGAGAATATACCGGGTGGCCATAAGAGCTTACACTAAGGTGAATTTTCTCGAAGTTATCCAGATCATTGGTGTTTTTTGATACGTAACTACATGTTTTTTATTGCATCGTGTAACTGATGGAAAAATACATTCAGATGTGTATAGTAACATGACCTTGGAATGACCTTGATCTTCGACAATTGGCGTCCCTTTGCGTGGCAAGGCCACCTAAATATCTCTTCAAGGTCATTGTGATACAACAAATATTTACGCAATGTGCATGGTGCTCATGGACCAATATCTACTAAGAATATTTTTTTCCTAATGTAAGAGATGGCCGGAATTAAGACAAAGGGATCAATTAACTTTGTTTCAATGTACGTCTTTTTCCGGCGACGGATCTGACGAGACTCGTCGCTGTTCGTTTCGTCAGACGTTCGTTTTATACATTACAATTGTTTATCGTTAGTAACAAACAGTTAGTATTCGATACATTAGGATATATTCGATATCAAGAATATACCGGGTGGCCATAAAAGCTTCCAATTCGACCGTCTTGAAAAAAAATCATCCCGATTTACGGAAATTTGTACAATAATTATATCGGGTGGCGCAACATGAACAATATATGCGGTGCAACATGAAAAATTTTTACAGTTTACGGTGTACAGTTTACAACTTCGGCGGATCTAACGAGACTCGTCGCTGTTCGCTTCGTCAGACGTTCGTTTTATTCATTACATTTGTTTATCGTTAGTAACAAACAGTTAGTATTCGATACATTCGGATGTATTCGATATCGAGAATATACCGGGTGACCATAAGAGCTTACACTAAGGTCAATTTTCTCGAAGTTATCCAGATCATTGGTGTTTTTTGATACGTAACTACATGTTTTTTTATTACATCGTGTAACTGATGGAAAAATACATTCAGATGTGTATAGTAACATGACCTTGAAATGACCTTGATCTTCGACAATTGGCGTTCCTTTGCGTGGCAAGGCCACCTAACTATCTCTTCAGGTCATTGTGATACAACAAATATTTGTTACGCAATGTGCATGGTGTCCATGGACCATCTGCCAAAAATATTCTTTTCCTAACGTCATTTTTTTTGAAGTTATCAAGATCATCGATGTCTTTGGATATGTTACGAGCCAGGGTCGCGAGTAGCATGAGTGGCCGACTAAGGGTTATTATCTTGGGAATATGGTCTTAATTTGTTAGTTAAGAGAGGACGCACATGATACGGTTGTTAAGGAGCTGCTAGGAACGGAGTTAAAACGCTGACGCACCTGATACGATTGTCAAGAAGCCGCTAGAACAAGTGAAATTTCATGGATGAACCTAACGTGTAATTGGGGGGACTCTACTAGGAGGTTATAGAGTGAGTGGACGCACCTAATACGATTGTCAAGGAGCTGCTAGGAGGTTGGATAAAGAAACGGACGCAGCTAATACGATTGTCAAGGTGCCGTTAGGTGTGCGGACGTACCTGATACGATTGTCAGGGAACCGCTAAGATGATTTGGTTGTGTAGGTTTCGTGGATGATCCCAATATGTAATTGGGCAGACACTATGTTGGAAAATCCCTATGTGGGCGATTGGAATGTCGCCTATGAACCTGAAAGGGTGATTGGTTATCGCTAGGATTAGTAGTGGGCCTCGTAACAAGTATAATCTAATCGATACAATCCGAGCGGTAAGATTGTATCGTGTGGGGACGTTCAATTACTCGATTAGGATTGGTGGAACAATAATTGTGGGTTTAAGGGGGTAGAGGCCCCACGTGACCATGGTATTTTTCATTGTGACCAACCCCCGCGCGGAAAACCAATTTGGCAACAGTGATGAACATACATCTGTATCAATCTAACGCTTCAATTTCGCTATAATTACAGGTTTTTTTCTTTTAATCATTATCTTTATTGCTATTAATGCATCCGAGTGGCTTCATGCCCTTTACACTTTTGTTGTTAAGAAACTACGCTGATAATTCTCCTGACTAAGCGCTATCTCGTCCAAGTAGCTGAACTAAAATTGCTTCTACTCACCCTTCATGAAGGGAATCTGGGAAACAATTGAATGCGATCACGGGAACACACCTCACATCCTCATACGATTATATATTGAGCTGAGTGAGGGCTCATTTGAAAGAGGAAGGTTAAATGAAGCGCGCGTGGGTCCCTAAATTAGCAGGAAAAATCTTTTTGTGATCGAAAAATACATTAGAATATCCGGAATTTTTCTTCATTTGTTTTCCCTACTTTGGACAGTCACATTACTGGATATAAACATAATTTAACTGAAGTTGGACCCACGCGCGCTTCATTTAACCTTCCTCTTTAGAATGAGCCCTCACTCAGCTCAAAATATAATCATATGACGACGTGAGGTGTGTTCCCGTAAACCCCTGTTTTCACTTGTTTTCTAGTAATATTCTGGTTAGATTCTAGTAATGTCAAGTGGGTACTCTACCCCCTTAATGAGTTTACACGAAATTAGCAAAGAACACAAATATATTATAACTGTAAATTGTGTTACATTTGTATAAACGTCGCGAATGATTGTGTTTTTGTTAGTGTAAGGATTGAATATATCACCTAAGATGCACGATGTTGACGCACTAGCAGAATGCGGGGTTCTCGAAGAAACTTTTAGAAATGCCTAACATATTTTATACCGAACTTGCGGAATCTATACGGTTAATGATTGATCCGAAAGGTAACTTTGGCCCGATCATACTGGAAATTGAGTTACAAGATACAGTACGACGTGACACGATTCGTGACTACAGAAGTACTACCCCCGAGAGCAAAAATGTACGGGTTTATACACCCTAAGAATGAATGAGGTGGTCTGTTCATAATCTCAAGTCGCTTTGGGCCAGACTCTAGTTTTTGTCAATTCCAATTAAACCAAGCCAGAGCTCGGTCCTTGTTTAAGGGATCAACTTTGATATGAAAGGTTATCTAGGACGCTTCCTGCCAAAGATAATCTTGAAGAGATTCCTGTGAGAAAGTCAACGGAATCTGTTCTCCAATCGTCACAGATACAGAAGTACATTTCTTTTTAATTGCATGGTGTAGCTGATTGGAAAAATACATTCAGATATGTATAGTAATATGACCTTGATATTCGGTTGTTCGGTGCAACGAGATGAGTCATTTCAATGTCATGTTATTATGCACATCTGAATGTATTTTTCCATCAGTTACACGATGCAATAAAAAAGATGTAGTTATGTTTCAAAAAACACCGACGACCTTGATAATTTCGAAAAAAATGACCTTAGAAAAAAAATATTCTTGCTAGATATTGATCCATGGACATCATGCAAATTACGTAACAAATATTTATTGCATCACAATGACCTGAAGAGATATTTGGATGTTCTTATTTAAACGAACCTCCCTGTATGTTCATAGCGTCAACCAAACCACTAAGTACAATTGAAATTATCTCGGATTTAGTGTAATTTTAATCAGAAAAATATCACAAATAAGTTGGTGAAAGTCCTATAAAAATATACTGAAAATTAAAGAAGTTTTATAATTGGATTAGTAGTGGTTTACACCGATATACCGGAGCAGAGATCAGATTACTACAGTGAAGAGGATATATTTTTTGCATTCAACGTGTACAACCTTTTCGCGACTATAGAAGAATTGCTGAATATGGATATACGTATATCTACATGTACGTCCAAATAACTAAAAGTCTAAAAAACTAAACATCCACACTACTAAAAGTGCACACAACCAAAGTTTGCAAAAACATTAACAGTTAATATCTCAATATCTATTTATATGCGACATATGGCTGCTTTCAAACTTTTTCTGTTGTGGATGAGTATGTTGATGTAGAAACAGCTTTAACAACAATTTGTTATAAACAATTTTGCGACAAGTTGTTTTTACCCGTCCAGAGATGTAGATTCACCCCTATGGCAGATGACTATTATTTAATATACACCCTATACATTTAACTGAAACAAAATCAGGAAAGAGACAAGTTTTGTCTTATTCTGTGTTTTAAAAGTGGCCTTAGTTAAAATGAACACGGAGTAATTTTGCATAACAATTAAAATGAATAAATGTTTAACTCGAAGAATTTTTTAATATCCACTGTACAAAGGATGATTTCATGCGACATTTTAAATAGAGGGTGTCTCAGTATTGATGGTACAACCATGGAGGATTTTATTCTACATGTGAAAACAAGTCAAAATTACGGAATAAAGGATTTTCGTAAAATACGTAATACTACGTACTAAATACAAGAATACAATCAAAAAATCGAAGATATTAAAAAAGTAATCATTGAAAAATGGACGAATGATTCAATCAATTGTTGAAGTTAATTGACACACAATTTATATATAAATTGTAATAAGGAGGGAGAGAGGAGACGGAGATTTGACAGAAATATATAATATCTAATATATATAATATAAATATATAATATAAAATATAAATATGTAATATAAAATATAATTATATAATATAAAATATAAATATATAATATAAAATATAAACATATAATATAAAATATGAATATATAATATATAATATCTCTACAAAAAACCAGTTTATATTATTTTCAGTACGCATACAGTTGTGATTCCGTATTTCACTTCGAAATTTCATCAGTTAATCATTAATCAATTATTCGACTTACGATTACATTTGAAAAGAATGTAATCGTGAACCGTAATTAACGACTAAAGTAGGAGTTTAATTGTTAATTACCATTAACGATTGTGTTGAAAAGTGATCAAAGTGACATCCTACCGTCCATCAAAGTAACAGGAAAATGATTTACCGACCTTATTACCAAAATGGCGCATATCTAGACGTGCCTAGCAACACGTGTTATATACAGGGTGTCCCAAAATTCCTCCGACTCCCGAAAATATGAGATTCTTTGGGTCATTTGAAGCGACATTTTCCTTTACAAAAATGGCGTCCGCGGCTTTGTTTAGGAGTTATTAACGAAAAATACGGACCAATCAGAGCGCGACCTAGACGCGAGTTAGCACAGTCGGCCCGACGCGCCAACTGTCAGTTGGCCGAACTTGTCATCGCATGTCTAGATCGCGCTCTGATTGGTCCGTGTTTTTCGTTAATAACTCTTAAACAAAGCCGCGGACGATATTTTTGTAAACGAAAATGTCGCTTCAAATGACCCAAGGAACCTCCCATTTTCGGGTGTCGGAGGAATTTTGGGACACCCTGTATAGACCGAACTATGAAGACATCGGTCTTCTTCTTACTTGTCCTCCTTTCGAGAGAACATTGTAAACGGTCTTACCTGTCGCGTCGCATTTCTGCTCATTTTTATACTACAGTTATATTATTCATTCTTTCTGAAAATACATGTTCAGTTTCGTAGTTCGCGAGTGTTTAAAATTCTTTTCTTTCCTCTCCAAGAGATTGTAGTAGAAATTGATTCCTCAGTCGTTGATGAAATTTTTGCCCATCTCTGGTAAAACTCGTGAAAGTAAACGGTCGCGAGTAAAAACAATAGACTCCCCGATGGAGGAGGATCAATCTCGGACCTCGGGGCTACATTCGACTGGCGTGATCGTAAGTTAATGTAACCGGTTTCATAAAACGTGCTATCAATGCGAGCAAGACCGCAAGAAAAAAAAGCTAGATAGAAAATTCACTGTAGATATCTGTGGCCCCTAACGATGCCATCAAACGAAGGAAAATGGCCGCCCTGAACGAGCAGCAAATCCTTGCCCCTCGCAGGAACGTTCCTTAAGATGGAATCGCGTTTCTTTACGTTTACGGTCCATTCTCGTGTTCGCCACAAAAGAGAAAACGCTAAACGCTCTCGGCAATGATGGGCGCAGGTCGTCGATACTACAATGCTGCCCTCGATTGCTATACTGAAGTCGAAATTACTGTTAGTTTCATCATACGAGTCATCGAACTTCGATAGCCACCGACGCTCACGTTCAAACAGCGAGTCGAGCACCGCACATAACCGTGAGAGCAACAGCAAATCCCAGCTTCATGCCAATTTTATGTTTATTCTTTAGGT
Source organism: Lasioglossum villosulum (assembly GCA_963971365.1). Lineage (NCBI taxonomy): Eukaryota > Metazoa > Arthropoda > Insecta > Hymenoptera > Halictidae > Lasioglossum > Lasioglossum villosulum. The sequence continues at coordinate 21,891,058 of OZ020502.1, forward strand.
CAACCACTTTATATTTGATACGTTTCCAATATGACTCTATTATGCTCGTTGCGGGCAGGTCAAAACTTTTTGAATGCTCGTCGAACGATTGTGGGAACATATTTAAGACCATAAATAAAATTGGAATGGTGATTTTGTTGGATATATACGGACAATGTTATGGCACGACATCTTTTCATTCCAGTAAACAGGATAGACTAGCACAGAAACAATACAAAATTTATAAACTGTCTTCAATCAATTTATGCATCTTCCTCATTGTTAATTATTCCCTGTATATTCCATTACCAATGTCTACGTTCATTGTCAACGATTCACACTGATTTAATTATACTTGACACAGTGACCCCCATTAATATTCGGACGCTCTAAAAAAACAATAATTTTTTAAATATTGGGCTATACGATTTGGACGTTTTTTTGAAAACTAGATTAATTAGATTACAGCACGGTGCGAAGCGATATTTCTTCGAAAATTGGAATTGGTCGGAATTGTGGAGAATTGTGTATACTTGTACATTCTTGTAGATTCTTGTATATTCTTGTATATACCTGTATTTTCTTGTGTATTGTTCTTTATTCTTGTATATTCTTATATTTATTGTAGATTCTTGTAAATTCTTGAATATTCTTTTATATTCTTGTATTTTCTTGATTATTCTAGTATATTATTGCATATTCTTTTATGTTCCTGTACATTCTTGTACATTCTTGTATATCCTTGTATATCCTTGTATATCCTTGTATATTCTTGTATATTCTTGTATATTCTTGTATATTCTTGTATATTATTGTATATTATTGTATATTCTAGTATATTCTTGTATTTCTTGTAGATTCTTGTAGATTCTTGTATATTCTTTTATATTCTTGTATTTTCTTGAATATTCTAGTATAGTCTTGCATATTCTTTTATGTTCTTGTACATTCTTGTACATTTTTGTATATCCTTGTATATCCTTGTATATTCTTGTATATTCTTGTATATTCTTGTATATTCTAGTATATTCTTGTATGCTCTTGTGTATTCTTCGATTTGCATGTACATTCTTGTATATTCTTGTATGTTCCTTTATGTTCTTATATATTACTTTATATTGTTGTAGTTGCTTGTATATTCTTGTATATTATGGTATATTCTAGTATATTCTTGTATGCTCTTGTGTATTCTTGGATTTGCATGTACATTCTTGTATGTTCTTTTATGTTCTTGTATATTACTTTATATTGTTGTAGTTGCTTGTATATTCTTGTATATTCTTATATATTGTTGTATATTGTTGTATATTATTGTATATTCTTGTATATTCTTGTATATTGTTGTAGATTATTGAATATTCTTGTATATTCTTGTATGTTCTTTTATGTTCTTGTATATTACTTTATATTGTTGTAGTTGCTTGTATATTGTTGTATATTGTTGTATATTGTTGTATATTGTTGTATATTGTTGTATATTCTTGTATATTGGTGTAGTTTCTTGAATATTCTTATATATTCTTGTATGTTCTTTTATGTTCTTGTATATTACTTTATATTGTTGTAGTTGCTTGTATATTCATGTATATTGTTGTATATTGTTGTATATTGTTGTATATTGTTGTATATTGTTGTATATTGTTGTACTTCTTATAAATTCTCGTAGATTGCATTGTGCAACGTTTTCATGTGGGTCTATATTGAAAATTAAAATAATGCGTTTTGTAGATCTGTATCACTTATATGCACTCTGAATGTTTCATAAAAATCAGATAATGCGATAAAAAACGACAGGTATTGAAAAATGTAGGAATCCTTAGATTTTTTCAGTCAGACGTCGGAAATTGTAAAGATCTGCAATTTTTACCACCTTTAAATGTTTGTAGCTCATTGCAACATCGACCGATTTCGAAGGAAGTTTCAAGATATGCTTAGGTGTAAGCACATATAAAAAGTTGCAAAATACAACTTTCTGAATTTTCTCTACAATTCCGATAACTTGTAATTTTTTTTCATAAATTTTTTACGTTATGTAGCAATCTAATTATTCTTATTTCTAATAAAAGTAAATCGTATGGCCCAATTATTACAAAAGTTATCGATTTTTTTAAGTTTTCAAATATTAGTGGGAATCACCGTATTTGCAAGTGCTATTTTTCATGCAAAATGAAAATGTTGTACATCAATAACTCCTGTCATTGACAATTTTTATATATTTGCAATAATATATCGATATTTCTACACTGTTTTGTAGTTTCTACTTTCCAAAATTCTAATTCTTGTCATAGAATTCACTGGCTATGTATAAAACATACAGTCGAGTCGATGAAATAAGTTGGACACAAGCAAATGATAAATTATTTTACTGTACAGTTACATCTCTTCATAGAAGTAATTTGATAAATTGTTCAAAGTTTATTTTAATAATTTCTTTATACATCTTCCCTGAATCTCCTTAGCGTATTCATTTAAGAAATATATCTAAGCGTATAATGCATAGAAACTAATTACTAATAAATACTAATATATATTATTTATATAATGTATAATATAAATACTAATTAATGATAGTAATTGCTTGACAGCGGATCATTATGCAAAAAAAATTTTTCGTGCCTGATTTGCAACAAACTTAAGTGAAATTCAAATTTATTTTCTTTGTTAATATATTTAATAGTTTGATAAAAATGTAACAGTATTTTTAAATTAAACCTACTCATTCTCGTCATAAGTATATAGAATCCGCTGTATAGTAATTGCATTTGATAAACAAATTACGGCTACAACCGTCACAACGTTTTATAAATGAACAGAAATAATATTAATTAATCTTTGTAAACTCATTGTCCAATTTTGCTTAAAGAAACATTTTTAAATGAAGCATGTTTCTCACGTTAATTTCGAAGAGAAAATTTTACAGAAACGGGTCAACCACAAAGCATTTCCTATAGCTCTTTTTGCCCGTCTCACCCAGTATATGCGGGGTGGTGGACTACAGGTGGGTGTCATTTTCGGGTGATTGTGTACGCCAAAATGCGAGAAAAATCAAGAGTGACGGAACTGCGGGAGTAGCTTCGTTTCAAAGTTAAAAACAATTAAAAATCCGGGTCAGATGCGCCTGACGCCCGGCAATCTGCCAACCGTCGGTGCACGCGAGGCAAGTCAGTCAAAGTCCACTGGCGACGGCACTACGAATTCACCATGCGGAACACACACTTCCTTCCGTGGAATTATGACCTACACTATCATGCGAGACGGTCCTATATCCCCACAATTATTCTAAAAGAAAAAAACCGAATGCGACAGGGATACATAAAACTATTAGGGCGTTGCACGTGAAATGTCCGATTTTTAAAAGTAACGTTAATTAACCGTAACTATTTGTTACTAATCAAAGAATCACACGTTTCTTAATTGTATTATGGTAGAAATTACATTTTTTGATCACTCACAGGCTTCATTTATAAGATTGTTATCTCTGCTTTGTAGTTATTTTTACTATCAACGAATAGTGCGTTGATTAGTAGACTTGAGCCACCTAAACAGTTTATTCTTACTTCAATGATTTCAACAAGCTGAGCAAAATAAATTAGTACTTTTAAATCATGGTAACCTTTCTATTGTTTTAAATTGCACCAGCTCATTTTTGCAATAAATGCATAAAATTCGCAGTCTATTGATTAGTCATCATATTTTCACCAAATATCACATAATGCTATCGTCGATATGTTGTTTTTCTACACATACAAAAAGAGAACGCGACAATCATACGGTTGAAGATGAAATCAAATCTAATTAAAAGGAAATTTATATGTGTAAATTAAAATTGAAGATCGTAAGCTTTGTACTTCGTACCTTAATGTGACGTACAATGAAATTGGACATTTCATATGCACCAACCTAATGCATATGCCCAAGGCTGGTCTTACGAATAGATTGTTATATGCAATTACGATAAAATTGAGAGGGTGTAATTTAGAATATATGAAAAAATAACAGAATTTGAAAATGTAATTATTTTCATCTTATTAAAATGATTATAGAAAAAGGGCCTTTTGATTAGTCTCCTGCCTCTTGCAATTGATACAGATAATATTTATTTTGCATACACATCTGCAATTTACTTTCTCGTATTGGGTAGTTATATTTAATTACAGCTTGAATTGAATACGTAGAGTGTGACATTTTGCTTTTGTCTGTAATAACTAGACTGCAGATTTTATGCATTTGTGATGACAACGAATAGGTGAAATATAAAACTTACAAAAATTATTAAAAGAGAAATTTAATTTTTGTTTCATACGATTGACCTGGAAAATCAATAACAGTGCAAAGTGTATGTCAGTTTATAGTATTGTATAATTTATACCTTCTCATAAAATATTAAAACAATTACCAGGACAAAGTCATGGATTCCCTAAATATTGCACTGTGTTCCATAATTGACTATCCATAATCCATAATTAACTAACCATTTGCACTCGAAGCTAGTTTAACTAAAAAATTAAACATTTCTTCCTGCTCAGAGTAATTCCATTCTACATGATTTTTTCATTTTATGGATATGAAATCGATATAATACTGCACACAATATTTAAATGTTTAGTAATTGATTAGATATTAACATATTCAATAATGTAAACAATATTTAAATGTTTAGTAATTGATTAGATATTAACATATTCAATAATGTAAACAATATTTTGTATAATGGTATAAAAACAAAATTTTTTTTGCATCGTATCAGCCCCATTGTACCATTCATCTTTGTGCTTACCATATTCTCGTATCTTTAGAAACAACAAAGATATTTGAGGTGCCAACGTTTGGTGACTCACCCTGTATATTATTAAAGTTTATGTACAGTGAGTAACTTTAATATTCGGACACTATGAGATTTTTACTTTTTTTTATTATAACTTCATTCCCAATCAAAAAATGATATCCATAATAAGGTATTACATTAAGGTATGTATCTAGTAAACAATAGTATAAATTTTATTTACATAATTTACAATAGTTGTTAAGTAACACAATTTAAATGAAACGATGTCTGATTTTCGCGTTACTTTAATATTCGGACACTTTTAGGAACTACCCATTCTTATACTATTTTTTGCAATAAACATGTATCTGAATATCTTGTTGGGTAGCCATTTTGCTGTATTACTTCATTTAAGCGTTGAGGCATATTACTAATTATTTTTTTTAAATATTCAGTGCTTATATTCTTCCATTCCTCTTTCAATTCATGTTTTAACATTTCTTTCGAGGATATTATTGTTTTTCTGATTCGTCGGTCGAGTTCATCCCATAGATTTTCAATAGGGTCTGGTGATTGTGGTGGTGGGTGTAAAATTTTTGGACAATTGTACAGCAGATATTCCTGCACGATGCGTGCCTTATGCTTTGGATCATTGTCCTGGTACAATTTAAACGTGTTTAAAATCCCCATTTGTGTTGCACTTTTGTGTAAATTGTTCTTTAATATGTTTAAATATACATTTTTGTCCATAATACTGTCAATAAAAATTAATTCGCCCAGTCCAAATGTCGATACACAGCCCCAGACAAGTACACTGCCACCTCCGTGTTTTACAGTCGGCTGTAAATTGTGAAATTTATATTCTTCATTTTTCTTCCGCCATACCATTCTTCGTCCATCCGACCCAAAAATATTAAATTTACTTTCATCACAAAAAATGTGATATTGAACAAGCCAAAAGACAATCCACGCCAATACACGGAAAAATGTTTGTTCGTAGCTTTCTAAAGTCTGCTCTAGCAGACTTTAAACTTTCTTTTCATGTAAATTTTAAAATGCGGAAATGAACAATATTTATATTTTTAGTAACAATGATCCCTGTTTCACGATCTGAATTTTTTGAAGCTTGGAGGGATTTTCGGATAGACAATCATCTTAATGGATTCTATAAAAATGTTTTGGAGGAATCATGTATAGATACGTTATATGAAGGAGCATAAAAAATCTATATGGATTAATTTTTCTAAAATCTGCACACTTTGTATTAGCAATCATAAAGAAGGTTTTGTCGAGCTAGCACCTCGAATCGCAGCACTGTGCGTCATAATAAACGGATCAACCTTTAAAACCTGTATTACTCTTGTAGCGGCACACGGATGACGACCGTAATCACCATTAGAGCAGTCTCCTTGCAGATGCTAAGGATTGGACTGTAAAACCTTTTCCGGCATCTGCAAGGCCCAAAATAAACTGAACGTTTTTTATCGTTTTAAAGCGCGTGGCAAACTTTGACTGCCATAAACCGTGAACCGTTACGGGACTTCCCGATTACGGGAGTCCTCTTCCTCCGCCAAACAGGGGGTTGCTTCCGAGTCAAGCAGGCCCCACTTAGAGGTCCGCAAAAGAACAAACTCCGCCCCCACGCCGCCGGAAAAGGCGTTACCGATACGCGCGAGGACAAGCAAGTTTTTCTTCCTTTAAATTCCCATTGAACACCTCATAGGAAAAATAAACAAACTACCATCAGCAACATGCTATGGATCACGGTCACCAGGTCATCTAACACCCAAAAACGCATAATCTCTTGGACCCTGTCGCCGGATGCTGCCGACCTCCGTCGGATTCGTCGCTGGACCCTGAAGAGGTCACTGGAGGACCCTTGCTACACTGGAAAGAACGGAAAATATCATCAAGCTAAGCAACACTGCTTATATCGCTCAGCAAGTTTTTTGAAAATTTTCTTGCATCAAATTTAACCTGACAAATCAAATGTTATACTTCAAAGTGAAAAATCAATTAATCTAATGTTAAAAATGTAGGGGGCAGCAGCCCCAGGTAATTTTTCACAAAAACCATCAGTAATCAAACCCAGGTGTAAGCCTGTTATAAAAGACAAGAACATGCGTGGAATCGCCAGTTATCCTGGGAGTTTATACGAAGAGTAGGTCCCCGGGGAGCATATTACAGGCAAGGGAAGATAGAGGGGCGGCCCATTGGCTGTCCCGGGAGGTGGATGTTTTAAACTTTACCATCTTCCTTAACAAAAAAAGGTGTAAATCTATTTAAAAAAAGACAAGCAAGTTTTTCTTCCTCGCTATCCATCTGTACCTCTGTTTCATTTTAATAAAGTATAGTGCAATTCACGGGAGTGTCCATTTTATCCGGTAACCCTTTTTTTGGCTCTGGGGAAATGCTGTTTACGCACACCCTCTCCTCAGATGACGTCTGGAGAGGGTAGTGAGGGACTCGGTCCCCCTGAGATGGAATGTGGGGGAAACTGGGCTACAAGAATGAACTATCTCGTACCCCTGCCCATACCCTCTAAAACCCCACAGCCTAAGGCCCTTGGACCCTTCGCCTCATATATGTTTGCGGCTGGCGAGTATTGCACGACCTACTGTTCGCATTACAGCGCAACCTCTACCGTAAATCGACACCACTTCTGTCCTTGGCTAAGTTTATCCGATAACCCTAGAAACGTTACACTCTCTTTGTCTGTCCACCTCGCGGTAACAGGATCTAGTCATCTATCTCCTTTTCATTATCGGGCTTCAACATTGAAATCAAAAGAATCGCTCTCTACAGTTTCAATCGGAAACTTTGGAATGAAATTCCAAGGCGAGGAAGTAAAATAACATAACTTCGTCGGGAACAATTTCTCATAAAATCGACACGAACGGATGGAATTGGCACGTCCAAGTTATTTTTCTCACTCGTTGCACCGCGGATCGCAGCCCGAACGAAGACACCAACAAACATTTTCGCGCTCGCGAGGACTGAAGGCGGATTCCCGTGAAAACAGCCCCGAAGCCTTGTAATTCATCACTCAGCCCGTAGCGTTCCGTTCGCGAAAGCTCGGCTTGATCCCCGGCAACGAGACAACTTCCTCGAGCGAGGCCCGGCCGACCCCTTTCCGCCCTCAGAAGTGTACATTTTTTATTAATCACCGGCGGGGCTCGTTCTACCGTGTAACTGTTAATTTCGCTTAAGTGAAGAGCGCCCTATTTATCAAGCGGCCGCTCTGCGCGCGGCTGGAACTTGAAATTTTCGCTCGGCTCGATTTATCAAGCAACGTCCCTGTCCGTTTTTCTCCGACGCGCGCGACGTGGCGAGAAACGAGAGGAACGAGAGGACGAAACAACGGGGATGAAACAAGACGAAACGAAAGACTCGGACCCCACGGGCTGAGTTATAGTTTTCTGGTCCAGGTGCGCGGGAATGCGCCCCATAGAACCCACGCGGGATCTTAACTGTGAAAGGTTCTTTACGGACACCGTCGACACAACGGACACCGATATAAGAACGCGCGAATTCCCACGCGTGATATTTCCCCGGGTTTTACACGTGTACCTACACCAACGAAACTCCCACGGGGACGGGCTATCGGCGGCTACGTTTCGTCCGACGAGACGAATTTTCCAATAATATCGATGGAAGTTCCATGTGACGTTACGCCTGTCTTGGACCTATACAATCGTGACGATCGCGATCGTTCAAACGGTGGACGCTTGTTTCAAATTTATTGAAGCAACAGAATTTCTGGTAGGTGGTCGGAACGAAAGAGCCATGAAAATCTCGGTTCGGAACCTTCTGCTGTTTTAGATCTACTAGGGTGTGGATGGATCGCTGTTGGGACGAATGATTCGACAACTATGTGTTTAACAATAACGTGCTTTATTGCGAGGGTCAGTCTAACAGTCCGCGTAGCTCGCGTGACTGCTCTCCACGAATTCTGTAGCCGAACTAACTTAAGGGGGTACCAGACCCATGGATGTGACTAGCATATTACTAGAATATTACTAGAAAAACAAGTGAAAACCGTGTTTACGGGAAACCATTTTTTATTTTTATACAAGCATGTTACGAGCTGTGTGAGGGCTCATTGTAAAGAGGAAGGTTCATCATAGCCCGCTCTGCTCATGATTTAACAAGATTATGTTTATATTTAATAATATGAGCGTCCAAAGTAGGGCAAAAAAGTCGACACGACCACCCTCAGGTTCCCATGTATTTTTCTAATACAAAACGGTTTTTCTGACTTAAATCATGAGCAGAGGGGGCTATGATGAACCTTCATCTTCACAATGAGTCCTCACACAGCTCATAACATGCTAATATCAGCTGTGTGTGGGCTTCTCCTAAAGAGGATGGTTCATAATAGCCCGCTCTGCTCATGATTTAGATAGATTATGTTTATATCTAATAATATGAGTGTCCAAAGTAGGGCAAGCAAGTCGAGACGACCACCCTCAGGTTCCCATGTATTTTTCTAGTACAAAACGGTTTTTCTGATTTAGATCATAGCCCGCTCTGCTCATGATTTAGATAGATTATGTTTATATCTAATAATATGAGTGTCGAAAGTAGGGGAAAACATTGAAAAAAATTCCGCAGATTCTAATATATGTATGTTTCTAATACAAAACGATTTTTTCGACTTGAATCATGAGCAGAGCGGGCTATGATGAACCTTCCTCCTTACAATGAGCCCTCACACAGCTCATAACATGCTAATATGAGGACAAGAAAGGTTTTCCCGTGATCGCATTCATTTGTTTCCCAGATTCCGTTCATGAAGGGCAAGTAAAACCAATTTTAGTTCAGCTACTCAAACAAGATGGCGCTTAGACAGGGGAACTATCAGCATAGATTTGTAACAACACAAATATAAAGGGCTTGAAGCCACTCGGATCCATTAATAGCAATAAAGATATTGATAAAAAGAAAAAAAACCAGTACAGTACAGGCTTGATTTTTGTCCCAGGTTCGACGACTCGATTTTTGTCCAGGCCTACTCACTCCGCTGCCTGTCAACGCTGTCCCGCGCCGCAGGGCGGCAACTATTGTTCTCGGTCCGGGTATATAGGTGTGAACACCACTACATTAACACAACGAATCGAATGTTCAAACATCTTACTTTTAATTATTTTTTTATGGGACTAACAAAACGTAATTCTGGCATTTTTTTGATTAAAACAAGACCAAACACGATATAACTTCAATTGTGTTTGGTGGTTAAATCGACTGTAAAAGTTTCGTATGAGAAAGAAAGAAACACGAACAGTCGCCGTCGCCGGCAATTCAAAGGCCCGCGTATTCTCACAATGTGTATTGCCAATTAAAAATGATTTATTTTTCATTACTTCTTGGTTTCATTGACTTTGTGGTGTAACTGTAGGATATGGAAGAGGATAGCGAGTGAGGAGGAAAGAAAAACTGTATTGCACGCTCTATTCTTTAAAATACCAATGCGATTAACACATTTATTAATAATTTATTAAATGAAAATTTCTCTGGTTAGGTATTCGTTTATGTAATCGTTTAAATAATTTGTAATCTTTAATTCTTTGAGAACATATTTTCAAGATATTTATTTGTTTATTTAAGCATATGCTATAGCGTATGTTGAATGTATGATAAATTATAAATTATGCTTTTCACATGTAGAGTAAATATGGGCCAAATTATATGGTGTTTGGTCTTGTTTTAATTCGAATATTGCCAGAAACAAGCCAATAAAAGTCTCATAAGAAAATAATGAAAAATAAAGCATTTTGAATTAGCATTACATTGTGAGAACACGTGGGCCTTTAAACTGTGCCGGCGACAGCGATACGCTGCAGCCATACGCTGCGCTTAGCCATCGATGGCATCGTTGCTCTATTGTAGTCTCGCTCAGCGCGATCGGAGCGGTAGACCCAACCGTAAATCAGAAAAACAAGTCTACATCGCGATTTTTGTCCGCTCCACGAACAGCCCCTGGGACAAAAATCAAGGGATTACTGTATTGATAGCGAAATTCAAGCGTTAGATTGATACAAATGTATGTTCATCACTGTTGCCAAACTGTTTTTCAGCGTGGAGATTGGTTACACTGATAAATACCATGGTCACGTGATTACCCTACCCCCTTAAGGGGGTACCGTACCCATAGATATGACTAGCATATTACTAGAAACCATTTTTTGTTTTTATACAAGCATGTTACGAGCTGTGTCAGGGCTCATTGTAAAGAGGAAGGTTCATCATAGCCCGCTCTGCTCATGATTTAACAAGATTATGTTTATATTTAATAACATGAGCGTCCAAAGTAGGGCAAACAAGTCTAGACAACCACCCTCAGGTTCCCATGTATTTTTCTAATACAAAACGGTTTTTCTGACTTAAATCATGAGCAGAGCGGGCTATGATGAACCTTCCTCTTTACAACGAGCCCTCACACAGCTCATATTAGCATATTGTGAGCTGTGTGTGGGCTTATTCTAAAGAGGAAGGTGTATCATAGCCTGCTGTGCTCATGATTTAGATAGATTATGTTTATATCTTATAATATAAGTGTCCAAAGTAGAAATGACCTTGAGCAAGAATAATCATGTTGAAGCGGATGAAATGTGGAAGTTCAAAGCTTACGTGTTTCAGCAAAGATTGCGCGTTGTTTACGTCGTGTTGACCTTTACATATCATATCAAGGTCATTTGAAGGTCAAAAAGGTGGTATCCACTAAATTCAGTTTTTTATTGTTTATCATGCTATCGCAATTAAAATATACTATTCCATTAAAAAAACATCGGTGACATTGCAATTTCATTTAAAAACACGACATAAAAAATTGTTTTCTTCATTATTATATTGCCCCCCTGCAATAGCGTCACTTTGTCCTCTGAAGTTTTCTGATAGGACTGTAAATACGAAAGATATTTAGGTGTTATCATTGATGTGGGACACCCTGTATATTCGTAAATGGGAGATCGAGATCTATAAGTATACAAAGCCTCAACTAAATCGGTGTGATGTGGTCCTTGCACTCTCCTTGTTAGTAGAGAGCCTGAACAGAGGGTCCATCATTCCAACGTAACTCGTTACATGTTAGGCTTCAATATAAATGCGGACGGAGTCTTCTTTATAAAAGATTCCATCTATCCAGGCAATCGATTGTGGAATTATATGGAATGAAGACCTCACGGGGAATGAAGCTCTCCTCCCGGAGATAATACAGTTTCAGCTTCTTGTAAGTTTCCTCAACGTTTATCTAGCAAAACCACGCCCGGTCGTGGAAGGAGGATTTGCGGTACAGTGCCGTGGCGAGCCGCGCCGCGTCGAGGGAAAAAAGAAATATGAACCAAACCCAATCTAACTTCTTTACTCGATTAAACGGATAAATCGCTTCTCATGAAACGTCGAGCTTCTTCCGGTTCCGTGTATATAACATCCGAGCGATATTTGCATAGTTATAAAATCCTTTAGAAGGACCCCGTTGGACCGATTCGAATCGCTCCGACGACGCGACGACGCGAAACGATGCTCATCTGATCTATTTAAGACGGTCGTGCTTTCTCTAAAGTGCCACTTCCAATTTCGTTCGGACGCTACTTAAATCAATATCGGCCCATGCAAATGGAATTGAAACTCTCTGCCTCTTGGGGACGCTTCTCTCGCGGTGATGAATTTGTTGAAAGACTGGAATATGTTCTTACAAGATAAACCTGGAAATTAGGATAATCAGAGATCGGCGAGGGAAATTGGAATTCGAGTGAAAAGATCGGAATCGAAATGGGAAAACTTCGATTCCGACGAAATCCGGAGAATTCTCGATCGTTGTAATTAACAGGGACTAGCTTTCTACGCGGATCTACGATTTTACGAGGCTCCTCGATGATTGCGGTGTAACGTAAACGTGCCACAAGATAATCTATTCGATGAAACGAAAATGAAAGTCTCGAGATTTATTAGTAGGCAGCGGATCTTTAGGCAAAATCAAAATTTACCACCTGAATAGTAATAAACTGGAGTGACATAGAAATCTATTTTCTTTCTCAATATGTTTAACAGGTTGAAAATAATATAACAGTGTTTTTCAATTCTTCTGTTTTCACTGTTTTAAGGATGTTCTGGAGGTACAATGGGAGACAAAAGTATAAGAAATTCGAAATCCATCAATATAATGGCAACGAAAGCCATTCACGAGTATATTTTGCATTTAAAAAATAGAGTAATTTAAAAAGCTTTCGTTTAATCAGTGAATTTCATGTTATATTTATTTTTTAATCAAATTGTCTTCATATTATAAAAACATGTAAATGAATTTTGTGAATGATTGTGCCCTCTGATTTGAACTTCATGATAATAAATTTGTGATATTCAATATATGTAATTAGGCAATAAAAAGTTAAAAATAAATAACTACATAAATTAAAAATACATCAGAAAGCAATATTCATGGTTATTACTGAAAATAGACATGTGAAATTTGCGTTAAATAATGTTCTGATAATAACAAAAACCGTGACAACACTGTGCTAAATTTGACGTTTTGTAACAATTTATAATTTTTTACTCTGTAACTGTTTAGTGAATCCTAATAAATTTTGAACATAATTAATTACATAATTTTTACTATATATAAAAACAGTGGAGTTTCTAGTTGCGTTTTTTCAAGGTTTAAATAGGGTTTGAAGAGGAATTTTATGAATTCTCCATAAGAAGACATGTTAAAATGTGCAAAATTTAAGTTGCTAAAAATATTAAATGCTGTAGTGAATCGAAACCAAACTTTGGTAATTGCATTAATTTAGTAAGAATTATATCTTCTCAAATTTTCAAAATTTTTATTGCGTTTTTATATACCTCCAGAACATCCTTAATCTTTTTCCGATTTCAGCCCATAAATTTTTAATTGGATTTATGTCTGGACTTTGCGGTGGAGCGCAGATCGACCACAGAAATTAACTGACAGAGAACGGAAAATTATCATTCGCGAAATAAAAAAAAATCCTATTTTTTCCGGTCCTAAACTCACAAATATAATAGCTTATATGTTTCATAAAGTAGTTCATCCCGAATTATGTCGGCGAATCTTACGGAATAATGATTTTTATGGCAGAGTGCCATGAAAGAATCCGTATATTAATACGGTAAATCGAGAAAGAAGACTGGCTTTTGCAAAAGCATATTTCAATAAAGATAATTTTTTCTGGAATAAAGTCATCTTTTCAGATGAGTCTAAAAACATCTTTGGCTCAGATGGTCAAAGTTATGTTTGGAGAAAACCAAATACGGAATTGGAAATTTACACCAAATAGTGAAACACGGAGGTCGATCGGTTATGGTGTGGGGGTGCATAGCAGCAAGTGGCACCGAAAACTTGGTATTAATTGATGGAATACACGTAAATAAAAGTGCCCGTAAATTAGGACTTTCACTTCCAACAATATAACGATCCCAAACATACTGCAGGAATTGTGAAACAATGGATCATATATAACACACCACATATGTTAACTACTCCACCGTAAAGTCTAACCATAAATCCAATTGAAAATTTATGGGCTGAAATCGGAAATAGATTAAATAAATATGAAATAACTTCAAAGGAGGTATTGAAACATAAAATCATAGAAGTATGGAATTCCATTGAGTGTACTTTTCGACATCATTAGTTTATAGTATGGAACGTCGATTGAGACACATCGTTACTGCTAAAGATGGTCCAACAAAATATTAACATTAAATAATGTAATAATACATGTAGCGTTCGAATACTTTTGCGAGTCACTTATTATTCGTGTTTCTAATAAATATATCATAAAATCTGCCTACGTTGTTGAATTCTTTCCAAATTTTACTGACATAATAATTGAGACTTCCCCCTTACTATAGACACCAAATTGTTCTATACAGATTAGTTTAGTACATCTTATTTTATTCATCAAAATTTGTAAAGGTAAGCGTTCCAATACTTTCGTGAGTTACTGTATACATATATTCATAGTATCTATAAATATGCGAAGTTCACAGTGATCAGGATGTTCTGGAGCTATATAAAAACGCAACAAAATTTTTGAAAATTTGACAAGATATAATTCTTACTAAATTAATGCAATTACCAAAGTTTGAGTTAGATTCACTACACAGTTTAATATTTATAGCAACTTAAAGTTTGCACTTTTTAACACGTCTTCTTATGGAGAATTCATAAAATTCAAAAATTACAAAAATTACAAACTGTTACAAAACTTCATGTTGTCACCTCACTAGCATGAAAACGCGACAATACTGTAGACCACTGAATATAGCTACTATTCATGAAATTATTACTATACTATTCATGATAACATGAAATTCACTAATTAAACGAAAGCTTTTTAAATTAATCTATTTTTTTTAATGGAAACTATACTTGTGAATAATTGGAATTTTTCGCGGCGCACAGGTTCGATCATTATTTTTGTACTAGCACTACTTGTAGCAAATATGTAAGAATTATCATACGTGTGCTATTAAAATAGTAGAGGAAACTCTACTATTTCTCTACTATTTGGATAGCACACGTATGATAATTCTTACACATTTGCTACAAGTAGAGCTAGTACAAAAATAATGATCGAATCTGTGCGCCGCGAAAAATTCCAATTATCTAATATTGCGATCGAGAAAAATTAAAACAATTATATACTCGTGAATGGCTTTCATTGCCAGTATATTGATGGATTTCGAAGTTCTTGTACTTTTGTCTCCCATTGTACCTCCAGAACATCCTTAATTAGTACCTGTTTATATCCTACACAGTGTAACACTAACTCGTTCATGCACGTACGTGCAGTTTGAAAGTTCCCGGGATGAAAAATTAAATTTCCCGGTGCATTATTCGATTCAATTTCTCTCTCCTCGACCTGAAAGTTTTATCGCGCACTTCGCGAAGCAATATTTATTCACGGACTTATCTATCTTTATGTTTGGGAAGTACCATTCTAACGCTGAAGCGAAGAATAAAATTGCTGAAGTGGTCCGGGCATAGTTTTACTCGGTACTTTAGTAATGAAACGCTGCCAGTTGGACCAGTAGAGAAGAATCGTAACATATTATAATAGTGAAGGGCATAACTTTTATTCGCGTCAACAATTTCGTCTGGATTATGAAACTTTTCTTCTTGAAATTCAAAGTTCCCAGCAAGTTTTCATTCGCGCATCAAATCAGCAACTTAATAATGCGCCTGGCAACCTTGGTTTCGACCTAACTGGACCTGTTGTTTCGAACTCTTCGGCATTATTCATATGGCTGCGAGCGACGACGCAGGATCGTGTTCTGAAATTCTATTAAACGTAACTTCTCGCCTTGGAAAAGTTCGACGTTCCCCGGTAACGATGAGAAAAAGAAAAAATGTTGGAAACCGTGACAATTGTGCCATCGCATCGTGGGGAGAGAATGCTGACACGACCACGGTTCGATTCTTCTCTGGTGATACAGCGGAGTCTCTGCTATTCGAACTAATAGGATGACATGTGTCTGGATAAAGAAATGTTCGAGTTGTCGGATACAAACTTTCTAGACTTTCTTATACAAATGTACTGGCCAAACCTATTAACCTATTATGTAACCATCTTTCGATCTTTTGTATTTCATCGCCAAAGCATTTCATTAGCCCCTTATTCTACGATTTATTTTAAAGTTTCAGTAATTACAACGTTTTTGTAGTTCGTAATTTCCTGAAAACGGAGAAAATTTATGTCCATTGTATGCCCATGTTAGGGTGTTCCTTAACAAACCAAGCACCGATAAAATGTTACGACGCCCTCTAATTTTATTCGTTTTAATGTTCTAAGCAAGTCTGTAAATTATTGGCCTATTAATACTGGTGAATTTTGCCAGGAATAAACCAGTAAAATCTCATTAAAAAATAATGAATATTCAGCAGGAAATTCACTAATAGACATTATGGCAACTTTCAAGACATTACTGATGGGTCAAATCATACCGTGTTTGGTCTTGTTCTAATCAGAATTTTGATAGGAATAAGCCAGTAAAATCTCATTGAAAAATAATGAATATTGAGCAGGAAATTCACTAGTAGGCACTACGGCAACTTTCAAGACATTACTGATGGGTCAAATCATACCTTGTTTAGTCTTGTTCTAATCAGAATTTTGAGAGGAATAAGTCAATAAAATCTCATTAAAAAGTAATGAATATTGAGTAGGAAATTCACTAGTAGGCACTACGACAACTTTCAAGACATTACTGATGGGTCAAATCATACCGTGTTTGGTCTTGTTCTAATCAGAATTTTGATAGGAATAAGCCAGTAAAATCTCATTGAAAAATAATGAATATTGAGCAGGAAATTCACTAGTGGCACTACGGCAACTTTCAAGACATTACTGATGGGCCCAATTATACCGCGTTTGGTCTTGTTTTAATCGGAATTTTGATAGGAATAAGTCAATAAAATCTCATTAAAAAGTAATGAATATTAAGTAGGAAATTCACTAGTAGGCACTGCGGCAACTTTCAAGACATTACTGATGGGTCAAATCGTATCATGTTTGGTCTTGTTCTAATCAGAATTTTGATAGGAATAAGCCAGTAAAATCTCATTGAAAAATAATGAATATTGAGCAGGAAATTCACTAGTGGCACTACGGCAACTTTCATGACATTACTGATGGGTCAAATCATACCGTGTTTGGTCTTGTTCGAATCAGAATTTTGCTAGGAAAAAGCCAGTAAAATCTCATTAAAAAGTAATGAATATTGAGTAGGAAATTGGCTAGTTGGCACTACGGCAACTTTCAAGACATTACTCATGGATCAAATCATACCCTGTTTGGTCTTGTTCTAATCAGAATTTTGATAGGAATAAGCCAGTAAAATCTCATTAAAAAACTAGCTGGTTATTGTTGCTCGCTCGCTTCGCGAGCTTCGCAGGTGGGGGTGTTGTAGCTCGCTCGCTTTGCGAGCTCGCGAGAGGGTTAGTGGTACGGATGGTATTTTGTGTGTGACTCTCCACGAGCCACACAAAGAACTTCCCGATTCGTTAGTTGCAATATATTATTATCATTATTTATTTAGTATACGTTTTAAGAAGATTATACATTCTTTGGGAAGTTCAATAGTTTTCTACTTATCAAAATGTTTGAACCAACATCGTATGCTCGTTGCTCGCTTGATTCCTTGTTATAGCATAGTAATGTTGCAAAATAAATTACAAATGCATTTAAATTTTTTTAAAATTTTTTTTTAAATGAAAAAAAAAAAAAATTTTTTTTTATTTTTTTTATTTTTTTTTTTAATAAAAAAAAAATAAAAATTATATATAATTGTTACGTTTGTTTCTTCGGTGGAAAATTTCCGTCCTCTCGTATAATTTGCATTGTTGAATGAACTTGTTTCGAAAAAAACTAAAAAATCTAAAAAACTACTTGACCAATATGGACCAAAATCTAATCAGCTCTAAGTTACAGCGGGGCACATCGATTGCATCATTCATTATTCTGATCGCATTGTTATTTTTTCAGAAAACGTTAACGAAAAATTTGATACCATACAAACGGACATACGCACACACACACACACACACACACACACACACACATACGAACATTTTGATAAAAATAGTCTAAAATGACTCCAATGACCATGAAACGTGAAGATCTGCTAAAAAATCAATTTTCGATTTTCGGGGTAATTACAGTAACTTCCCTATGAATCGGGAAGTTAATAATGGAGAATAAGGCATTTTTAATTGGCATTACATTGTGTGAACACGCGGGCCTTTGATCTGTGCTAGCGACGACGACTATGCACGGCTCTCTCTTTCCCATACGCTGTTATTCCTTTCAAATGAACCTTTCATCGTCGATTACACCACTAAATAAAATTGAAATTATATCGTGTTTGGTCTTGTTTTAATCAGAAAAATGCCAGAAATAAGCCAGTAAAATCTCATTAAAAAATAATGAAAATTAAGCAGTTTGAAAATTCGATTCATGGTGGCAATGCAGTGGTGTTCACACCGATATACCCGAGCCGACATCAAACATCGCCGCCCTGCGGCCCAGCGGAACGTTGACAGCTGGTGGGATGGGTAGGCACTGCGGCAACTATCGTGTACAGCTCCTGCGGCAACTATCGCGACATTACTGTAACTACCCTCATGGTAAGGTGCCCCTTAACAAACGAAGGAGCGATAAAATGTTAGGACGCCTTCTAATTTTATTCGTTTTAATGTTCTAAGCAAGTCTGTAAAATATTGGCCTAATCGGATTATTCTAAACCCTGCCTCGAGAAGCTTAAAGTTAGGATATTCTGTGAAATTGAAAAATATTTAGTACTTTCGTCGTTTTGAGTGAAAAACTGCTTACAATAGATAGTATAGTAGTATATAGATAAGTATCACAATAACAATATAATCATATAATTTATTTACATGATACAATTTTTACACGGAAAAAGGTTGGTTGAAAATGATTTTTCGGTCAATATTTTCATAGGCATAACTCTCCGTGCATGCTGATTGACCAACAGAAGATTCTGAATGCTTCCTTCACTTTTTGCTTCACCTACAGTGAATGGATAGTGTTCGTACACCTTTTAAAATAGAATAACTTTTTTATAATTGTACCAAAAGACCTGATTTTTTTAACATCAATTAGAAGCATTGGTTTACTAAATGATCTGCAAAAAAGATTTCCCAAAAATTACAATTTACACGGTTCCATGCAAAAATAAAAAAGGATTTGTTTTAATTTTTTTCTTAGAGCTTTTGTATGTATGTGTTTTGTAGATCTATATTTGTTACACACATGTTGACAATTTCTTCGAAATCGATTAACATAAGCACGAGCTGCAAGCGATTTAAAATGGTGAAAATCGTAGTCTTCCATGGTACCGTATAAAATTGTAATTTTTGGAAAATTTGTTTTACAGATCATTTAGTAAACTATTGCTTCTAATTGATGTTAAAAAAATCAGGTCGTTTGGTGCAATTATAAAAAAGTTATTCTATTTTAAAAAGTGTACGAACACTGCACATTCACTGTTTCACAGAATCTTCTCTTGGTCAGTCAGCATGCATGGAGAGTTATGCCTATGACAACATTGACCGAAAATTCATTTTCAGCCAACCCTTTTTCCGTTTAAAAACTGTATTATGTAAATAAATTGTGTGATTATATTGTTATTGTGATACTTATCTATATACTACAACTAGCAGCCCCCGACACGGCTTCGCCCGTGCTAAATGTGAGAAGAATTTAGATTTTTGATCTTAAGTATATTAATATATATAGATGGTAACCCTGGGAAACATTATTAATTCATTAATGACAATTTATTGTTGAAATAATAGTTCAAATACTGAATATAGACTAACGTGTCCGAACGTGTCCGAATGTGTTTCGCGGTATAAAATACCTCGTGCTCAAATACCTATGTATACCAATTTTCATAACGATAGGTTCAATCATATAGATACTATCTATTGTAAGCAGTTTTTCACTCAAAACGACAAAAGTACTAAATATTTTTCAATTTCACAGAATATCCTAACTTTAAGCTTCTCGAGGCAGGGTTTAGAATAATCCGATTACGCCAATATTTTGCAGACTTGCTTAGAACATTAAAACGAATAAAATTAGAAGGCGTCCTAACATTTTATCGCTCCTTCATTTGTTAAGGGACACCCTAACAAAGGGTTAACACAGACCTCAATTATCGTTTAGTTATTCGTTAAAACTATTATAGTTTATATCTGTTATACAATTTAGATCCATTTCTTTAAACCCAGAAAATTTCCAAACATTTAATATTTAATATTTATTCAACGTGAGCGTCGTACAACCGATGCAAATCCTTTTTATTTACATTATATGCTTTTTGGAACAAACATTACAATAATAATTCGAGTATCGTCTTTCAGCTGGCATTTCCATATTTAAACACATAGCAGACTTATTTATTTACTCTCGCTCGAATGTGTAATTTGATGTTCAGCTTATTGTTTGAATAAAGTGCAAAAGGACGTTATAGTTGTCAGAAAATTCCAATCAACTGATCGATCAAAAGTTTTACAAATTTCAAACGAGAAAGCGATGTTTTACTTTTTATTGGGTTAATAATATTGTGTATAACAAGATACAACAAGCATTCAAAAGCATAAGGGGTGTTGTAAAGGTTGGGGCACCGTATAAGTTGGGACAGTGCATTTTTCCACATTAACGCACTCTCTGGAAACACCAATGTCATGGTTGTCAACTTTAGTGCTGCTTATAAACATGCTTTTTTCATGACCATTAGAAGCAACAAGTCGTGTTCCATGCAGCTGTTCCAAGCAAAGTATAAAAACGTTCCTAAATAGTTTCATTGTTTCGTTGTCAACTGAAAATTTGTTGATCCTGTTTGCTGAAATTTATCTAATTTGTTGGAAATTTAATGTACCTTAAATGTGCAAAAATAATTGTCCACTTATCGCGATATGAATTTGTTTGTGTTTCGAAATGGCGTTTTTTGTAAACGTGGGGACACTCGTGCTGTATAAAATGGGACACAAACTTTTTTCCTTTGTTTTGCATATAGACGTCATTTCTATGAGTGGAAACCCTGTTTTAAATGTTTTCATGTAAAATAATAAAAATTTTTAAGGCAAGACCTGTGTCGAGACAGCCAAAAATCAATTTTAATTATGGACTGCAGCCAAGTAATCTTTCGATATTAAGAGAAAAATAAGCAAGAAGTCCTGCAACGAAAGAGGTAGACGCCAATAAAGAGAAAAAAAGAAACACTGAGAAAACACCATCCAAAAAATCAATTTGTCGTTTTCATCTGATTGTCTGTTCGCATTGACTGTACGAAGAACATGCCAATTAGTTGAGTCGTTCGAATTCCATCGAATGCAACATCTGCAAGAAAACTGTGCCCTTGAAATTCGTTCAAGTTTTTTCACATGTAAATGTTAGAAAGTGAATCAGATGATTAAGCGAGCTATTAATGCGCGAACAATGTTTTTTATGTCAAATCAAGATCTAAGAAGTAAATACTGAATAAACATTGAATATAAGGCCCTTCGGCGTCATATCAAGACTTACTTTTGAGAGTTGTGTCCCAACTTATACGACAAAATCTGTTATTACTGAAAACATTGTTCTCAGAAATTTGGCAGTATCTTTTTATCCGTTAATTCTATAATTATACGATAGGCGGGTACCCTAAACTATGTAAAACTTTCCCACGATATATTGGGTTGAAACTAAAGTTGGTAGCGTTTGTAAATTAACACTAAACATACCAAGCTATAAAAGCAACGAGCACGTAGTTACCTTATAAAAATTACAAGAATTAATTTATTTAGACTTTATGCGATTCTTAGTATAATATGTGCTCTAATAAATATATTCATTAAATCATTTCTTATGCAAGTATCTTTATAATTTTATTACTTGTGAAATTAAACAATCTAGAACCGGTCATTTGACTGGTCTTGGTACGTTTAGTGTTAAAATTGAAAGCTAAAATTCAGGTATTTGTTCATAGATTTATTCAATAACAAATTTTTCATTCTGCTCTATTACTTTTTGTCATTTTCGAGGTAACTTCTCGTGTTATTATATATACTAAGATGTATAAGATGTATATATGCATATTATATATATACATATATTATATATATATATATATATATATATATATATATATATATATATATATATATATATATATATATATATACAGGGTGTCCCAAAATTCCTCCGACACCCGAAAATGGGAGGTTCCTTGGGTCATTTGAAGCGACATTTTCCTTTACAAAAATGGCGTCCGCGGCTTTGTTTAGGAGTTATTAACGAAAAACACGGACCAATCAGAGCGCGATCTAGACATGCGATGACACGTTTGGCGAATTGACAGTTGGCGCGTCGGGCCGACTGTGCTAACTCGCGTCTAGGTCGCGCTCTGATTGGTCTGTGTTTTTCATTAATAACTCCTAAACAAAGCCGCGGACGCCATTTTTGTAAAGGAAAATGTCGCTTCAAATGACCCAAGGAACCTCCCATTTTCGGGTGTCGGAGGAATTTTGGGACACCCTGTATATATATATGTATGTATATGAATAAAAATACCTTAATGTTATCTTCGATTCTTAATTTGAAAACGCTATTTGAAAGCTAAAAAACAAAACATATCCCAGCCTTGCCGAAAGTCCCTTTTACTAATCAAATATCGTATATGTAATAGGATGCACATATTAATTTTTTAAAAGAATGCTTTAATACAATTGTTGAATGATATCGGCGCTACGGTTCGATCATTGAAAACAAAACAAAAATAAAAATTAACTAAGGATGGAAATTTTCCACCAAATAAACAAACGTAATTATATATATTTAATTTTTATTTAAAAAAAATTTTTTTTAATTATCCAACTAATGCTGATGTTACCGCTTACAGTAATCAAAAAATATCCCAATGCAAGAGTGAGTTATTAGTTATTATTAGTTATTATAATGATAATAATGTACTGCAACTAACGAATCGGGAAGTTCTTTGTGTGGCTCGTGGAGAGTCACACACAAAATAAAAAAAAAACCATTAATAGCTGTATGCCCCACTAGTTTGTGAAATTGCTTTATTTGTTTATTCGATCGAACCTTTACGCCGAAATCATTTTCTCTTTAGCTGTGGATGAAATCGAAATTTCGGCGACTCGCAGTCGTCCACGTTTTAATTTCTGAAAAATCACGAACGACCCGGGTGCAATGTAGTAAAAGTAACTGTGGCAAAAGTAAGTATCTCGAGTAAGTTTTGCGGGTCGATTCTCGAAAAGCACTCAGCCGGGTTCAGTCGGTTCGGCGGCGCCGACCTCGAAAAACCGAGGGCGGACCTAACGATCTGTCGGTCCCGGACGCTAAGGGCGCGCAGAGAAGACGTGCACCCGTCGCGTCGCATTGGATCGTTCGCATGTCCTGCACGTCTCGCCGCATTACATATGTATGACGTACATTTCGCCAGTTCCACCGCAAACGTCAGCCGTCGTTATGCGTGTGTACGTAACGCCTGCCGATCGAACATACCGGCGCAAAAACTGAATGAAAGAACGCATCGACCAACAAATATTCTTCCACCATGCAGTCAAGTATGGACGGCGCATAGTGGTTCGAATCAACAATTCCTCTTCCTTTTATTATTCCTTTTAGTGCCCATCGAAACATTAAACTTGAATGCCGAGCTAAATGTATGATATTGAAACGCAATCCTACATAAATTAAAATAAGATATCGATTTTAATATTAAGAAATTTTAATACTACTTATTTATTAATTTATAATTAACTTCCCGATTCATAGGGAAGTTACTGTAATTACCCCGAAAATCGAAAATCGATTTTTTAGCAGATCTTCACGTTTCATGGTCATTGGAGTCATTTTAGACTATTTTTATCGAAATGTTCGTATGTTTGTGTGTGTGCGTATGTCCGTTTTTATGTTATCAAATTTTTCGTTAACGTTTTCTGAAAAACTAACAACGCGATCAGAATGATGAATGACGCGACGAATGAAGGTCAATTTATATGAGAGGATGGAAATTTTCCACCGAATAAACAAACGTAATTATATATATTTCATTTTTCTTTTTTTTAAGTTTTAAAAAAAATTTAATTAATTAAAAAACATTTTTTCATCTCTACAGGAAAATGTCGATTCAAATGATGTCAGAAACCGCCCATTAACAAAAATTAACAAAAAAAAATGTTTTTCTTTTTAAATTGAATTCAACCATGGACTCTTGTACGAATTAGAACTTGCAGCAACAAAGTTTGAAATAATGAACTTTGAAATTTTACGCCATAAAAAAAGCGTAACCTAAGTGGTGGGAATGGTCAGCTGAGCTAGTCTTTAAAAATGCCTGTATCTCGGTAACGGTTCTTCCTACCGCACAAATAACGAAATTTTCAAAAGGCTTAGTCCAAAGCATATAGGGTATGCCCAACCAAATGACGTATGTAGTCCTTTGAATTTTTCAAAATTTTTTATTTATTTACTTAATGTCCACCTTAAATATAAAAAATGTTGAGGATTTAATGAATCAGGGGTAAGAGTAATACCTCCTTGATAATTGATGAAATTTAACACAAAAATTGATGAAATCCCAACAAGAACATCCTGCAAACAGGAGCCAAGTTCTCTTTGGCCGTAAAAAGTTGTGAGATCAAACAAAATACGATGTCCTAACCCTATCCGTCGAGATCGAGTGTTTTAGTATAGCAAGCAGTAGAATGGGTAGGTCATGGTCAGACCCATCAGACGATTCCTATCTAATACTACAAGTACAGTAAATCGTGTATAGTCGCAACAGCCTCGGGGAGGTTCGTTAGGACAGTTTGTAGACAGATACTATTCTTTTGATTTTCAATGACCAACCCAAACGTAGAAAGGGACAGCACGTGTAAGAAAGATAGACCACTAGATACGTGATTTATCAAATTACTAGATTTGGAAACCACTAAATACAATTGAAACTAGCTGGTTATTGTTGCTCGCTCGCTTCGCAGGCTCGCGGGTAGGGTTGTTGTTGCTCGCTCGCTTCGCGAGCTCGCGGGTAGGACTGCTCTTACGAAAGGGATAGTGGTACGCATTGCTAGTGGGGCATACAGCTCTTAATGGTTTTTTATTTATTTTGTGTGTGACTCTCCACGAGCCACACATAGAACTTCCCGATTCGTTAGTTGTAAGCGGTAACATTAGCATTAGTTGCATAATTTAAAAAAAAATTTTTTTTTTACTTAAAAAAATTTTTTTTTAATAAAAATGAAATATATCTAATTACGTTTGTTTATTCGGTGGAAAATTTCCATCCTCTCGTATAAATTGCATTCTTGAATGAACTCCTTTCGAAAAAAACTAAAAAATCTAAAAAAGTACTTGACCAATATGGACCAAAATCTAATCAGCTCTAAGTTACGACGGGGCACATCGATTGCATCATTCATCATTCTGATCGCATTGTTACTTTTTCAGAAAACGTTAACGAAAAATTTGATAACATAAAAACGGCCATACGCGCACGCACACACACACACACACACACACACACACAAACACACACACACACATACTAACAATTTGATAAAAATAGTCTAAAATGACTTCAATAACCATGAAACGTGAAGATCTGCTAAAAAATCGATTTTCGATTTTCGGGGTAATTACAGTAATTTCCCTATGAATCGGGAAGTTAATTATCTGGTGTGTAGTGTCATTTTAATCAGAAAAATGCCACAAATTAGTTAGTGAAAGTTCTATCAACAAAAACATCCTGCAACCAGGGACCAAGTTCTCTATGGCCGTAAAAAGTTGTGAGATCAAACAAAATACGGCCAAGTTCGTTAGCTTAGAAATACCTGTTGCAATACTGAAAAAAGCGTCTGTGAAAATTAGTTTAAAAGAACGCTATTTAATTTTTAAAGAGTTACATGGAGGGTTAAATTATTCAACTTGGTCGCTACCGAACACCTTTTATGGCCATTGGTTTAAAAATAACGGTCAAGTTGAATAATTTAACCCTCCATGTAACTCTTTAAAAATTAAATAGCGTTCTTTTAAACTAATTTTCACAAACGCTTTTGTCAGTATTGCAACAGGTATTTCTAAGCTAACGAACTTGGCCGTATTTTTTTATCTCATAATTTTTTACGGCCATAGAGAACTTGACTCCTGTTTGCAGGATGTTTTTGTTGGTAGAACTTTCACTAACTAATTTGTGGCATTTTTCTGATTAAAATGACACTAAACACGAGATAACTTCAATTGTATTTAGTGGTTTCCAAATCTAGTATTTTGATAAATCACGTATATAGTGATTTCTCTTTCTTACACCTGCTATCCCTTTCTACGTTTGGGTTGGTCATTGAAAATCAAAAGAATAGTATCTGTCTACAAACTGTCCTAACGAACCTCCCCGATGCTGTTGTGACTATAGACGATTTACTGTACTTGTAGTATTAGATAGGAATCGTCTGATGGGTCTGACCATGACCTACCCATTCTACTGCTTGCTATACTAAAGCACTCGATCTCGACGGATAGGGTTAGGATATCGTCCGATCGGATTTTAAACAATCGTAACGTATTAATAATAAATATCACTGCATTCAGGAAAGTTTAATTATAATTATGATATCGGCGATAGGATATATTATCGATAAGATCGAACCTGGTGCCGATATCATAATTATAATTTATATTTCAATTTTTCTATCGATAAGAATTTTTCCTTTATTCAGGAAAGTCTACAGAATCTTTTGCTGTAAAGAACAATTCAGTATCTATCGTAATAACATCACGACATTTGTATAAAGTTGAAAAATAGTTTTTTTTCAAAGTGTTGTTCAAAAACTGTGCGTGTAGGAGAAAACTTAAGGGCAGATTCAGAATCAGCGCAATAAATTCTATAAGACTCACAGTTATATGAAAACATTTTTGGTGTTGAACAGTATTATTTACACAATTAATCTAAAACTTACAGAATTTAAAGATTACTAACTTACATCTAAGTGCAAATTATCCTCAATTCCCACACAAACACACGTCTCCTTTCCTCACCGTGACCCCCCTCGTCCAATCGCTCGTCCTTCATCCTACCCAATTGGCAATCTGTTAATGACTGTTCGTTCCTCCCCGTAGGATCTCGCTGAAATAAAGAAGCTTCCTTATCTACAATAACAATTTCGCAGCATTCCCAAGAGATTTCCCGGAGAAATCGGATCCCGATTTTTCGGAAACGACGTTATCAACGACGTTATCAACTTTACCGTCGGTTAGGACAGCACCGATCGGCAACGAGGAAAGTTGGCGCATGGCGACCCGAAATCGAGTACCGTGCTTTCATTACGCTGATCCTTTTAACGGGGCCATAACTCCTGTCAAATCCTCGAGAATCCGTGGGATCATTTTTATCCGGGGCATTAGCCGAGCAGCGAACTTGAGGGAGGCGTGCAGGCGATTCTTTCAGGCGACGAACCTAGGGAAAAGATTTCGGAGGTGGGTCCTTTGTTTTCTGTCGGAGAGCTGCTTTCAAGCACGCCTTGTCGCGACACTGTCACGCGTAAAGCGCAACACGCTTCGTGCTTATACACTTACAGCAGCGGAACCGATCGCAAGCTCAAGATCCCGAGGGAAATAGCCTTTTGATCCTGTCGGGAGCAGCGGGCCTGTTCGAGTGCCTGTTTAAGATCTGACATTGTGTCAACCCATCTAGATTGTTTCCGTCTTTGAGCACTCCAACCTCACCCCGATCCTCCCCATCTCTCACTCTTTCTCCTGTCTCTCCTGATATAATACAAAGAAACCTCCTTCTTCCGATACGTTTGTAAACATAAATACTTGAAAGCTCAATGCTGTGAGCAGGCCGAATGCTTTCGTCGGGAAATCCACTTCGGGATTGTATCCCCAACAGATGGAGATGTCGGTTGTGAAACGTACGCTGTACAAGTTCCTCTTTCGAATTTTCGAACGATTCCGTTGTCGTAGACATTTCATTGCTGGTGTTAATCGAATTTTCAAGTTTCTATGCAGAAGTTCTAGACTTTTTTAACTTCCCAATTCATAGGGAAGTTACTGTAATTACCCCGAAAATCGAAAATCAATTTTTTAGCAGATCTTCACGTTTCATGGTCATTGGAGTCATTTTAGACTATTTTTATCAAAATGTTTGTGTGTGTGTGTGTGTTAGTATGTGTGTTTGTATGTTATCAAATTTATCGTTAGCGTTTTCTGAAAAGTAACAATGCGATCAGGATGATGAATGCTGCAATCGATGTGCCCGTCGTAACTTAGAGCTGATTAGATTTTGGTCCATATTGGTCAAGTAGTTTTTTAGCTTTTTTCGACACACGATCATTCAACAATGCAATTTATACGAGAGGATGGAAATTTTCCACCGAATAAACAAACGTAATTATATATATTTCATTTTTATTTCTTTTTATTTTTTTTAACTTCTAAAAAAAATTTTTTTATTAAAAAAAAAATTGTTTTCATCTCTACAGGAAAATGTCGCTTCAAATGATGTCAGAAACCTCTCATTTCCGGATGTTGAAGGAATTTTGGGACACCCTGTGTATATATATATATAATTTGATTGTATCCAGAATTAATATTTATACGATTTATTTTGAAACATTACTATGCTATAACAGGGAACCAAGTGAGCAACGAGCATACGAAGTTGGTTTAATGCAACGCCATATAGCAAACATTTTGATAAGTAGAAAACTATTGAACTTTCCTGAGAACGTATAATCCTCTTAAAACGTACACTAAATAATGATAATAATATACTATAATTTTAATTAAAAAAAAAATGTTTAATTAAACTTATAACCAGCTCGTTCAATTTTTTTTTCATCCATGGTGTATAGGGATTGCAATACCGGTATTTCGTGCTATTTTGCAATTTCGTGATACCGGTATTTGCTAAGGTAAAATACCGGTATTTTCGGTATTAGCTATAAATAATAAATATAACTTTTCAGATATCTAATCTTATTTGAAATACGTATTTACAGTAGTACCAACATCAATTATTTGCTGAATTACAATTAGCTCTAAATAAAACAATTTCCACAAACAATAATACAAAAGTAATACAAAAATAGATTTATCTAAAACCGTCCGACGAGTGACCGAAGTTGTTAAAAGATGGAGGACATCGAGGCTAATATTTAGAGGAAGTATATCGCTCATTACTAACAATTGTCGATCGAGATACAGGGAACTGTTATATCGCTTATTATTAGAGTACCACCAACCAGCGTGGATGGGGAAAAAGCATTTCCAACTCCAGTTAATTAGTCCAGAAAAATCCGTTCCAGGACTTATGACAGTCTAATAGATGCATTATGTTTTTTACAATCACATTTCAAAAATATTACAGTTAATTTAGTTAATGTTTTTTATATTAATAGATATTAATGATATTTACTCTTAGTATCTATACTATATCTTTACAAGGTTATTAGTAACCAACCTGAATCTATCACCAATTCTATACAACGAGTATACCAGCAGACTCGTAACACTAGTATACCGGTAGACCCGTGTGTTATAGATTTCGACATTTTGAACAACTTTTTCCTTTTACAATATAGGGGGGTCGCTTTTAGTTTTCGAGATATTCACAGAAAACTACTGCTACTACTGCATTGAATTTTCCGTATTCTTGCATGCTCCGTGGCAACGTAAGGCTGCTTCGGTGCGGCGTCTGTTTATTTTTTTGTAAATACGTTGTGGGGATGAGAGGGAAAATAAGGTCTCACTCTACATAGGGTGATACATATATAGGGTAAGTTTTTAATTTTTAAAAGAATACTCCTGCATTTCCGTACTATTTCGTACAACTAAGAATATCAATGTTGAACTCAAGAAAGTAGAACAAAGTATGTAAAATATACAGGATGTCCCAAAATAAGTGTAACTCCCGGAAATGGGAGGTTCCTTGAGTCATTTGAAGCGTCATTTTCCGAAGTTACACTTATTTTAACAGTTCTCTGTACCTCGATCGTCACTTGTTCATAACAACGTATTAATGTTATCGGCGCACTGGTTCGATCAATTGGACAATCAGCAATTTTGCATAATATTACATGAAATTTATTTCAACGTTTCGGTCTCAGTTTTAGACCATTTTCAAGAGTATATTATTTCATAAATGCGTCTGCAAGGATTATTAAATATAATTTTTACAAAAAAACTGATTTATATTAACAAAGGTGTGAAGAGAAACTAAATTCAAAGACAAAGTATGTAACTACTTACATGCTCATAAAAGTATTAATTTACATTCTTTAAGAGTACGGAACAATGTGTTGGTTCCATGCCGGTGAGATGTGGACTGAACAAGTATTAGAGATTTGAAAAGAAATTGGATCAGTGAGAATCGATTTCTGTATTGACCAATCGATAGATGGCGTTAAAAATGAAACATATCTTAACCTCTTTTTACCATCACTGCAATTTATTTAACAAATACCAAAATTAAATTTGGTAATTATATATTAATCCCCATTCAATACGATTTTTGTTGAGAATAAACCAGATAAATACTATTTTATTTCACCTTCCAAACAAAATAGTATTTATCTGGTTTATTCTCAACAAAAATCATATTGAATGGGGATTAATATATAATTACCAAATTTAATTTTGGTATTTGTTAAATAAATTGTAGTGATGGTAAAAAGAGGTTAAGATATGTTTCATTTTTAACGCCATCTGTCGATTGGTCAATACAGAAATCGATTCTCACTGATCTAATGTCTTTTCAAATCTCTAATACTTGTTCAGTCCACATGTCACCGGCATGGAACCAACACATTGTTCCGTACTCTTAAAGAATGTAAATTAATACTTTTATGAGCATGTAAGTAGTTACATACTTTGTCTTTGAATTTAGTTTCTCTTCACACCTTTGTTAATATAAATCAGTTTTTTTTGTAAAAATTATATTTAATAATCCTTTCAGACGCATTTATGAAATAATATATTCTTGAAAATGGTCTAAAACTGAGACCGAAACGTTGAAATAAATTTCATGTAATATTAAGCAAAATTGCTTATTGTCCAATTGATCGAACCAGTGCGCCGATAACATTAATACGTTGTTTACACTTATTTTGGAACACCCTGTATAATACGAAGAAATTGGTGCATACAGATTTGAATCACTTTGATGGAATCGTCAAAATCAAGAAGAAGAAAAGGATGCGAGTGTTATTAATTCTGGATAAACACTAAAAATTGTTATATCATTATTCAATATATTTAGCATTATTAAAGTTGTCTATATGTATGTATTTAATAAATCACTAAACTTGAGTATTTTACGAGTAAATTTCATCAGTTTAATATGCATAAAATGAAAAAAATCATAAAGAATGGAACTACTTTAGATAAAAAAATGTTTAGTTTTCGTGTTAAAACAGTTTCAACTGCAAAGAGTTAAATTGTAACATGCCTACAATTATCACACATGGAAGAAAAACAGAAATGCTCTTTATCATTCGCGCTAATAAAATGATGCATCGCAGATATTGCAAGATTAACCAGCATGTAATATATTCAATTTTAAGGACCTCACTGTAAACACGAATAATTTGAAGTCCGTCAAATGATCCGCGCATAAACAGCAATTAACTAAGGTTAACGCTGCGCGCAGAAACGATTGCATCGATCCCAATTAACATCGAATACACACCACTCGGCCACAAGAGAATTAATTACCCAAATATATGTGTATGTATTTAACAAGTTGCTTTGAAACGCAGTGGTCGCTTGTCGGCTGCTTGTAAATGATTTTGTAACGAGTGCACGGGGCCACACTAAGTAAAACAATACCGCCGACAAGGAACGCCCATCGTTTAATTGAAACGCGTAAGAACCGAATCGTATTTCCATAGACGAAATATTTCCGTTGAAAAAACCCGTTCATTGTTCGCGGAAATATATTTGATGGAAATTATTCCTGATGCCGAAACAATATAATCACGGTGAAAACCAAATGAATGGTTCCGCGAACTTAACAGTTAGCTGCACGTGAAAGCTGCTTTTCTTTTGTTACACACTTGTAAATGGAATCACGGTAAATTGTTGGAACGTGCAATTCAATCTGCACGAGAGCTACTTCCTTGCGTTGATCCGGTTGATTATGAAAGTAAATATGAAATTATTTTCGCTGTACGGTACATCTCGTTTTATTGAAATAATATTCAAGAAAATGTTTTCGAACGAAACATTTTGATTTGAATGAATATTGGTGCTAATGTTGAAATTTATATCTCCCGGATCATTTTATTCTTCATTCTATTAACATTGTTTTATTATGTTTATTTATATTATTGTACGTGTTATGTCGAATATCAAGTATGTGTCAGTAGATAATCTTTCCTGTTATCTAGAAAATTGTATTACAATATTTTTTACAGTAATTATCAGAATTTGTATTATATACACGGTGGTCATTTTGGCGAAACTTCCGTTTATGGTACACCTCAGAATTCGATGAAATTTTGAAAATAGGTTCTTTTTTTACTAAAATGACGATTGCCAGAAGGATTTTTGGCGCATCGAAAATAAAATTTTTTATCATTTCAATGTCGCGCTCTACCTTACCGACTTAGTGACTTTCTATTTTATATAGAATATCTTCAATTAGTTGTAAAGAGGGATCATCACCAGCCTAGTTCACCTCACAGCACGATAAAAATTCATACATATCATCTATAAACGAATTCTCTTTAGTTTAAAGTAATACATACGTAAGGTAAACTTGAAAATTTTAAAGACTACTCCTGGATTGTCGTATGCGTGGTCGGGCCGGTCTGACGGTCGTAACCACAATTCATTCTAATCATATAAATAATAATATAACTAAATAATAAATAAACTTTTCGGGTTAACCTAATCCAAATTAATTCTCATCGCATAATCTTCCCATTGTAGATATTGGTTCACTTGGTTTAACAATTGAAATTTTCCATACATTTCACATTAATTTCCAGAATATATATATATATATATATATATATATATATATATATATATATATATATATATATATATATACGACACATGCACACAGCACGAACATAAAGGATAAAGTCGGTAAGGTAGAGCTCAACATTGAAATGATAAAAATTTTTTATTCGACGCGCCAAAAATCCGTCTGGCAATCGTCATTGTAGTAAAAAAAAGAACCTATTTTCAAAATTTCACGAATTTTGAGTAGTACCATAAACGGAAGAACAGCCATCATTTTATCTGAAGACATTGAAATATCTCGAGAACTATGCATCGGATCAAAACAAGTGGTTAATGAAAGTTGTTCGTCGCGAAGGGGGGCATTCAATGATACCAAACTGGACCCCCCACAACCATCCCCTGGGGTAGGAGTGGGGGTAGATAAAAAAACTTAAATGGGAACCCCCATTTTTCATTGCAGATTTGGATTCTCTAGAAAAGAATATACAAATGTGACCTAGGAGTTTTTGCATTTTGGTTCACAGATGGTACTGTAATGGACTTAAATCAAAATGGGTAAAAAATTGTTGAAAATGGGGGATATCTCAAGAAATACACATCAGATCAGAAAAATAAAAGTAGACGTATTTGATATTTTTAAAAATGTTATTCAATAACACAATAATCGACTCTCCAGCCCCACCTCCAGAGGGTGGAAGAGGGAATCTTCAGCGCTCCCTACTCCACTATACATTCCCACTTTGACTCATCCCCACTCCACTGACTCACTTCGTACCGCAGGAGCTAAGTATGGTGTTTACAAAGTATTATTTATAAATTTACTACATGTCTCTGTTATAAATTCAGGAAAATGTTTAAAATCGATTGAAAAATTTCACATATACAAGACTAAAAATCAAAAAATAATGATGTAAATAGAAATATATTTCTAAAAAATACCACGTTTTTAAAACGGACTAAAAAGTATAAAATAATTTTTCTTAGCCCCATTTAGATTTCAAACCCCATACAGGTAGTCCTAAAAATTTGTGATTGTAAATTTTTAATAGCTCTGCAAATACTTATAAGATTTAAAACGGAAAACGTGGAGCGCATGCAATAGATAATTGATCCCTGAATAGTTTACCTAAGTCACTAACAATTTTATTGCACTGCAAATAATATGTGGGTTTGTTGTATTAGTTTTCTCAACGGCAACTACTCTCTGCACTCCATACTATTATGTTGCGCCCCACGTATTTCTTTTTAAATCTTACAATTATTTTCATAGAAAAATTATTTTATACTTTTCAGTTCGTCTGAAAAACGTGGTATTTTATAAAAATTTCTTTTTATTGGATCCATAGTTTATAGGGAAATATTAAACTTACTATTCAGGGAGGGAACAGGTAGTTCGTTTGTCTGTACCAGTATTGGGGTTGTAATTTAGAAGAGCATTTGTAAAAGTAAAGATCATCAAGGGAATATGGCGACGCTACGCGGCGGCGTGCAGTATCAGGGACTTTCTGCCTCGCGAAATTGCGCCACTAAAAACGAAGGTACACGCGAGCTATTGCCATCGAGATAACAATTATCCTGTACTCACCTATATCTGCTACGAGGAATGTCTTGTTTTATCTTATTGCAACCTTTTCCCGAACGAGTGCTTGTTCCCTTGCCATTATTTTACTAGCATATCCTATCGGTAGCGATGCTGTACTGGTTTATCGAGAATCGATTCTGATAAAAGAATTCCATACACACTTCTCTTTTTTTCGATGTTGTTTTCTTAAAAAAACATGTACCTTAATCCTTAAAACGGCACAGCGGACTACGCGTGCTTCTCGATTTTAATGGTATCAATAGTTGGATTGCCAAACTGCGGATTTTTATACAAATTAAAAATCTTTAACCTCATTTGTACAAACATGCAGAAGACAAGAATTAGTTATACAAAGAAATCTGAAGTCTTTTCTTCCTGAATTTGTTAACTATTTTCAAGAAATATTTGAACATGAAATATTTGATTCTCTAATAATTGCATGAATTTAAACCGTATTAACCCTTTCGATCACGGATTATTATTTTAAATATGAGGTTAACGTTTACAAACGATAAAATTTATCGAATATAATTACACCAAGCATTTATTTCGTGTGTCCCTGTATGAGGACGCCATGACCAAAAGGATTAAACTCATTACACCGATTTGGATTCATTTTAAAGCTCGAAGCCTTTAGTTTTTAATACATCGTTAACCTTTGCAAAGTAATGTGCGGTCTCAGAGACTTCAGCTTCAGATTTTTGAAAAGAATTTTTATATCAAAAAAATTAAATCTGTTTACTTTGTAGCCGGTGTTAGCGTTTATCCCAAGTTTATTAAAAACGACGCTGTTTATGAAATTCATTTAGCGGGATCTAAGAGACTCCACCTTATCATTTATGTGTTATTAGATCTTACATTTCGAGGGTTAATTTTATTCTATGATTGTTTCATTACGTGGCGGGCATCAGGTATACGACAGTGCCGAAAACTAAGGAACGTATGGTCAGGTCATCGAACTACAGAGTTGATGGTACATAGTAGGTATACGACAACTTAACGGATGTGCTTTGAGTCAACGACACGGACTTGCACTGTTACTTTTTAACCGATAAATAAATCGTATGTTTATTTCACACAGGCAGAGAGATATAGCTATGCACTAATAACAATTGCAATAAAACTTGTATTGCAGCACAAACGACAACAGTCAGGTAATATGGTCACTAGACTGCGGATTTCATGCATTTGTAGCAGAAATGTGTGGGTGGATTTGAAAACAGTAGAGAGATTAAAATAATTTTAAAAAACCTGCTTACGCCCGTGATTGATCTTTAATGATCGTTCGGGCCTTGTGATATTTGCACTGCGAGGTGCCCGCTAAGATCTCGTATATGTCGAAGGACCACCTTCCGATTGTGGAAGGACAAGGATGTGACAAGTACTGTGAACTGGTATATTTACACTATATATACAGGGTGTTCACGCTATTACTAGCCAGCATTTTTTGTGTAAATAGTAAATATTAGAAAAAAATGATAGAGGAAAAAATAGTACTGTTTTTTATGCGCAGCACAATGACTTATGCATTTTTGTTTTATTTACATTATTTTGATAGAAATGAAGGTGACCTTCAATTTTTTAAATGGAATGCTATACATTTTTTTATGTCGTATGAAAGCGTGTGTCAAGACGAATTCATCCAGGTACTATACAATGACCTCCAAGGTCATGCAAGGTCAGAAATGGAAGAAATGGAAGAAACAATTTGAATATTGCGTACCAATGTGTTTACAAGTATTCTTTATTGATGAGGCTACAACAAATGTTCAAAATGGTTTCCTTATGCATGAATACACATTTCGGCTCTATTAATTACGTTTTTGGTAGCTTCTTCTAGTGTGGTTTGAATTATTAACCCACATGCTTGTGTTATTTTGGTTTTCAAGTCGTTTATATCGCTGGGCGGCGTCTCGTAAACTAGTTCAAATTGTTTCTTCCATTTTTTCCATTTCTGACCTTGCATGACCTTGAAGGTCATTGTGTAGTAGATGGATGAATACGTCTTGACACACGCTTTCATACAACATAAAAAAATGTATAGCATTCCATTAAAAAAATTGAAGGTCACCTTCATTTCTATCAAAATAATGTAAGTAAAACAAAAATGCATATGTCATTGTGTTGCGCATAAAAAACAGTACTACTTTTTCCTCTATCATTTTTTTCTAATATTTACTATTTACAAAAAAAATGCTGGCTAGTAATAGCGTGAACACCCTGTATATACAGGATTTGAGAGCTATTACTGAGGTGTGGTACTGTTTGAATGAAGTTAAGTTAAATCACGATATTAATGAAATGAAGGCGCGGTGCGGTCTAGTCTGCAAAACTACGATATTACTAAGGTGAAGGCGCGGTGTAGTCTAACTGCAGGATCGAGGGTTCGCTTATTTATCTCATCGGTCCTCCCTACTTCTAGAGATTCGGGGAGGTGGGCGGCGATGGGCATAGATCCCTGAAGCGGTCCCAAGGCGTTGCCAAAAATGAACATTTGGCAAGCAAACCTTGGGTTTTTCAGCCATCTGCAAAACAGATGCGCTGCAGCTTCAGCGACGCAAGCGAACTAACCCCAGGAAAAACAACAGTTTAATCCCTTTACAGCAAGGGTCAGTATCGACGGGATCCAGGTACGGACGGGTATAGCATGAAATTAAGGGCGCCGACAGGCCCAACGCCATAGCCAAAAACTATGAAAAGTCACGTACCGGGGTCGGTGGACAATAGCGCAGTCCCTATCATAAAAAGCGTCCAGCGCGGCCGCTACAAAACCAATGGGCTGCTGTGTAACTTGGGTAACCAGACATTTTTGAAGTGAAACTTCTTTGCTGAGGGTAACAATTTTCTGATGTAACGGAAGTCGATGCGACGGAAGTCGAATGTCGAGTGGCGCGAAAATTTAAACTGAGAATGAACGGAGAAAAATAATTTCTTACCCCGACGGGATTCGAACCCCGGTCTACCGATTGATAGTCCAACTCCTTAACCGCTTGGACAACCAATGATCTTAGAATGACAGCGAAGATTTTGGTAGTAGTGTCAAACGAAATGGTTAGAAATACATGGTTATGTTACGACACCACGTGCAACTGCTTTAAAATTAAATATTTTATTTTACAGAGATATACAGGGTGGGGCAGTAACTATTAGCACCTCAGATATCTTCGAAACTATAAGTCTCACAGAAATATTTGCTGAAATAAAATTGCACAGTACGAAGGAGGCCATCCGGTGGCCATAGTAGTTTTCTTGCAGGTGGACGTACTTCGGACATTTGAAGGTCACCTCCATTTTTTTTTAATGAATCGGTATGTTTTGGCTTCCGTATCACGATAGAGGTTCTTAAAACGAGTTCAACGACCTATTACATAAGGTCATTCAAGGTCATAGAAAGTAGAGAAATGCGATAGTTTAATCACTTCAAGCAGTGATTAAACTCAGTGAAGTAAACGGTAAACATTACGCATTCCTCTACTGTATACAGTACGTATGTTTCATTTACTACCAAAACCATAAGTATTATCGCATTTCTCTACTTTCTATGACCTTGAATGACCTTATGTAATAGGTCGTTGAACTCGTTTTAAGATCCTTAGTTTTTAATACATTGTTTATTTTACTCGAAGATTGTTTCATGATGTGGGCGAGAAACCGAAGGCGTGCTTTTTCTATAAAATATATTCGTATAATATATTCCGT
Organism: Lasioglossum villosulum; assembly: GCA_963971365.1. Lineage (NCBI taxonomy): Eukaryota > Metazoa > Arthropoda > Insecta > Hymenoptera > Halictidae > Lasioglossum > Lasioglossum villosulum. Next base: position 21,929,603 of record OZ020502.1, read on the forward strand.
CGTCTGTGCAAACGGTGCAAATTTTTTTTCATGACTGAAATAACCATTAATTTTGAAAATTGATCTTTGCAAAGATATCTTAAGAATTGATTTACGATTTTTGTTAGTCGTTTTATCGATTTTTAGTAATTGATGTGTCGCCAACTTTTCTGTAATATGAGTAGCAACGTGAAAACCTTACACGATTGAACTTGATCCTTATTTTTGTTACGTAAAACAGTGAAAAAAATCGTACCTTAATTTTTCAAAAAACGTTGTCAAGAGGAGGCATCGATCTTCAAATTTATAGCAGTTCCATTAACGAGAAAATTTTATTGAGGTTTTTGGGGACGTTTGAATTTAACCACTTTTGGTAAAAGTAGGTCTTTAGTTTCCCACCTGCTGTATCTCATTGATAGAGGAAAATGAATACTGCTTTGTGAAAGTAGAGGCACCAAACTTTAAAATGAGTCCATCCTTATGGTTGGTCTATTTCTACAAAATTATCACAATTTTTCACAAATCGGAAATCTAATGTTTAAATAATTTTTGGATCCACTGTATATTCTACTGTAAAAAATAATTTCTATCGCGTTTTGTGCATTATACTCCATCTTATACGCAATTAGTGTACCGTTAATTTGAAGGACAGAAGATTTGGATTTAAAATAAAATTACAACTTGCTGTTTAGTGTTAGAACCACGAATTAATTCGCACACATAATAAAAGTTTGTATCCATTCGTAATATTTTTGATATTTTGGAAATAGTGTAACAATACATGTATTTAAATTCTTCTTATTTATATATTTACTGTTTTGTATTCCATCTGATCACGTTTCTCATAAATGCATAAAATCAGCAGTCTACTGATCACGATACTCAAAACGTTTTGATTAAAAGATATTAATATTCATGTAATTAAGTTGTTTGAAATTTTGAATGAAATTTATTTTTCAGAAGATTGTAATATTTACACATTTATTTCAAAATGTTAATGAATTTGGCAGGTATCAAATTTAATAAATTCGCTGATTACTTTGAGTTTCGTAAACTAGACATGTCGTCTGAATTTTGGCATGTGTTGATACATTACAGGAATGCTCGAAAACTTTTTAATTACACGTTGCCGAGAGCACTTCAAAGGTACAATTTTCTTCTATTAGTTTGCTTGCGGAATATTACATTTTTCAATTATTCTGCTTGTAGGAATATTATAATTTTCACTTATTATTCTACATAGGAGAGTATCAAAGTGTATAATTTGTACACCACAATTTTTATTTTATTATCTCGCATTAAAATATAAATTGAAAAAGAAATTGTGAATTTCGCAGAATTTCGTATTAAAAAAACGAGGAAGAAATAGTAAAAATTTGAATACGTCACTGTCGTTTAGATGAAAACTTTTTATTCGTAACACATTGTTGAACATTAACTACAAGAATAAATTTAATTTAATGTATTCCAGTATCTAACATTCTTGTCTGACTTATTACAGTATTTATCTACTTGAACCATACCCACTATGTTGCGTGCTCAAATAAATTTTGCAAATTAATTATTAATTAATTATTAAGGTACTGATTTCAACCTAATAAAATGCAATTTATCATCACTAATAATCAATTCGTTTCTTTTATTAAGTTACTAATTTTAATCTAATAAAGAAACAATTTATCATCACTAGTAATCAATTCGTTTCTTTTATTAAGTTACTGATTTTAATCTAATAAAGAAACAATTTATCATCACTAGTAATCAATTCGTTTCTTTTATTAAGTTACTGATTTTAATTTAATAAAGAAACAATTTATCATCACTAATAATCAATTCGTTTCTTTTATTAAGTTACTGATTTTAATCTAATAAAGAAACAATTTATCATCACTAATAATCAATTAGTTTCTTTTATTAAGTTACTGATTTTAATCTAATAAAGAAACAATTTATCATCACTAGTAATCAATTCGTTTCTTTTATTAAGTTACTGATTTTAATCTAATAAAGAAACAATTTATCATCACTAGTAATCAATTCGTTTCTTTTATTAAGTTACTGATTTTAATCTAATAAAGAAACAATTTATCATCACTAATAATCAATTCGTTTCTTTCATTAAGTTACTGATTTTAATCTAATAAAGAAACAATTTATCATCACTAATAATCAATTCGTTTCTTTTATTAAGTTACTGATTTTAATCTAATAAAGAAACAATTTATAGTGTATTAATGTAGTGTATTAATAATACACTACAAAATCCGCAGTCTTGTAACCAAATAAACACCAAATCTTTGAACAATAGACAATCCGACATTTTATTGGAAAGAAAATTCGACTTCCATAAACATTTTGTTATCATTTTTTTCACATTCTACATAGATTCAACTTTAATTGTTTAAATATTTCGTCGTGCTAGGTTACCAAATTACTCAACTATTAGTTAATAAATTAATCTGATTCTCATTGACAGTGTTAAAGGAGGATCTAAAAATTTAACTGTAAAACTGATTCTAAATGCAATAGAAGCTTGATCATCCGAAGTAATTGGTACCGTGGTGGTTAGGAACATTGAATTGCTGGGATAATTGAACAATTTTAAAATTATTTATTACATACAAAACTATCGCTGCTTCAATTAAAAATACGAACTTTAATATTTTTTTAACCATCGAAGACTGTCTTTTTGAAATATCTCATCTAATCGAGGTTATACTGAACTAAAAAATTGTCCCATTTTTCTTTGAAAAAACTAAATTGCTTTCTGAACGACCTAATGTTAACATTAGCATTAGTTGCATAATTAAAAAAAAAATGACATGTATATAATTACGTTTGTTTATTCGGTGGAAAATTTCCATCCCCTCGTATAAATTGCATTCTTGAATGAACTTCTTTCGAAAAAAACTAAAAAATCTAAAAAACTACTTGACCAATATGGACCAAAATCTAATCAGCTCCAAGTTACGACGGGGCACATCGATTGCATCATTCATTATTCTGATCGCATTGTTACTTTTTCAGAAAACGTTAACGAAAAATTTGATAACATAAAAACAGCCATACGCAGACACACACGCACACACACGCATACTAACAATTTGATAAAAATAGTCTAAAATGACTCCAATGACCATGAAACGTGAAAATCTGCTAAAAAATCGATTTTCAATTTTCGGGGTAATTAGAGTAACTTCTCTATGAATCGGGAAGTTAATAAATTGATTCCCTTTGTCTTAATCCCGGCCATCTCTTACATTATTGAAAATATTTCTTGAATTATTAAATTTATTATATTTAATAAATTACTAAACATTTTAGTAATGGCACAGCAATTTTTAGTGGCACCTAAGAGTCACCATTCGTGTGCTCAGACTTAACTGGCCGAAAAGTTTAACAATTTCGTGGAAAAATGCCGTTCCCGCGGTGTACCGCGTGTATAAGCGGTTCAAGATAATTGATATCAAAGGAGCTCGACGAAGTTTCAAATATTCACACCATCTGTTCCGAGGCGAGGTCTCAACGGAAACTATTCACCGGAGGAGAGACGAGGAGCGTCCACTTTATACGAGCTGAACGACGTCGACAGTATCGCTTAGAAAGGAAAGCTTTCGACGGGAATTTACGAGATATTAACTCGCATCTGGGCGCAAAAACAAGCCCGTGGACGACGCTTTAGATAAGCATTTATAAACCGGATGATCGCCAAGAGAGCGGCGACCGGTATCGCCCAGGTTGTCCGGTCGCGACTAAAAACCGTGCACACGAAATTCATGGCGTGATAAGCATCATTGTGCATCCGGTTTACGTGCCGGCTGAAATTGTAAAATGAATTCTCCGGCCGTACATACGGAGCCGCGATTAACCAACGTCCCACGGAGCCTCGGACCGGCCGGACAATAAATTGTCATCGCGACGATTCATGGGAAGTTTCTGCAACAATGAAGTACTTTTGTTCGTTCCGTTCGCGTTAATATGTCGAAAATACACTCTTCGGTCGAGTACATTTTCAGTGGTTTTTACGAAATCCGATTATCATTTATGATTGTCACAGGAAATATGCATCACCTTGTTCCATCTTAAAACGTTTAAGTGGGGTCTTGCTTTTAAAATAACGTTTCATTTGATGTAGAGGGTGCCTCACCCGATTTTGACATTTGGATTTCCTCGCTGCTCTTAGTCCTACCGGAAAATGTTTCAGATTTATTTAATGGAATGATATACTTTTTAATACGTCGATCGATGCAGTTGGACATTCTTTATGAAGAAGTATTAATCTATTTATGGTAAAACATTCATTGTTTATTATTAGGAAATATTTCGTTAGCTTATATTAAAAAGTTACCGTCCTTAAAAAAAAGTGCCAATAGTATTTTTATCTATTGTATATTCAGATATGGAGAATTTTACAATTTTTTAACTTCCCGATTCATAGGGAAGTTACTGTAATTACCCCGAAAATCGAGTTTTTAGCAGATCTTCACGTTTCATGGTCATTGGAGTCATTTTAGACTATTTTTATCAAAATGTTTGCGTGCGCGCGCGCGCGCGTGTGTGTGCGTGCGTATGTCCATTTGTATGGTATCAAATTAATGATCAGAATAATGCGATCAGAATAATGAATGATGCAATCGATGTGCACCGCTATAACTTAGAGCTGATTAGATTTTGGTCCATATTAGTCAAGTAGTTTTTTTAGTTTTTTTCGAAAGAAGTTCATTCAACAATGCATATTATACGAGAGGACAGAAATTTTCCACCGAAGAAACAAACGTAATAATAATTATATATATTTTATTTTTAATTTTTTTATTTTTTTATTAAAAAAAATTGTTTTTTTATTTTCCTTTTTTAATTATGCAACTAATGCTAATTTTATCGCTTACAATATCGAAAAATATTCCAACTCAAGAGTGAGTTAATCATCTCTACTGCCGAGAATGCATTTTCGAAGAATATCGACGAAAGTACAAAAAAAAAATTTATATTACAATCTTTGAAAAAGCAATCAGTTCAAAACGAATTATTAACTGAGATTATATCGAAAATTAATATAAAATATACGCTAATTAATAACATTGATGTTGAAGACGGACTGGTTTTTTTTTTTAATTCAAAAGGCAACATACGTCATGTGGTTGGGTATAACCTATATGCTTTAGCTTGAGCCTTTTGAAAATTGTGTTATTTACTAATGTTAATAATACACTGCAACTAACGAATAGCAAAGTTGTTTGTGTGGCTCTTGGAGAGTCACACACCAAATAAAGAACATTAATAGCTGTAGACCCTACTAGCCATGCGTACCATCAACCCTCTCGCAAGCGCAGTTCTATCCACGATCTTGCAAAACGAGCGAGCGAAAACAACCCCACTCGCGAAGCTCGCGAAGCGAGCGTGCAACAACAACCGTCTAGTTTAAAATTTTTAATGTTATCGGCGCACGGTTCGATCGATCTCTAAAAAAATGTAGCACTTTTGAGGTTTTCTTTAGAGATAGTATGCAGTATTCAGGATATAACGGAGTGTACAGGGTGTCTAAAAATTATATGTCACGGCCACCATAGCGTGATTCTACACCTACGATTTAGTGGAAATTGACATAAAAAACTCCCCGCAAAATTGACCTTGACCTTGAAAATCAAGGTCAAAAAATATTTTTGTTTAATCGTGTTCTACGAGTCATAAGGACCAACTTTGTGAAAGAAACTATCGGTCGTATCTCAACCGTTCTCTTAAAAAATGATGTTGCATGTCTTATCATTTTTGCAACTTCTTTGTTCATAATGTTCGTTCTTTCATTTTATAATTAGTGAAATAGGAGTATCATGATTCTAATTTCATGCCCAACGAGATAGTTTACTGATGATACTCACAGAATGTTGTCATGTGAAATATTTTGATTGAGACGACTACGGCCATATAGCTGACAGTTTTTCATGCGATTCATTATCGCGGCTAATATTGATGATTTAGTCCATCGTAAGCAAACGATTGAGAAAATCCGAACTAATGGTGGAACTTTGTGGGTGCGGAGAAGAAACAAACTGAATAAAGTAAATGTCTCAGATGTTATGTTTATGTAATGCAAAAATTTTAATTATCGCACTTTCACAGCATTCCTTGAGAAAATGGACCATTTTAGTCGCCAGCAATTGTTTACCTGATCTCAGATGTTGGCCTGCATCCTGCAATTCACTGAACGAGCGAGATTAGTACGCTATTTGTTTATATATCGTTGCTGAATGTAAAAATTTTCCAAATAAAGTTGAAAAAATGATAAGAAATACAACATCATTTTTTAAGAGAACGGTTGACATACGACCCATGGTTTTTTCACAAAGTTGGTCCTTATGACCAGTAGAACACGATTAAACAAAACAATGTTTTGATCTTGATTTTCAAGGTCAAGGTCAATTTTGCGGGCGGTTTTTTATGTCAATTCCCACTAAATCGTAGGTGTAGAATCACGCTAGACCCCCTGTACACTTTCCACCTTTAAATACTTATTATTTTGTCGAGGACTCTATATAACATCTTCTTTCATTTTATTTTACAATTTCAAATGTATGATTTGAATGTTCAGGCAAAAAAGAACCCAGTACGGGCCTAATTGCGACTGTCCCCTTAAATTACGTCTGTGGAGACATCAACTTAATTTAAGCGGCCCGCGACCGTCACTAGACCCTTACCTGCCTCAAAAACACTAAAAATCGCTCAACTTTAAACGTTTATAACTTTTGAACCATTGATCCTCCAGGATTTCTCATATTTCCTCGTTCAAATCTGCTGGATAACATATGAGAATGGCAGAAATTTTTGGTCACGCAAGGAAAAGTATCCCAAAGCTCTCATTCGCTGGATCGGATATTCAAAACATCGAATAATCGTGGCTTGATTAATTGACGTTGCACTGACAAGGACAGTGCAAGGACTACGTCACACCGATTTAGTTGAGACTTTGTATACTTATATGTAGATCTCAATCTCCCATTTACGAATATATATCATTATAGGCGCAAACGCTCAATAGTTTTTGAGATATTCATAAACAAAGTTCTTACATTACTGCTTACGGTTATAAGTATAGCGATCGTATTAAGCTTTAAGCAAAGATTAAATGTTATCGGCGCATTGGTTCGATCAATTAAATACTTTAAAACACTATTTGCAAAATATCACAACATTTTATCTCGACATTTCGATATAAATTCAGATCATTTTCAAGAGATTAACAAAAATGATCTGAATTTAGATCGAAACGTCGAGATAAAATGTTGTGATATTTAATTGATCGAACCAATGCGCCGATAACATTTAATCTTTGCTTAAAGCTTAATACGATCGCTATACTTATAACTGTAAGCAGTAATGTAAGAACTTTGTTTATGAATATCTCAAAAACTATTGAGCGTTTGCGCCTATAATGGTATATATTCTCAAATGGGAGATCGAGATCTATAAGTATACAAAGTCTCAACTAAATCCGGTGTGACGTGGTCCTTGCACTCTCCTTGTGAGTATTATTCTATCGAATTATAGGTTCCGTGCACATCGAAATGAAACTTCGCAGTTACGTTCGTGAAAGTATTTAAATTCGATGCGTTGTCATACATCGTGAATATTTTATTATTTTTCGTAGATATTACTGTTGCGCTCCGAGATACCGATAATATTCGCAGCATATTAACGGGGAAATAGATAACAGTGTGTCTACATATATATGTATGTGGGATGTGCTACGGTAGCTTCAATTCGCATCACACGTCGGAGGAACGATCCGTTGGGAAAGCTCTTAGCGTGGTGTAAATATTTTAACTACAGCGAGCGCATTTTCGAAGATTACTGCATGCAAATGCCGTAATTCTCCCAGTCGCATGGGCATTAGATGGTAACACTGTGCAAATTTGTTGCGAGCGAACATACGTTGCAAAATTTCGTTGGCACATGCTCGATTACTTCTACGGGCTCATTTCTACACGTTAGTTACACACGCACGTGTTTTCTCTGTGCTCCTATGCAACTATATTTTCAAGTTCTGTTAGATCGTGCAATAAATGTGACTATATTACTGTACAAAAATGAAAAGAACGTATTTAATCAGGCTTTTATCGACTTCTAGTAAGGTGAAGTGGGGTAAGTCCGACCTAGTTTTTGCAAACTTGGACTTTGAACTGATGTATTTACAGTCTGGTATGTCCAGGGTGTAAAGAAGTGTTTGGTCCTGGCTGCCATAGGCGTATTCTACATCTTCGGTTCGGTGAAGATCTGTGAAAAAAAGGTGCCGCAAAATTGTACTTGACCTTGAAGCTCAAGGGCAAATTTTTGTGTTATTGCATTGTATGCATTGTAGTGTCAAGGGAACCATGAGTCAAAACTCAACTCACCCATGGTTCCCTTGACACTTTTTGTCCCCATGATACGTAGAATACAATACAATAACAAAAAATTTGCCCTTGAACTTTAAGGTCAAGGACAATTTTGCGGCAACTGTTTTTCACAGATCTTCACCGATCCGAAGATGTAGAATACGCCTATGGTATCTGTTCCGTCGCGCAGGAACAAAATACGAGGTTTTCCTTTGGAGAGCATTTATGGTGCGTTCGTGACTAAGAATCTTCTTTGAGAATTAAGCAAACAAGAGTCATTCGGCGACCAGTCGTGGCATCTGCTTAATGTTTAGCTTTTTATATACCTCTTTAAGGACAGCGTGCCATAAATCTAGTCCCTCCGAAGGATCACTCGTGACCGTTAACTGCACCGTGTTAAATTACCGAGACGCGTCGGTGACCGATTCAGGGATCACCCCACTCCTCCTTCCAAGGGCCTCATTCAGTGTTACAGGAAGGAGGTCCTAACAGCCAAAAATGTACTGATTGGAAAATGCAACTTTCTGCAGGAACCAATCAGTGCATCTTATGTCCTGCTCGAGATGCCTGACGGACATCGCGTTGAGACCGCGTTCATCAGTTTAGTCTCGTCAATCAGTCGGGTTATTTCAATTCGGTTACGGCAGTTCGTTGTCCAGCGATCAGGACACGCGGCAAACGGGATCGCATCTTTGTCAGATCCGCGAGCGTCACACTTTGTCGCGATTCAATTCTATTTAGGATATACAATCTGCGCGCGTATAAGGCAGGACCTGCTAGATCAGCCTTACTGATGAGTCCACTAGCAGGTCCGGGACGAAACGCTTTCTTTAACGTATTCTATTGTCATGCGAACCGATTATTGTCTTTTGCGTCTTCATAACATTTATAACATTTGAACTACTGGTCCAATATTAATTTGGCGGGCACAGATCCGGAATATGTCGCACAACACACAGCGACACTATACAGTATCCAGGACCAAACATTTCTTTACACCCTGTACAAACTTAACGTTCTTGGTATTAAACTCTTGCCACAGTTATTACTGATGAATTAGTATTTTTTAAGATTCTAATTTGGTTAAAAATTATCAGTTTGATAGGATATTGTACATTTTTTTAAGGGTGTGGGGAAAAGTTCAAAGAACCTAACTACACCCGGGACGGCTAATAAGACGCCCCTCTACTATCTTTTGCCCGACTCGTTTCGACATCCACGGACCTGTTCTTTGCTATTTGATAGGATATTGTACAAAGTGTCAACTAGGACGGACTTGCCCCATTTTTGAGAGTTAAAAATGCTTTCGAACCTTGTTTCAAGTGCTACGGGGCAATAAAAGAATGATTAACAACCCTGCTTTAAAATGGTTTTTATTGCATTAAATTATATTCTTTAGTTTTATAGTTATCCACTTTTAAACAAACAAGTACTTTTATGCTGAAATATGAGAGGGGATACAGTGATATTAAAACAAAGTTTAAAATATAAATATGATATTTATTATTAATATAAAAGGTTTAAAAAACGGCAGTATCAATGTAAACAATGTCTGGATTCAGATTAATGTGTAAAAATATCAATCACAATCTTCACTTGAGTACATACTTATCCTGAATCCAGAAATTGTTTACAATTATACTGCCGTTTGTTCAAACCTTTGGCGTAAATATCGCAAATCCACTGAATATATATTATGCATTGAATCCAATCTTTCTTATTCGTATAATAATCGCAAAACCCACAAATAGCTGAACAGTATAATTTAATTTGGGGAAACTGAGAAATTCACACGACGCACAGTGGTCTAAAAGTCAGTTTTAGTGTGAATTAATTATTGTGCGAGGAAAAGATTAACATTTTGTGTAAAAATTACTTTGAAGTAGTTGAGTAAAGTAAATAAACCATAATTTACAATACTGACTACTTGTTCATTAATATAATGATTAAGTGTTTCAAATATAATATAAAAGATTATTATTCACTGACGTAGTTTGTATTTTGAGATCGAGATTTAACTTTTTACTACACTTTCCCTGCAGACCTAATTCAGATATAATTGGATTTGAAGACAGTGAGAAATAATTAAACAAATTTATGTTTGTATGTTCCGCAGAATCCTTTCTACTTCTGTGTTTCCTTATAAATTTGAAGTCCTCGTTTTTTGCCTCTTACTCTTCCTCTTCAAGCTGACCAATAGGTAAAATCGCATGTTTTATCATTTCTGCTCCATGTATCAGCACTTTGTGAACGCTTCTAGGCGTTAAAGTAGACTGCGTAACAAAAGAAAGCTCTTTCAAAGTAGCGGTAGATGTTAAAGTTTGCACTCTCTTCTGTTTCGATCTAATACTACATTCATTAAAATTTGTTAATGGCTTTCCAATTCTTGCGGATTCAAGTTCATGAATGTCAATCTCATTAAGCGGGAATACTATGGTCGATTCTAACCAAGTCTTATTTTTTGACAGATCTTTGACAGATTTTTGACATCTATCTTTATAATTATTGCCTATTTCCAACGCTTCTCAATATTTTTGATAAAGTTCTCTAAAATTCCTTCAATATTATGTTCGCTCACATTCCTTCCGGCAAAAATAGCCTCTAGTAATCCACTAACGCAATCCTTTCGTTTCAAATTCTTCAATTTGAACCATTCTGCGAACAACTCTAAGCGGGTGATCGTAGAGACGTTTATTAAAATATTAAAACAAAATGATAATGAGATTGCGGGGGATCGCGTTTTCTCTTTGCCGTTTGTGGAGATGAATTAAGGGCGTCGTCTGGTCAGCAGACGACACTCGCGCGTTGACGTGTGTGAGTGCACACATCGCTATATCACATATACGTACACGAAAATTGTAAGGGTCCGGAATTAGACTTCTGAGATCTTAATAATGCAATGACTGGATTTCTTAGTAGTCAAAATCGCTAGATGAAAGATCAGTCTAGGGTGCTAATTGGCTGAAAAGTCGTACTTCTACGTTCACGAGCTATGATTTGCAATATTCGACAGCACGCCCGTCAGTGAGGACGTCATAGATGAAACAGAAATCAACGCTCGTAGCGGAAAATGTCAGAACTATATTTGAATGTCAACCTCACTGTGGCTTGGATTTTTGTAGAATTAAACGTACAGAATTTTTAATAGAAGTACGACTTTTCAGCCAATTAGCACCCTAGACTGATCTTTCATCTAGCGATTTTGACTACTAAGAAATCCAGTCATTGCATTATTAAGATCTCAGAAGTCTACTTCCGGACCCTTACAATTTTCGTGTACGTATATGTGATATAGCGATGTGTGCACTCACACACGTCAACGCGCGAGTGTCGTCTGCTGACCAGACGACGCCCTTAAGCTTTCAAATGAAATACTTCGCAACGCGTGCAAAGGGTATAGCAGGATAAGCATGGGCCAGCGGCCCCCGCTTTCGATTTTCCAGATTTCTGTCTTAAAACATAGTTTTATGTCTAAAACAACATTGTGTAAAATTTCAAATGTCTACCCCCATCGATAAGGGCGATATTGGGGTAAATTCCCCCGCACTTAAATGCAATTTGCTACAAAACGAGAAAAGATATCGACATGGGATACACGGCAAACAAAAGATATAGATATACTCTTCATTCCAGATTTTTTCAAAAATTTTTTGCTAATTATTTATAGTTGAGAATAATTAATTAATTTTTTGGGAATTTTATTAAATGTCTTCCCCTGGGTTGACACCGACCAAAAAATTATAAAATATTGCTATGATACTAACCTACTTTGTAAAAAAATCTCAGAAGTGTCCATTTGGTGGAACAGTATCAAGAAAAATAAAGTATGCCGGCGAACGCTTGGTCTGATCAGTATCGGCGCAGCGACCGAATCCCCTTGCGGTGACTAGTAATGGGAACGAACGGGAAGTCGGCGGTGTGTACGGAAAAGCTGATACATGTAAAAATGCGACTAAATCGTCTAATATATAATAATATTTTAATAATACTTTCAATATTTTATAATAATATTGAAGTGCAAACAATGAAATTCGTTTAGTTTATAAATGTATATAAAAAAAGAAAAAAACGAGAAAATAAAGTTGAGTTGAGAAGGATTCGAACTCGAGCCCTTTGTAGCATCGAGCAGAATCTTTAACACCGTGACCACACAACATATTTGTGAGAAGCTTCTTCTTTCTGTCACTTGAAAGCAACGAACTAGCTTTACACGCATTTTTCTTCTTCAATGTAAGCTATTTCCTAAAATATAATTGTTTAGATTTCCAACTGTAATCATATAGTAGAACATTTAGTCGCATTTTTACATGTATCAGCTTCTCCGTACACGCGCCGAGTTCCCGTTCGCTCCCATAACTAGCCACCGCAAGGGGATTCGGTCGCTGCGCCGATACTGATCAGACCAAGCGTTCGCCGGCATACTTTATTTTTCTTGACACTGTTCCACCAAATGGACAGTTCTGAGATTTTTTTACAAAGTACGTAAGTATCATAGCAATATTTTATAATTTTTTGGTAGGTGTCAACCCAGGGGAAGATACTTTAAAAAATTCCCAAAAAATTAATTAATTATTTTCAACTATAAATAATTAGCAAAAAATTTTGAAAAAAATCTGGAATGAAGAGTATATCTATATCTTTTGTTTGCCGTGTATCCCATGTCGATATCTTTTCTCGTTTTGTAGCAAATTGCATTTAAGTGCGGGGGAATTTACCCCAATATCACCCTTATCGATGGGGGTAGACATTTGAAATTTTACACAATGTTGTTTTAGACATAAAACTATGTTTTAAGACAGAAATCTGGAAAATCGAAAGCGAGGGCCGCTGGCCCATGCTTATCCTGCTATACCCTTTTGTAAAACTTACAACATTCTTATAATTTTTCTTAAAAAGTATCAGTTCATAAAATATATAATAAAGTATGTGAAGGCAACTTAAACCTAGCATTTCCAGTTACAGCCATATTGATAATATCATATATAACAAAATACTAATACAATTTATGCACACTTCAAGAAAGAACTCGATATTTTGAGCTATAATTTGTAACAATTGACTAACGCAAAAAAACAAAATGTGGTTACTGGAATGTTGACAGTTTTGCCAACAAGAATAGGGTGATGTGATTCACTAATTTTGCTTTTGTTATTGTAGTACACATATCAAACTATCATACAAGTATAAATTTTAACAGAGTTACGTTAGTTCGTATTTTTAATTTATTCGCGCTAGAACTGACTTTTAGACCGAGTGCGACGGACGAATGAGTGATCAGTAGAATGCGGAATATATGCATTTATGACAAGAATGGGCACGTGCAATTTAAAGGAATGGACGAATTACAAAGATTTAAGGACATCGATGTACTCGTTTCAGCTTGACAAGACAATTAAAAGAAGTAAGAAATTTTTATTTGATTTCTGTGTCTTGCAATCGATGCAGACATTTTTCATTTTGCATAATGATCGGCAGTCTAGTGATCAGTAAAAGGAAAACAATAAGTTACAACTAGACTGCGGATCTATATGCAAATTAAAAATGCTTTGCATTCATTGCGAGCAGCAGGAATAACATAAAAATTGAATTAATCACTTAACGACTTTGTTACATTACAAGCAACATTACAACATTCTCGAACTTTTCAAATCTTTTACTGGTTTACATTTCGCCCAAACAAATTCTTCATAAATGTATAAAGGTCCGCAGTCTAGTTATAAATTAGAACTAGACTGCACATTTTTATGGAAAATAAAATTCTTTCTAGGCGATTATATGCAACACAAGTTAAATGAAAATGTATTCCTTCTTTTAATAATTTGAATAGGTCAACAATAATGTAACAACATGCTTAAAATTGTTTAATAATTTCACAGTTTTCCCCCACTTATTTCGGTCATAAAAGTATAAAATGCATAAACTCTACTTAAAACTATCAAAAAATGGTAATTACGCGATACTATCATGAAACAGTATTTATTTCCTTCAAATTATTTATACAACTTTTATTTCTTCCTCGCAAAAACATGTTTTACCGGAAAAATTGCAATAATACAACGCTGAGTATTTATGAATTCTTTCGACGATTTATAAAATATGCTACAGTAATCGGTAATTGTTAAAGGTAATCATCGCATCAGAAAATATTCATGTTATTTATTATGTATAAATCCCGATAACGTTAAAAATATTTCCGCAGCAGCAGGTTCGATACTATTAATTTTCATCGTAATTAATTGTTCCGGGGTGCGATAATCGATCACGCCTCGACACGGCGCAATGATTTATCGTTGACGTTTTACATTTCAATCTCGAGTACCCGCATACAAGAGTAATCAGGTACGGAGAGTGATTTCTTCCCGTTTCAGGGTGAAAGACTTCAATCTATCACCACCTCGCTTCCTAATTTTCGACTACTCGTACACAGACCTTTTTGGTGGCCTCGCAAATTAAATTGCGGATCACAGGTTAATGAATACGATCTAGTGATCGTAGTTTCCGTCGAAAATGTAATATCGCACCCATATTCAATCAAATTAGTTACATCTAGATTCTAATTATTTAATAATAATGGTATATATATGTATAAGAAATATAATAAAATCATATTCGTACTTGGTTAACATTTCAACTCTATAGTGGTATATTTTTATATGACTTCATATTTTGAAACAGTATGAAATAAAAATACAGAATGTCAGAGAATCATACACTAACAAAAGTAAGGATAAACATTCACAACCACGCATGAGTATAATACAGAGGCCAAAATAATATAATTAAATAATGTAATGTAAATAATGTAATGTAATAATGGCCAAAAGAGGTTCATTTCAATTTGTCGACATAATGTTGTGTTTAGTGCAGTATTTTTGATTTTACTTATTATTATTTATTCATTCCAATTTAATTAACAAAATACACAGCTCAATCGAATAACACAATGTTAATTAACAAATTACAAATTTTCTATTATAACACTTGAAATTTAGTTTTGAATTAAACATAGATTCATTATGTATTTTTACATAAACAATAAAAAAAATTTTATTATAATACATACTTAGTTGAACCTTCTTTGTGTTTTGTAAATTGAAATATTCTGCATGGAATTGATTCGATTAATTTTTATAATGTCACTAATTTAATTTCGGACAACTCTCTAATCCCACTTTTGAAATCTGAAACATTGCTATACTGTTTTCCATTGTTGTATACTTTTCATGCTAATATTTCCCAAAGATTTTCAATAATATTATATATAATACAAAATATAATATAATATATAATATAAAATATAATACATAATTAAAACAGAATATATATATTAATTAAATTAAAACAGTATATATATATATATATATATATATATATATATATTAATTAAATTAAAACAGTATATATATATATTAATTAAATTAAAACAGTATATATATATTAATTAAATTAAAACAGTATATATATTAATTAAATTAAAACAGTATATATATATATATATTTATTAAATTAAAACAGGATATATATATACCGGGTGGTTCACGAGAAACAGGCCACCTGAATAGCTCTATTAGGATTGGAGACAGAAGATAAAATTTGTACAATAAAAGTTATACTGATGAAGGGCAAATATGGTGATATAAAAAATGTTCCGATCGTAGTCGTTTTCAAGGCCTATTGAAGGTCATCGATGATTTTTAAATATCACCAATAGTATTCTTAAAAATATCAAATACGTCTACTTTTATTTTTCTGATCTGATGTGTATTTCTCGAGATATCCCCCATTTTCAACAATCAAAAATTTTCAGGACTTCCTGTATGGGGTTTGAAATCTAAATGGGGCTAAGAAAAATTATTTTATACTTTTTAGTCCGTTTTAAAAACGTGGTATTTTTAAAAAAATATTTCTATTTACATAATTATTTTCTGCTTTTTAGTTTTGTATATGTGAAATTTTTCAATCGATTTTAAATATTTTCATGAATTTATAACAGAGACATGTAATAAATTGATAAATAATACTTTGTACACACCATACTGAGCTTCTTCGGTACGAAGTAAGTCAGTGGAGTGGGGATGAGTCGGAGTGGGAATGTATAGTGGAGTAGAGAGCGCTGTCGGGCGGAGTGAAGATTCCCTCTTCCACCCTCTGGAGGTGGGGCTGGAGGGTCGATTATTATGTTATTAAATAACATTTTTAAAAATATCAAATACGTCTACTTTTATTTTTCTGATCTGATGTGTATTTCTCGAGATTGAAAATAGGTTCTTCTTTTACTAAAATGACGATTGCCAGACGGATTTTTGGCGCGTAGAATAAAAAAATTTTATCATTTCAATGTTGCGCACTACCTTACCGACTTGTACTTTATGTTCGTGCTGTGCGCATGCGTCATATATATATATATATATATATATATATATATATATATATATATATATATATATATATATATATATATTCTGCAAATTAATGTAAAATGTATAGAAAATTTCAATTGTTAATCCAACTGAACCAATATCTACAATGGGAAGATTATGCGATAAGAATTAATTTGGATTAGGTTAACTCGAAAAGTTTATTTATTATTTAGTTATATTATTATTTATATGATTAAAGTAAATTGTGGTTACGACCGTCAGGCCGGCCCGACCACGCATACGACAATCCAGGAGTAGTCTTTAAAATTTTCAAGTTTACCTTATATATGTATTCCTTTAAACTAAAGAGGATTCGTTTGTGGATGTTATATGTGAATTTTTATCGTACTGTGAGGTGAACTAGGTTGGTGATGATCCGTTTTTACAACTAATTGAAGATATTCTATATAAAATAGAAAAACTCCTAGATCAAATTTGTGTATTTTTTCTGGAGAATCCAAGTCCGCGATGAAAGATGGGAGTTCCAATTTCAGTTTTTTATCTACCCCCACTTCCACCCCAGGGGGTGGCGGTGGGGGGTCCAGTTTGGTATCATTGGATGTCCCCTTTCGCGACGAACAACTTTCATTACCCACTTGTTTTTATCCGATGCACAGTTCTCTAGATATTTCAATGTCTTTAGATAAAATGACCACCGTGTATATTACAGGGTGTCCCAAAACTAATGTAGTAGCGGAAAATGTGAGGTTTCTTGGGTCATCTGAAGCGATATTTTCCTTCACAAAAATGGCGTCCGCGGATTTGTTTGGGAGTTATTATCGAAAAACACAAACCAATCAGAGTCTTTACGTGGTGTCGCGTGAAGTTACACTTATTTTGGGACATCCTGTATGTACTGTTTTAATTGTTTCCCGCGCATAGTTAGTTTATTTTTAATTCCACATATGTTTTTTTAATTAATTTTTATTGTACATTTTAGAAATCGCACAGTACTACGTTAATGTGAACATTTTTGTTAGTAAAGTTGAATACTACTCTGGATTTTTAAACTCGTGCTTCATTCGATTATTAATCATGAATTCTGAAATATAATGTTTTGAATGTTTTCCGTTTCGATAGATACGTAATCGAATTTTAAACAAACTGAGAAGCATAATTACTAATGGAAACGATAAACTATATCGTATTAGTCGCAGCAATAGCTATAACGAAATAACTATTTCAGTTGATTCGAGATTAACCCGTATCACCGATAACTCAAATAATCTAATTGTTAATAATGGAACCAATTTCGCAAGCCCCGATTGCGTACTCTTGTAAAAATTGTGTAAAAAGTGGAAAGGTACTTATTTTATTCGAGTAATTTAACTAAAAGGTCAACAATCAGGCAGTTCAACAATTGTATTCTGATGATTGATCCTCTTATATTACGTTGCAACGTAATCTGCAAATAAATTTAAATCTTTTATGCAAATTTTTATGTTAATCCGCGCGCAAATGTATTTTCAAGTATTCTGTATGTATGAAAACAGGGCAGGCATAAAAATGTTGAATAACGCGAATATATTATGTCAAATGGAATCACGAATTTCTGCAATATCTGTCATTTGAAGCGGACGGTAACTTTTTAAACTTTGCACATATTCAGGAGTTCGTACAAGTTGGAAAAAAAAATTATATCCCGCACTCGGTGTATATTATTCCTTTTAGCATTCAACTGACATACACTAAATATTCATGTGTCTGCTTTTAAGAAATATTTTTCAAACGTCATTAAGTAAATTGGAATGCAGTTTCGTTTGAATGTAAATCTTGTACTCTACCACTGACGACAGATTTTATATTCCGCAGATTTTGTATTGTGTATATTCATGTGCATCTATTTAAAGCTAAGCGGAACAACCATTTTAATCGTATTAATGCACATTACACTGTATGTTTCTTTCACTTTGCAGATTCTTCAAACGGGGAAATAAATGTATGATTGAGTTCAATTTTATATTATACAACGGACGGTGAAAATGAAAATTGTAATAAATATCCACATTCGAATTATCAGAGCTGCATAAATGTTTATGGAAAAGTGAAGCTTTTAATGTCCGTTGCAGCAGAAAAAATGATACATATTTATTTCTCGATGTGACTTTTATGTGAAATAATTTATGTTGTTTTTCGTCATCACTTGATGATATGTTTGGTACATTTTTAGTAAAGTTTGACGAAATAATGTAAGGTAAAGGTACTAGTAATTGACCAGTTAAGAAAAGTTTTCCACGCGAACAATAGTAACCACTTACTCTGTCATCAAATAGCGAGAGTCGATGCCTGAAGACACTCTTTAAGTCACCTAAATTAAGCACCAAGGCCACTTTAAAAAAAAAGTTCATTTATACAAAGAATCATACTTAAAAATTCTGTAATTGCTTCAGAAGTTGATCACTCTTGAAAATGATAAAGTAGTAATTGACCTCTTATTCGTTAGTAGTTGACCACTTATACTAGAAAGAGGGTTGAAGTAATAATTTTGTGTTAAAATTTGTTTCCCTTACATTTAAACATACAGTAGTTGTTACTTTGAAAATTGTATTTCATTTTATTTTCTAAAGGTTCTTTTGTCTCATTTTTCTTACAGACGCAATTTCAAAAATTGTCTTGAAAATGGTGCAAATCAGCATCGAAACGTCGATTTTTTTTTATTAGCAAAATTGCTTACTGATTAATTTACTTTGTTTTTTCTAATGATCGAACCGTAGCGCCGAAATCATTTATTAATTGTTATAAGCAATAATACGATCGATATAAACTATTTTAATTAAAGTAATAATGTTGGGAATCATTTTACTATCATTCAGTTTCAACAATTACCAGCACAAAAAACAAATCAATTCCATAAAAAGTTTAATTAGGAACAGAGTAGACGTTGTGAGTTAATACAGAATAGTATAGATAAAAACCAACAGATAGTATGGTATCCAAGGTTCACTTTCATCAAACGTGTACAGCTTATAAAAATCTTATTTTTTATGTTTTTCTATAAAATGGTCAACTATTCGTACATGGTCAACTACTGGTACCTTTACCTTAGTGATTGAAACACATTATGAAACTATTTAAATAATGTAGTGATTGAAACAAATTTGATTGACAATTTATGTAAAAACTAGACAAAAAACAATAACTAGACTTAGAATTTTTATACACAATAAAAACTGTCGGTATTTATTTAAACATTTCACCATTGTCATTTAACACTTTACCTGTTCCGCAAAAATAAAAAAAGTGGCGCAGAAAATTAATATTATTGATGAATAATAGCTTTTTATTCTAAAACGACTAAAGGAACAAAACAAAACAAGTGGAAATTTTATAAAGATAACTTTTACAAAGAGACCCCCCGCTCTGTCCCTCACGGATTTAGTTCAGACTTTACAGAGTTATAGATCTCGTTCCCCTGATTACGAAAACACCCATTATAAGCGCAGATGGTCGATAGTTTCCGAGTTATTTGCAATTAAAGTTTCATAACCGTAACAGTAAAGGTTAGGTCAGATTTTTACCAAGCAGTGGCGTAGCGTAACAGCAGCGAGCTGAACTCGCAGGCCCCTGTTCGAATCCCTTCGTGGTAAATTATTTTGTATTGTTTTTATTTCATGGAAAATGCATTTTCAATGTTAAATAAATTTTAAATAAAATATCTTTATTCGCTAAAGGACTAATTGAAAATAACACTTATTATTTTATAGAAGAAACACTAGATCTATTACTATATATACAAAAGATAATAATTATAAAACAATAATAATATTAAAATAATAATACATAAAAAACAACAAATATAAATGTAAATACAAATACAAAATAGAGTAAATGCAATGAATAGTAGAGCGGTTAATGTGGCTTGCTATCACGCTTCCTGTAGTTTGTGTTGGGAATTTCTTTGTCGATTGTGAATCTTTTTCCTTCGTGCTTACACGTACAATAAAACTCACTGCTAGTTAAAGCAATAAGAATATATTTATTATTCAATACGTGCAGTACGCACAAACTAAGATATAATAATACTGTTGAATTGCGATAGTCTAACATGGACGACTCTCTTATTCGGACTGATTCAAAAAATTCTCTCTTACTACTGCTGCCGCCGCTGCAGCCGCTGCTGCGCGCGCATTCTAACCTCTTACTGCTAATTTCCCTATGCAACACATAATGTTAACATTTACATACTAAATTTACTACGCGACACATATAGCATCAGTTTGTACGGTTATGAAACTTTAATTGCAAATATCTCGAAAACTATTGGGCGTCTGCGCCTATAATGGGGTATTGTGCTAGGCTAGCACAACTCAGATATATGATTATATGCTGTTTGGATAACTGTTTCTTACTTAAATGTTAATTAGTTGTCAAAAACGTTTTTTGGCTGTAACTTCTTTATTTATAACTTTTTTAAAGTAATACTTTAGCACAACTTAGCACAACTTAGCACAATTGAGAAAATTGAAAAAAGTGCAAAGTGGGGGGCTAGTCAAAAAATCGTTTTTCTCAAATTTTCATCTTATTTTTCATATTATAATTATAATATTCGAGCACAATATAGCACAAACATAGCACAATTCAGCACAATTGTTGAAATTGTTTAATTCAACAAGTGGGGGGGGCTAACTTCTATTAGGCCCCAGCCGGAGGGGAAAGTTCCTCCAGATTCCTCCATTTGGCATCTCTGAGCAGAGGGTCTCGCTCACCCAAATACGTCGCACAGTGGGACAAACCGATTAATTCTGTGTTAAAAATAGAACTTTGGTAGAAATGAGATAGAGCGATGATTTTGTTTTAATTAAAGCTGAAATGTCGCAGAATATGGGGAAAATAGGGGGATTATGGTATGAACGATCTTTAACCTTGAAAATCTGTGTTAAACTTGCAGAATTTCAAGAAAATTCTGGTTTGTTCAATACCATGCTCGGATAGATGTTTTTTGACATGCTATACATCATTCCTTGTAGACTTCGTCACGCTGATTTCAAATCTGGCCGTAAAATTTGACTTCCACCTCAGGATTTTGCAAAAAATCGAATTTTTTTTAAACTACTGAAGTCACGTTTTCTTTGAAATGATTTTATAACCAACTAGTTTGTAAGTACATTATATTCTCACTGTCCGACGTATTTGGGTGAGTGAAACCCTCTGCTGTCTAGTAATAATTTCTAACAGTTCTCTGTATCTCGATCGTCAATTATTCATAACTAAATTTAATGTTATCGGCGCACTGGGTCGATCAATTAGAACAATAAGCAAGTTTGCAAAAATATTACATGAAATTAAATTCGACGTTTCGGTCTCAGTTCAGACCATCTTCAGGAATAGAATATTTCAGTATTGCGTCTGTAAGAATTAATCAAAGACAATTTGTAAAACGTGATTTATATAAGCAGAAACTTGAATTCAGAAAACAAAGTGTACACAAACGTACGTGCTCCAAAAAGTATTAATTTAAATTTTTAAAGAATACGGAACAACATGTTGGTTCCATGGTGACATGTGGACTGAGCAAATCTTATAGATTTGAAACGAGAACCAATCAACGAACATAGATCTATGTATTGGCCAATCAATAGATGGCGGCAAATATGAATCCTTTTATAACCTCGCTACAACTGGACTGCATTTGTTTAAATACCAATACGAAAATGGTAACAAAATAATAATCGACATTCAAATAACTGTATGTTGAGAAATAACAAACATACTTTAATTTGGAAGGTGATCACCAAAAAAAATCAAGAAATCATCTCTCTATCTCATTTCTACCAAACTTCCATTTTTGACACAGAATTGATCGGTTTGTTCCACTGTGCTCGACACTGAACACAAAATTTTGCTGATAAAAAATACTGGGACACCCTGTAGACGAAAAACGGTACTCTTGGCCCCACCCGTTTCGTTGTTGGAGCCGCTGCGAGCCGAAAGGTTGAGAACGTGGAGCGTAAGTGAGTAGAACGGCAGGGTTAAGTAATTTTCCAATGAAGCCGAAAGCGAAGTAGAGAATATTCCTTTCGGTGCCATGCCGCCGGTTACCTTCGAAAGTCGAGCGTCGTCTGCGCTTCTGCAGTCGCGGTGCGTCACCTGCATTGCCGTA
Source organism: Lasioglossum villosulum (assembly GCA_963971365.1). Classification (NCBI taxonomy): domain Eukaryota; kingdom Metazoa; phylum Arthropoda; class Insecta; order Hymenoptera; family Halictidae; genus Lasioglossum; species Lasioglossum villosulum. Next base: position 21,952,474 of record OZ020502.1, read on the forward strand.
GACTGAGCCGGGATTTTACGTCGTCCCGACGGGTTCCCGAAGGAAGATTGCCACGACGGCGACGACGATGACGTCGGCGACGGACGACGGCGATGAAGAAACCTTCGGCTCGTAAATACGCAAGATATGCCGTAAAGTTTAACGGTTCAAGTTCCATGACGGGACCCGGACGATTCCTCTTTCTCTCCGCCGCGCCGAAAGAGGAGAGCACCAGGTGTCGAAAGTGTCATAAACCCTCGGCCGGAATGGCGGTGATCACGGCCATCAGTCGATAAATTTCGTCCCGTGAACTGATAGTATGCCACGCGACTAATAATTGCTTTCAACTCACTAAATTCGCCCGAGTTCGACAACGCGCGTCCTCCGAAACCAATTTTCCGATCGTTGAATTTCGAATTTCTCGACCGAACAAACCTCGTGTGCTTGCGTCGTTAAAAATTTCCAAAATTGACTTGAAACTTTTTCGCGTTTCGAGGTTTTAGTGGGACTGTCTTTACGAAAGGGTATAGCCGGATAAGATGGTCAACAATGCTCTTGAACAGTTGAACCGAATTGTATCGACGAAGTGTCATTCGATAGGGCACCTAAAAAAAGCATAGTGTGCAAAATTTCAACCCTGTATCTCGATCGGGAGGGTAGTTATGGGGTAAAATCGAAAAATCAGGTTTTGGCCTATTTTCCCTAGTTAATTAAGTTTAAAAATTCTGAGAAAAATGTGACATATGTAAAGTATCCAAATGCATAATTCGCAATTGGTTTCAGATTTTTAAATTGAAAATTCTGCTTGTAAAAAATCAAGAACCTCAAAAAAATCGAAGAAGTGCAGATTTCACATGGAAGTTCTAGAGTGACAACTTTTATATTTTTACAGTAGCGATATATTGTTATTGGTATGGTTCATGAATTTTTTCAGATTTTTTGGTTTACTGCGCCGTTGTCAAAAAAAATAAAAACCGATTTTTTCGACGTTTTTTTCGCGAAGAACTAAGTTAACCTAAGTCTATCAGGCTCTGATAAACCTTGAAAATTTCTAAAAAATAATTAAACTATGAAATCGGCTTGATTAGTATTTTTATTATGTCAGCCTATTAGATCTGGAAGTATTATAGTAGAAAGTATTATAGTAGGAAGTATATACTAGGTTCACGCCTGGTATATGGATACTTTTTTTTTACTGGATTGATTCTTTTTTTTATATCTAACTGTATAATAATCAATGGTATTTTTGTAGATTTCTTTTATAAGCAATATTTAAATATTTAAAACATATTTTAAGGTAAAATTTTAAGAATGGCATTCGTACCGTCGGTTGTTGCTCGCACGTGGCAGCAATTATTTATTACCTCTCACGTGCTCGATACCTCTAAAAACTTATAAGACCTGTTGAAATATTGAGAAAGATTTTTTTCTCATTCAATCAATTCAACCAAGAAGAAGTGATACCGGTAATTAATGAAGATATTGACGAAGACTGAGGAAATCACATGATGAAATATTGAAACATGCTTTTACACAACGGTATGGTTCATACACAATAATTGCTGTTCCGCACTAAAGACGAGGTACCATAAACGAATAATTCAAAAGAATAGTATTACAATGAATTTCCTCTATAACGGAGTATTTAAAACTCGAAGACACGTATAGATTCACTGCAGAAAATATTTAATACTACCAGAATTAAGAAGAGGCATAAATAAAAATTGATGATAATAACAATTGTTCCAAAATTTTTTCCGAATTTGACCTTAAAATACTGTTTAAATGTTTAAATATTGCTTCTAAAAGAAATCTACAAAAATACCATTGATTATTGTACATAGTATTTTGTTTATTGTATTATTGCACATATTGTACATAGTAAAAATACTAATCAAACCGATTTCATTGTTTAATTATTTTTTAGAAATGTTCAAGGTTTATCAGAGCCTGATATACTTAAAAAATAAATAGAACGTTATAATTTTAAGGTTAACTTAGTTCTACTCGGAAAGAACGTCGAAAAAATCGGTTTTTATTTTTTTTTGACAACGGTACAGTAAACCAAAAAATCTGAAAAAATTCATGAACCATACAAATAACAATATATCACTACTGTAAAAACATAAAAGTTGTCACTCTAGAACTTCCATGTGAAATCTGCATTTTTTCGATGTTTTTGAGGTTTTTGATTTTTTACAAGCAGAATTTTCAATTTAAAAATCTGAAACCAATTGCGAAGTATGCATTTGGATACTTTGCATACGTCACATTTTTCTCAGAATTTTTAAACATAATTAACTAGGGAAAATAGGCCCAAAACTGATTTTTCGATTTTACCCCAAAACTACCCTCCCGATCGAGATACAGGGTGGAAATTTTGCACAGTATGCTTTTTTTTGTTGCCCTATCGAATGACACTTCGTCGATACAATTCGGTTCAAGGGCATTTTTGACCATCTCATCCGGCTATACCCTTTTCAGTGTTCATAGAAACTCGTACGACAGTTGATTTCGTCGGAGCTAGCGTAGCGAGCCATCGATCAAATTGGAACAGTTAAATGGCAGCTAAAATGAAGCTGAACTGCCGGGGGCCCTCCGATAAAGCGTTCACGCCGGAGAGATCCAGTTTAGAAACCCTTGCGTGCCAACGAAAGTACATCGATCGAGATTTATGCAGCCGGAGCATATTGGATGTTCATCCCACGATGGATAGAAAGCAGAGCGTGGGAGGTCCAATTTTAGGAACTTCTTTCTTCGGCGTAGTAACAAGTTCGCGGTAAAGGGCTCTCGACAATGGTGAGGGCTATCGATTTAGATGGTACCGGCAGATTGCTGTTTTTCAAAAAGCTGAAATAACCCAACATGGCTGGAAGTACCACCCTGGCACATATCCACGTTGAACACTAGATCGTATAGCGTAGGGTTTTATGGAAAATAATTGATCATTACAGGAAACATACAATATTTCTTATTCGTTTTATAATCTGCGAGTTACCGGCGTACGGACATTGTTTAACATCCATCATCCAAATAAAAGTCTATTTTATATTACACTAGCTTTCCCCCGCCACGCGTTGCTGTGGCACAGTATTTTTTAAAAGCATGTAGCTATTGAATGTGTTTGTGATCATCTATTTTGTTCAATTCAATTTCGCTTTTCACGTTGCTCTGTATTTCTCTCTCTCTCTCGCTCTTCTTGCTCTCCTCACTCTCCCTCACTGTCTCTCGCTATCTCTGTCACTCGTTCTCTCTCTCTCCCGCTCTCTGTCGCTCTCTCTCCCTCTCCTGCTGTCACTCTCTCTCTGTGTCTCTTCCAGATTTTTCCTAAAACCTATCGTTCCAAAGCTACATCTGTTTAAAAAGTGGGTAAACCAAAAAGTTCAAGAAAACTTGTTGGTTTTAGAAAGCAGGATCTAGGATCTTAAATAAAACGCGTTATTGAAATTAATTCTTGCAAGTGTTCCCTTAGCCTCTTCGAGATCGACTGACTAACCGACTGCAACGGGAAGAAAAGGAACCCGGGTCGGTTGGGGCCACGGACATATGGACTGTGCGTAAAGTAGACTTCTGGGCGAGAGGGGGCTCCAAGCGTGCGGGGAGGGATGGTTGACTGCTGCCATATTGCGTTGTTGAACTACTAGTGTTGCCATCTATATAAGGGGGTACGGTAACCATGGATCTAGTGTATACATCAGTGTAACCAACCTCCACGCTGAAAAACAGTTCGGCAACAGTGATGAACATACATTTGTATCAATCTAACGCTAATTAAACTAAGTTTCGCTATCATTACAAGTTTTTTTCTTTTTGTCAATATCTTTATTGCTATTAATGGATCCGAGTGACTTCAAGCCCTTTATATTTTTGTCGTTACGAATCTCCGCTGACAGTTCTCCTGACTAGGCGCCATCTCTGCTAAACCAACTGAACTAAAATTGGTTCTAGACTTGCTTTAGAATATGTCTGTATGAACGAAATATGGGGAAGTTGAATGCAATCACGGGAAACGGCTTTTCTTCCTCATACGAGCATATTTTGAGCTGAGTGACGGCTCATTGTAAAGAGGAAGGTTGATCCCGCTTCGCCCTGGTCATGATTTAATTCAGAAAAATCGTTTTGTATTAGAAAAATACATGGGAACCTCAGGGTGGTCGTCTCGACTTTTTCCCCTACTTGGGACGCTCATATTATTAAATATAAACATAATCTCATTATATCATGACCAGGGCGAAGCGGGATCAACCTTCCTCTTTACAATGAGCCCTCACTCAGCTCAAAATATGCTCGTATGAGGACGAAAAGCCGTTTCCCGCAAACACTGTTTTTACTTGCTTTTCTAGTAATATTCTAGTAATATCCATGGGTGACCGTACCCCCATAATGATGCGGGAACATTTAAAATGTACAATTGAATCACGTATATTCACCGTGACCCATTACAGACCACGTGCTACAGAGTGGCTACAGACGCTACACTAGTATTTAAAGTCGCCTATAGAGCGCACCACATACAGTTCATGCCAAGATGGCCGACGTGGTTGATACCCCTTCCGTCTTTTCAAGCCCCCCCCCCCGCGCTTTACGCACAGTCCATATGTCCGTGGTTGGGGCTGACGGTCCTTAGCTTTATCTGAGTTTTAACACATGGCCTTTGAGTGTTGTATTACCGGTATCTTTTGGGTCTACGGGTCCCGGCTTAGGAAATAAACATCTGACCTTCGGTATCTACGTTTACGTGCAACAGGACCATAGTAACGAAGTATTAAGATTTTTGCCATTATATCAATAAAACTGCACACATTTTGTGTTATAACTCCTACATGATGCAACCTACACAATCGGCACATAGGCTATTTTGAAAGAACTCGGCGCGCTGAATCCAATGAGTTTTCCAAATGAATATACAGTGGGCAAAAAAAGTATTGGCACACTCTTAAAAAGGCAATAACTTTTTAAATATCGTATTATACGATTTGAATTTTTTTGGGAAGCTAGAGCAATTAGTTTGCCACAGGATGCGAAAAAAATGTTGTCAAAAATTGCAATTCATCGGAATTGTAGCAAAAATAATAAAAGTTGCATTTTACAACTTTTTTATGTGGGCGAATATTGAAAATTTTAAAAATGCGTTTTGTAGATCTGTGTCAGTTATATGCACTGGTATAGTTTCATCGAAATCGGTTGATGCGAAAAAAACGACAGGCATTGAAAGATGTAAGAATCTGCAGTTATAGGTCGAAAATCGTGAAAATGAGAAATTTTTAACATATTTGAACGTTTATAGCTCATTGCAACGTCGACCGATTTTGACGAAAGGGTCTAGCAGATTAAGAATAGTGAACCGGCCCCCCTGGATTTTTATTGAAATTGTGTGGAAGACATTGGTTTTAGGTTGAAAGGTAACCCGCCAAAATTTCAAGTCGCTAACCCTTCATATGAGGATTATATTAGGGTAAATACCTTTAACTATATCGTTTTTTTCTCGGTTGTTAATTAAGTTATTCAGATTTAAAAAATACGAAAATACTCGCACTAGATATTTAAGTACTGTATGACGTGTTATATCAGTTTCATTTCCATGAAATGAAAAAATTGTATAGAAAAAGAATTATTCTATGTCTGAAGAAATATTTAATTTTTGAGTTAAAATAGCTCCAAGTGCAAAGGGTTGAACGGGACTGCATGTTTTCATTACGTCAATCTCTCTCTTTCTCTCTCCCTCTATTATTCTTTTCTTGTTTGGTTTATGCTTGATTTATGTTCGCACCCACTTTAAAAAGGAATCATTTATTTAAAATTGAACGATATTATCTCGTTTCGTCTCTTTTATATTTAGATAGTATAATCAAACATTTTTCAAAAATTACCATTTCGTCAGAATTACGAAGAAAAAGTGAGTCACGACTTTAAACTTTTTTATCTCATCTTGTAATGGAAAATAATATGCCTTTTGTAGATCTGAGTATGTTACTCCGCATTTCTTGATGGGCGGTGCAAGCGAGTATGAAGTGATTCAATTAGCAAAAAAGTAGAAATAAGGAACAACTTTTTCTTGGTTGCTGCATCATTTTCGAGAAAATCGAGTTTGTAAATTCGGTGGTTATGCGTGCTGTCGAATAGCAATCGGCTGACGCGTCTGATCATGACAAACTAATTCTACTTCGTGTCAATGCTAGGACACGTAAATCCGAGGTACTTTTAAACTCGAATTTTCTTATAAACGAAGCGTCCACTGAAAACATGTAATTCGTTATATAGAAGAGAACTGGTTCAGATACATTTGCACATATTAATTTACACATTTCATAAATATAATTATTCAGTCGATAATCCAGTTTCAACTGGAAACATTCAAATTCGTTTTAAAAGCATTAATATGCGATTCATATTATTATTAATGGTATATAAAAGATCTCAAAGTATGAAATCATAGAAATATACCATTAAAAAGTTGAAATATTAACCCCTTGCCTTACAATTTCTTGTCTGACTCATGACGAAGATTCTGATAAAAATGTATGTTAATAATTTCCTTCGAACTGAAATAAAATTCTATTTTGATTTAATTAATATTCAGTTATTAAAGAACATATAGGTATACAATTCATATCAACTTTCTCCTGTTTTAGGAAATTGCAATCTACAAAAATGTTCTAATCATTGAAACCGTAATATAAATCGTAGGACAAAAGGTTAACGAAGATAAAAATTCACAACCACATATGGGTATAATAGAGGCTCTGAAATTCGTCTCATATAACAAGATAGCGTACGTTTATGCAAAATAAAAACTTTTTACCTGTATTGCAACAGACCGAAGTGATATAGAAATTTATTTTATTTCCTTATACAGGGTCGTTATCTTCTAACATGTCGACCTCAACTAACTCGTAGGCTTTTCGTTGCACGCAAAAATGTTTCAAACGAAAGTTTTTTATTACCTTACTTTTTTATTGAGATATTTTCATATTCGGATAAATCATAAAATTTTGCATAAACAACTATTACACAAAGTGGGATTTTAAATGAATTACTGACATATGTTTTGAACAAATTTTATTTCAAGCGGTGTTCGAAGTGCTGTCCATTACAGTCAATGCACTTCGAACACCACTTGTAATAATTTAAAAAATATCTCGATAATTATTCATTTGAAATCCCACTTGGTGTAATATTTTTTTTACGAAAAATTTGATGATTTATCCGTATTCGAAAAAATCTATTAGACATTCTATTTAAAAAAACTGAAGGTAACCCTAATATCTCAATAAAAAAGTAAGGTAATAAAAAACAGATTAGAGCATTGTATACCCCCCTAGACACCATGCAACTTTTGTTTGAAACATTTTTTCGTGCAACGAAAACCTTACGAGTTATTTGAGGACGTCATGTTAGTAGACTCACCCTGTATATTTAATAGATTGAAAATAGATTAATGTTATGGAACGATAGAATATTAGACAAATATGGTATAAGAAGTAGTGACATTATAGACAAGTATTAATGAAACGATCAATTGTTTTGCATTTCACCAAATATTATATTAAGTAATAAACTCTTTATTTGTGTACAAGAAAATTATATGGAAATTTCATTAGCATAACAAAGTAATAAAAACAAAATAGTAATAGATTCCGTACATTATGGGAAACAATTATTTCCATACCCATTTTTGAGGACTATTTTCATCCCTTCAAAGGGGATGGTTGAACTATATCTCACATAATGGAAAGAACTATATCTCACAGAAGTTTCATCAAAATCGGTTTGTATCACTTGAATATGTTCCCTTGTCAGTTGATGTTGTCACAAACATACAGACAGACTCGAATTTATTATATGTAGAGATAGAGATTACAGCAGTGTTTATTCTTCCAAAGGTTCCGTAAAGCTTGCTTATATTTAGTTTTTCCTACAGTTAATAGAGCTAAGAGGAAGCTTTTACCGGAGATGTTTTTTTATCAGGTTATATAATTTTCTCAGAATACCTTGCTGCACAGTACCTACTGCAGGAGTTCTCATATCCGTCCACATATGTTACCATTTCCATCCGTTCTCTTTGCTCTTTCGAAGTAAATAACCATTGTACTTCGCTTCACCTCGGAATGAAATAGAATCTGCAGTATCAAAAGCAGGCGACCGCCACCTTTGATATATGACGACCGAACAAAAATCGATTCCGATACCTTTCTCGTTCTCTCATATGCTGCGATAATCCACGTTACCGTGTGCTTTTGATCTTTGAAAGGTATTTCATTTTTGTAACAGTCCTAAGATACATACTTTAACTTCAATTTTAATTTACGTCATCCTTATGCATTTCGGACAAAATCCCTACAAAGATGTATGTTACGTTGTCTCGATGCCCGATAGTATCAGCGAATCGTTGAGTATAGGCGTCCCGAAAGGGAGTTAAATAAATATCAATGAATAGGGTAGAAACTTGCACTTTAATAAAATTAACAACAACTAAGGATTAAAACGAAAGTAAAATAATTCGGAATTGACAACGTGACTGTCTTCGGTGATGTGACTTGTGCGGTCGATAATTTTTACAAGCTGCGATCGCAAATGTCCTTAGTCGGCTGTTCTTCCGTTTATAGCAAAAATCAGAATTCGATGAAATTTTGAAAATAAGTTCTTTTTTTACTAAAATGACGATTGCCAGAAGGATTTTTTGCGCGTCGAAAAAAAAATTGTTATCATTTCAATGTTGCGCTCTACCTTTGCGACTACTGACTTACCGACTTTATACTTTATGTTCGTACTATGCGCATGCGTCATATATACATTCTGGAAATTAATGTAAAATGTATAGAAAATTTCAATTGTTAAACCAAGTGAACCAATATTTACAATGGGAAGATTATGCGATGAAAAGTAAGGGTATAGCAGAATTAGAGCATTTAGTAGCATTTTTACATGTATCAGCTTTTCCGCATACGCGCCGACTTCCCGTTCGCTCCCATCACTAGCCACCGCAAGGGGACTATGTCGCCGACATACTTTATTTTTCTTGACACTGTTCCACCAAATGAGCACTTCTGAGATTTTTATACAAAATAGGTTAGCATCATACCAATATTTTAGAATTTTATGATGGAAGATATAGATATACTCTTCATTGTAGATTTTTTTTCAGAATTTTTTGCTAATTATTTATAGTTGAAAATAATTAATTTTTTGGGAATTTTATTAACTGTCTTCCCCTGGGTTGACACCTACCAAAAAATTATAAAATATTGCTATGATACTAACCTACTTTGTAAAAAAATCTCAGAAGTGTCCATTTGGTTGAACAGTGTCAAAAAAAATAAAGTATGCCGGCGAACGCTTGGTCTGATCAGTATCGGCACAGCGACCGAATCCCCTTGCGGTGGCTAGTGATGGGAGCGAACGGGAAGTCGGCGGTGTGTACGGAAAAGCTGATACATGTAAAAATGCGACTAAATCGTCTAATATATAATAATATTTTAATAATAATTTCAATAGTTTATAATATTTTCAATATTTTACAATAATATTGAAGTGCAAACAATAAAATTCGTTTAGTTTATAAATGCATTAAAAAAAAAAAGAAAAAACAAGAAAAGAAAGTTGAGTTGAGAAGGATTCTGACTCGAGTCCTACGTACCATCGAGCAGAACCTCTAACACCGTGACCATACAACATATTTGTGAAAAGCTTCTGCTTTCTGTTACTTGACAGCAACGAACTAACTTTACACGCATTTTTCTTCTTCAATGTAAGCTATTTCCTAAAATATAATTGTTTAGATTTCCGACTGTAGTCATATATTAGAACATTTGGTCGCATTTTTACATGTATCAGCTTCTCCGCACACGCGCCGACTTCCCGTTCGCTCCCATTACTAGTCACCGCAAGGGGATTCGGTCGCTGCGTCGATACTGATCAGACCAAGCGTTCGCCGGCATACTTTATTTTTCTTGACACTGTTCCACCAAATGGACACTTCTGAGATTTTTTTACAAAGTAGGTTAGTATCATAGCAATATTTTATAATTTTTTGGTAGGTGTCAACCAAGGAGAAGATAGTTAATAAAATTCCCAAAAAATTAATTAATTATTTTCAACTATAAATAATGAGCAAAAAATTTTGGAAAAAATCTGGAATGTAGAGTTTATCTATATCTTTTGTTTGCCGTTTATCCCATGTCGATATCTTTTCTCGTTTTGTAGCAAATTGCATTTAAGTGCGAGGGAATTTACCCCAACATCACCCTTATCGATGTGGGTAGACATTTGAAATTTTACACAATGTTTTTTATACATAAAACTATGTTTTAAGACAGAAATCTGAAAAATCGGAGCGGGGGCCGCTGGACCATGCTTATCCTGCTATACCTTTGGATTAGGTTAACCCGAAAAGTTTATTTATTATTTATGTGATTAGAATGAGTTGTGGTTAGGTCGGGGAGGGGGCGTAGAGCAGACGACAATCTAAGAGTAGTCTTAAAAATGTAAGTGTACCTTATATATGTATTACTTTAAACTGAAGAGGATTCGTTTATAGATGATATGTGTGAATTTTTATGGCGCAGTGAGGTGAACTAGGCTGGTGATGATCCCTTTTTACAACAAATTGAAGATATTCTATATAAAATAGAAAGTCTGTAAGTCGATAAGGTAGAGCGCGACATTGAAATGATAAAAAAATTTTTTTCGATGCGCCAAAAATCCTTCCGGCAATCGTCATTTTAGTAAAAAAAGAACCTATTTTCAAAATTTCATCGAATTCTGATTTTTGCTATAAACGGAAGTTTCGCCTGCTTAGTGTATTTATAATCGAAAGTCTTTGTGGGCGTAAGCCTTGTTAGCTAGTAGCTTAAACCCTAAAACTACGTGGGCGACTACCTTCCTGACCAGTGTCCTCTGCTGGGGTCGGAAATGACCCGAAGAGGTAGTCTCATAAAAGATACTGAGCCGAGGTTCTCTTTGGTAATTACAGTCCCCAACGACTGTACATCAATCGCTATTGAGCGAGAAGTCAGAACCGCGCTAAGTACGTTCTTTTCACGAAAAGCACATAAGGTGAAGTGCCCTAAGTCTGGACAGTCCAAAAGTGATACCTAAATCTGGACAATTGAATTTTAAAATCAATAATTAAGAGATTAAATAATTATATTATACAGGGTGTCCCAAAATTCCCTCAGCATCGGAAAATGGGAGGTTCCTTGGGTTACTTCAAGCACCATTTTCCTTTACGAAAATGTTATCCGAGGCTTCGTTAATGAGTTATTAATGAAAAACACGGACCAATCGGGATTTTCGACGAAATCGGTGTCAAAATCGAAGAACTTTCGATAGAAATGAGATAGAACGATGAAATTTTTTAAAAATTAAAGCTGAAACATTGTAGAATATGGGAAAAATAGGGAGATTACGGTACGAATGTTTTCTAACCTTGAAAAAATAAAAGTTTAACTGTTTAACAATAATTCGACATTTTGGAAAATCCTGAGGTCGTAGACAAATCTTGTTACCAGATTTGAAATCAGCGTGAAAAAATCTACTGAAAGTGATATATAGCATGTTCGAAAAAAAAATTTTCCGCCCGTGGTATTGGCAAAACCACAATTTTCTTGAAATTGTGCAACTATAACGAATTATTTCAAGGTTAAAAAGCTTTCGTACAACAACCGCTATAATTATTTCATATTCTGCAAAGTTTCAGCTTTAATTTTAAGAAAATTTCATTGCTGTATCTCATTTCTATCGGAAGTTCTTTGATTTTGACACAGATTTCGTCGAAAACCCCCACTGTGTGTCGTACCGAACAAGAGTTTCTCGATGATGTAAATCCTCTCCGATTTCGATGAGCTTCGGACACCTTGTCAAGACCACGATTCTGAACAACATTTCCCTGTACAATTTTTGTCTACCAACTTCAGTTTACGAAATATTCGAAATCGGTGAGGACCCACATCATCGGCAACATTACCCGAACTAGAGAAGAAGCATAAACTGATTAAATTAAAAACTAACCTATTCAGTCGTTAGTCCATCTCCATGTTACACCAGTGGAACACGAAACACCACACTTTCACACAACACTTAGCACACTTTTCAAACTCTAAACGATAGCAAACGAAATTCCATACTCCGACGCGGCGCGGAAAGAGTTCCGTGTTCTTCGAGATTCCGCGCGAAACTGTGCTCTCCCCGCGTACAATGTTGTCCATGATGGTAGATTGTTTGAAACAAATAAAATGGTTGCCTTGAAGATATCAATTTTTCGCGAGTCATATGGTAATATTGATTTTTCGAGAATCATAAAACGATGCCATGGACGAGAGACCTCTACAATACCATAATAAAGTCTGAAATTTTTATTGCATTAGGCTAGCCTAATTTGGCTGTTAGGCTCTAATGGGGCGTGGAACGCGTATGAGGCCCGACTGGTTTTTTCAATTAGGTTAACCTAATGCAATAAAAATTTCAGACTTTATTATTGTATTGTAGAGGTATCTCGTCCATGGCATCGTTTTATGATTCTCGAAAAATCAATATTACCATATGATTCGCGAAAAATTGATATCTCCAAGGCAACGATTTCATTTGTTCGCAACAATCTGCCTTCATCGACAACATTGTACGCGGGGAGAGCACAGTTTCGCGCGGAATCTCGAAGAACACGGAACTCTTTCCGCGCCGCGTCGGAGTATGGAATTTCGTTTGCTATCGTTTAGAGTTTGAAAAGTGTGCTAAGTGTTGTGTGAAAGTGTGGTGTTTCGTGTTCCACTGGTGTAACATGGAGATGGACTAACGACTGAATAGGTTAGTTTTTAATTTAATCAGTTTATGCTTCTTCTCTAGTTCGGGTAATGTTGCCGATGATGTGGGTCCTCACCGATTTCGAATATTTCGTAAACTGAAGTTGGTAGACAAAAATTGTACAGGGAAATGTTGTTCAGAATCGTGGTCTTGACAAGGTGTCCGAAGCTCATCGAAATCGGAGAGGATTTACATCATCGAGAAACTCTTGTTCGGTACGACACACAGTGGGGGTTTTCGACGAAATCTGTGTCAAAATCAAAGAACTTCCGATAGAAATGAGATACAGCAATGAAATTTTCTTAAAATTAAAGCTGAAACTTTGCAGAATATGAAATAATTATAGCGGTTGTTGTACGAAAGCTTTTTAACCTTGAAATAATTCGTTATAGTTGCACAATTTCAAGAAAATTGTGGTTTTGCCAATACCACGGGCGGAAAATTTTTTTTTCGAACATGCTATATATCACTTTCAGTAGATTTTTTCACGCTGATTTCAAATCTGGTAACAAGATTTGTCTACGACCTCAGGATTTTCCAAAATGTCGAATTATTGTTAAACAGTTAAACTTTTATTTTTTCAAGGTTAGAAAACATTCGTACCGTAATCTCCCTATTTTTCCCATATTCTACAATGTTTCAGCTTTAATTTTAAAAAAATTTCATCGTTCTATCTCATTTCTATCGAAAGTTCTTCGATTTTGACACCGATTTCGTCGAAAATCCCGATTGGTCCGTGTTTTTTATTAATAACTCCTTAACGAAGCCTCGGATGACATTTCCGTAAAGGAAAATGGTGCTTGAAATGACCCAATTTCCCGATGCTGAGGGAATTTTGGGACACCCTGTATATTCGGAGAACTTAGCTACAAGTAGGTGTGAATATCATTTCATTAAGACATCGATTAAAATTTAAAAATAAATTCAAAGTTCATCTGAAAACAGTATACAAAATAGTCCATTTACATGCGAATCCTGTGCATTTATAGTTCGAACTTTTATTAGAAAAGAAGAGATAATTTAAGCCCTCAGACAAAAAGATTTCAACAAATAATTTTTTAAAAATTATGTTATACTCTATCTTATTGTAATCAGCGTTACTGTAAACGAAAATTGATAAATACAATCGGTTGTATAAATCACGTATTTATTCGGGTAAAGATATTCAACTTTCTACTCAATTGACTTTTTACAGAAATGAAATTGTTCATAGCTTTACGCAGCAATTCAGGTATTACAAAGCGTTGCTTCGGTAGAGTGGAGCTATTATAATTATATTCTCATTTTCAGTAAGTCAAACGTAAAAATTACTAAAAGCTGTTTGCGTTAAATTGTAAACCGTCGACGTTAACTTTAATCGTGTTTACCTTTGTGGAACAGGACAAGCATTACAAACTTTATCGGAACAAAGCAGTTATTATTCTTTTTTCAATGGTAGAATTCCGAAGTATTCATTATTTTCCTCTTTGAAAACGCGTAGACGGTATTTGCTGGGAATGAAAATTTCTTTCTTTCGAAGTGCCTTCAAAAATAATCTTAAAATAGTTCTGGAAATTTCTGTTTGCTAAAAATGGTATGTATTAAAACATTTATTACTTTCCATTGTTTTAGAAATGGATATGGATGTGAAAGAACGTTTCAATATACATTACTGTTCAAACGAAAGAAGCACTCAGTATAATTGTAAGATATAATGACAAATCTTTATGTAGAAATTGTACAATTATTGATTTATTGCATTTAAAGTATTAGATAATCTACAATAACACATATTCTCAAAACTAGTCAATTAAACAGCGGAATCCTTTTTCAAAACTTTCTGTGTTCTTATTTGATTTTTTACGCATTTCTATTATATATGGCCGTGTGTTTCTTCCTTTTGCACAGTAGTGTACGTTTTCCATTGATTTGTTTTTATTCAATGTAGTGCCATATTCGAAATATATTTTACCAGTAAATTGAATAATGAGCATTATCATTATGTAGTCTGCGGATTTTACACATTTATGACAAAAATGAATAGGTGAAATACGAACATTGAAGACATTAAAATTCATAAATATTTTTTTCTCATGTATTAAAGTTATTATATTAATCAAAAAAATACATTCACATCTGTTTTCTGTTTGTTGAACTTAATTTAGAATATTTTTATTTTACACAGATACACAGTCTAATTTTCATCCTCGCAAATAGTCCTCTTTGTTCTAAATGCAAAACCCACTAAAAGAAGTTCGCCTAATGTTTAATTCATTTAAACTACAATAATACTTTATTAATAAAAGTCACATGCTCCAACAACAGGTGAAGATATGCGTCAGAATATCATCATAACATGTACGAATGTTGCCTGGGATGTACTTGTCAGAGTTCAACATTCCTTTAGAGCCAGTTTTCACCAATGTATCGACGTAGACGGTCATAATTTCGAACATTTATAAAATACAGATAGGGTACCTGCACCAGTGAATAAACGGGCACCAGTAAATGAACGCTTTTGTATATTTCAACTTTTAACCCGCACGGCATACTGACGATAAAATTGTGATTAAAGAATTAAATAAATAGGAGAATATTGTTTAATAATTTTGTTCATTCATTGGACTATCGTTGTTCAATTACTAGAATGTTTTGTTCATTGACTGGTATTTTGTATATTTTTTATTTAACGTTTAATGAAGAAAAATAATAATTTCATTTTATTTGTGTTCATTCATTTTTGACAAATGAAGTATAGGAAACCATTTGGCACATATGAGATTCCTTTAATTCACATATTCTTTTTTACACAAAATATCTTCTTGAACAACTTCTTAAATGTTCATTCACTGGTGCAGTTACCCTATTCTGTATTCATATTTTAGTTTTATGCGATTGAAATTTCTGTCCATGACCTTGAATGACCTTGAAGAATTATAGTCACTAATTATAGTCACCTAATGAAAGGAACTATCATTGTAGATGTTTAAAACAGGGTGCTTTCATTTTTAAAAATTAAGGTGACCTTAATATCTATAAAAAAAACTCATATAAAAACGAAAATATTTTTAGTATCGTATGAGCCCCATTGAACCATTTAATTTTGTCCTTGAGACATTTGACGTATCTTTAAAAACAAGAAAAATATTTGAGGTGGCAACGTTAGGTGACTCACTCTGTATACTTGTTAGAAGATTTCTTCCAATACGTTTTTCAAGTTTTATAACGAAATATAAAATAAATTAAATATTGTTTCCTCAATTAGTAGCGTTTGAAATTATATCGAATGAACTCGGGTTGTTTCAAATTTTATGACAAATCAAGTTGTTAATTTTGAAAGTGGCTTAACTCCATTCTTGGTAAAATGACACATATTATTCACCTACTAATTGCTATTATTTTAATAGGAATTGTAAATTTAACTCTCTTGCAGACACTTAAGAAGTGTGACTTACTTTTAATTTCATTGAAACGCTAACTCTTAAATATCTCGATTTAAACTTTAATGGACTTGGATCACTATAAAAATAAAAATATTAGTTCATTTAGTCGATGGTTTGAAATCTACGAAAACATAAACCTTGCGGGATACTGACCACTTGTTAGCGTTCAAATTACGCATAGAAATTTCTTACTTTATCAAAATTAAAGATGACATTAATATCTTAGTATCGATCGTAAATAGGTTTTAAACAAAATTTTTAATGGTATCAGCGCACTGGTTCGATCAAAAACTACTTCTACACTATTTGCAAAATATCACAAAATCAAAATTTCGACGTTTCGATCTATATTTAGATCATTTTCAAGAAATTAATAAAATTTTGCGTCTGTAAATTAACCGACCATTTCTATTAGTACTGTGGAGCAATTAAAGATAACATACTGGGTATCACACTTATGCGATACTCTCAGCCTTCTTTGTTTGAGTTATAAATATTACTGGAAAAAGTTTGTCCCAGGCTGTAGTTCATGTAAAATAAATTGTACGTAATAAACGTCATTACGTTTGCAATCATTTTTAGGAGCTTTCAGAGCCTCCGCTATTAAATCTTTCAGTTTTAAATTGCAATGTCGCTGTACAGGAAAATTTTCATGAAAATCATCCTTTGTCACGGTGTCGTCACTATACTGAAAATTAACTGAAAATTGGTAGAGTTCGTCGTATCGCTCCACTTTGGAAACACATTCGCTTGGCAGGCATGTTTCACGGATTTTATAGGTTAAATTAGTTGAGGATTAGTTGAGAATTCCTGTTCTATTTCCCTGAATATTTCTGTATAGAAAATCAATCACGATAAAAGTCAGTGACTGCTTTTCTTGCTTTATCATTTGCTTAACTTTGTGATTAAGTTCTTTTCGAGAAAGAAGGCAATGCTTGCATCAAGTTATTTTCAAAGCTTGAAGCAACCAACGAATACAATTTAATTTATAATTTTACATTCATATTCGAAGAAACTTAAATTTACTAAAACTGTTCTAACTGTTAGTACATTGTTCAAAAAATCGTGTAAAACACTCTACGGGCCATAAATCGATAATGTTCGTTTTTCAAATGTATTTTTGAACGATCAAAGCTGTAAAAAACATGTTCACGTTACAAATTAATAGATAATTAGAAGAATTACTACAAATTACTACACACTACAAATTAATAGAACTTGAAACTTAAAAATTAAAAATATAAATATATTACTTTAAAATATGAAAATAAGAATTGTTCTACTACACAAACAGATATTATCTTCGTCTGTATTGAACAAGATCTCGTTTATTATAATAAATACTGAATAATACTCAGAGGACAGTACCACAGCCATGTTAAATAGTTATAAGTTATCATAATTAAATGGATATTCTGGGTACAATATTAAGATTGATAATTGGTTCAAATATTCTTTATATTTCTCTCTTTCCTAAGTTTCAAAATCACTTTACAAACACGTTTTAAAAATCACCTGAAGGGTAACAAGAGTACAGGTATTCTCACGAAGAATAAAATTGCGGACAAAATATTGTTTTATAATGAACGTCAACTTTTATTCGATTTATTGCTATCCTTATTAAACAGTGTCCTTCATTATATGAACTCTTTCAGTCAAGAGTGGCAGCAGGGCTTGAAAGCTTTGACTTTTAAAGAATGCCCTATCGTTGATCAATGTCACTGACCATGAAAAGATTAATCCTTCCTACGTGCAATGAAACCAGAATGGCGTTCACAGTTCTGACTTCTACACCTTTCTCCTTTTCATCAACATTTTCCAGTGAAGTAACAACCTCTGTTGACACCGATTGTTCGAAGAATTCAATTCTGTTTGATGTTATTCTCTTCTCGGGATCGAAACGACTATCGGGCTGAATTCGACGTGGGTCAGTGATCGTTTCAAACTGAACCGACTTTTTGACGGATTCGAAAAACGAACAAAACATCTCCACGCTGTTCTACATGTATACAGATATTACATCGAACCCGTAAATCGTGGCGCAAGCGATGCGAAGAAAATTCTATAGCTTCAAATATGCCGAAACGATGGAATAACCTTTCGTTGCACAAAGATTCACTTCAGTACAGGGAATTTCAATATCAATCGTGTACCCGGCGTATCGAACCGATATCTGGTGTAGCTGATTTCTTTGTTAACCGATATCGTATTTCTGTACAGTAGACACCAGTATAATGTGATAGAAAAAACTTTTTAAAACGACTGTATATGCGTGCTTTATGTCGGCATAAATGTACAATAAATCAAGAAAAAAATTGTTTGAAAATACTGTGCATTCACCGCCACAGAAGATATACATATACAGTCGACTGCAAACAAACCATTGTCAGTTTTATTTATCTGCAAAATAAACGCATGGTAAATATACATGTACGATAAATACGTGGCAATGAATTGTTAGCGAATATCTATACAAAAATATTTAAATTTATATAAGCTAATATTTTAATTAATTTAAATGTTTATAGTGCATATAAGGATTTGAACACTAAATACCCGATACTCGAAAAGTTGCCTAAATTCGAAATTCGATAATTTTGTAAAAATTGTCATACTTATTTGTCGTAATTTTTAATTTTATTATAATGATTTCTGTAGTTATGTGTACAGACCCTTATAGTATAGGGTATGAATTTGAAAGCTCAATTTTAACTTATTTATATAAGATTTGATATTTAAATTAATTCTAGAGGAATTTTCTAAGATCCAATTCGTTTAACAAAAATTAAGGAATCCAATTTTAGAAGGCTGGGCTGTTCTTCCGATTATAGTAAAAATCAGAATTCGATGAAATTTTGAAAATAGGTTCTTTTTTCACTAAAATGACGATTGCCAGAAGGATTTTTGGCGCGTCGAACAAATTTTTTTTTATCATTTCAATGTCGCGCTCTACCTTACCGACTTACCGACTTTCTATTTTATATAGAATATCTTCAATTAGTTGTAAAAAGGGATCATCACCAGCCTAGTTCACCCCTCAACGCCATAAAAATTTACACATACAGTGGGTAAAAAAAGTATTGGCACACTCTTAAAAAGGCGATAAATTTTTAAATATCGTATCATACGATTTGAATTTTTTTGCGAAGCTAGAGCAATTAGTTTGCCACAGGATGCGGAAAAAAATTTTGTCAAAAATTGCAATTCATCGGAATTGTAGCAAAAATGCTAAAAGTTGCATTTTACATCTTTTTTATGTGAGCCAATATTGAAAATTTTAAAAATGTGTTTTGTAGTCCACTGTCAATTAAACATATTCTGAAAATTTCGTCAAAATCGGTCGACGTTGCAATGAGTTATAAACGTTTAAATATGTTAAAAATTGCAGATTTACACGATTTTCGACCTATAACTGCAGATTCTTACATCTTTCAATGCCTGTCGTTTTTTTCGCATCAATCGATTTCGATGAAACTTTACCAGTGCGTATAACTGACACAGATCTATAAAACGCATTTTTAAAATTTCCAATATTGGACCACATAAAAAAGTTGTAAAATGCAACTTTTAGTATTTTTGCTACAATTCCGATGAACTGCAATTTTTGACAAAATTTTTTTCCGCATCCTGTTGTAAACTAATTGCTTTAGCTTCCCAAAAAATTCAAATCGTATGATACGATATTTAAAAAGTTATCGCCTTTTTAAGAGCGTGCCAACACATTTTTTGCCAACTGTATCATCTATAAACGATGTGATGTGACTTGTGCGGTCGATAATTTTTACCAGCTGCTATCGCAAATGTCCTTAGTCGGCTGTTCTTCCGTTTATAGTAAAAATCAGAATTCGATGAAATTTTGAAAATAGGTTCCTTTTTTACTAAAATGACGATTGCCAGAAGGATTTTTGGCGCGTCAAAAAAAAATTATCATTTCAATGTTGCGCTTTACCTTAGCGACTACTGACTTACCGACTTTGTACTTTATGTTCGTGCTGTGCGCATGCGTCATATACATATATATTCTGGAAATTAACGTAAAATGTATAGAAAATTTAAATTGTTAAACCAAGTGAACCAATATCTACAGTGGGAAGATTATGCGATGAAAATTAATTTGGATCAGGTTAACCCGAAAGGTTTATTTATTATTTAGTTCTATTATTCTTTATGTGATTAGAATAAATTGTGGTTAGGTTGGGGTTAGGACAATCCAGGAGTAGTCCTTAAAAATTTCAAGTTTATCTTATATATGTATTACTTTAAACTAAAGAGGATTCGTTTATAGATGATAAGTGTGAATTTTTATGGCGCTGTGAGGTGAAGTAGGCTGGTGATGATCCCTTTTTACAACTAATTGAAGATATTCTATATAAAATAGAAAGTCGGTAAGTCGGTAAGGTAGAGCACGACATTGAAATGATAAAAAAAATTTGTTTCGATGCGCCAAAAATCCTTCTGGCAATCGTCATTTTAGTCAAGAAAAAACCTATTTTCAAAATTACATCGAATTCTGATTTTTGCTATAAACGGAAGTTTCGCCGAAGGCTGTTTATAATAAATTTAATTTTAGAGGGACTCTAATAATACATTGATATAAACTTAAGGCTGGTGATGAACCCTTTTTACAACTAATTGAAGATATGCTATATAAACTAGAAAGTCGGTAAGTCGGTAAGGTAGAGCGCGACAATGAAATGATAAAAAAAATTGTTTTCGATGCGCCAAAAATCCTTCTGGCAATCGTCATTTTAGTAAAAAAAGAACCTATTTTCAAAATTTCATCGAATTCTGATTTTTGCTATAAACAGAAGTTTCGCCGAAGGCTGTTTATAATAAATTTAATTTTAGAGGGACTCTAATAATACATCGATTTTAAACTTAATTTTAGAAGAATATATTAATGTTATCGGCGCCCTGGTTCGATCAATTGGAACAATAAGCAAGTTTGCAAAATTGAATTTTAATTCAACATTTCGGTCTACAGTTTAGACCATCTTCAAGAATAATATATCTCATTATTGCTGTCTGTAAGGATTATCAAAAATAATTTTTAAAACTTGATTTATATTAACAAAGGTGTGAAGAAAACCAAATTCAAAGACATAGTATGTTAAAACTTACATGCTCATAAGAGTATTAATTTACATTCTTAATGAGTATTGAACAACGTGTTGGTTCCATGCCGGTGACATGTGGACTGAAGAAGTATTATAGATTTGAAACGACAACGGATCAGTGAAAATCGATCTTTGTATTGATCAATCAATAGATGGCGTTAACCGTGAAACATATCTTAACCTCTTTTTACCATAACTGCATTGTTTAAATACCAAAATAAATTTGGTAACAAACTAATTAAGTTGAATTAAATTTCATTCAATTTTGCAAATTTGCTTATTGTTCCAATTGATCGAACCAGGGCGCCGATAACATTAATATATTGTTATGAACAAGTGACGATCGAGATACAGAGAACTGTTAATTTTAGAAGAATTAGAAATTGCAATAGGATTTGACTACGTTGCCTTATTAATCGTCCACATGTGAGTAATTATAAATACCTAATAAAAATCTAATTCTCTGCTAAGAAATTGGAATTTAAGTGGTATACAATTCGTGCGATTTAAGGGTTGAAACAGAGTTAATGAAACTGTGACACGTCTAAAAAAAGATGTTGTCCCGAATTTCCGAGCGAGTTCGATGAGGATACTAACGACTACCGAGATAATTGTTCACTGTATGGAACACGTAAAATTACTTTAGCGAATTTTTGCGTTCTGGCGAATGCAATTAATTGCTGTCAGCTGGCAATCATCAATCAAGGGACGGAACGTGTACACGTAAATACGCTTAAGAGAATTATGACGTAGCAGCGTAATGTCCGGCTATTTTCGAGATTTCAATTGGCAACGGTGCAATTCGTCGCTTTGACACGGCCTGGGCCAGTTGTTACAACGCGAACAGCTCCGCTGCGCAGCGATCGCTCGTTGAATTCAGAATAAATAATCGGACTACGAGCGGATCCGGTCACGAACTATCCGATATAAAACACTTTATTTCGCCGACGAAGGGAGGGCAGGAGATTTTTAGCGGCAAATACACGGCTTAAAGCAACATTACCTCGGGAAATACGAGCGGAACCGGTACAAGCGCACCTGTCTCACTCGTCTGTCCGCGGCGACGCGATGTAACGAGTTTGTCGTATTTTATAAAATGTTTTGCTGCGCTCCGTGGAGGGGACGTCGTCGAGCTAACAATTTGACAGGGTTAGCCTGCCGAATTTATGGACGACATATGACAACCAAACGGGTATTTTATAGTCACGCGAGAACATTCATTTTAATCCACGTACGATGCGTGTCCGCCATTCGTATTAATATATGATACAAGTGTCGTGCTCGATGTAGCGTCTCGACAAACTATATTAACCCCTTGTACTACGGTTTATTTAACAATTACATTATTGTTATTGCTTTATTTTTCAGTCTTACTGTTGCAACTTTAATCGAAAAATTGTGCCGTGATCTTTGTAGATACGCGATAATTAAATAGGAGCTAATAAACTGTATTTCACTTTGTTCACTTTGGAAATAATATTTATATATATATACAGGGTCATCCGTTTTTAAACGGACAAACGTAAACCAGCTATAAAGAACCCCAAATGGAACAAGTTTTACCCCTGCCACTTTTTTTGTTTCGGCCTTGATTTCTAGAAAATTGCAAAAAACCATAATTTTTTTAGTTCACATAAACTTGAATATCTCGGGACTCCAGTGATGAATCTTGATGATTTTTTCTTTGTTTACTAACTTTGGTTAGTAAAAATGTTCAGTTTTCGAAAAAATAGTTTATGATAATTTTTGAAAAATCTTAAAATTTTGAATTTTGTTAATAGTTTTTTGTTATTTTTTGTCTTGAATTAAACGGTTGATTACGCATAAATCCAAGTTTTTCGAAGTTTTTTCATTCAGGCTCCACGACGTGCCCTATGCCAAAAAAAACAAAGATCCGAAGGCCATTCAAAAATATTTTGTTAACAAAAAAGATGCCCCTATTTATTTTAAACCAAACAAAGGAAAAATCATCAAGATTCATCACTGGAGTCCCGAGATATTCAAGTTTATGTGAACTAAAAAAATTATGGTTTTTTGCAATTTTCTAGAAATCAAGGCCGAAACAAAAAAAGTGGCAGGGGTAAAACTTGTTCCATTTGGGGTTCTTTATAGCTGGTTTACGTTTGTCCGTTTAAAAACGGATGACCCTGTATACTGAGTATTAATAATAAGATTTACAGATAAAGATACGGATTCAATTACACGCGTGTTTTCTTAATAACAACATGAACGGTAAGAGCAAAAGGGACGTTGGAGCGTCTACTATATAGTGACTCCCACTAATATTCAGACACTCTTAAAGAGACGATAACTGTTTTAATATTGTACTATACGATTTGAACATTCTTTTAGAAGATAGAGCAATTAGTTTGCGACAGGATGCGAAAAAAGAATTTTGTCACAAATTGCAATTGATCGGAATTATAAAAAATGAATTTTTAACTTTTTTATGTGAACCCACGTTGAAAATTTAAAAAATACGTTTTATAGACCTGTGTCAATTAAACATATTCTGAAAATTTCGTCAAAATCGGTCGACGTTGTAATTAGCTATAAACGTTTAAATATGGTAAAAATTGAAGATTTTCACGATTTTCGGCCTTCAACTGCAGTAAATATAATGATTCTTGCATCTTTCAATCGTTGTCGTCGCTTTCCACATCAGCCGATTGCGATGAAACTTTCACAGGGCATATAATTGACACAGATCTACAAAACGTATTTTTTAAATTTTCAATATAGGTCCACATAAAAAAGTTGTAAAATGCAACTTTTAGTATTTTTTTATAATTCAGATGAATTGCGATTATTTGATCGTGATGTATTTATAGTAAAATTAAGTTGATGAAATTCAAAGTGGAAGTCGATATATATAAAAATGGATGTTTACTATAAATACATCACGATCATATATATATATATATATATATACCGGTCAACCTGAAACTTGGCACATATATGTATTTTTTCATGGAGAAGGTTTTTACGCTACACATTTTTTTCCTAATTTCCTAACCCTATCCTAACTCGCCACTGTAGATGGCGCTGCAATATATTAACTTCCATACCGTTGAACCTATCGCTATGAAAATTGGTATACATTGGTATTTGAACACGAGGTATTTTATACTGCAAAACACGTACGGACACGTTCGGACACGTTCAAGGTCAAGTCTTCCTGGGAAAAGCATGCACGTGTCATATTACATACCGCGAAAAACCCCCCTCCCCCACGCCTACGAACGAGCTTTGCATCTTTCAAGTCTATATTCATTATTGTAACTATTATTTCAATAATAAATTGTTATTAATGAATTAATAATGGTCCCCAGGGTTATTATATTTTATACCGCGAAACACGTTCAGACACGTTCGATCACGTTCGGACGCGTTAGTCTATATTCATTATTTGAACTATTATTTCAACAATAAATTGTAATTAATCAATTAATAATGTTCCCCAGGGTAACATACTTATGATCAAAATCTAAATTCTTCTCACATTTAGCACGGGCGAAGCCGTGTCAGGGGCTGCTAGTATTTTACAAATTGAAGATGTCAACGTATGATTTCTTCTCTATTAAAATCGTTAAGGGAATAAGTAACGTTCAATTTGGTTTCTATTTCTTGTAATTGATGCAGACAATTTTTATTTTGCATAAAGATCCGCAGTTTAGTAATAACACCAGCTACATCATGATCCGGTTTAAAATTTTGATAACCTCTCCGAGACACCGTTTCACCATTCGAGGGTTTAAATTCCACTTTTCCATTAAAATTAGGAATACAGCGAATTGCTCACTGGCGCCGCTAATACGAGCGTATAATTTTACAGCATGAAAGGATAGCTTTACTTCACAGCTGTTTGAACAAGTAACATGTATATTCCGGTGCAAGAACTACAGTCATTACTTCACCGCGCGGTGGGAAATTTTAATAGGTATGCGCGCAGCGCGTTCAATTCGTCGGAAACGGGGAAAGAAGCAAAATAACAAAAATCAGGAACACAGGTTCGTTGAAATGGGAGTCGCGAAATGTCGTGTACGTGTGAACCGTGAAAGTGTTAGGGTCGCGGAGTTTGATAATCGAGAGCAATTAATTAAAGCCGCGCGCGACAATGCGAGAATTCCTTTCTTTTTTCCGAACAGGACCGCCGACCGAGCCGGACGCGAAAACCACTTCCGGGTGCACGACCACTTTCAACGTCCGGTTATTCGTCCTGCAAAGTTATTAATGGTCAACGCCCGCCGTCCGGGGCTCTAGCGGGCTTTTACCTCGGTTGCTCTAATAACAGTCGCATGAGAAATGAAACATCCGCTCCGGCGAGGAATGCGATAAGGAAACGCACCGGTTTTCAATGCCTCCGTGAAAATGTTTCTTTTCTTGCTTGACCTGAGTCCAGCATCTGAAATGAATGCTCCCTCGACCGAGTGCCGATTACGCAAAGGGTCCAGCAGACTAAGAATAGTGAATCGCCCCCCCCAGAATTTTTATTGAAATTATGTGGAAAACATTGGTTTTAGGTTTAAAGATAATGCCCCAAAATTTCAAGTCGCTAACCTTTCATATAAGGATTATATGAGGGTAAATACCCTTCACTATATCATTTTTTTCTCGGTTGTTAATTAAGATATGCAGATTAGAAAAATACGAAAATACTCGTACTTACGTCCTTCATATCGTATATTTTTTTCACAATTGTGATCGTATTATTAAGGGTAGAAAAAAGTTATTACATTTTTTAGGGGTGTAAATTGCAAATCAACCCTACGAGTGACCACTTTCAAAAAATTCAACAACAATATTCTGTTATCTATCTAATATATACAAAAGTTTCAAGATGGTCGGAGTGGTGGAACATAGTCAAATATTGAAAAACAAATGAAATTACGCCATTGCCATATAGCAATTAAAAATGCTTTATTTTTCACTATTTTTGGAAGAGGATAGCGAGTGAAAAAGAAAGAAAAACTGTATTGTTTACTCGATTGTTAAAAATACCAATATGATGCTAACACTTTTATTAATAACTTTCTCGTGATTATTTGTTTGATTATATAAAATAAGTCGTTTAAATATGTGTTACGCGATTTTCCTTTTATTTGACGTTGCATAGCCTAAAAAAATGTTGAACCTGGAAGAGCCACAGGAGGATTTCACCTGCATGGTTCCAGTCGCCAAATGTGTACATAATGTACCAGGACTGACCAGACCCACCAGGGCTGTGAACTGTGTTGGATGTGAAAACATGTTAAAATGGCGTAATTTCATTTGTTTTTCAATATTTAACTATGTTCCACCCCACTGACAATCTTGAAACTTTTGTATATATTAGATAGATAATAGAACATTGTTGTTGAATTTTTTGGAAATGGTCACTCGACGGGTTGTTGGAAATTTCCACCCCTAAAAAACTTAATAATTTTTTTCTACCCTTAATAATATGATCACAATTGTGAAAAAAATATATGATATGAAGGATGTAAGTACGAGTATTTTTGTATTTTTTTATCTACATATCTTAATTAACAACCGAGAAAAAAAATGATATAATTAAGGGCATTTACCCTCATATAATCCTTATATGAAGGGTTCGCGACTTGAAATTTTGGGGGGGGTTATCTTTCAACCTAAAACCAATGTTTTCCACATAATTTCAATAAAAATCCAGGGGGGTGGCGATTCACTATTCTTAGTCTGCTAGACCCTTTACCTTACACTCAGTTTCATAATTAGCGGCACACACTTTAAATCGGAATAACTTATTTTAATAAGAATGAAAATTTTGGAAAAATTACGATGAATCTAAATTACGAGAAAATAGTAAATGATGCTTGTTACAACTGACTTGTAACAAAAATTTAAAAACTCTGTTCTGTAGATTCATTAGTTATATAATTAAATTGATTAGTTTATCAATTACAAAAATTTAAAAACTCTGTTCTGTAGATTAATTAGTTATATAATGAAATTGATTAGTTTATCAATTACAAAAATTTGAAAACTCTGTTCTGTAGATTCATTAGTTATACAATGAAATTGATTAGTTTATCAATTACAAAAATTTAAAAGCTCTGTTCTGTAGATTAATTAGTTATATAATGAAATTGATTAGTTTATCAATTACAAAAATTTAAAAACTCTGTTCTGTAGATTCATTAGTTATTTATTCAAGTATATAGTTTAATTAAATTGATTAGTTTATCAGATATAAACAATTAAAAATTGTGATAATTACAGTTTCTCACAATGTGCAAGATTTTCACAATGCTCAGTTACTTCAGGTCGTCTAAATAGGTGGAGAGTGCCTACTTCCTTGTAAATAATTACTCAATGCCCTTTCTTTTCTACTAAGCTGTCTACTGTCAATAGCTTAAGGTTTTCGCATTGTCTCTTACATTTCTCGCTTCTATTGTAACACACAGCACGATTCCGTACCTTGCTACAACAGACCTTTAATTCATTCTTCTGGTCAATTACTCAAGAATACAAATGGCACGCTTTGATAACTTCACTACAGAACAGCTCCGTTTATATAAACTAAATTAGCAGTGCTTAGATAACTGAATGCTGGCTCAGCGAAATCCTCGTATGTGAACGTGAACTCCTATTAAAGGAACGAAACATCATTGTCAGTCCTGCAAGAGAGGTGGACTCCTATTATATCAACCACCTGATTATGCGAACCAAATTATCTCCCGACAGATTCATATAAATGTTCTACTGTACTTACGGATTCGTAGAATGCAATACTTGCACACACTAAAAAAACCTCAATAGTAAAAAATAAAATTTTATTAGCCATTCATTATAATAATTCACTAGGTACAAATATACAGGTTGTCTCAAAATTTAGCCAGTCAATTTGGCCAACCCAGATCATTCTGCTGTAGCCGCGCTCTGATTGGTCTGCGTTTTTCGTTAATAATTCCTTAACAAAGTTGCGGACGCCATTCTTGCAAAGGGAAATGTCGATTCAAATGATCTCAGGAACCTCCCACTTCCAGATGTTGAAGGAATTTTGGGACACCGTGTATACTAGTAAATGTTTATAAAAATCTAACAATGAGAATGTTTGTAAATTGATATCAATATATGAAATTTATTATGGGATGTAATCTATTTTTCTTCAACGGTACCAATTGGATAAGTCATGAAATATTATGGTAGTGTCATGTTTAGCTTGGTAGCCTATACAAGGACATTTTCATTTACATTTAAATATACAGGCAGATGTCATTCTATCATATGCATCATTAATGTCTCGCTCTATTGTGTTATATTCTGTCTGGTTTAACTATATTGTTTGTTAGTAGAGAAATTGCACGTGCCTTTCTTTACGACTAATTTATTATAATACATCGTCTCTCGTCATCACGAGATGTCTCTCCACCTCTTATACCTATGAGTATACATATACAGGGTGTTCGCCTACAGGTGGGAGAAAATTTAAGGGGTGGTTCTTAACGATGATATAAGACGAAAATGAAGAATAAAGAAATTGCGATTTCGGCTTCGTTATTTAGCTATTAACAATTAAAAATCAACAACGCGTGTAACAAAAGTGTACGTTGTGTACGTCAAAGAGTTCAATGTTGTCCAACGATTTGTTAAACATTTTCACCTCGCTGGGGCCCCAAATGAGAACCAAGTTATGCATGCATCTGTCACTTAATACGTGACTGTTGCGTTGTTAATAGCTAAATAACGAAGCCGAAATCGCAATTTTTTTGTTCTTCATTTTCGTCTTATATCATCGTTAAGAACCAACCCTTAAATTTTCTCCCACCTGTAGTTCGAACACCCTGTATATGACACATTGTTATGACTAAACTGCGGTTTTTTATGCATTTATAAAGAAATTTAGGCTGGGTAAAGTATGAAATAGTAACAGATTATAAAAATCTAAGAATACTGTTACACTGCATTCAATATATTAAAATTATTAAAGTACTTAGAAATTTTATTAATTAGAAATCTATTTTTATGGTACCCCTTCTTTTCACAATCCATGTGGGATATTTTTATTTTACTTAAAGTACCACGGTGTAGTTATAAGTTAATCAAAATTATTATGGATGTACTGGAATAAAATAATGATCTGAAATATTCGTCGATATTCTGCAAAATCAGTATTTTCTTCAGTATCTGGAAGAAGTTGAAGAAAAATAAAAAAGTTGAATGTTTTTTTGTAAGATAACAGTGTCCCTAAATTCTTTTAAAGTTTTACTTCCTTTCATTTCACACGAACAACTTTTTATAACAGAAAAAATCCATGTCTCGCTATTATCCTCTAATATATTCTACCATTGTTAAGAAGTACAAGAACAGAAAGGTGGACTAAAATAAGATCTGTCTCTTGCATTTCTGGAGAAACTAGGAATCGCTCATTCGAGAGAAGGAATCTAAATCGCAGTCTGTCGTCGCACGTGTTCCCTTTTGCGTTTTAAATAAAAAATGTGAGCATCATTTTTGATTCGTTAAATTGAAGATGGTGAACGGTCTTCCCGGTAGAATATAAATTATTTTAAAGGAGGGGAAGCGGTCTTGACCGCACACAACAAAAGGAGAATGAATATTTGAACGCGTCCCAGATTTCTGTATTCCGTTTGTTCCCTTTAGCTAAAAGGAATTCCTCCGGGCTTATTGCAACCGCCTTTCCTCGATTCGCATAATTATGAGTAAAACAAAAAGGCTGCGGTCCCTCTTTGGAAAGTATCCAGGCGAACTTGAAGATTCAAACTATTAACATTGCCGATACCAAACACGCTTCCCTGCTATTGCTGCGATTCCACTATTTTTCTTTAAATTTAAACTAAAGATAAAAATAAATTTTTGTTAACCGTTTTGACAATTTCCTATGTTTTCTACGATATTCCATAACATTGTAATCCTCAGACTTTGTAGCTGCAATTCATACATCTAGACTTCAAACTTAAATTAATTAATTGGCCCAGCTAAAAAAGTTGTAAAAATTGATTTTTACTATTGTTTTTCACAATACCAGCCAAATGCATTTTTTCAATGCATGTACTTATTGGACGTCATTTAGTAAACTAATTCTTCTAAGCTTAGAAAGAAATTGAAGTCGTTTGGTCCATTAGTGAAAAATTTATTCTGATTTAAAATATGTGTGATCAGTTATGCTACTAACTATACAGGGTGTTCAGGCTATTACTAGCCAGCATTTTTTGTGTAAATAGTAAATATTAGAAAAAAATGATGGAGGAAAAAGTATTACTGTTTTTTATGTGCAACACAATGACATATGCATTTTTGTTTTATTTACATTATTTTGATAGAACTGAAGGTGACCTTCAATTTTTTAAATGGAATGAGGTATTTTTTAATACGTCAATCGATGCAGCTGGACATTCGTAATAAAAAAGTACTAACCTATGTATGTCGAAAAGTTAATCGTTCAGAAGATATTTCAATATAAAAAACATAAAATACCATTACTGTCGTACTACACTAATAAGTAAACGCTAACGTCTTAGTACGGCAGTAATGATATTTTTATATTTTTTACATTGAAATATCTACTGAACGACTAACTTTTCGACATACATAGGTTAGTACTTTTTTATTACGAATGTCCAGCTGCAACGATTGACGTATTAAAAAGTACCTCATTCCATTTAAAAAATTGAAGGTCACCTTCAGTTCTATCAAAATAATGTAAATAAAACAAAAATGCATATGTCATTGTGTTGCACATAAAAAACAGTAATACTTTTTCCTCCATCATTTTTTTCTAATATTTACTATTTACACAAAAAATGCTGGCTAGTAATAGCCTGAGGGGCGCAGTGGCTCAGTGGGTAGAGCGCGCGCCTACGGACCCCGTGGTCGCGGGTTCGATCCCCGACGCGGCACCTCTGGAAATACTCCATGTGCTCTATAAACTGTGGTGCCCCCAGGTGGTTCGGAACCCACCTTTATAAAAACTGTAGGTCCCGTTGCGATGCGACGTAAAAAAAAAAAAAAAAAAAAAAAAAAAAAAAAAAAAAAAAAAAAAAAAACGGAACAACAAACCTCTAAGGGAAAGGTCAGATGGACGGAGCTATTTGCTGAACATCGACCGGACCCGGGGATGATGGTCACATCCAAACAATCAGTCATTATTCCGAGAATGTGTCAAGCCCACCCAATGAGGCGGGAGCACGATGGAACTGATATCTATGCTCCGAAGGAGAAAGATTTCGGCGAAGTTGGAGCGACCGACCTCCGTCACCCCATCGCGTTTAGTAGGACGGCAAGTGATGACCGAATGGAGGTGATATTCCTGCGCACGCGGGAATTTCGCCGAAGTCGGATCGGATCCCAAGTTTGCATTATATGTACAGACATATACTAGACTCACCCCCATGAAACACTCGCGACCGCGTCCATTGTTCTTTGCAAAGCCCGTAGAGTCACAGCTTAGCCTATCCTAACCTTGGGGAGGGAGTGGGTAAGTCGCTGGATAGCAGTGACAGAGTAGGGACGGGATTCGAACTTGACACATTCAATCAAGGAATATGACGAAGTTGGGGGGAGCCAAAACATGGGCAGGCGAGGCACCCTGCAGGTCCGAAGGTGAGAGGGCCCGACGTTCACTCCGAGCCTTAAAACCGCTCAAAAATCCGAAAAACTAGGTAGCATGGCCCTTCTCATCGATGACGACCGAACCCATCATAGTAAGTCGCAGACTCCGAAAATGGCCCGGGCCGAATAAAACGGAGGAACGGCAGAACGATGGGAAAACTGCAACCCCTTAGTGGGCCGAGCTGCCGGCAGCGCCGTTTATGATACTGGTGTATACCGGTGCGCCTTAAGGAAGTGAGGGGCGGACGAACCGCTACTCCTCCCCGGCAATGTAATTACTACTACTACTACTACTACTAGTAATAGCCTGAACACCCTGTATATACAGGGTGTCCCACATAAATATCTTTCGTATTTACAGTCCTATCAGAAAACTTCAGAGGACAAAGTGACGCTGTTGCAGGAGGGCAATATAATAATGCAGACAAAAATTTTTTATGTCGTGTTTTTAAATGAAATTGCAATGTCACCGATGTTTTTTTTAATGGAATAGTATATTTTTTTACGATAGCATGGTAGACAATAATTAACTGAATTTAGTGGATACCACCTTTTTGACCTTGAAATGACCTTGAGCAAGAATAATCGTTTTGAAGCGGATGAAATGTGGAAGTTTAAAACTTTTGTGTTTCAGCAAAGATTGCGCGTTATTTACGTCGGGTTGACCTTTACATATCATATCAAGTCCATCAATCATATCAATTTCAATATTCTCTTATTTTTCTTACAGACGCAATCTCAATTTAATCTTGAAAATGGTGCAAATTAGTGACCGAAACGTCGACTTTTTGATAATTGGCAAAATTGCTTAGTTAATTTTTATTTTTGTTTTGTTTTCAATGATCGAACCGTAGCGCCGGTATCATTCAACAATTGTGTTTATTATTCCAAATATTCTGTTAAAAAGCTTCCGTACTTTTTTCAACTGCAAAACAGTAGGAACATTGCAATAATATAAAAATATTGTTGGTGTACGAACACTTTGTACTTTACCCACCCACTATGCATATTTGTGGCCTACAATTAAACCGGCGATTTTTATCGTCCATAAAAACGTACAGTCTAGTTATTAATAATAGAATTCGCTAACAATGGAAGAAAACCAAGCGAAAGGAGCACAGTACGGTGCGACAAGTCGCATAAGTAAATGTCGTACATCGTCGGTGTCGTCGTCGTGCCTGCAAGGTGCAATAGCGGTACAAACGGCAACGATCAAAATGTCAGAGCAGGAGTTTTCAATGGGGGCGTAGAATTCGGGCGCTGTCGTCGATTTTTATTTTTCCACCGACGATGACGAGGAGTTTTTCAACGTCGTCGCAGTGGGTTTTTGAATTTCGCATTTCCTGCAGCAGATAATTATGCGCCCCGTAAAAACATCCGAGACTGTCAATGCGGACGTTCATTTACCGGGCGGAATGCTGGAAATTAATAACGCGCTTGCCGCTCGGTCGGCGGAGAAACAAATTTTTATAGGCAATAGTGAACATGATGTTTGCAAGGATAGCGAGAAACCGAGCGGAACGAGCAAGCTTGTGTGCTCTAACAAGTTCGCTGATTTTGAAAGAAGATAACAACTTGCTCTTGTTGGACTACGAAATTCAAGAAACTTAAAGCCGAATTGTTTCTCAACTCCTTTTCCTAACGGGGAGTTTTTAATCAACACTGGTTTCTTAAAAAATTTGCATAGCGGGCGAACTTCTAAGCTTTCGTGTTTTCTGTGAGCAAGATATGTATACAGGGTGTCCCAAAACTAGTACAGGAGCGGAAAATGGGAGGTTGCTTGGGTCATTTGAAGCAACTTTAAACTTTAAAAATTCTGGATCTTGATGTGGAGCTATAGCTGGAATCGGAGCATTAAACCATGCTTCTATGTATAAATTCGCCAAAAATATACATATGTCTCTAATTCCTTGTATTTGTTCGCTGCTTACTGTGGAGTCTATGCATTTATGGCATAACTGCACTCAACTGAAGTCAACTGAACTTTGGACTGAATATCAAACAGTGAAAACGTTAGAAGAATTTAGAAATCATGTTACTCTATTGTTAAAATGATTAAGAGCGAAAGTATATGTTTATTATTTTTTACAATCAGCCTAGAAAATTCTAATTTTGTATAACAATCCGAAACCTATTCATTATACAAGATTAGATTATTAGTACTTTTAAAATAAAATTTGTATGCATCAATTTCAAACTGCAGGATCTAAGTAAAAATTAATTTTCCTCGTAAATTATTGTTCGAAATTGTCATAAATGCATAAAATCCGTGGTCTAGTCATGAGTGATAATAAAAAACCTAAATCATGGATAATGATAATATTGCATTTTCTAATTAAAAAATTGCTATGTACCTACTTTCTACTGTAAAATTAATGAAATATGGATAAAGTGTTATATGTTATACATTTTCGATCGATAAGAATATTTCCTTTAAAGTGTTATATGAACCTACTGTAGTTGTTATGAACGGTATACAGGGTGATTCATTTGTGTCAAAGACTTCAAATTACTTGACATGCTTCACGTAACGAGATACAGAGTAATAAATCATTGTCTTTATTGTACACATGTAGGTACGTGTACATGGTACGTTTATCGTGTAGCGATATTTCTTCGGAGCGCCGTAACTTTTCTCATTTCCGGTTTGTCGTGACCGGAATTAAATACGCATCTATTTTAAAGTTATTTGATGCTCCAAATTATTACCGACGTGTTAAATTACAGGTTGGAACGATAATTATCTGTGCACTGTGGACTTCATACATTTACGAGAACAAGAAGATTTGATGAACAATGTAGAAACATTTCATGAATTTCGAAATACTGTGTTGTATTGTTTGCAACACTATAAATGTCTACGTAGTCTGGGTTCTCATCTCGCCGTCGCATAGTGGGCCAGAAACCGATCTTTTTGGACAAAAATCTGCCGACAACTAAGTTTTTCATCGATTCAATTGGAATTGTTTTTTTAATGTTCGTGAAGGACTATACTTTAATGTCGTGCTGTACGAAAATCGTTAACTGTCACAATAAAGCATCCTTATCTACCAAGACCAATAACTCCGATACTTCAGCTGCCATACTATTTTGCACGACCCAGTTGTGTTGCCGACACTTCTTAACCTTAAACTCTAAACCGCAAAATTTTAAACTGTAAATCTGATCCTGAGAATTAACAATTGAACAGAATTACATTCGGTACTTATGAGACTTACCGTTAATTTATTGATCCAACATCAGCGTTTTTGCGTCTTGAGAAAGAAACTTCTTGTGCTTGCAATTCTTTATTCTTACAAAGAGAGTGCAAGGCCTTCGGGTCACCGATTTAGTTGAGATTTTATATACATATAGATCTCAATCTCCTATTTACAAATATATACTATTATAGGGGCAAACACTCAATATTTGTTGAGATATTCATAAACAAAGTTCTATTGCTTCTTGAATATGCTATTGTAGCGAAGGTATATAATGAATAATTTTCTGGTGCAGTTGCAAAGAGTATAGCAGGATAAGCATGGGCCAACGGCCCCCGCTCCGATTTTCCTGATTTCTGTCTTAAAACATAGTTTTGTGTCTAAAAAAAACATTGTGTAAAATTTCAAATGTCTACCCCCATCGATAAGGGTGATATTGGGGTAAATTCCCCCGCAGTTAAATGCAATTTGCTACAACACGAGAAAAGATATCGACATGGGATAAACGGCAAACGAAAGATATAGATATACTCTACATTCCAGATTTTTTCCAAAATTTTTTGCTAATTATTTATAGTTGAAAATACTGAATTAATTTTTTGAGAATTTTTTAAAGTATCTTCCCCTGGGTTGACACCTACCAAAAAATTAAAAAATATTGCTATGATACTTACCTACTTTGTAAAAAAATCTCAGAAGTGTCCATTTGGTGGAACAGTGTCAAGAAAAATAAAGTATGTCGGCGACATAGTCCCCTTGCGGTGGCTAGTGATGGGAGCGAACGGGAAGTCGGCGCGTGTACGGAAAAGCTGATACATGTAAAAATGCGACTAAATGTTCTAATATATGGTTACAGTTGGAAATCTAAATAATTATATTTTAGGAAATAGCTGTTCTCTACAATTCTTTATGCAACAAGTTTGCACCATTTTTTCAAATTTGTACCAAATGATTAACTTCTGAAGTAGTGAACTTGTGTAATATATTTGTGCACTCGCTTCGTCTCATATACTCTTAGACCATACAAAAAATAGCATACACTATCCACCATTTTTAGTTATCTCGAATCAAGGCTTGTGGGAACCAGATAATTTTGAATCTTGTCACACAGCATGGTATGCACATACTATACTTATGCCGCGGCTATGGGTATACATATATGGTCTAAGGTAACAACGTATGAAGAACATGTGTCACCAAACAAAATATCCATGTTAAAATTTATATAAAGCAAGTGAGTTATAACATATAATACTCAATTTTAAATAGATTTTGGAATTTTTTCAATATCATAACCGTTTCTCTGGGTTATATTTTCAGACGCAGTTTTTTCCACTTTCTTGAAAATGATCCAAATTAGGATCGAAACGTAGAAAGTTTAAAATTTATTTGTAAAATTACTTTATTTGTTTATTTGATCGACCCGTTGCGCCGAAATCATTTTCTCTTTATCTGTTTTAACAATCTTACGATCGATAACTCTAACAACATTTATTTTATTTATAAATTTAAATAGTCTTAAAACATACAATTCAAGTAACAGTAAACCTCGAAAACCACAAAAGGGAATTAATCAGTTTAGACGGTGAATTGCTCCTGTATTGAAAGAATTCTACATTTCTTCGCCGCATTGTGTCGGCGTACTCCACGAAAGAAATTCAGAGAGTCGATGCGCACAGCCTGTAGTGAACAAATTTCTGTTTACGCCCGCATTGGATAAAAAGATGCGAGTGCCGTGATAAACCGTATTAAGTTTGTTGTTTTATTCCATTTTATCCGCAGCAGGGTTTGTCAGAAACGCATCAAACCTTCCGTCCTCTGTTTGAAGTGGATCCATGGAATATTTATACGGAGAGCGACGACTGAAAATGCGCCAAACGATGCAGTTTTAACGCATTCCGTTTGAAGTTTAAAACCATTTTCGGGGAGTGCATGATTCTCTCTCGACTAGCGATCTACGGGAAGAAGGAGCGGCAACAGTGAAGCAGGAAAGGGACTGCGTAATGTTTCGCAATTTCTCAGGGTCTTCTTTTATGAAACTCGTTTATGCAAGCCCATGGAGCTCCGCGTACGTGACGTCCCGTATGAAAATTTAACAAGGGTCGCGAAAGAATGGAATTAAATAGTTAGTGACTGTCTTTACGAGCCGTGTAGAAATAACGGCGCTACGGTTATTTTGTTTCTTGTGTGTGTGTTCGTTCATCTTTCTTCCTGTTTTCTTCTTTTTAATCCAATGCGACCGACGACACAGTTTGAAAGAGAGAGAGAGGAAAAGTATGCCGCTCGTGGGATAATGAAAAATTCTTTTCCCCGGGTAATCACGGTTCGTTCTGAACGACTCGAAATAGAAGACCGCAGTTATCGTTGGCGAATACCGGCGAAAGTAAACACGCGATTATCTTTTTACTGGAAATTAGGCGTATTTAATTATGCAACACTAGACACATCCGCTGGGACGCACGAAAATCCCAGTGTACTCGTGATGCGGATATCAATCCCGGGCTCCTGTAAATATTTTGGGAACTAAAATCCCTCCCTAGTGGTACGATCGTGTTACGGAATAATGTATGTAGTCCGAGCGAAATTTTCAGAAATTTCTGCGTTGATATTGTTTCAATTTCTTGAAAAAGAAAATACAGGATGTTTCATTTAAGAGTTACATTTCAAATCTACATATATAAAAATGGATGTCAAGAAATGGATGTCCATTTTTATATATGTAGATTTTAAATGTAATTCTTAAATGAAACATCCTGTATTTTCTTTTATATTATTATATATATATGTTTATATTTATATTTATATTTATATGTATTGTTGAAATAGTATTTAAAATAATTAATATAGTCTTGAAAGATGCAAAGAAAAAAAATATATATATATATTTGCTTTGCATCTTTCAAGTCTATATTAATTATTTTAAATACTATTTCAACAATAAATTGTTATTAATGAATTAATAATGTTCCCCAGGGTTATCATATTTTATACCGCGAAACACGTTCAGACACGTTCGAACACGTTCGGACACGTTCGGACGCGATAGTCTATATTCATTATTTGAACTATTATTTCAACAATAAATTGTTATTAATGAATTAATATTGTTACCCAGGGTTATCATCTACATAAATGGATGTTTGTATATATATATATATATATATATATATATATATATATATATATATTAATATACTTAAGATCAAAAATCTAAATTCTTCTCACATTTAGCACGGGCGAAGCCCTGTCGCGGCTGCTAGTTATGTATAAAATATTAGGTTAGCAACTATATTCGCGACCTTTCGTTTCGTAATCCTTTTATTGTATCCTTATAACCTTGCTCAGTGACCATTCCGTTTAAACTGTATGTCATTTGAATGCTCTGAGAATTTTGCAATTAATTTGATATAAAATTCTTGTGCTTAAACAATAAGTATAAGTGACTTTGCTTGAGAACATGTGGAGATCGCGAACTTACAAGGGAACATATTCAGGTGAAACAAACCAATCTTAATGAAACTTATGTCAGCCCTCAAAATTCGTGGACAGAGTCATATTTTTTGAGATATCTAAGAACCCAAAGGTCGAAAAAACTTGATTTTCTTTTTAAATTGTGTGTTTCTAATGGGAAACGTCGTTGTGCAAAAAAATTTTAACAAAAGACATTTGTTTAAATAATATGTTAAAAATAAACGCTTATGTTTCTGTAAAACAAGCCAGAATTCCTTCCTCCGCACACAGAATCGAAATCCAGAACCGAAAAGTAGCAGTTATAGAATCGAAATAATCCAGATATAAGCCAGAAACGATATTCTATTTAGTAACAGTTATAACATGATTTCGGGACTGTTCTTCCGTTTACCGTTCACCTCAGAATTTAATAAAATTTTGAAAATAGGTTCTTTTTTTACTAAAATGACAATAGCCAGAAGGATTTTTGGCGAGTCGAAAATAAATTTTGTATCATTTCATGTGTCGTGTATTATTGTTAACAAATAAAATGTTATATTGAAAAAGACGAGAAACAATTTCATCACGTCACATTTCTACACGCAGACAAATGTATAATCCAATTTTTCTTGTTGCAGGTAAGGGACTTAATTAATTTTGTGCCTTGGGCAACGCATGAGATAATTACGCTACAGCAAAGGTCCCTTTGTAAGTAAGTAAATTTTGTATATTGTCTAATAATGTGGTTCGTTGAGAATGTGTGGAACATTTTCTGATAAAATTGCAAGTCAAAGAGACTTAATAACTAACATTTTGAGAAACGATAGTTAAATCTATTGTAAATTACGTATTGCGTAATTTATTACTATATATGTAATATATATTTACGTGTTTCTCTTGAAATCGTTACGAACTTCTGTAGAAAAAATGAAATATATCGATTAATCTCCTTCCACCAGGATGAGAAATAGATTTTTATATGTTGCCATCGAAATCTTGAAAACAATTTTAATTAATTCGGCCATTGTCGAGGGTCTCAATGTCTCTCGTACCAGTTAGTGTGCATACGGCACTTCGGACCGCCGCACGGTGGTTACATTTGTCCTAACTCGATTCAAAATCAAAGAACTTTCGATAGAAATGAGATAGAGCGATGAATGAATTATTTTTTAAATTAAAGCTGAAAGTTTGCAGAATATGGGAAAAATAGGGAGATTACTGTACGAACGTTTATTGACCTTGAAAAATTCGTAGAATTTCAGGAAAATATAGTTTTTCCGTTACCACTCCCGGAAAAAATTTTTTTTAACACGCTTCATATCTTTTCCGTAGATTTTTTCACACTGACTTCAAATCTGGTCTCAAAATTTATTAACGACCTCTGGTTTTTTCAAGAAATCGATGAATAAATTTTTATTAAAATTAAAGCTGAAACTTTCCAGAATATTGGAAAAATAGGAAGATTACGATGCGAACGTTTATTGACCCTGAAAAAATTCTTTAAACATGTAGAATTTCAGGAAAATGTGGTTTCTCCGTTACCACGCGCGGACAAAAAGATTTTTTTAACATGCTACTTATCATTTTCCGTAGATTCCTTCACACTGATTTCAAATCTGGTCTCAAAATTTATCTACGACCTCTAGTTTTTTCAAGAAATCGATTTTTTGACAAGATAATGAAATCATGTTTTCGTTGAAATGATTTTATGACACACTAATTCGAACGTACATCGTATTCTCATATATAAAACACAATAAACATAATAATAACGAAGTATTTGAACGTTTTGTGTTACGGAACACATGAAGCGCCATACATCTCGTCATCACTTGAGGTACCACTGACATTACTACTTGCAGTTTCTGCAAGCTCTGTGTAGCTGTAATGTATAATAATATAAATTAGATATGTATTGTTCATAATTATACTTTTATTTACAGAGGAATTTGTGTAATAATATAAATTAGATATGTATTGTTCATAATTATACTTTTATTTATAGAGGAATTTGTATAATAATATAAATTAGATATGTATTGTTCATAATTATACTTTTAGTTATAGAGGAATGTGAGCACTCGAGCAGTACACTTAACTGATCCTAAAATATCACTGATCTTAATAAAAGGTCAATTAAAATTGTGTCGAAGAAAAAAGTTGTACCAGAAGTTAGAAACTTCGTCGATGAAAATACATATGGACGTTAAAAAGATTAAGTACTCGGCTGTTCTTCCGTTTATGGCAAAAATCAGAATTCGATGAAGTTTTGAAAATAGCTTCTTTTTTTACTAAAATGACGATTGCCAGAAGGATTTTTGGCGCGTCGAAAAAAAAATTTTTATCATTTGATTACTGACTTCTGACTACTGACTTACCGACTTTGTACTTTGTGTTCGTGCTGTGTGCATGTGTCATATATATATTCTGGAAATTAATGTAAAATGTATAGAAAATTTCAATTGTTAAACCAAGTGAACCAATATCTACAATGGGAGGATTATGCGATGAGAATTAATTTTGATTAGGTTAACCCGAAAAGTTTATTTATTATTTAGTTATATTATTATTTTATTATTATTATATTATTTATTATTATTATTTTATTATTTATGTGATCCAGGAGTAGTCTTTAAAAGTTTCAAGTTTACCTTATATATGTATTACTTTAAACTAAAAAGGATTCGTTTATAGATGATATGTGTGAATTTTTATGGCGCTATGAGGTAAACTAGGCCGGTGATGATCCCTTTTTACAACTACTCGAAGATATTCTATATAAAATAGAAAGTCGGTAAGTCGGTAAGGTAGATCGCGACATTGAAATGATAAAAATTTTTTTTCGATGCGCTAAAAATCCTTCTGGCAATATTCATTTTAGTAAAAAAAGAACCTATTTTCAAAATTTCAGCGAATTCTGATTTTTGCTATAAACGGAAGTTTCGCCAAGTACCCTCCTTCTTCTATAAATAAAAGTTTCAGCTTAATCTTAAAAAAAATTCATTCATCGCTCTACCTCATTTCTATCGAAAGTTCTTTGATTTTGAATCGAGTTAGGGCAAATGCACCCACTGTGCACCGGACTGCAGCAAGGTGGGGATGCAGCCCCCAAGCGCGCGAGGCAGAAGGACTCTCATGGCGTGAATCGAGAACAGTCGAGGCGTGGTGTTACCACGTGTAATCCCTAACGGGTCCTTTGTATATTCAGCGTTATTATAACAGAACTATATTGTTCTACTATTCATATATATATTCTAGTGTGCATTAAATTACCCCCGTCCAAAACTCTAACACGGATATTCGACCACACGTCTAAATGGCACAAAAAAACTCGATGTACTATTTTTATTCGTAAACCAGGAAGTCTTCACATAACTGAACATGGTCCTCATTTTTCTTTCATGGAACAGTAAAGAAAAATTGTCATCAATTTTCAAAGTGTCATTCTAGGAAAGGTTTCAATCTTCCAATCTGTGAAAGGTACATTAACGAAAAAAATTGTTGAATGGTTTTAGAGATTGTTTCAATCTGTATCATTACTGACGAAGAATGGATCTCGTATTAAGGTTTTATCAGACCAGTACACATGTAAAAGTCAAATCGTATGTTACTATAAAATGTTCAAAGTTGTGACCACCGTCGCGTTGCTCGGATCGGCGAAAACGTCGACCAGTAGAATTGAAGCAGCTTCTTTAGGAAGAAAACGAATTAAAATGAGAGAAATAAAGAACAATAAAAAAATGAGATGAAATAATTCACTAGATAATATTGCAAAGAACATACAAATGAACAGAGAAAGAACGTCGATCAAACGTGCGTTAAGAAATCACTTTAGGTAATTAAGTTCCACTGTCGACACAGTGA
Source organism: Lasioglossum villosulum (assembly GCA_963971365.1). Classification (NCBI taxonomy): domain Eukaryota; kingdom Metazoa; phylum Arthropoda; class Insecta; order Hymenoptera; family Halictidae; genus Lasioglossum; species Lasioglossum villosulum. Next base: position 21,994,894 of record OZ020502.1, read on the forward strand.
TCAGACTCGGCAACAGTTCGTCAAAGTGCAGAATAAACCAGGAAACATTTTCTCAGAGTAAACACTTAGAAAACCAAGGTCGTATGTTTATGCAGGGACCCGTCCCGGGAAGAAAATTCATCCCTCAGAATCGAGATTCCTTTTACCGACCATCAGCAGACCTTTTGATCACCTTTCAGATCTTTATTTCGCTCTTTAGCTTCCTCGAATAAGACGAGTACCGCTGGCAAGAAGGAAACGATCGTCTGCGCCGCGCGGTCTTCAATAAAACTTTTCAAGCCATTCAGAACGAATGGAAGATGACTCAAAGACTCTTTCCGACAACCAATGAATATTCGCGAGATTAACTGTGTCCACGTGTATGTGCAATTCGTGTTCTGATGCGAAACTATCATGCACATATTGTAACAAATACGGTGAATCTAAAAATGATTTAAATACTCAGTCTTTTCGATATTGCTATCTATTAAGAAAGAAGTTGTGGATTTCAAAATGCGATATACAGGGTGTCCCACATAAATGATAATACCGAAATATCTTTCGTATTTACAGTCCTATCAGAAAACTTCAGAGGACAAAGTGACGCTATTGCAGGGGGGCAATATAATAATGAAGAAAAAAATTTTTTATGTCGTGTTTTTAAATGAAATTGCAATGCCACCGATGTTTTTTTAAATGGAATAGTATATTTTTTTGCGATAGCATGATAGACAATAAAAAACTGAATTTAGTGGATACCACCTTTTTGACCTTGAAATGACCTTGAATGAAATGTGGAAGTTTAAAACTTACGTGTTTCAGCAAAGATTGCGCGTTGTTTACGTCGGGTTGACCTTTACATATCATATCAAGATATTTACATATCATTCAACTATAAATAATTAGCAAAAAATTCTGAAAAAATCTGAAATATAGAGTGTATCTACATCTCTTGTTTGACGTTTATCCCATGTCGATATCTTTTCTGGTTTTAGAGCAAACTGCATTTAAGTGCGGGGCAATTTACCCCAATATCACCCCTATCGGTGGAGGTAGACATTTGAAATTTGACACAATGTTTTAAGATAGGAATCAGGAAAATCGGAGCGGGGGCCGCTGGCCTATGCTTATCTTGCTATACCCTTTATGAAAAATGTAATCTCCTATTTTGTAAAAAGTTATTCCAGATAAACCAATCTCCAAGAAATCATGCTCAAAGAGATTGAGGATGTGTCTTGTTTGGTAGGTGTCAACCCAGGAAAAGATGGTTAAAAAAATTCCTAAACAATTAATTAATTATTTTCAACTATAAATAATTAGCAAAAAATTCTGAAAAAATCTGATATATAGAGTATATCTACATCTTTTGTTTGACGTTTATTCCATGTCGATATCTTTTCTGGTTTTAGAGCAAACTTAATTTAAGTGCGGGCGAATTTACCCCAATATCATCCCTATCGATAGGGGTAGACATTTGAAATTTGACACAATGTTTTTTTAGACCAAAAAATATGTGTTAAGACAGGAATCAGGAAAATTCTACACGTGTTGAAATTCTACACGACGTCTTTATAATTGGTGGGCAATAAAACCATAGTACCTTCCAATCGATTAAAATTTATACATAGAACTACATTCTGTACATTAATTGAAATAAATTCGTATTTGTATTCGAATTGAGGAGTGTATTCATCTAAATATTAAGAAACAGGGTTCCAGAATTATTGAATAATTAACTTTATAAAGTGGTGATAAAGTTCTATTCTCGGAATTTATCGATTTTCCATTTATCGCTTTTATAAGCAAAATAGTACGAAATGTATATCTAATTAGGAAGTTAATCAAGCTGTATCTGCAAGCGTTGAGTATATACATAACGATATTACACCATTTCATTCGTCGATACCATGTAGAGAATCCACATCCTGCGATACGCGAACGTAACGGGAGTATATTGCTATTAAAAGTCATAATGAAACGGGTAAATTTCTTCAATTATTAAAACCATCCACATAGTTGCAAATTAAATGAAAAACGTTATCAAGATAAAATTGCGATAGCAAGTACCATTATTGCCATTTCTCCCCCCAACCACGTGACCACATTATGTATGTATGTACGCTATTATCAATAATTTTTATTTTATTTTACTTTGCGGAGGAATTCGCGCATGACTTTGGATAAAATATTTTCGGAGCGGAAATGAAATAAATTACATAATATATATTCTTCTATAAATGACAGTATGATATGCTCCGCAAATTAAAAAATATTATACATATTTGTTTGCAAATTATTATTTTATATTCGTTTCCACACATCAATTAAAACAGTATCTAAACCCTTATCAAATATGAAAAGTCACTAGTATTTCTATTTTATAATTGTCCTTACAACTAAGAACATGATAAGCAGGAAGTAATCAGTTTTTCAGGCTTGTTTTATTATAATCGTGTTTTTGTGACGTGTTATGAACCATCTTTAAATATAAAATTCAATTTTTGAATAATAATAGGAACTATGGTGATGATGCAAATGAAAAATCTTTACGAGATAGATAAATTTAAAAAACACTACCTAAAATTACTGTATTTTTTAAATTAGGAGTCGTGATATTATACAATTAATCTCCAATTAGATACTATTTGCAACGTGTCTAATTTCATTCCCAGGAAAACTTCCCTAGGCACTTCAATGGTTAATAAAGAATTTTCTTAAATGTACAAAATATTTCATCATTTTGTTCAATTATTTTACATATGGAAAATATACGGCAACAAAATGTAGGTATAATATTGTACTGAAAAATGATAAAGTTCTCAAAGAAACGTTACAAATTAGAAAAGATCGGTGCACAATAAAAGCAAATGGTTGAAGTAAATATTACTTACGTATAGATCGATCCAATACAGATTACATTGTTTCTAAATGCTCTGACATTATCGCAGTCTTACAGATGTCGGCTTGGGCTAAACATGTGGTTACACCAATGTCAGTTATATCTATTATAATTATATTTTAATTTACACTAAGCAAGTGAGTTACAATTATAATTTTCTTAAATTTAAAAATTTATAAAAAAAAGGTTTGTAATTATATTTGCTCCACAGTACTAATAGAAATTGTCGGTTAATTTACAGACGCAAAATTTTATTAATTTCTTGAAAATTATCTAAATATAGATCGAAACGTCGAAATTTTGATTTTGTGATATTTTGCAAATAGTGTAGAAGTAGTTTTTGATCGAACCAGTGCGTTGATACCATTAAAAATGTTGTTTAAAACCAATTTACGATTGATACTAAGATATTATTATTACTTACCAACACTCCATTTTAAACAATCTTGGACATCTCCAACAGGTTCACCAAAAGATGTATTGCATACTACAGTGATCCTTGGATTATTTAATTAAAAAAACAAGTTTATAACGCTTCATTCTGAACACCTTGTACATTTTGACACATCTCGTTCTAATCTACAGAAATCGGATTTAAATAACAGAATGCATTTGAAAGCCAAATAAATCAAACGATAAATAATCGATACTGCGAGTTATTCGACTCTCTCCCGAGTGTATTAAATACGATCCATAAATACGAATATCAGACGGTTTGGGGCAGGTACAGAATTATCGTCAAAAATAGAATTGAACCTGCCCCGTTATCGGCTTACGCATTAAACGCGTCTGAAATATTGTAATAGTCCGGCAGCGATCGTAACTTTACGAACTCCATCAATTCGGCTGGAACATCGAACCGAAAAATCGTTTGTACACCTACAACATCTTCAATTAGCGTTCACAATTTTCTCTGTATCCAAAAAACTTCAGGCTGTATTTGTAATTAACCTGAAGCAATCATTTTATCGCCAAGAAAAATACTTAACGATTGTTAACCATTTCACTACCTCGGACGATATATCTCGCTATCAAAATGTCGAAGGAACGATACTGTGGACGAGATATCTCGTCACTACAATTTCGTCGTACAATGCTGTACATAAATGAGATACCTCGTGTATCTTTATCACTGATATGATAATATCTTTGTAAGTTGAACACGAGTAATCGATTTTGAAGACGTGTCATCGTTGCTGGAAAGTACTTAAAGATGATAAATATTAATACTCCATATTTGACACAATTGAAGTGTTTATTATTTATTTTGTATGAATTACTTGAAAGCATGGAGAAATGTGACGGTACACTTTGTACTGAAACATCTGGTTTCATACCATCGGCCAGTTTTTTTGCAAACTACTTATTCCACTGTTGAATGAGACTTTTCTGTTTCTAATTCTTAAATAGTTTTCTTTATATAGTATTTACTATAATTTTGATTCTGATTTAAAAATTGTATTAAATTGTATTTGAATGTTAATTTCTTTTCACTACTACAACGCTGTTGAGGTACAATGCTGTTTGGTCTAGTGATCGAGACGAACTATATTGGGTTTGAATTTACCGCCTATTATTGACCCAGCGTTGAGTTGATCATTGGCTTCTTATTGGTTAAGTTTCAATTCAATTCAATTCATTGTTCGGATTTATTGTATTTTCTAAATTAGATTTTCTACATCGATTACAATTATGGCTCTATATTCCATACAAAATAAGCAATAAAAACTCTAATTGTGTAAAATGTGGAGTATTTAATACTTATAATCTTTAAGCAACTTCCACCAATGTTGACATGTTTTAAAACTCGATTGCATGTGACAAAGTTTTAGATAAGAACCTTCATATCCATAATATAGATACACGAGATATCACGCCCATAACATTGTACGACGGTATTGTGACCACGAGATATCTCGTCCATAGCATCGTTTCTTCGACATCGTGGAAACGAGATATCCCGTTCATTGTAGTGAAAGGGTTAATATAGGGTGGGTTATATGGAAAAAGGGAAATATGGAAAAAGTAGATAATTATGTACATATAAGGAGATTACGTGACGCATACGTCAACGATTAGACTCGGACTGCATGCCGCGCCGCACAGTGGGTACATTTAATCTAACTTGATTCAATATCAAAGAACTTTCGATAGAAATGAGGTAGAGCGTTGAATTTTTTTCAAATTAAAGCTGAAACTTTGTACAATATGGGAACGGTACGAACGTTTATTGACCCTGAAAAAATTCTTTAAACATGTAGAATTTCAGGAAAATGTGGTTTCTCCGTTACCACGCGGGGAAAGAAATTCTTTTTAACATGCTATATATCATTTACAGTAAATTTTTTCACGCTGATTTCAAATCTGGTCTCAAAATTTGTCTACGACCTCTGGTTTTTTCAAGAAATCGATTTTTGTGACAAGATATTAATGAAATTATGTTTTCGTTGAAATGATTTTATGACACACTAATTCGAACGTAAATCGTATTCTCATATATAATACACAATAAAAATAATAATAACGAAGTATTTGAACGTTTTGAGTTACGAAACACATGAAGCACCTCACATCTCGTCATCACTTGACGTATCGCTGACATTACTAATTGCAGTTTCTGCAAGCTCTGTGCAGCTGTAATGTATAATAATATAAATTAGATATGTATTGTTCATAATTATACTTTTATTTATAGAGGAATTTGTGTAATAATATAAATTAGTTATGTATTGTTCACAATTATACTTTTATTTATAGAGGAATTTGTGTAATAATATAAATTAGATATGTATTGTTCATAATTATACTTTTATTTATAGAGGAATTTGTGTAATAATATAAATTAGATATGCATTGTTCATAATTATACTTTTATTTATAGAGGAATTTGTGTAATAATATAAATTAGATATTTATTGTGCATAATTATACTTTTATTTATAGAGGAATTTGGGTAATAATACAAATTAGATGTGTATTGTTCATAATAATACTTTTATTCATAGAGGAATTTGTGTAATAATATAAATTATCCCTAGTAGCACAAAATATTGTATACATATTCATATAATATTAAAAAGAGATTCAATCTTTTTTTAATATTCAAATATACATACAATATTAATTTTATATTTCGAAAAAAATATTTTTTTTTAAATATTCAGGAAATATTTATTTCATATTATGAAAAAAATTTTTTTTTCTAAATATTCAGGAAATATTTATTTCATATTATGAAAAAAATTTTTTTTCCAAATATTCAGGAAATATTTATTTCATATTATGAAAAAAAAATTTTTTTTAAATATTAAATGAATCTGTATTTCATATTATGAAAAAAATATGTTTTTCTCATTATAAAATGAATCTTTATTTAATATTGGAAATGGAATATTTTTTTCTAATAATGAGATAATACATATTAATTTCATATCATGAAAAAATATATTTTTTTTATTATAAAATGAATTTTTATATAATATTAGAGAGAGAATATATTTTTTTAATGTACAGAAAATATTTTATGTTTATCACGGAAAAATATTATTATTCCGGAATATGCTGGAAGACATACACCTTTCATATTACAAATGATGTATTATATGTATTGTTCATAATTATACTTTTATTTATAGAAGAATTTGTATAATAAAATAAATTAAATATGTATTGTGCATGATTATACTTTTATTTATAGAGGTATTCGTGTAATAATGTAAATTAGATATTTATTGTTCATAATTATACTTTTATTTATAAAGGAAGTTGTATAATAATATAAATGAGATATGTATTGTTCATAATTATACTTTTATTTATAGAGGAATTTGTGTATTAATATAAATTAGATATGTATTGTTCATAATTATACTTTTATTTATAGAAGAAGGTGAGTACTCAAGTATCGAACAAAAATGTTGTACTGGAAGTTAGAAACTTCTTCAATGAAAATACATATTTACGTTAAAAGGATTAAGTACTCTCCTTCTTCTCGCAACAACTGCCATCCAATGACAATAACATCAATCCAATTATTGCATCTCAGCTCATTTTCGATAACTCCTTAGAGGAGGCGAAAAATGACTGGAGAAGAGAACCGCGTCAACAGCGGAATCATGTCAATCGACTAATTGTAAGATTAGAATCTAGTCATCGAACAGATTGCTAACATCGTATCGACATACCGAAAATATCGCCCGACCGCGAAATCTGTTACAACAGACAGATTTACATTAAACAAACATTTGAAACCCAACGAGTCGATTATCTTCTCAACCGAGTTCGACTTTCGTTAATTTGAAAACGAATTAGGGCGACTGCGAAACCATCGCTGCGTCACCGTTCAACACTAATAGTTCAATTTTATTAGTTTAAAAACGTGAAATTGTTTTCGACAAAATGTAACTGGTCTACATTATTTTACAAAAATTACAAAACTGGATTTACTTAGCTTTTCCGCAATTTTTATAATAGTGTGTGCTTGAATGAAGAAACTTATTCGGACTGTCCCAAAAATGTAATGCTTCCGTGAAATGGGAGTTCCGTAATGTCATTTCAAGTAACGTTTCCGTTGGGAAATACTTCTCCGCAGCATTGTTAAGTAGGTATTAACGCAGTTATTAACCAACGTCAAGCTTACCGGAGTTGTTCAGATGGGCCCATGTTTGTTTTATTAATAACTCCTTAACTAAGCAGTAAAAAACATTGTTGCTAACGCAAAAGTTACTTGAAATGTCATTAGAATTCCCCCTTTCGGAGAAGTAAAAAATCTTTGGGACACCTTGCGTAATAATTTGGATGCATCTTTCTAATTTCAATAATTAATCCTTATAATAATTAATTAAAAAATATATTAATAATTAGTCCTTAACCCTTAGTACTCAGAGAGTCACCAATGAAAATTATACTATTATTGAAAATATTATGTACATTATAAAATATGTTAGAATCTCACCAATTACTAAACATTTAAGTATTGTATGAGGTATTATATCAATTTCTATAGTGGATTTTTCACCATTATTCTAAATAATGGATTATTTTTCTCGATCGAAAATTGTTTTTTAACATACAATAATTAAATTTCGCGGCGCAACGGTTTCGATCATTTATTATTTACATTTGGCTCTACTTAGCGAATATGTCAAAGTGACATACATGTGCTATCCAATATAGTAGAGGAAAAGAAAGGTGGTGGTGTTTCGTCCTAGACCCGCTAGTGGACTCATCAGTTAGGCTAACTAGCGGGTCCTGCTTTATACACGGAATGTTTGAAGGCGTTTGAAGAACGTATATGTATGTATATATGTATACAAACATCCATTTATATAGATGATAACCCTGGGAAACATTATTAATTCATTAATAACAATTTATTGTTGAAATAATAGTTCAAATAATGAATATAGACTACCGTGTCCGAACGTGTCCGAACGTGTTCGAACGTGTCTGAACGTGTTTCGCGGTATAAAATATGATAACCCTGTGAAACATTATTAATTCATTAATAATAATTTATTTTTAACATATTATTTAAACAAATGTCTTTTGTTAAAATTTTTTTGCACAGCTACGTTTCCCATTAAAAACACACAATTTAAAAAGAAAATCGATTTTTTCGGCCTTTGGTTTCTGAGATATCTCAGAAAATATGACTCTGACCACGAATTTTGAGGGCTGTTTTCACCCCTTCAAAGTGAATAATATGAAATAGTTGCCGATAAAAAAACATCTGTCAAATATTTATCGAAAAACTATATATCTGACATAAGTTTCATCAAAATCAGTTTGTCTCATCTGAATAGGTTCCCTTGTCAATTGTATCTTTGTTCCATCATTTCAAATTTGTATTAAGCCATAGTATTTGTCACGAGTCGGCTCATTAATTGATCCCTGCCCGCGTAGATCGATTGGTTAACTCGATCATAATCATAATATAAAATACAGAAATCCTACATGTATGTACGTAAAGTCTTAAAGTTTCAAAGCTTGAAGGTAAAAGACAAAAAGGAGCGTTGTCGGTATACAATCGCAGGAAAGAGAACTTCATGACCTAGAAAACTATAGCCAAGCATTCAAAATTAAACTCGGTTTCAACGTCGCAAGATCTATTTGCCTTCGGAAGAGCGTAATAGCGTCAACACGTATTTGCGACGAAACGTTAATATTATTTTATGAAGTTATGGAACTTCCCAATTCCGCGAGATTGGATTTGTCCTGGACACTATGTTTCCAGTGTGCTGTATCGCTATTGTAAACATTACATGAATATGGTTACACGAAGGATTTAGACATTAAAATGAATCTTTACAATTAAGTGAAAACTGATTCTTAATAGAAGTAGTCGTAATTTCATTTGTTTTTCAATGTTCAACTATGTTCCACCAATCCGACCATCTTGCAACTTTTGTATGTATTAGATAGATAACAGAACATTGTTGTTGAGTTTTTTGAAAGTGGTCACTCGAAGGGTTGTTTGCAATTTCCACCCCTAAAAAATGTAATAATTTTTTTCTACCCTTAATAATATGATCACAATCGTGAATAAAATATACGATATGAAGGACGTAAGTAGGATTACATTCGTATTTTTTAAACCTGAATATCATAATTAACAACCGAGAAAAAAATGATATAATTAAGGGTATTTACCCTCGTATAATCCTTATATGAAGGGTTAGCGTCTTTAAATTTTAGGGGTTATCTTTCAACCTAAAACCAATGTTTTCCACATAATTTCAATAAAAATCCAGGGTGGGACCGATTCATCATTCTTAGCCTGCTAGACCCTTTACTAGAAGATATATGAGTGTTATTTATAAATTAAAAATCGGTTTTTTTTACTGAAAACTGCGGTTTTCGAATTGTATAATTTTCTTTTAAAACCCTATTTTTATAAACCAACAAACCCTACTGGCAGCATTACGCGCATTAAACTCCCCAACACCGTAAAAGCGGAAACGATCGAAACAACAAAAACGTATCGGTACAGAATCGCAGTAATTAAATCTTGTCCGATGAATTGCGGCATAAAAGAATATCAGGAACGGTTTTATTCTATTCCATTTAAAAATGCTCGGCGTATAAATGCACAATGGTACCGTCGGAGGAAAAACGTACTCGGGTCCGCGAGTCCGGCAAAGAAAAAAAGGTCTCGCTTGCATTCCGGTGTTAATAAAAATGGCTGTCCGAAGAAATTCGATCGTTTCCTAACCGGTGTGCGTTTCGCTTTTTTAATTTAAAGTACTCTGCGTCGTCGCGTTTTATTGCGAGGCTGGTCGCGATAAAACTGAAACGGCTACGGATGGTATCACTTTTGGCGCGATACCAAGCCGTGGTGTTATCCGTGGCAGCGTGCGCCGCTAGACAATAAAAATAACAATAACCGCATCGTTGTATAAACTTATTAGAACGGCACGGCGTGGCGTGGCACTACGCGCATCAAGGTAACACGCCGTCATGGAACTTCTGCGCGAGTAGATCAAGAGGGGTTGTACGGAGCTGCAACTTCGCAATCCATGAGCACGAAGAACTAACGAAGCTGAGGCCACTCGTAACTTTCCGGCGAGAACTTCAACGGCCGAATTCGATAAACAATAAACTTGCCAACGCATGGCAACGTCGTGCCATACTCGCACGCGAAAGCACTATCGCAAGTTGCAAGTATCGCTTGAACCCTTGAACAGCGATTGAACCCTCGATTGCGCAGTCTCCGACCGCCATAACGGTAATTGCGAATTTTTGTAATGTGTTGAAGCGTCCCAGCAGTTTGTGCCGTTTACTCCTCTACTATGAGGTTGTCGCAAACGAAATGGCCGTTTTGAATATTTAACATAAACTTGAATTTTACAAGCTTCATACATATTCCATTAATCGAAATAATTTCCATCGACATCGATACACTTCTTCCATCGTGTTACAAGTGCCTGAATGCCTTTCTGACAGAAATCTAATAAACGTGAGGCAATAAAGTTATTAAATGCAGTTTTTCATTAGGTTGAAAGATAAACCCCCAAAATTTCAAGTCGCTAACCCTTCATATAAGGATTATATGAGGGTAAGTACCCTTAATTATATCTTTTTTTTTCTCGGTTGTTAATTATGATATTCAGATTTAAAAAATACGAATATAATCGTACTTACGTCCTTCATATCGTATATTTTATTCACGATTGTGATCATATTATTAAGGGTAGAAAAATTTATTAAATTTTTTAGGGGTGGAAATTGCAAACAACCCTTCTTCGAGTGACCACTTTCAAAAAATTCAACAACAATGTTCTGTTATCTATCTAATATATGTATACAAAAGTTTCAAGATGGTCGGAGGGGTGGAACATAGCTAAATATTGAAAAACAAATGAAATTACACCATTATAATGATTTTGAGTTTAGGATTGAGCGATTGTGGGAGATCAAATAAAGAAACCGAATGAGTATAAGTGATAGTCGTAGCCTGAATATCTTAGAATCAATACTAAATACGTATAATCGTATACGTATAATAAGTAGTGATTACTACTAAAATCTTACACTAATAGTATTCCTACATTATAATGGCGTAATTTCATTTGTTTTTCAATATTTAACTATGTTCCACCCCTCCGACCATCTTGAAACTTTTGTATATATTAGATAAATAACAGAACATTGTTGTTGAATTTTTTGAAAGTGGCTACTCGTAGGGTCGTTCGCAATTTCCACCCCTAAAAAATGTAATAATTTTTTTCTACCCTTAATAATACGATCACAATTGTGAAAAAAATATATGATATGAAGGACGTAAGTACGAGTATTTTCGTATTTTTTTAATCTGCATATCTTAATTAACAACCGAGAAAAAAAATGATTTCATTTCTTTTTCAATATTTAACTATGTTCCACCCCTCCGACCATCTTGAAACTTTTGTATATATTAGATAGATAACAGAACATTGTTGTTGAATTTTTTGAATGTGGTCACTCGAAGGGTTGTTTGCAATTTCCACCCCTAAAGAATTTAATAATTTTTTTCTACCCTTAATAATTTGATCACAATCGTGAACAAAATATACGATATGAAGGACGTAAGTGCGATTATATTCGTCTTCTTTAAATCTGAATATCATAATTAACAACGGAGAAAAAAAATGATTTCATTTCTTTTTCAATATTTAACTATGTTCCACCCCTCCGACCATCTTGAAACTTTTGTATATATTAGATAGATAACAGAACATTGTTGTTGAATTTTTTGAAAGTGGTCACTCGTAGGGTTGGTTGAAATTTCCACCCCTAAAAAATGTAATAATTTTTTTCTACCCTTAATTTATCCCATGTCGATATCTTTTCTAGTTTTAGAACAAATTGCATTTAAGTGGTGGGAATTTAACCCAGTATCACCCCTATCGGTGGGGTTAGACATTTGAAATTTTACACAATGTTTTTTTAGACATAAAACTATGTTTTAAGACAGGAATCAGGAAAATCAGAGCGGGGGCCGCTGGCCCATTCCTAATTCTGCTATACTCTTATAAAGGAATTAACTTAAATTATGCATCACTGTATATTAACTGTATATCAAAAGAGTCAACATTAATTTTTCATTTCAGTTGATGCAGTTGCTTTAAAAAAATATTTTGTTGCTTGCTACATTCACCATGTCGAAATGACTACAAGTTATACGATATATGTACATTTAAATCAAGCACTTATTCAAGAAAAGCTTCAATTAGTTTTTCCAGTAAAAAATATCTAAAAATCACGTTCCTGCTAGATAGTTAACGAAGCACCCTCCTTAAAACAATGTCAATTAGTCTACTGTCGATCTGAGACGTAAATTGCATGGCTCCCGACAAGACAGGGCTGATAAAACAGGGTGATAAATTCGCAGATCACTCTGGCGTTTTATGGAAAATGTAATTCACGTCGGCGGAGCCAGTAGCTTCATATCGAATGCGGATAGGTAATTTATGCGTGCGCGGATACACAGCGCCGCGGCTAGATATTTCAGTAGTAAAGCCAAGCGCATGATCAGACTTCATAAGCCATGAGCGAGAAGGGAGAATGCACTTTCCCCATCGTTCGCCTTTGCCGATACACCAGTTCTTCTCGTTCCCTCCGACTATTTTCCTCCAACTTCTGAATGCTCCTTATTATATTCCGTCGGCCATAATCTTCCTACTTTTTATTAAAGCATTGGTTAGAGCCAGAGGGCGGGGGAAAGTCCTGAAACTCGGTTTCCCGCGAAAGTGCAATACGCGACTGAAAATTGGATGCAATTAATACGATAATTTACCGAATGCGCGCGAGCATAAATAGCTACAATCGGAGTTAATTCGTTCCGGGTTTATTAAATAAATTAAAATGAAAATTTCGTTCCCGGAAAGTTTCGAGTGCCGACAAGTTTTAATGACACTCGAGAAACATACTCGAAAAATCCACTTCTACAATTCTATGCGAGCGTGCGTTTCCCAGATATTTGATGAACTTCATTTTCGATGGTTCGGCTGAAAATTGGAGATCGCACTCTTGTTTAGAGCCCATTAAAACAAATCTGGGCCAGATTTTTCAACAATTTTATCTGTTGGTATTATTAATAACGTTGGTACATCGCATCGTTAAAAGTGGTGCAATCAATTTGGAAATCTTTATTTATTCTGAAGTGATTGCTCTGTGGAAGTATTGAAGTTTTCATTGCGAAATTATTTTGGTCAGAATTATTTTATACTATGACCACAGAACCTCACTTGAAAAAAGGTATTATTTTAAAACTTATTGAAATTCTATAACTTGTTATTTTATTTTAAATAGGTGGCTTGGAGAAAGTATTATATTTTACAATGATTTAAATATATATATATGTAATATTAATATTAATATTATAAATATTATATATATACATATAAATATTTTTATAATATGTGTATATGACAAAATGTTTTATTTAATTTACTATTTTATATAACCATTAAAATGGTTAACCAAGAAACGTGGTATTCAGTTAGTTAGTTGTTTTATAGAATATTGAAGTGCAAACAATAAAAGTCGTTTAGTTAATAAATGCATATAAAAAAATAAAAAAACGAGAGAAGAAAGATGAGATAATGACGATTGGAATTCGAGCAGAATCTCTAACACCATGACTATGCAACATACTTGTGAGAAGCTTCTTCTTTCTGTTACTTGACAGCAACAAATTAGCTTTACACGTATTTTTCTACTTCAATGTAAGCTATTTCCTAAAATATAATTGTTAACTTCCCGATTCATAGGGAAGTTTAGATTTTTAAATGTATCAGCTTTTCCATACACGCGCCGACTTTCCGTTCATACCCATCACTAGCCACCGCAAGGGGACTCGGTCGCTGCGCCGATACTGATCTACCCGAGATATACTCTTCATTGTAGATTTTTTTTCAGAATTTTTTGCTAATTATTTATAGTTGAAAATAATTAATTAATTTTTTGGGAATTTTATTAACAGTCTTCCCCTGGGTTGACACCTACCAAAAAATTATAAAATATTGCTATGATACTAACCTACTTTGTAAAAAAATCTCTGAAGTGTCCATTTGGTGGAACAGTGTCAAGAAAAATAAAGTATGCCGGCGAACGCTTGGTCTGATCAGTATAGGCGCAGCGACTGAATCCCCTTGCGGTGGCTAGTTATGGGAGCGAACGGGAAGTCGGCGCGTGTACGGAAAAGCTGATACATGTAAAAATGCGACTAAATGTTCTAATATATGATTACAGTTGGAAATCTAAACAATTATATTTTAGGAAATACCTTACATTGAAGAAGAAAAATGCGTGTAAAGTTAGTTCGTTGCTGTCAGGTAACAGAAAGAAGAAGCTTCTCACAAATATGTTGAATGGTCACAGTGTTAGAGGTTATGCACGATGCTCCGAAGGGCTCGAGTTCGAATCCAACTCAACTTTCTTTTCTTCTTTTTTTTATATGCATTTATAAACTAAACGAATTTTATTGTTTGCACTTCAATATTATTATAAAATATTGAAAATATTATTAAAATATTATTATATATTAGAAGATTTACGATAGCCGATACTGATCAGACCAAGCGTTCGCCGGCATACTTTATTTTTATTTACACTGTTCCACCAAATGGACACTTCTGAGATTTTTATACACAATAGATTAGCGTCATAGCAACATTTTAGAATTTTTTGGTAGATGTCAACCCAGGGGAAGATAGTTAAAAAAATTCCCAAAGAATTAATTAATTTTTTTCAACTATAAATAATTAGCAAAAAAATCTGACATATAGAGTGTATCTATATATTTTGTTTGCCGTTTATTCCATGTTTTAAGATAGGAATCAGGAATATCTATGCTAATCTTGCTATACCCTTTATGAAAAATGTAATCTCCTATTTTGTAAAAAGTTAATTCTCTTTAATGGAATTTCTCATTCCAGATAAACCAATCCCCAAGAAATCATGCTCAAAGAGATTGAGGATGTGTCTTGTTTGGTAGGTGTCAACCCAAGGGAAGATGGTTAAAAAGATTCCCAAAGAATTAATTAATTATTTTCAACTATAAATGATTAGCAAAAAATGTGAAATATAGAGTGTATCTATATATTTTGTTTGCCGTTTATCCCATGTTTTAGAGCAAATTGCATTTAAGTGCGGGGAATTTACCCCAATATCACCCCTATCGGTGGGGGTAGACGTTTCAAATTTTACAGAATGTGTTTTTAGACAAAACTATGTTTTATCCTGCTATGTCCTTTGCAGTCTACTGATAATTATTAGCATACTCCATTAATTTTGGTGTATTTTGACGGTGGTTTCATGGAGAACCCCATTTTTAGCAAGCTTTCAGTGTCAGGTGTTGCTTAATAGGCGTAGTTACTTTACGTAATAGTCAGTCCGTTAATGAATCGAAAAATTCCGTGCTTATGGAAATTCGTAGCATATTTTCTCGTAAACGCAAACGCGGAATGAGCAAACTGCGACGCAGGATCATAGGCTTCCTGACGCTGGCGTGAGCTCCGTCATATAGAAGGATAAGCGACGTCGGCGTAATAACGTCTGCACGAGGCCAGGGCAACTTCTTGACATGGGGTTCAGCGTAAAAATTAATTCTCTCCGCCGTTCTAAATATTCCTTTACCGCGTCCTTTGTCTAGGCTCCGTCTAACAAGGGACCGTGAATCACATTTGGAGGTGGAGAGTGAAATTATTAAATTCCTCGCAGTAATTTCTTTGAAGGAATTAAAATTGTAGCCGTCCTCTGTCCCTACCGAAAAGAAAATAATGCTAGAATATTTGACAGTTACATTCATTAACCAACCCCTTTTTCTCTTTTTATTTTCATTTGTAAAACCTTTGTACAGATTTATACATATCAAATTACTTGTCCAATTTACATGTCGATTTACAATAATAACAAGACCGTGGATCTTTATACAAATTATCGCTCTCATGTACAGCATTGTTCATCACATATTACCATCTCGATTTTCGAAAGATTTTTATATATTTAAAGTTTTAAATGTTATCGGTGCCAGGTTCGATCATATTTAATTTTCTTGTTAATTACATTTTTATATGTAAATTTAGGAAGAACATTGTTGCATCTATATTTTAGAAGAAAAAGTTTTTTGTTACTTATCTTAGCTAACGACAAATTTTTAGACGACCAATTCTTGAAAATATTTGCAGTTTCCATACCAAACGAAGTCTTCTCCATAGAAAACTTTAATAGTGAATTCTTCTCGATTGAAAATTTTGATAATTAAAATTTTTAAATATTATCGGCGCCAGGTTCGATCATTTTTAGAACATAACAATAAATGTGCAATTAATACATGTTTCTAACGTTTCGATCCCGGTGTGGATCTTTTTCAAAGAATCATTATTGCGTCTGGAAAATATTTTAAATGATAAATTGAAACAAAAATTTACCAAAAAATTTAGGATAAAGAAAAGCATAAAAAAGAATAAATTTCTAATGGAACTTACATGTTGTGTAAAAACTAGACAATAAATTATAACAAATATTGAATGTTGTATGGAAACTATTTAAACTTCATTGTGGCAGGTATGTAACTGAGCACATGCTGTTCAAAATCCTGATTGGTGGATCGATATCGATCAACAGTGATGTATGGAGGGCAAGGCGGCAAATTCAAATACCAACATATCGCAGTAACCAAATTTTTGATACTATTTTGAACACCGTATTCACTTATATACACAAACTTTAATTATCAAAATTTTCGATCGAGAAGAATTCACTTATTATAACGTTTATATATGGTTGAATGCTTTCGAGAGATGTATATATTGCCATTGTGAGTTTTTTTGTAGGTCGGTCATGGAGGAGAGAAATGATGGCCATCAGTACTTTTTTAATGGGATCGTATGATTTTTCCTGCACCAATTGGTGAAGCTTCGCACTCACTATAAAAAAGTATGAACCTATTAATATCGACAAACCATTAGTTAAGGAGATATTATAATTTTAGCGTTATTATGAAGTCACGACTCAATGTTGTAATGCTTTTATTCATAGTAGAGGTTCAACGTGGCGACCGTTTACATCACGACATTTTCTGAATTGGGGAAGTAATGATTGTTTTACGATACGACCTTTCATATTATCAATTGCAGTCGGAGCCTCAGTGTATACTTTCTTTTCCCAGTAACCACGTATGGAAAAGTCGAGTTGTGTTAAATCAGGTAATGACGTCGGAAAATGAATGGGATCACCTATTCCTATCCAACGATTCGGAAATATTTGGTTTAATTAATTTAATGCATTTCTTGTTAATCTTCTATAATGCGCAGGGCAACCATCCTGTTGGAGCCACATTGTTTGTCGAGTATACAATGACAAATCATGTAAAAGTGACCATAAGGTATTGGAATTCGTAAGGTTATCAAGAAAATTGTGATTTCGTAATACTAAAAATAAAATATCTCCTTATTAACTAATGGTTTTTAATATTAATATTAGGTTGGCAAAGAAAGTAATTTTTTGGTATTAAATTTTTTATTCCAGTAATGAAATTTAATGAATAAGATATTTTCCCTTTAGATCGACGATCTTTCGTTAAAAAGAATAAATAGGAAAATACTTTATTGATTAAAAGTTCACCGCTTGAATAGAAAAATTCCGTTTTACTTCAGCTTAAAATACCGAAATTATTTCCTTGCCAATCCAATAGGTCCATACTTTTTTTAATAGAATATTTAGCTTCATCAATTAGTGCAGGAAAAAACATAGGATTCCTCCTAAAAAATAACTCATGACCTTCACAATACCAAAGCTCGCAAACCATTCGACCTTATATAACATATTTCGTGCTACGAATAATAATAACGACGAAAATCGAGGTGGTAATATCTGTTGAATCACCCAGTATAAATTTATGGTAACTAAAATAAGGAAAACATTGCACATGAAAAAAAAATAAAATATAAGTATTATTATTTTTTACTATGGTACATAATTTCATGTACTTAAAAAATGTTTGTACATGTTATAAATGTATCAAGATCAGCAGTCTAATAATAAATTTAAAAGAATAATGTTTGAACTTATTACGGTACAAGTATTACAATAACATTGTTTTAAGAATTTACAAGCAGTAATATGCTGCAACATGCTGTCATCCCTGTGTTTAAATCCTCTTCTCACTAAAATCACAAGCTTCCTTTCAACAGCAAACACAGCTAATACTTTTAATCTCTTTCAGTTTGTACTGACACTGTCAGTACTAACAGTGTCAGTACAAACTGACAGAACTTGAATATACAATATTTTTAATTATCAGAAACCACGCATCGTATCACAGACTAATTAAATCGTGGGTTTCCTCACCGATACAAAAGAACGGAGTAAACTCGTTTTAAAACTCTCGGTTTGTCCCGTATTCGTTAAACTGTGTGCGTTCAACATTTTCGCAGATCAATTGGCGAAACTTCCGTTTATAGTAAAAATCAGAATTCGATGAAATTTTGAAAATAGGTTCATTTTTGACTAAAATGACGATTGCCAGAAGGATTTCTCCCGTTTTGAAAAAAATTTTTTTATCATTTCAATGTTGCGCTCTAGCTTACCGACTACTGACTTACCGACTTTGTACTTTATGTTTCTGCTGTGCGCATGCGTCTGTGTGATGTGAGAGTTTATCAAATGCTTTTAGAGTCGTATAAGTCGTATAGGTTAACAATGAGTCATTTAAATTTGTTTTACATTGTAAAAAAATGAAAGATTTTGACTCTACACTAGAATGGGTGAGAAAACCTGGGGCGAAACTTCCGTTTATGGTACAAATCAGAATTCGATGAAATTTTGAAAATAGGTTCATTTTATACTAAAATGACGATTGCCAGAAGGATTTCTCCCGTTTCGAAAAAAAGTTTTTTATCATTTCAATGTTGCGCTCTAGCTTACCGACTACTGACTTACCGACTTTGTACTTTATGTTTCTGCTGTGCGCATGCGTCTGTGTGATGTGAGAGTTTATCAAATGCTTTTAGAGTTGTATAAGTCGTATAGGTTAACAATGAGTCATTTAATTTTGTTTTACATTGTTAAAAAATTAATGATTTTGACTTGACACTAGAATGGGTGAGAGAACCTGGGGCGAAACTTCCGTTTTTGGTACAAATCAGAATTCGATGAAATTTTGAAAATAGGTTCAATCATCTATAAACGAATCCTCTTTAGTTTAAAGTAATACATATACAGTAATGTCGTGATAGTTGCCGCAAGAGCTGTACGCGATAGTTGCTGCAGTGCCTACCCATTCCACCAGCTGTCAATGCTGCGCCGGGCCGCAGGGCGGCGATGTTTGATGTCGGCTCGGGTATATTGGTGTGAACACCACTACATTGACACCACGAATCGAATTTTCAAATTGCTTAATTTTCATTATTTTTTAATGAGATTTTACTGGCTTATTCCTGGCATTATTCTGATTAAAACAAGACCAAACACGATATAATTCCAATTTTATTTAGTGGTGTAATCGACGATGAAAGTTTTATTTGCAAAGAATAACAGCGTATGGGAAAGAGAGAGACGTGCATAGTCGTCGTCGCCGGTACAGATCAAAGGCCCGCATGTTTAATGCCAATTAAAAATGCCTTATTCTCCATTATTTTTTAATGAGATTTTATTGACTTATTCCTAGCAAAATTCTGATTAAAACAAGGCCAAACACGGTATAATTTGGCCCATCAGTAAAGTCTTGGAAGTTGTCAGAACGCTGTACGCGTAAGTTGCCGTAGTGTCTACTAGTGAATTTCCTACTCAAAATTAATTATTTTTTAATGAGATTTTACTTGTTGTAACGGTGCAATTCGAGCACCCTCTATGTGTGTCGTGCGCATGCGCTAGCGCGGTGATCGCGTTGATCACGCTTGTCGGCTTCTTCTCGACCATTCGATTCTGCGTGTTCCTACCGAAATGTATTCTTATCGTTAAGTTATAATTTACGCAATAAACGCTTTAAACACGCGTACACTCATTTAACTCTAACAGGTTATGGGCCCAGGAAGTTGCGTTTCTGGAATAGTTTTAAAATAAGAGGTAGCTGCGATACGTGTTTGAAAAGTGAGGTTAACCACGTGTTTGAAAAAGTGCGGTGAAATTAATAATGGCTTGTAATATTGGTGGTATAACAAGAATAGAGACTTTACATAAAGAAAATTATGATACCTGGTGTATGCAAGCGGAAGCACTATTGGTAAAACACGATTTGTGGGATTATGTAAGTGGAAAAAGGAAACGACCACGTGTCGATGTTGCAGACCCACAGTCGGAAGCCGCAGCGAATGAATGGGATATCAACGATAAGAAAGCTAAGTCTGACCTTATTTTGACAATTAGTCCATCTGAATTAAAACAAGTTAAAGCGTGTGAGACCGCGAACGAGGTATGGACAAAGTTGCGTTCTATATATGCATCAAAAGGTCCTGCAAAGAGAGCAGCATTATTAAGAAAGTTGACTTCACACCGTATGGCGAGTGGAGAAGATGTTAGAGAGCATATCAATAAATTTATAGAAGTAGTTGATAAGTTAGCGGAAATGAATATTGATATTCACAAAGATTTACAGAGTGCAATGCTTCTTAATAGTCTGCCCGAGAATTATGAGAATTTCAGATGTGCAATGGAATCCAGGGATGATCTTCCAGATCTAGATACACTAAAAATTAAAATTTTAGAGGAATTTGAAACTAGACATCAAAAGACATCAGAGGATCACGGCGCAATGATTGTTAAGGGCAATTATCGAAGAAACGAGGTTAAACCCAAGGCACAATGGCACAATACCAAAGAACAATGGAACAATACCAAAGAAAATGCTGCAAGAAAACCAAGAATTATTTGTCATAAGTGTGGTAAGCCGGGACATAAAGCCTTCGATTGTTATTCTAGGAAGACTGATTATAAACCAAGCGGAGGTAAATCTCAAGAACTATTTTATGTTAATTATCAAAATAATAACGAGACGTACATTGCTACTGAGGACCCAGAAAAACAGTACTGGTGTCTAGATAGCGGTTGTACCACACATCTTTGTAAAGACTCGTCAAGGTTCATTCAAATGCAGCATACAGATCATGAAAAATTAAATTTGGCTAATAATGCATTAGCTACAGTTAAAGCTAAAGGTAACGTACGTATCAAAACACGTATGCATCAAATGATAAAGGATATTGAATTTGAAGATGCCTTATACGTGCCAGAACTAAGGACAAATTTAATGTCTGTTGCTAAAATTACAGACAAAGGTAATTCAGTGATTTTTAGGGATAAAGAGGCAATTGTAGTTGGACGAGATGGAAGAGTAAAGTTGAAGGCTAATCGCATTGGAAATTTATATTATATTTGTGAGGAGCGATCTGAAGCAGCTAAGAATATATACTCTGAAGGAATGGAAGAATCTCAAATCCAATTATGGCATGAAAGAATGGGTCACTTGAACGTTAGAGATTTATTAGATGCTGCGAAGAAAGAACATGCCATCGGTATCAAACTTCAAGGAGAAACACAGATGCCTATATGTGAAATATGTGTACAAGGTAAATTAACTAGCACGCCTTTTCCAAAGAATCGCCAACGAAGCTCAAAACTATTAGAAATAGTACACTCAGATGTCTGCGGTCCTATGCGCACTGAGTCTATGGCTGGATCCAGATACATGTTATTATTTATTGATGATTACTCACGATGGAGTGAGGTTTATTTTTTGAAAACGAAGGATGAGGTATTGCAGAAATTTAAGGAATACAAAAGTTATGCGGAAAGGCGCACAGGACATAAAATCAAGTACCTCCAGACTGATAATGGGCGTGAGTATTGTAATACAGAATTTAATGATTTCTTGCAAAACGAAGGTATACAAAGACGTCTAACCGTACCTTACACTCCGGAACAAAATGGGGTGGCCGAACGCAAAAATCGTACGCTAATTCAAACTGCAAGATGCATGTTATTAAGGGCTCAATTAACCCATGGATTTTGGGCTGAAGCAGTAATGACTGCCAATTATCTGAGAAATAGGTGCCCAACAAAAACCCTGGAAGGTAGGACTCCGTTCGAATTTTGGAATAACAGAATACCCATTTTGAAACACTTAAAGGTTTTTGGAATGAAAGCATATGTATTAAACAAGGAACCTAACAAATCAAAGTTTGCGCAAAGGACGAAAGTAGGAATATTCATAGGTTATTCGGAAACGTCGAAAGCATATCGAGTATGGATTCCCAATGAAAGAAGAGTAATTGTATCAAGGGATATCCGGGTAATTGAAAGAGGAAACTATAAATCTGACAAATGCTTCGATCAGAAAATTATTCAGATGCCTGAAAAATGTGAAGAATCGGATACCTGTATTGGAAACAATAATGCTCCGGTGAAAACTATAGGTCCGAGTTTAGAGAATGCTGAAGAACAGATCGAGGATCAAACGAGTGAGGAAGAAACAGCAGCAGAAAACCAGGATGAAAGGCGATTATGCAAAGCACCAGGAAGACCGAGAATAGAGAGAACCGGAAGAAGAGGACGTCCTAGAAAGCTATTTCACTATCGTACAATTAATGATCAACCAGATCAAAATGAAAATACTCAAGAAAATACAGAGGAGAGTAATGAAGAAAGCCAACCAGAAATTACGGAGGATCGAGAAACCGATCTGGCCGAACTGGTGGCCAGTGTAGCAGAAGTTTCCATGGACGATGCTCTTACTGGTACAGAGAAACTCGAGTGGATACATGCAATAAGACATGAGGTACGAAATTTAATTAAAAATGAAACATTTCATCTTGTACAACGTCCATCGAAGAAACGAGTTATTGGTTGTAGAACTGTATTGACAAATAAATATAATTCGGATGGTTCCCTGGCAAAACGGAAAGCCAGAATTGTTGCAAAAGGGTTTGCGCAACGCCCTGGAGTAGAATTTTTCGACACTTTTGCGCCTGTAGCGAGACTAGAGTCTATACGTTTATTGTTAGCCTTAGCTGTTAAATTCGGTATGACGGTTGAACAAATGGATGTAACAAGCGCATATTTAAACGGAACACTTTCAGAGGAGGTTTATATGGAAAAACCTGAATTATTAAGCGAATGTTTGAACGATATAGCTAATGATGTTAAAGAAGATAGACAAATAAGAAAAAACTCAAGGGAGTTATTAAGTCGCCTGAAAGAAAATAAAGATTTAGTGTGTCACTTGAACAAAGCCATTTATGGCTTGCGTCAAGCTGGTAGACAGTGGCACAAACGACTGTCTCAAAAATTAAAAGAAATGGGGTTCAAGTCAACCGTGGCTGATCCCTGTGTATATTATTCAAAAAGAGGCGAAGATACTTTACTTATGGCTATATATGTTGATGATATCTTGATTATCTCAAAAGATCTAGGTTGGATAGCCGAAATAAAAAATCAACTGGCTGATGAATTCGATGTCAAGGATCTGGGAAAGGCTCAGTATTGTTTAGGTATAGAAATTGAGCAAACGTCTGGGACGATAGCAATCTCTCAAAAGAGGTATATTTTGGATTTGCTGAAACGGTTTGGATTAGAAAATTGCAATGCAGTAGCTACTCCCCTGGATAAGGATACTGCCTTGGATAAGATCGATGGAGATCGTTCAAACAGGAGGAGGCCGTATAGAGAACTCGTCGGAGCCCTCATGTATCTTGCTGTCGCAACGAGACCAGATATCTCATATGCAGTCAGCACGTTGGCACAATTTAACGATTGTAACGGAGAAGCACATTGGGCGGCTGGCAAACGAGTATTAAGGTATTTAAAAGGTACTCTCAATTACGGTATTGTTTACAGGAAATCAGAAGATTGTCCTAAGGTATATGTAGACGCTGATTGGGGGCGATGTAAGATGGATAGACGATCATATACGGGATATGTAACAGTTCTATCCAATAGTCCAATTAGTTGGAGATCAACGAAGCAGCGAACCGTAGCCTTATCGTCCACAGAGGCCGAGTACGTGGCAATGGCAGAAGCAGTAAAGGATGCTATATACTTCTCGGATTTCCTCAAAGAATTAGGATTTTCTGCGTTTTCAAAAATGACGGTTTATAATGATAATCTTGGCGCGCAGTTACTAGCGAAGAATCCTATTGTACATCCGCGTACTAAGCATATTAATCTCAGATTTCATTTTTTGCGTGATGTTTTCAAAGAAGATAATTTTAAGTTAGAACATTTATCATCTGAAAATATGCCGGCTGATATACTCACGAAACCTCTACCTAAGTATAAGCATCATTTTTGTATTAAACGTATGGGTATTGGAATATGTAACGACTGTTGATGATGCTCGCATTGAGAGGAGGTGTTGTAACGGTGCAATTCGAGCACCCTCTATGTGTGTCGTGCGCATGCGCTAGCGCGGTGATCGCGTTGATCACGCTTGTCGGCTTCTTCTCGACCATTCGATTCTGCGTGTTCCTACCGAAATGTATTCTTATCGTTAAGTTATAATTTACGCAATAAACGCTTTAAACACGCGTACACTCATTTAACTCTAACATTACTGGCTTATTCCTGGCAATATTCTGATTAAAACAAAATACGAGCATCATAATCAAAATCATAAATCAAAATACGAGCAGTTGTCTTGGAAGTTGTCGCTCCAGAGAACAGCTCCTGCGGCAACTATCGCGACATTACTATATAAGGTAAACTTGAAATTTTTAAAAACTACTCCTGAATTGTCGTGTGCGTGGTCGCCCCCACCCCGACCTAACCACAACTCATTCTAATTGACGCATGCGCATAGCACGAACATAAAGAAAATCGGTAAATCAGTAGTCGGTAAGCTAGATCGCAACATTGAAATGATAAAAAATTTTTTTTCGAAACGGGAGAAATCCCTCCGGCAATCGTCATTTTAGTAAAAAAAGAACCTATTTTCGAAATTTCATCGAATTCTGATTTTCGCTATAAACGGAAGAACAGCCGATCAATTTGTATATCTAGCAATTTTAATTAACTCCGTTTTCAAAATAAAAACGATGCCGTGCTTCATCAAAGCATTGGTTGTACTGGTTTTTGCGTAGTTTTTGTAACTCACTCTGCCGATAAATTTTTTCGGAGTATCGTTTCATCATGGTCAGGCCGAAATTGCCTACGGAACGATTGAAGCGAGTCGCGACCAAAACTTTAAACTCATTTTATGACTCGCATAAACTTATCAACTTTCGCGTTATATCAGAACGTACACGTCGAAGAAGCGCAGGAGCCAACGGCGCAATAAGAACAGAAGAAGATACGCCGGAAGTATATACTTTTCATAGAATTCCCGAGCTCTAATCTCCTGTTGCACGACAAGACCCCGAAGATCTCGGCCCAGAAAGGAAGTTCCTTTCCCTTCGTGTTCCCCAACGGAGTCGTTTCTGTTCGTTTGAACCATTTCGACCTCTCCTTCTCTTTTCCCCCCTCTCGCTCTCTCTTCCGCTTTCTATCTGGCCCGGTTCCTCTCTGTAATTCATTACCTTGGCACCGCTCATGATCCCTACCGAAGATCTCGGAGTACCCTCCTTCCGGCACGTTTGCCATTTTATCTCTATTTTATATTTTGTTTGCTTCCGTCGTCGATAGAAGTGTTTCTTTGAACATTCACCCGCTAGACGAATTCCTGTCCAAACCATTCTTAGACTTCAATCAGTAGAATTGTGAGATGGTGGAATTCAATTTTGTCTTTGAGGGGTTAGGACACAGTAACAAGTAGGGAAAATGTAAGATTTTTAAACAACGAAATGGAAAAAAAGTGAATGATCGATTAATATAAAATTAAGTTAATGTATTTCAGTTTACTATACTATGAAGTATAATAAATACTTGTAATATTTAAAAAATAATTTTTCTTATGCCTTTCATCGTCTTCACTCGGAATATCTTTTCTTCGAGACGGCACACAGTGGGGATTTTCAACGAAATCTGTGTCAAAATCAAAGAACTTTCGATGGAAATGAGATAGAGCAATTAAATTTTTTTTAATTAAAGCTGAAACTTTGCAGAATATGAAATAATTATAGCGGTTGTGGTACCAAAGCTTTTGAACCTTGAAATAATTCGTTAAATTTGCACAATTTCAAGAAAATTGTGGTTTTGCCAATACCACGGGCGGAAACATTTTTTTTTAACATGCTCTACATCATTTCACGTAGATTTTTTCACGCTGGTTTCAAATCTGGTCTCAAAATTTTTCTACGACCTCGGAATTTTCCAAAATGTTGAATTATTGTTAAACAGTTAAACTTTTATTTTTTCAAGGTTAGAAAACATTTGTACCATAATCTCCCTATTTTTCCCATATTCTACAATGTTTCAGCTTTAATTTAAACAAAAATTTCATCGTTCTATCTCATTTCTGTCGAAAGTACTTTAATTCTCATACAGATTGCATCGGTTTGTCCCACGATGAGGACTTGGGTAATGCTAACGCCACGCTATGGAACAAACCGATGAAGTCTGTATCAAAAATCAAAGAACTTTCGATAGAAATGGTATAGAACGATGAAATTTTTTTAAATTATAGCTGAAACGTTGTAGAATATGGGAAAAATAGGGAGATTATGATACGATTGTTTTCTAACCTCGAAAAAATAAAAGTTTAACTGTTTAAATTTTGAGAATTTAACTGCAAAATTTTGAGACCAGATTTGATATCAGCGTGAAAAAATCTACGTGAAATGATGTAGAGCAAGTTGGCAAAACCACAATTTTCTTGAAATTGTGCAACCTTAACGAATTATTTCAAGGTTAAAAAGCTTTCGTACCACAACCGCTATAATTATTTAATATTCTGCAAAGTTTCAGCTTTAATTTTTAAAAAATTTCATTGCTCTTTCTCATTTCTATAGAAAGTTCTTTGATTTTGACAGAGATTTCGTTGAAAATCCCCACTGTGCGGCACCTGGTGCACAGGATACCTACAAATCAAATTAACTGTATCAAAAATCACAAAAATGTCATGAACTGCGAAATATTATCTAGGCATTGACGTTCCCATATTTCACTCTTTGTGAAAATTAACAAAATCGCAGATATTTTAAATTTAATGACTGAATTTCGGTAGA
Source organism: Lasioglossum villosulum (assembly GCA_963971365.1). NCBI lineage: Eukaryota > Metazoa > Arthropoda > Insecta > Hymenoptera > Halictidae > Lasioglossum > Lasioglossum villosulum. Next base: position 22,022,350 of record OZ020502.1, read on the forward strand.
AAATTTGACATTTAACAAAATAATGGGAAAACGAAACAAAATCAATCGACAATGCCTAATACATATTATAATGAAGATGACTGTAAAATTGTAATGTAATGGCTAATGTAAAACTCGTGATATCTTGTACACAGTTTCGATAAACGCAACTCTGAGAAAAACGTGTTTAAAGTTTACGAATGTAATTTTTCTCGCAGGCATACGAACTCACTCTCGAAAGGGTACTTCCAGAAATAATTTTTATTGAAGCCTGAAATCCATGTAAAATCTTTTGCATTCTCTTCTCAAGACTTGAAACTACCATTTAAGACAACAAAATTTTAGATTTTTTAAATAATATCACTGTGTCCTAACCCCTTAATATTACTGTTGTGTAATATCAATCTAAGCCCAGAATGTTATGGTACTAACATTTTATTGTGGCACATATAGGTTTTTCAAAATTAGCAGGGAGTTTCAAAAGTACACGTCGTCGCCACTGTAGCGTGATTCGACACCTCTGGATAGGTGGAGATTTCGCACCCCGTCAAGACCCATGACAGAACTAAAAAAATAACGATTTCGAAGTTGGAATGATGATAGATGCGTTTAGTTGGCCTCTACGTGTTAGAAAAATGTCATAGTTCTAACGCCTAATTGAACTGCTAGATTGGCAGGCACAGTGTCACTTTATGGTTGATGGAGGCATCCGTAGTATCATTTTATAGAGCATAGTCGAATTTACTTCCAAGAATATTTCCCTGAAAGATTGAAGAGGTCTGCACTATGTTAATGGAAATTTTATAATTTTCATAAAATCGTTATTTTGAGAATACCGCATTTTTTATTTATGTCACTATTCTTGCCATCTCAAATGCATTTCAAGGTCACAGTGTAATACACTGTTAAATTCGTCTCGACGTCAGAAGCAATCTTATGGTGTCCAAAACTTCTAGTGTCAAAACATACGTGAAAAGCATTTTTTCAAATTTATGAATAGGCGAACATGTAGCTCACCAAGTACTGTAGCTCAAAAGTACAAACTTTTGTTTAAAACTTTTTTAATTACACTACTGGAAATGCATAAAAAATGGTGACATAACTTAACAGATACACCCTGTATAATTGTAAATAAGTATGTGTAAATAAACCCCGATATAATCGCGACTCTAAACTGCGAACTATATACAGTATTGTAGGGAGAAGTCGTCTACACATAATCAGCGAGACTTTCATCGAATCTCGCGTCGATAGTAACTGTAACGACGCGACGATTCGATGTTTGTTACTTATTGATTTATTTTCGTTCTTCTTGTTTTATAATGTGTGTTGTTTGATTCAGATTCGTTTGACGTGTGAAAAAGTAAAGACATGTTTTGATATTGTATCTGATATTTTAAAAATTAAATCTTAAATTGTTAATATTTTACGGACGTGTTACTTAACTTATAATTTAAATCTTACAGTATTTTATCGATGTAAGTCCCTAGCATGGGTCTGCCGAGGGAAATTTATGCGCCAGAGACACTATCCTTAGAGTTTTGCCGAACGTAGAAAACGACAAATAAAATAGTTCATATCGATCGTATTATTGCTTATAACAATTAATAAATGATTTCGGCGCTACGGTTCGATCATTAGAAATTCGATTCTAGCGCCGAAATCATTTATTAGTAGAAAAGGACAGCCGAGCTCGAGAGGCCTCGGTCACCGAGAAATGTAAACATAGCTAACCCAAATTTCCAACTTCCTTATTTTTCATTATTTTTTTATAAGACTTCGACTACCATACTTGTGGCATTTTTCTAAGAAAAAAGATACTAAATATGATATAATTCCGATGATATTTACTTGTGTAATAGACAGTCAAAGTTTCGGGCGCAAGGAAGGACAGTTTCCGGCGAGCCTTTGAAATGTGATGGCGACTATGACTCTCTGCGTCTTTTTCTTTCCCATATGCTATCCTTTTTCGTGCCAGAAACCTTAACTGTCAATTACTCAATATCATCGGAATTATATCATATGTGGTATCATTTTTCTTAGAAAAATGCCTCAAATATGGTAATCGAAGTCTCATAAAAAAATAATTAAAAATAAGGAAGTCGGGAATTCCGATTAGGCGGTTTCACCGAGACAACCGAACCACATGATGTCATACTTCTCGGCGACCAAGGCGTCCCGAGTTTCGCGACCCCTTAAGGGTGTTGAAAGGTTACGTGTAAATAACTATACAGGGTCATCCGTTTTTAAACGGACAAACGTAAACCAGCTATAAAGGACTCCAAATGGAACAAGGATTCCCCTTGCCACTTTTTTTGTTTCGGCCTTGATTTCTAGGAAATTACAAAAAACTATAATTTTTTTAGTTCACATAAACTTGAATATCTCGGGACTCCAGTGATGAATCTTGATGATTTTTTCTTTGTTGCGTTGAAAATAAACAGGAGCATATTTTTTTTGTTCCCAAAATTTTTTTGCATGACCTTCGAATCTTGGTTTTTTCTGGATCGGACTGTAGCTATCTGAACGGTTCCAGGATGCGTGACTTCAATGGATGATATTTTCTTGGAATAAACGTGCTAAAAAAACAAAAATATTTTGTTAACAAAAAAGATGCCCCTATTTACTTTAAACCAAACAAAGGAAAAATCATCAAGATTCATCACTGGAGTCCCGAGATATTCAAGTTTATGTGAACTAAAAAAATTATGGTTTTTTGCAATTTTCTAGAAATCAAGGCCGAAACAAAAAAAGTGGCAGGGGTAAAACTTGTTCCATTTGGGGTTCTTTATAGCTGGTTTACGTTTGTCCGTTTAAAGACGGATGAGCCTGTATACGTGGACGGTGGAAGAAAATATATTTAGTAAAGAGAAGATGCTGTCGAAGGTGTTAACAAGACGGTTGCACGATTAGAACTGAAGCCCCAAACCCAAGGGCGGTGGTACGTACCTTCATACCTGAAGGAAGGACAGCACGGTAAGATTGAGGGGAATCAGGTATTCCCCAATATTTCAAGGATGTGTGGTTTTCCAGAAAGGCCTAACGTTTTACCTTGACAAAGGGGGTATACCCCACAGTAGTGGGGATAGGCCTGGGACATTTACAGGTGAGACTTTTGAGACACTTACGGATAAAATACTGTAACATGAGACAAAATTTTTCTAAGAAGAAAAAATGATGTCTACCTCGATACTCGATGCTTTTTGTAGAAAATTGTCAGGAGAGAACACTGTGTCGATACGTTTCTCAGCCACAGTAAATCCGTATTATGCATCACACCTGGAAGGTGTGACAGAATCGACGGACTTTCAGAACGATGTTTTCCGAACGCGGCCGTCAGACTGATACCCCGGTCAGATCGTTCCCGTTCTGTCACGAGACACTAGATCTCTATCATCGTGGTCCCGGATATTTTTCATCGAAGCAGAGGGCCGCGTTTAAAAGCACTTTACATCACGCCGAGGAGTGCGCGTTCGCGTGAGTTATAGGCCACCTTCAATTTCGTCCGCATTACTTGAAGAACGTACACCCCTCCGCCGCCCCTCTATTTATCGCCGACAACTATGAAATATTACACCCGTGTCTCCATAGCAAAAAAATTATCCGCGACGGTTGCTGAATAAAAACGAGAGAAAGAGAGGAAAAGTGCTCACTTGGAAACCATTTCGAGTTGAAGCTTCCGGTGGCGTTCGAAGGTTCTGTAGGAATTTTTCAAACGCCCAACCCCCAACCCTATTCGGAGACGTGTAATACCGTAGCCTTGGGTAATACTAGAATATTACTAGAGAAACAAGTGAAAATAGTGATTGCGGGAATACATTGTTTGTCCTTATACGAGCATGTTACGTCCATATACGGACTTTTTCTAAACAGGAAGGTTGATCGCAGGTTGCTCTGATCATGATTTAACGAGATTGTGTTTAAATTTAATAATATGAACGTCCAAAGTAGGGGAAACAAATCGAGACAACTACCCTAAGGTTCCCATGTATTTTTCTAATACAAAACGGTCTTTTTGACTTAAATCATGAGCAGAGCGACCTGGGATCAACCTTCCTCTTTAGAATGAGCCCTCACACAGCTCATAACATGCTCGTATAAGGACAAACAATCGTTTCCCGTGATCGCATTCAACTTTCCCATATTTTGTTCGTACAGACAGAGTCTAGAGCAAGTCTAGAACCAATTTTAGTTCAGCTACTTAAACGAAATGGCGCCTAGTCAGATAAACTATAGAGTGTAATATATATTTCTCTAAATAAAATTCTCTTCAAATATTTTTTTCTCTCTCTTCAACTCTAATTGGGGAATGATGAAGCGGTATCCTTCTTTCTTAAAAAGGATCACGTCGGGGTCACCAAAAATATAGAGTGTAATATTTATTTCTCTAAATAAAATGACGTGTATTCTCTTCAAATATTTATTTTAATCTGAATCTATTACAAACTTGTTGGTAGGAAACCAAAAACAAAACAAATATTAACAACTAAATTCAAATATAAACAAATTAATCAATACAATTATCATGACAAGAAATCTACATTATCTACATTATCCGCAACTGCCGTTGTTAATTATTAGACTGCGGATTTTTATGCAAAATAAAAAATGTTTGCATTGATTGCAAAACAGAGGAGCTTAATAGAGATTTCCCTCTTCTTTTAATTGTCTTATTAAGCTGAAATGAATACACTGATGTCCTTAAATCTTCGTAATTTGTCCATTGCCTTTAATTGCTCGCGCTTATTTTCATTAAAAATGCATAAAATCCGCAGTCTATTAATTATCAACAGTTGTCATGGCAAAGGAACAGGAGAATTCCTCCTTGTGCCAAGCGGCAACTGTTGTTCTTCGTTCTTTTCACTTGATCTCGCGACGTGACAACACTTGTTTATATTAATATTATCTTCGCGCATGGTTGTATTAAATTAATCATCTAGCGAATCATTTACTTCAAATTATTATTCAGAGTTCTCGCGATTGTTTAAAATAAACATTCCTAGTTATTCCTCTCAAATGTAAGTTTATTTTTCTGAATTTAAATCTCTCCTCCGACTACGAGATCTAGCCGAAGTGGAACGGCCATAAGAAGAGATCATTTATCGGCAACTGTGAGTTTCCGGTTATCTACAACAACGAACATTTCCACAAACTGTCAGCGGAGATTGGTAACAACAAAAATATAAAGGGCTTGGAGCCACTTGGATCCATTAATAGCAATAAAGATATTGATAAAACGAAAAAAACCTATAATGATAACGAAACTTTGTTTAACTAGCATTAGATTGATACAAATGTATGCTCATCACTGTTGGCAATCCGTTTTTCAGCGTGGAAGTTGGTTACACTGATAAATACCCTAGAATCACAGGTTCTGGTACCCCCTTAAGAGGTACCCACGTGACATTACTAGAATCTAACTAGATTTTGGGTCAAAAAAGAGGTTTTCGTGGGACCAATTCACGTTCTCATACGATTATATTTTGAGCTGAGTGAGAGCTCATTCTAAAGAGGAAGGTTGTATGCAATGCGGTCTTCTCATGTTTTTGTTAGATGATGTAGTAATATGAGTGTCCAAAGTAGGGGAACCAAATGAAGAAAAATTCCGGAGATTCTAATGTATTTTTCGATCACAAAAAGATTTTTACTGCTAATTTAGGGACCCACGCGCGCTTCATTTAACCTGCCTGTTTAGAATGAGCCTTCACTCAGCTCAATACATAATCGTATGAGGACGTGAGGTGTGTTCCCGTGATTTCATTCAATTGTTCCCCAGATTCCGTTCGTGAAGGGTGAATAGAAGCAATTTTAGTTCAGGTACTTCGACCAGATGACGCCTAGTCAGGAGAACTATCAACATAGATTCGTAACAACAAAAGTGTAAAGAGCATGAAGCCACCCGGATCCATTAATAGCAATCAAGATATCGATGAAAAGAAAAAAACCTGTAATGATAGCGAACTTGAAGCGTTAGATTGATACAAATGTATGCTCATCACTGTTGCCAAATTGGTTTTCCGTGCGGAGGTTGGTTACAATGAAAAATACGAGTCACGTGGGTACCCTGCCCCCTTAAGCTATAGGTTGGCAAGAAGTGCTCATTTATACATATAAGTTTCATCAAAATCGGCTTGTATCAACTGAATATGTTCCCTTGTGAGCTGGCTCGAGAGTTAGGGCCGTCACGGGGAGCGAGACGCGCGGCCAGGAAAAGGGGACGTAACCCTCGAAAATCGTCCGAAACGAGCACTTCTTGCCGACCTCTGTTTTAGGCGATTCAATGGGTTGCGAGATGGGGAATGCGACAATGCCTGATCGCAAGGGGTTTCTAGCGACGACCCTGAAAAAAGCACCGTTCCATTCGTCCGGTGAATATTGCAACGGTCATTAAAAACTGTAATGGACCATCCCCGTTTCTTGTGTCTCGTAACTTTGCAGAAGTTCTGCCTGCCACGATCCCGTGTGTGTTTCTTGTTTAGTATACTTGCCGCCACACTCTTCACTCACCCTTGTTTCGACAAGCATTTTTCACTGACGCTTTATCCATTTGAAATACAGAGGTAGCTTCCTTTTCTGTATTTTTCGAACTTGTACTCAGAAATAATCGCGTAGAAGATGGTAAGATAATATTTCACCCATTTGTGTTTTTCACTTTAAATCTACAGATTATGCTTCATTTTTACCGTCACATTTTAAAGAAATACATCTGGTAACCGAAAGAAGTTTTGTGGAACGTTCGTTAGAAGAAATGTTATTCTTATTAATTTGTTTAGCATATATTCTTCCGAAACAAGTTGTTTAAGAAGGTAAGGATAGGGTTAGGATTTCTTAAAGAAACACAAATTTGCTTTGAACTTTTAGTTCACTAAATAATATTACATCATTTTAAAAGTTCATGATCTTAAGACATTTTTTACAGAAAAATCACGCCATTACAGAAGATGCTGGTGACTATATAATAGGTTAATAAAATTGTTATTTAAAAGTGTATTCTTCCACTGTAGAACTCTTGTAATGTCACTTTTGTTTTATTTTATTAATGCAAAGAATCAGCAGGAAGATTGAGTATCGTGATAATGATAGTCATTGAACAGTATACAGTATTATTATTATTATTATTAGTATTTTAATATTTTTAATATTTTAGTAAATTTCATTAATTATATATAAAAATGGATGTTTGTTTTTTTGTAAAATTTAATTTTTTGTAAAATTGTAAAATTTTTTGTAAAATTGTAAAAATTTTTGTAAAATTGTAAAATTCTTTGTAAAATTGTAAAATTTTTTGTAAAATTTTTGTAAAATTTTGTAAAATTATATGTAAAAATGGATATATATATACACAAACATCCATTTTATATATAATTAATGAAATTTACTAAAATATTAAAATCAAATAATTTGAAATGAGAACCAAGTAATGCATGCATCTGTCACTTGATACGTGACTGTCACGTTGTTAATAGCTAAATAACGAAGCCGAAATCGCAATTTTTTTATTCTTCATTTTCGTCTTATACCATCGTTAAGAACCAACCCTTAAGTTTTCTCCCACCTGTAGTCGAACACCCTGTATAATTTCTCTTTTATTTAATTATTTATTTTTAAAATAGATATATTATTTTCAAATTTTAAACACAATAGTACGTTTAGTTTGTTTAAATAAATTGATATAGTTTCACAATTCCAATACAGAGACAAAAGTCCACATATTAATTTAAATGTGTTTCGGTTAAAACTGGTTTCAAATTTGCCGCTCTGAAATGTAAACACCACTATCAATTGATATCGATCTACCAATCGTAACAAGTTACATAGATATATGTCATAGCCTTTATACCTTTGAAGCAGCACATGTTTCAGTTACATATCTACCATCATGAGCTAAACTACCGTTCAAACGTAACTCACTAATTTTTGTTTTAAAATGTTTATGTCCAATTTGCATACAACAAGTACGTATATGAATTTTAATTTTTGGTTTTTCTATGTGAAAAAAAATTTTTTCTTTTTGTTTCCTTTTCTAATTAGTCTCATATTTTTCAGACGCAAAGTGGCTCTTTGAAAAAGATCCACATCGGGATCGAAACGTTAGAAACATGCTTAAATAATTGCACATTTGTTGTTTTTCTAAAAATGATCGAACCTAGCGCCGATATCACTCATTTTATTATATTACGAATTTTCGATCGAGAAGAATTTAACCTTTATTGTTTCAATACTTGTGCAAAAGGAAACTAAGAAGATTGTCGTTATAGACGCAAACAAAGTTGATGTTCGGTTACGTTTCTTGTCCCAGGCGAACGTTGTCAGAAAATCGAATCGTTGACAGTAGAGTTGGTCCTGTGTAAATGGTGATAGAATCGCAAGAACAACTATAAAATGCGGCGTCACAACCGGCAGCGTTGCATGTACGCACTGTTACCGTATTTCTTTTCTGTCGATTATTTTCGATCGTATTTCTTACGGTTGGCTGTCGTCGGTATAGCTCTCATCGTACACGCCAAAACAACCGTGAAAAATATTATCGACCATTCGTTCCATCGAACCTCGTAAACGTTGTTCAGTAGAAGGGGTATTATGAATCTAGCTGTTTAGACCTGCTGGCAGCTAACGAAAAAAAATTGTGTAAAAATGTGAAAACTGTGATGCTGAAAGGAAACCGTGGAAACATTGACAGTGTAGATTGTTTATTGATTTGTAAAGTTGGACATGATTGATTTTGGACATTTGTGTAAACCTGCATCTAAAAACTGATTCCTGTCTTATTGTAGATTTTTTCAGAATTTTTTGCGAATTATTTATAGTTGAAAATAATTAATTAATTTTTTGGGAATTTTATCAACTGTCTTCCCCTGGGTTGACATCTACCAAAAAATTCTAAAATATTGCTATGATACTTATCTACTTTGTAAAAAAATCTCAGAAGTGTCCATTTGGTGGAACAGTGTCAAGAAAAATAAAGTATGCCGGCGAACGCTTGGTCTGATCAGTATCAGCGCAACGACCGAATCCCCTTGCGGTGACTAGTAATGGGAACGAACGGGAAGTCGACGGTGTGTACGGAAAAGCTGATACATGTAAAAATGCGACTAAATCGTCTAATATATAATAATATTTTCAATATTTTATAATATTTTCAATGTTTTATAATAATATTGAAGTGCAAACAATAAAATTCGTTTAGTTTATAAATGCATATAAAAAAAGAAAAAAACAAGAAAAGAAAGTTCAGTTGAGAAATATGCGAACTCGAGCCCTTCGTAGCATCGAGGAACCTCTAACACCGTTACCATACAACATATTTGTGAGAAGCTTCTTCTCTCTGTTACTTAACAGCAACGAACTAGCTTTACACGCATTTTTCTTCTTCAATGTAAGCTATTTCCTAAAATATAATTGTTTAGATTTCTAACTGTAATCATATATTAGAACATTTAGTCGCATTTCATCACTAGCCACCGCAAGGGGATTCGGTCGCTGCGCCGATACTGGTCAGACCAAGCGTTCGCCGGCATACTTTTTTTTTTGACACTGTTCCACCAAATGGACACCTCTGAGATTTTTTTACAAAGTAGGTTAGTATCATAGCAATATTTTATAATTTTTTGGTAGGTGTCAACCCAGGGAAAGATACCTTAAAAAATTCCCAAGAAATTAATTCTTTATTTTCAACTATAAATAATTAGCAAAAAATTTTGGAAAAAATCTGCAATGTAGAGTATATCTATATCTTTTGTTTGCCGTTTATCCCATTATCCATTTTCGTTTTTTTTTATCTGCATATCTTAATTAACAATCGAGAAAAAAAATGATTTCATTTCTTTTTCAATATTTAACTATGTTCCACCCCTCCGACCATCTTGAAACTTTTGTATATATTAGATAGATAACAGAATATTGGTGTTGAGTTTTTTGGAAGTGGTCACTCGAAGGGTTGTTTGCACTTTCCACCCCTAAAAAATGTCATAATTTTTTTCTACCCTTAATAATACGATCACAATTGTGAAAAAAATATATGATATGAAGGACGTAAGTACGAGTATTTTCGTTTTTTTTTAAATCTGAATATCTTAATTAACAATCGAGAAAAAATGATATAGTTAAGGGTATTTACCCTCATATAATTCTTATACGAAGGGTTAGCTACTTGAAATTTTGGGTGGTTATCTTTCAACCTAAAACCAATGTTTTCCACACAATTTCAATAAAAATCCACGGGGGGGGCCGATTCACTATTCTTAGTCTGCTAGACCCTTTCCATTCTAGTAGGCATACATATATTAATCTATTAGTCTATGAGAAACTATGTCATTTAGTAAATTCTTACAGAAATACTTTTACGTCCACGGTAATTGTAAAATCAGAAATCTGAAATTACGATCCCGTTGGAGGTAGCCTAATGTTAAAACAATGTTCGTGTTTGGGTTCCTTTGAACTCTAAACACGAGTAACTTCGGGGTACGCATTCCTGTCCAAATAGGTTTAATTCAGTTTCAGTGTGCGCGTTTCTCAGTATGTAAGTCAGCTTCCAGAGAGATTTGGAATTTTGTTATCATTAGGAATATAGAACATTACTGTGAATACAGAGTCATTCGAGAGTTAATATCCTTGTACAATTAAGCATTATGAGTTCTTCGGTAAATCTCTGGATTGTTTGATGGTTGATGTTATAATTCAATTAAGAATTACGGTTATCTTGTTATTCTACGACCAATTCGGAAATATATAATATTTTTGTATAATAAAATGGTATGATTTGCTTGTTGTCCTACCATATCGTGCGAGAGTTACATTTACATGACTGCAATTAAACTGCAGTTTCTAAACGAATCACTTTATTAAATTAGAAAGTAATCTTACATTTCAAAAATACACGTAGATTTTGCTGCCAATGATTAATTCTTATTTATAAATATTATTTATAAATTATTTATAAATTTACACCTGCGGCATGAACGAATCCCGGGTTCGAATCCCTTCGTGGTAAATTATTTTTTAATGTTTTTTTTTAAGGTAAATTCTTCTTTCTTCTATCTGAAAATTTCTATATTAATTTTACGCAACGTATATTATTTATATCATATTACTTTCTTTGCATTTTCAGGTATGATTGATATTATACAAACTACAGAAAGCGTGATGGCAAGCCACGTTAACCGCTCTACTGTTCATTGCATTTATTCTATTTTGTACTTGTATTAATATTTGTTGTTTTTTATGTATTATTATTTTAATATTATTATTGTTTTATAATTATTATCGTTTGTATATGTAGTAATAGATCTAGTGTTTCTTCTATAAAATAATAAGTGTCATTTTCAATCAGTCCTTTAGTGAATAAAGATATTTCATTTATAATTTATTTAACATTGAAAATGCATTTTCCATGAAAAAAAACAATAAAAAATAATTTACCACGAAGGAATTAGAACCCGGGTCTGCAGCGTAACAGTTCAGCTTGCTACTGTTACGCTACGCCACTGCTTGGTAAAAATTTGAACTAACCTTTACTTTTATGGTTATGAAACTTTAATTGCAAATATCTCGAAAACTATTGAGCGTCTGCGCCTATAATGGGGTATTTTCGTAATCAGGGGAACGATATCTATAACTCTGTAAAGTCTGAACAAAATCCGTGAGGGACAGAGCGGGGGTTCTCCTTGTTAGTTATTAGTATCTCCTTAATAATAATATTATGTTTGTTCCTTTTTTGTATTATAATATTGTAATGGTTTGTTTTTTATATTATATTTTTTGTTTCTGACGTTAAAAATTATTATTTTACTGCTTTTATTAATAATACTTGATTATAACATATGTTCCTTTATTAAATATTTGTACATAACAAAATTATTTATATTTTTTTAGTTCATTATTTTTTGTATAAAACTAATAAATATGGCACAGAAGCAAATGTGTTCTTGTACCTTTTTGAAAATTCCTAATACCGGTATTAGTACCGGTGTTCCGGTACAACGTTTAAAAAAATACCGGATATCGATATTGTATTTTTAGTCCGGTATTGCAAACCCTACTTATAATTCGTTATGCAAGGAGTTTGCACCATTTTTCCGAATGGTTACAAAATATGTAATTCATAAATACAGGGTGGGGCAGTAACTATTAGCACCTCAGATATCTTCGAAACTATAAGTCTCACAGAAATATTTGAGGAAATAAAATTGCACAGTACGAAGGAGGCCATCCGGTGGCGATAGTAGTTTTTTTGCAGGTGGACGTACTTCGGACATTTGAAGGTCACCTCCATTTTTTAGACGGAATGAGGTATTTTTGAATACATCAACTGATGCAGCTGGACATTCGTTAGAAAAAAGTACTAACCTATGTATGTCGAAAAGTTAGTAGTTCAGGAGATATTACAATTTAAATAACTCTAAAACACCATTGCAATCGTACTAAGACGTTAGTGTTACTTACTGTTGTAACGTCTTAGTAGGAAAGTAATGGTATTTTTGAGTTACTTAAATTGTAATATCTCCTGAACTACTAACTTTTCGACATACATAGGTTAGTACTTTTTTGTAACGAATGTCCAGCTGCATCGGTTGATGTATTCAAAAATATCTCATTCCATTTAAAAAATTGAGGCGACCTTCAAAAGTCCGAAGTACCTCCACCTACAAAAAAACTATTATAGCCACCGGATGGCCCCCTTCGTACTGTGCAATTTTATTTCAGCAAATATTTCTGTGAAACTTATAATTTCGAAGATATCTGAGGTGCTAATAGTTACTGCCCCACCCTGTATACAGGGTGTCCCAAAACTAGTGTAGGAGCGGAAAATGGAAGGTTCCTTGAGTCATTTGAAGCGACATTTTCTTTTGCAAAAATGGCGTCCGCGGCTTTGTTTAGGAATTATTAACTAAAAACACGGACCAATCAGAGCGCGACCTAGACGCGACTTAGCACAGTCAGCCCGACGCGCCAACTGTTAATTGGCCGAACGTGACATCACGTGTCTAGATCGCGCTCGGATTGGTCCGTGTTTTTCGTTAATAACTTCTAAACAAAGTCGCAGACGCCATTTTTGTAAAGAAAAATGTCGCATCAAATGACCCAAGGAACCTCCCATTACTCGCTCCTACACTAGTTTTGGGACACCCTGTATACTTGTATACTTCGCTCTTATTCCGCTATGCACCGTTTTGAATTATCATGTGACGTGACTTGTGAGCACCCAATACTCCGTTATCCTATACCTATGCCGGTACATGGTATAAGTACACATGGTCTGAGGCTGTGACCGATCTGTATAGTCCTGTTTTGATAACCCTGCATTAGACTTCAAAGCTTGCAAGCCGCAATTCCATAAATTTTGGAAACTGTATCGTACATCTACAAGAAGGCCTCTATTAGAAACGCTTCAACATCTCCCTGTCAAATCATTTCAACTTGACGTGTATACACGCGGCTGCTTGAGAGGAACGTCAAAATCGATAGCGAGCCTCCATTCGCCTCGCAGGCCGATGGCATTCAGGCATCAGGCGTGGGTCGGTCGTCATAGTCATACAAGTATCACGCGACCCCTGCACGGATCTAAGACGCGCCACGAGTGCTCCGAAGTAATGAGAAAAACGCTAAAGCGAGCCTTTGGATGTCGGACCCCTTTCTCCATTGTCTATATAGGATGTTAAAAAAACATTGAAAATTCACATAGCACATAGGGGATACTGTACTGACGATGAGTGAAAATGCTTCGAGATATGTGCTGATGATTATGATAATAGTGTGAATCAGGGAACCAAGAAAGTTTCGAGTTTCATATGTTTTGTGTTATATCGATCTATGTTTTTATGTTATTTATGTAGAACGAAGAAGTACAGGGTGTATAAAAAGTAATTATCATCCATCCTAGGGGTGAATCTGTACCTCTGGATCGGTGGACATTTGAAAGAGAAACTTGCCGCAATATTGTTTATAACAAAGAAAATTGTTGTTAAGGTTTTTTTCACATCAACGCCTTCTACTAATCGAGAAGAAAAAAATTTGAAAGGAGCCATATGTCCATATGTAAGCTGTTAAAGTTTTTGCCAAAGGGTATAGCAGGATAATCATGGGCCAGCGGCCCCCGCTCCGATTTTCCTGATTTCTTTCTTAAAAAATAATTTTATGTCTAAAACAACATTGTGTAAAATTTCAAATGTCTACCCCCACCGATAAGGGTGATATTGGGGTAAATTCCCACGCACATAAATGCAATTTGTTCTAAAACGAGAAAAGATATCGACATGGGATAAATTAAGGGTAGAAAAAAATTATTAAATTTTTTAGGGGTGGAAATTGCAAACAACCCTTCGAGTGACCACTTTCAAAAAATTCAACAACAATGTTCTGTTATCTATCTAATATATACAAAAGTTTCAAGATGGTCGGAGGGGTGGAACATAGTTAAATATTGAAAAAGAAATGAAATCATTTTTTTTCTCGATTGTTAATTAAGATATGCAGATAAAAAAAACGAAAATGGATAATGGGATAAACGGCAAACAAAAGATATAGATATACTCTACACTTCAGATTTTTTCCAAAATTTTTTGCTAATTATTTATAGTTGAAAATAATGAATTAATTTTTTGGGAATTTTTTAAAGTATCTTCCCCTGGGTTGACACCCACCAAAAAATTATAAAATATTGCTATGATACTAACCTACTTTGTAAAAAAATCTCAGAAGTGTCCATTTGGTGGAACAGTGTCAAAAAAAAATAAAGTATGCCGGCGAACGCTTGGTCTGATCAGTATCGGCGCAGCGACCGAATCCCCTTTCGCTTCGCCGACTTCCCGTTCGCTCCCATCACTAGCCACTGCAAGAAGCGGGCCCCTATAGTCGCCTAGTACTAGGTTTTTAGTAGGAGAATGGGTTTAAATCTCTCGAGGGTGAGTTTTTTAAAGAATTTTCTCATCCTCTTAAAAAAAGTATAACCTAATCCTTAGCACTTCAATGGTGGCTCTGAGAGAGAGGGAGAGGGAGAAGCATCACTAAAAATTGCTGTACCATTATTCAAAATATGTGGCAACAATGAGTAGGTGTACTTTAAAACAATAAAAGTATTAGAAGAATTTAAAAATACTGGTATATCATTTTCAACTAACTAAACATATTGAGAAAGAAAATGAATTTCTACTTCAGTCCAGTTTATTGCAATTCCGGTAGAAAATCTTTATTTTACATAAAGAGATCCGCTGTCTACTAATCGCTTTTACAAAATTTTAACAATCATAGTGAATGAAAAGATTCTAGCTAGGACGCAATATTTAATTTTCCAATTATAATAGCTTCGAACAAAATTTTTAATGGTATCAGCGCTCTGGTTCGATCAAAAACTACTTCTACACTATTTGCAAAATATCACAAAATCAAAACATTGTATTATATTTTATTATAATTATATTTTAATTTACACTAAGCAAGTGAGTTACAATTATAATTTTCTTAAATTTAAAAATTTATTAAAAAAAAGTTTATAATTATATTTGCTTCACAGTACTAATAGAAATTGTCGGTTAATTTACAGACGCAAAATTTTATTAATTTCTTGAAAATGATCTAAATATAGATCGAAACGTCGAAATTTTGATTTTGTGATATTTTGCAAATAGTGTAGAAGTAGTGTTTGATCGAACCAGTGCGCTGATACCATTAAAAATTTTGTTTTAAAACCTAATTCCGATCGATGCCAAGATATTATTATAATAGCTTCAAGTGCGAAGGGCTAATATAATAGAAAAAAGTGGAGATAAGAACAAATTCCGAAGACCAAATGGAGGAGCAAATCACAGCGAAATAACCCGAGGGCCCGCAGAAAAATGTCCGCGCGGTCACAACAGAGTTACTACGGAATACACGCAAATCGGTCGCACAATGTGTCCCTAGTAGAGTCAGGGGTCGCCCCTATAAATCGGGAAATGACGCGTGAACCGTCTTTCGCCTATGCGGCTCACGTCCCTTCGGTCGACCCTTCGCGCTTCGGCTCGTGCTGCGGCCCGAGCCCGCCTGCGACTTCCCTTTTACGTGGATGCCCATACAAAGTAATGGTGGCGAACACGACGAGCATCCGCGCTGCTATTTCGAGAACGGGGATGGAACGACGAAGAAAAAGAACAATGTCCTCCCAGCAACCCCTTCCACGATGCACCGAATAGGCATTCTAGATTCTAGAGGAGAACCTCATACAATAAACGAACCGATAGAAACAAATGTCTCTGCTTACGCATCTTCTGAGATGCTTATTCACACGCTGAGAAACCTTGATGGTTATTATTAGTAGACTCCGGATCTTTATGCATTTAAAGCAAAACTAAATAGACGAATTTAAAAATTGTTGAAAATTTTTTAAATTGTAGATTGTCAATATATCAGTCGGTAAGGTAGAGCGCGACATTCAAATGATAGAAAAATATTTTTTGAGTCGGAAAAAATCCTTCTGGCAATCGTCATTTTAGTAAAAAAAGAACCTATTTTCAAAATTTCATCGAATTCTGAAATGGGAGGTAAACGGAAGCACAGCCGAAACATCTACGATCTAGTCCCTTCCAAAGTGATTCCCATGTTTTTAAGCGGGATCCTTCTCAAGGTCACGGATAGAAGAAACGTTAGATTGATACATTACTACATTTTGGGAACGAATATACGATGTTATAAATCGCTATTGTAAGGTTGAATACTATGAAACTACGTGAGACAGTCCTGCCTTTCTATGAGATGGGCATTTGGAATCATTTATCATATTCTGGCTAAAGAGGACGCCAATCTATTAATTACTGTAGTATGTCAATCATAATGCTAAGGTACAAAAGTGTATACAACACAGGTTAGTGTATACAAGTCGGAAATAATGAAAGAGTAATTGTAAATCGTAGGGTGTTTTCACTGTTTTAATCCTTAGCACTCGAGTGGTAACCCCGAGGCGCCAATAAAAATGACTGTACCATTACTTAAAGTATTGTTTACCTTATCAGATATATTGATATCTATTAAATTATTAAACATTTAAATATCAAGTAAACGTAGTTAAAAATTAAATATCAGGTATTACATCAATTTCGTATCTACAAGTTTAAAAAATCATAGAGAACGGAAATATTTGAGGTCGGAAGTGTGACGGTTAGTGAATACATTCCTTTGACTTTCTCACAGGAATCTCTTCAAGATCGTCTCTGCCAGGAAACGTCCTAGATAACCTTTTCATATCTTAGTTGACCCCTTTCAACGAAGACCTAGCTCTGGCTCGACTTATTTGGAATTGACAAAAACTAGAGTCTGGCCCTAAACGGTGATTAGATTATAAACAGACTACCCCATTCAGTTTTGGGGTATATAAACCCGTGCATTTTTATTCTCGGGGGTAGTACTTCTTTAGTCACGGACCGTGTCACGTCGTACTGTATCTTAAAGTTAATTTCAAGTAAGATCGGGCTAAAGTTCCCCTTCGGATCAACCATTAAACCGTATAGATTCAGCCAGTCCGGTAACAAATCTATTAGGCTTTTTCTAAAGTTACTTTGAGACCCCCGCATTTTGCTAGTGCGTCAACATAGAGCATCCTAGGTAATATAATTCTTCATACTTATAAATTACACTCACTCGCGACACATAAACAGTTGTAATAATTACGATAACAATATATTTGTGTTATTTGATAACCTCTAGAATAGAATCCTAATAGAATAGTTGAACGTTCCCACACGATACAATTTTACCGCTCGAATTGTATTGACTAAATTATTATTTGTTACGAGGCTCACTAACAATATTAAACGAAACCCTAACATCCATTAGATTCATAGACGACATTCCAATCGTCTAATCTGGATTTTTCCAACCTAGTACCTACCCGATTTCATATTGGGATCATCCACGTTACCTATACGTACGCACATATTAAACGGCACCCTGACAATCGTATCAGGTGCGTCCGTTCCCTTGAATCCAACCTCCTAGCGGCTCCTTGACAATCGCATTAGGTGCGTCCGCTAACTCTATAACCTCCTTAATAATCTTTCAAGTCTGAGTTTCCCCTCAATCACACGTAGGTTCATCCCTGAAACTTCACTCATACTAGCGGCTCCTTGACAATCGTATCAGGTGCGTCCGCTCTAACTAACAGTTTTGAACCATATTCTCAGGGTAATAACCCTTCGCCGGCCACTCGTGCTGCTCGCGGCCCTGGCTCGTAACAGAAGAAATGTTTAATTTTCGAGTTGGAGTAGCCGCGAGTGCAAAGGGTTAAAGATCTACTAATTTTTGTCATAAATAAAATTCTCAGGGTAGTGTCGAGGGGAGGGTCTGTGGGTGAGCGCGTTAGTCGGTCGGCTACTACCAGTGAGGCCCGGGTTCGATCCTGCGTTCGATTCCTGCGGCTGCGCTCATAGTGGTGCCGATAGACAAAACGCGCTCAAAAATCGAAAAATCGAATCTATCCAACCAATTTTTCGGGGGGGACTATTCCCGGCCCCCTTCCCTCTGTCCCCGTGGGGGACATATCGATCGTTGTGATGGGGGCTGGGAGTGGGGGAGTGGCGAACGCGGATAGGATGCCCGCCTTCGTCCCTCCTTGTCGCGCGCGGAGACCTTGTCCCTCGGCCGAGAGCCCTTTTAAGGTCCATTTATACTACACGGACGGATCAACCACGGACAGAAAGACAATGCTTAAGGGATAGGGACTCTGGCCCCCAGATTCTGTCGGAAGATGGCGCGGCAGAGTCCCTATTCCTTAAGCATTGTCTTTCTGTCCGTGGCTCATCCGTCCGTGTAGTATAAATGGACCTTTAAGGGCTCCTCGAGCGAGGAACGGGGTCTCTCGGGGTCGTTGGGCGGAGCGAGCTGGAGACTAGCGAAGCCCACCGAACGGCCCAGGGAAGGGAGTGTAAGTGGGCAACCTGCTTACACCCTGATAGCTTAGGTATTGCTGGGGGGAGCTTCTCTCGCCCCGGGACGGGGCCCCATAGGGGCCAAGGGCGAAGGGGGATGGCTGGTTGTGTTCTTTGGAGATCCCAGCCGCCCTCGAATAGCTTAGGGAAGGTTGTCGTGAGGTTTTCTAGTGCGATACTGTGAGCCCTTCTGGCTCTCGTAAGTCCCGCATACTCCCATGTCCCTCCCAGGGGGCATGGGAAGTCCATAAAAGGATTCTTCCTCACGCTAAAAAAAGGGTAGTGTCGTGCGTTAAGGTAAATGTTCAGTTTCGTGACCTCATTCGCGATTTCCTTCAGAAATCGAACGTGGCCACATGCCACTCCACGCAGTGATCGTTTCGAGTTACCATTGGAACCATAAACAGTGAGGTACCGTCGGCAGGGATCGCGAAGGTTCGAAGTTTTAGCGATTTATTGTTACAATCGTCATGCCTGGCCCTCACGACATTAACATCCTCAAGTTACGTGAGAGTAAGACGCACGTTTTCGCGCCCCCTTAAGCCATCGGGTTCGGACCAAACACGAATTTATTAGTCTTTAGAAACTGGAATCCTTAAGGGTACCGTAAGCAAGGGTCCCAGGTTCAAGGTCCGAGCCCGATGGTCGTCCGTCTGCTCGGGACAAGGGAGCACAAAATTGCACCACCACGTGCGGGCCACTTGGGCCTTTCCGTCGCGCTGCACCGGGGTCCCGTTACTCGATCTTTTTTGCGTGGTTTCCCCGAGTGACTCGAGGGTAGAGACTTCCACCTCCACCGTGGAGGACTGTCCGGGAGATCCTCCTCCCTCAAGTGAACCCGCGAATAGGGATGGTTCTTCCAAATACTTGGACCCATCCCTTCTAGAAATTTTTAACAACGATGTGACCAGCGAGCGGACCACGGGAGCAGCGGCAGATATTCGGTTCATCTCGTACGAAATTAATCGTGAGCTCCACTAAGTTCCGTCAAGGGAAACCGCCGGCAGTATCTCAGTCGTTCGTCGACTTTGAGATTTCGTATATGCGCGACCACTACTCACCACCTTACGGGATCCAATTACTCAATATTAATTTGGCGAGTAACAATTCGGCGACAGTTGGAAAACGCGTCCACTTCGGGAGCTCGAAATTTACAACTTCGAGTGGATGAACAGACGAGACCCGCGCGTCAATTTCCAAAGGTCGCGACGGCAAAACAGTAAAGAAGATCAGATTTTCGGATTCAAAGGTGAACGCTTAGAAATTCTATAAAAGTCCAAACGCAAAATAAAAACCATTTAGCATTGCCAGACATTGGACCCGTTTGATGTTGAAAATTCTCGAGTATCCGCAGCGTGTTCGCTGGCTGGGTTTCATCCTTTCTAATAGTTACACCGTTCGCCGGCTTTCATCTTTGGGTCGTCTAACGTTCGTTTCTTACTGAAAGGAAAAGACTCTCTTTCACATGCACGGGATTCTTTCCGGGATCGCGCACCGCGTCGCCATTTCGCATAAGTAAAGTAAAGAAGAGAAGGAAGAGAAGAAGAAGGTTAGAGGGTCGAGACAAAATTGATGAAAGAGGAGCCAAGTAATTTCGGGACCTATACTCGGCATACGCGATCGCCGCCGCTTTTCTACTTTCCCTTTTGGCTATAGCGAAACCACCCACTCGCTCTCTCGTCCCTCACGCCGAAGGAAACTTCCTTATTCGTTTCATTTGCTTCTTATCGTGCATTCCGGCCAGGGAGAATGCTCCGGCGTAGCCATTCTTGGGAATGTCAATTACGACGCTTCCCCGGCTGATAGCTTGCAGCGCGAAAAGTAATATCCAGGACAATTTTGTCGTTCTTGGGAACATTACCGGAATTTTCATACAGTATCTACACTCGGCCCCCTATCCCCCTGGACCGCTGATACCATAGTTACACGAATCCCGACGATGTTTTCTAAAAAAGGAAGATCGCCGAGTGGTAAGCGCCGTCGCAATCTGCTGCCTTCCTCTAAATGCGCGTTCCTCCCTGTTACAGCGCCGCATTTCCTAGGATTGAACCGTATCTGTGGTAACCACCGCAACCATGGGCTTCACTATTAACGAACAGGAAGATCTGTTAAGGTTTAACGAAACGTATGGGCACTGGCATCGCAATAGTTGGTCGGAGACGGGGCAAAAATGCGTGCCATTTCTCAAGACACATTTAATCAATAGGCTCCTTAAGGGGGCAGACTCGTTTCTACGATTGTAAGGGATGGGACGCTCCTTCTCGTTTCTCGATAATGTAAAGATGGAGTTTTTCAGTAGTCAAAAGAAGAAAAACGTGGAAATCTATAACATATTTGAATTTTGTCAAAATCTGAGAGGAAGTCCAACTTCTAATTAATTCCCGCCAGAATTCCTTTCTCAACAAGGTGCAAGACTATCTTTCATTATGCATAATTATTGTTAAATGGCAAAAAAAAGAAAATCTGAAACACATATCCCCTATTTTGGATCAAAGATCACACACCCAAATTTTCATTAAGATTAACTAACAATAAATACGAGAAGCTGCAAAAAAATATCAAATTTTTAATATATTGTTTAAACAAAAAACGTTTGTTTTTTTGCATGACTTGTCCATTAAAGAAGACACAATTGAAAAAGAAAATCGAATTTTTTCGATCACTGGTTTCAGAGATATGTCAGAAAATTTGGTTTTGACCCCCAACTTTGAGGGCTGTTTTCACCCCTTTAGAGTGGATAGTTGCCAATAAAAAAAACACGTGTAAAATATTTTTCGAAGAACTATATCTCACATAGGGTTCATCAAAATCTTATATCAACTGAATATGTTCCCCAGTTAGCAGCAAAATTTCGAATTTCAAAGCTTCGAAACTCCGTATCTTTTAATCCTCTAATAATTTAGTTCAGAGGTTCGAATTTCGAAGCTCCGAAAATTCATTCTCACCGCCTTTGAAGTTTCAAAAACCGAAGCTCCGAAATTCGAAGCACCGAAGCTTCAACATCTTCCACGATTGGAAGATTTTTCAAAATCTTTCCTTCGAAGGAAAGTAACAGCCCTAGTTACAACCCTATGTAGGGTGATTCGGGAGGAACGGTCCGAACTCCAGGAGTGGATTGTACATATGTTCTTATCCGATTCTCATTTGTTTTCATTTTATAGCGTGATTACAATTAAACAAAATTTCATACATTAACTCTGACAAATACGTTTTTATTAGGATGTCTGTGATGGGGAAACCGCTGACGATATTCTTCAACAGCAGCAACTTGAACAGCTTCAACAGCACTCCCGTTGCAAAAACCATAAATAAACAACACATTTGCATATTCTAGATGTGAATCGGTGTTCACCTAGGTATTTTGGAACATTTTAATGGTACAAACTCGACTGTAATTTTGCAAATCACTTTCATAATACACTGACACATTAGCAGTACAATTAATCATATTTTCTAATACGATTGTCATTAGATTACAATTTGTTGTAAACAAATTGTTAACAATTTAAATTGTAATATATAATAAACTAGTTTGAAAACAAATGACAATCGGATAAGAGCATATGAGATTTTTTACATTATTTTCCTGTGTACAATTCACTCCTGGAGTTCGGTCCGTTCCTCCCGACTCACCCTGTATATGGACTAACAGATGATGCTTCAGCAAATTCAGTAAACCTACATTTCCAACTAAAGGAAATTTCACGTGTACTAAAGAGAAATAGAAGTAGGAATTACCAGTAATTGAAAGGGTATAGCAGGATAAGCATGGGCCAGCGGCCCCCGCTCCGATTTTCGTGATTTCTGTCTTAAAACATAGTTTTATGTCTAAAAAAACATTGTGTAAAATTTCAAATGTCTACACCCATCGATAAGGGTGATATTGGGGTAAATATAGATATACTCTACATTCCAGATTTTTCCAAAATTTTTTGCTAATTATTTATAGTTAAAAGTAATGAATTAATTTTTTGGGAATTTTATTAACTATCTTCCCCTGGGTTGACACCTACCAAAAAATTATAAAATATTGCTATGATACTAACCTACTTTGTAAAAAAATCTCAGAAGTGTCCGTTTGGTGGAACACTGTCAAGAAAAATAAAATATGCCGGCGAACGCTTGGTCTGATCAGTATCTGCGCAGCGACCGAATCCCCTTGCGGTGGCTAGTGATGGGAGCGAACGGGAAGTCGGCGCGTGTACGGAAAAGCTGATACATGTAAAAATGCGACTAAATGTTCTAATATATGATTACAGTTGGAAATCTAAACAATTATATTTTAGGAAATAGCTTACATTGAAGAAGAAAAATGCGTGTAAAGCTAGTTCGTTGCTGTTAAGTAACAGAAACAAGAAGCTTCTCACACATATGTTGTATGGTAACGGTGTTAGAGGTTCCTCGATGCTACGAAGGGCTCGAGTTCGAATATTTCTCAACTGAACATTCTTTTCTTGTTTTTTTCTTTTTTTTTACATGCATTTATAAACTAAACGAATTTTATTGTTTGCACTTCAATATTATTATAAAATATTGAAAATATTATAAAATATTGAAATTATTATTAAAATATTATTATATATTAGACGATTTAGTCGCATTTTTACATGTATCAGCTTTTCCGTACACACCGTCGACTTCCCGTTCGTTCCCATTACTAGTCACCGGAAGGGGATTCGGTCGCTGCGCCGATACTGATCAGACCAAGCGTTCGCCGGCATACTTTATTTTTCTTGACACTGTTCTACCAAATGGACACTTCTGAGATTTTTTTACAAAGTAGGTAAGTATCATAGCAATATTTCATAATTTTTTGGTAGGTGTCAACCCAGGGGAAGATACTTTTAAAAATTCCCAAAAAATTAATTAGTTATTTTCAACTATAAATAAGTAGTAAAAAATTCTGAAAAAATCTGGAATGTAGAGTATATCTATATCTTTTCTGTGACGTTTATCCCATGTCAATATCTTTTCTTGTTTTGTACCAAATTGCATTTAAGTGCGGGGGAATTTACCCCAATATCACCCTTATCGATGGGTGTAGACATTTGAAATTTTACAGAATGTTTTTTTAGACATAAAACTATGTTTTAAGACAGAAATCAGGAAAATCGGAGCGGGGGCCGCTGGCCCATGCTTATCTTGCTATACCCTTTCTATTAGTAACGTGCATAGACCTCAAAATAGAACATTTGTTGGGGGTGTTGTGTAACAACGCGGCCAGGCACGTTACGTCAACACATAAGAATGAAGATAAATGTGCCAGAGATGTATGCATACCACTTTTGAAGTATGCATACGCAGCGTTATTCCGTGAAATGGTCTGCGGGCTACTTCGGTTTACGGAATGGGCTTGATTCAAACAGTTTCCGCATGAGTGTAAACTCACAAACGTAAAGCATGTCCAATAGGGCATAAACGATTTCGACTATGCCGTAATCGGATGTAGCGAATGAGTTCAAATACAATGAATCGAAATCAGAAACCGACGTTTGACTTATAGCTCCTGTGCGGAATGCCTGGATATCGCGGTAGCCATTACAAACTTGGTGAACAATGCACAAATCGAATCAAAGAACAAAGCAAACCATCATACGATACACAGCGCGGATCGATTTAAATTCGTACATGATTCCGGACATGGGAATGATCAAGAAAGAAGATTTCTATGAATAGTGTGGGATACAATTTCAGTTATTCTAACAGCGACTGTCAGAAATATGTAATTATTCTGGAACTAGACAATCATATGTCGCTTTAAGAATTCTCGTTCACACTCGATGCTCCGCTTGTTCTGATCGCATTTCTTCCTTCGCTCGCATTCATCGCACTCTGATATTCATCATGTTCTCGATATTCTCTCGTTCATACATCTAAACACATATGTACGTAGGTGACAATTCGAGTGGAGTGGACTGGATGGAGGAACTGGATAAGGAGAGAAAGGAAGGCAAGGGCAGGAGGGATGAAAGGGAGAATGAGAGGGAGAGAGTGAAAGAGAGAGAATGAGTGTGAGATACAAAATAGGATTATAATTACCTTTTATATTTTTGTTTTATATTTTATATAGTTTTTAGTCTATATGTTTGATATTCTATATTGATATTTTATATTTTACTAGCAGCCCTCGACACGGCTTCGCCCGTGTTAAATGTGAGAAGAATTTAGATTTTTGATCTTAAGTACATTAATATATATACATACATACATACATACAAACATCCATTTATATAATAATGGATATAAATATATACTTATATATAAATGGATGTTTGTATATACATTGTGTGTATATATATTTTTTTATGGGAAGTCCCATAAAAAATAATAGACAATAAAGAATTTTTAATTGGCATTACATTGTGAGAACACGCGGGCCTTTAAACTGTGCCGGCGATGGCGATACACTTCGGCCACGCAATCAGTACTTGTATCATTCTGTCCTTCTCTACGTTCGGCTTTCGATTGATGTCTCGGCGTGGTAGACTATACAGGCAGTCATAAATCAAAAGTCGAGGCAGTTGTCTCGGAAGTTGTCGGCCCAAAGAACAGTATTTTGACAAGTTTCAAGACATTACTGTATATGGCGCGTCGGTTCCGCGAGCAAACGTCTAAAGAACGCCAATCACCTCCCGCGGATCACACATCGAACACGCACGCACTTAGCTAGTCTATGAAATACAACCCCACAATAGTAAAACCCAATCAACAAGAACCATGAAACAGATCATCCAAAGATTATAGGATTTAACACAGACTCGTACGACACACATTGACTAGGGATCATAGAACCTACAATATCATGGTATGGGTACATACCGTCTAAAGATTATAGGATCTATTGCAGACTCGTGAAACGGATGGAGCCTATCTAGAGATCATAAACTCTACTCCAGAGCATGAGAACTTCTCCAGGCACATATAGACTTTCTCAAGATTATAGTACCTACCCAAGAAATAGGAGAGCACTCAAATATACTAGCACTTGAATCACCGAATTTGAAACAATCAGAAAGTGAACGTCGTTCGTGGAGTGTTTTAAATCCAAGAGATTTAATTTGGACCGTTTAGGGTGATAGAGGTGTCTTTAGAGGTTCCACAGATATACTTAGGAGCTCCAGAGGTATAATGTTCAAACTAAACTGTGTATATGACATTGAAATAGTCGGTATTGTAGCTAGGAAGTCTATGGAGGGTCAAATTGTGTCTAGCAGTATATTGTCTTATCCTAGAAGCGCTGACGAGAGACACCAGCCTGTCATAGTGACGCGAGGGGTCATGACTAAACTGCGAATTTCCTACGTATCTCTCAAACACGAATGTCTAAAACTAACTACAGTAATGTCTCTGTATATGTCTCCATATATTTAATTACAGTTCTGTCCCGGGAACGGCACCAATGTTCGTTTTGTGAATAGGGTTAATGTAGCTAATACATAGGTTTGTAATACGTAAATTCGTGATAATAAATATTTTGGCCTGAATAAAGGGTATAGCAGGATATGGGCCAGCGGCCCCCGCTCCGATTTTCCTGATTTCTGTCTTAAAACATAGTTTTATGTCTGGAAAAATATTGTGTAAAATTTCAAGTGTCTACCCCCACCCATAGGGGTAGTATTGGGGTAAATTTCCCCGCACTTAAATGCAATTTGCTCTAAAACCTGAAAAGATATCGACATGGGATAAACGACAAACAAAATATATAGATATACTCTACATTCCAGATTTTTTAAAGAATTTTTTGGGAATTTTTTAAAGTATCTTCCCCTGGGTTGACACCTACCAAAAAATACTAAAAAGTTGCATTTTCTACTTTTTTATGTGGGCCTATATTGAAAATTTAAAAAATACGTTTTGTAGATTTGTGTGAATTGTATGCACTGTAAAAGTTTCATCGGAATCGGTTGATGCGAAAAAAAATGACAGGCATTGAAAGATGTAAGAATTTGTAGTTATAGGTCGAAAATCGTGAAAATCTGCAATTTTTAACATATTTAAACGTTTATAGCTCATTGCAACGTCGACCGATTTTGACGTAATTTTCAGAATATGTTTAATCGACACAGGTCTACAAAACGTATTTTTTAAATTTTCAATATAGGCCCACATAAAAAAGTTGTAAGATGCAACTTTTAGTATTTTTTCTACAACTCCGATCAATTGCAATCTTTGAAAAAATGTTTTTCCACATTCTGCAGCAAACTATTTGCTCTAGCTTCCCCAAAAAATTCAAATAGTATAGTACAATATTAAAAAAGTTATCGTCTTTTTTAGAGCGGCTGAATATTATTGCACACCACTGTACATATAGTTATAAACTTCAAAAAGAAGAGGAAGTTTCCAATGTACGATTAAAGATGATTATTTCATTAAGTAAAATTTGTTTCTGTTGGAGCTCGATGGTCAAGTAAACGAATACGTGTGGCACTTTATTTGATAGCTTTAAATTGAACAAATAGCTGTATTTCACTTATACAAATATTACATATAGAAAATATACAGAGGATACTTTTATCTATCTCCAGAGCGCACGAAAGAAGCCGAACAAAGTCTTTATGTATCGATCTTTATAGATTGTTCGATCGTCAGTCGCGACATGTTCTTTTAATTGTTCGCGTCATTATCGCGGGTGCCCGACGGTCATTGATTATAGTATATTACCGACAGTTTCTTTATTAAATATGCATATATTAGATTATATATTAGATATTCCTCTACTATTAAAAACATTTGAATAGCAAACGTGGTCTTATCACGGAAAGATCCAAATTCGAATCGGAACGTTTGAGTATACTTACAAATTGTTATATTGTTGTAGAGTTTGATCAAACTCGTGCGCCGATAATATTATTCCAATTATCTAAAGAGTACTAATCTTTGACAATTGGCGTCAGGAATTATTGCGGCTTAGTCATGGAGAATTGCACTATCGTGCAACGCATACAAACAGTGTGAAAATTCACCACAAAACTCGTGAAAATTTTGCAGAGACGGTTCTAAAAGTCTGCACGTTGTTTGGTCATAATAACGCACCATCTCGGAACACTTGTGGTGCATTCAATCAATCCATTTTTTAATGATTACTTTCAATCGTACACAATAATCAACAGACTCCGGATTTTATGCATTTATCACAAAAAGGGGTACGATCAATTTAAAACAGTGGACATGTCAAAAAGATTTAGGTCCACTAGTGTTTAAGTTTCACCTGAATAAGATAATTGAAAGAAGAAAGAAATTTTAATTTGCCTCCTGCATCTTGCAATCAATGCAAATATTTTTATTTTGCATAAAGATCCGCAGTCTATTAGTCAATCAATCTTGGTTCAAATTTGAATCGATTAATGCCCAATTCTGATAGTAAACATTATAAAATACCTGTTCTCGTCGTGTACTTAACGTCGTTGATAACACGTCAGATACAATTCGATAATTCCTAACAACATGCCAAGACACCGGGCATGCAGATGACAAATGTTCGCGCGTGTTCAGCCTCTTTACTAGCAATTTGTTACCACGCTTATTGCTATGCCAGTGAACAGGTAACCAGTCTGTACATATGTCAACCAAGTCAGCTCCACATTCCGGGTTCTTGCGGCACCGCAAAAATTCACCCACTTACCAAGGGAATACGAATCTGCCCCTGTTCCTCTACATCCCACTGCATTTTATCCACGGTTTTCCCGCAGTCCCGCAGTAATTCAGACAATAAAAATATTTCACTTTCGTAGTAAACTGCTGCATCTTCATTAGGAACTTCAGATTATTCTGTACGCCGTGCTCCCCAATAAGAACCCATTTTGCATAATCGTTGGATCATATATATTGAGTCGTAACATAAATTCTGCATAATATTTCCTTTCCATTCGTCAAAGTAGAGAAATATAATAAATAGATTGCGGATGTTTATGTAATTTTCATTTTTTGTACGCGAATTTTACGAAAGTGAAATCAAATAAAATGTTACTTTCGGTTAATTAAAGTTTTAAATGATATCGGCGCCAGGTTCGATCATTTTCAGAATAAATAACAAATGTGCAATTAGTACATGCTTCTAACGTTTCGATCCCGATGTGGATCTTTTTCAAAGAATCAGTGTTGCGTCTGAAAAATATTTTAAGTGATATATCAAATGAAAATCTGCAAAAATTAACATAAAGAAAACCAACGAAAAAGAAATAAAATTTTTAGTAGAACTTACATGTTGCGTAAAAAGTGGACAATACATTATAACAAACATTGAAGGTTGTATCTACTTAAACCTCATGGTGGCAGATACATATGTAACTGAGCACGTGCTGTTCAAAAGGCAAAGGCAATTCGGAATATATGTGAGAGACATATCACAATTGGTGGATCGATATCGATCAATAGTAATGCATGGACGGTAAGGCGGCAAATTCAAATACACAAACATCACTATAACCAATTTTTGACATCATTTTGAACTACAAACTCTGTAAATTTATAATAGGTGAAGATAATAGATGGAAATTAAATAGAATCTAACAATTATTTTAAAAAAATATTGGGAAACAATGTTTTGTATGATGATTGTTTTCCAATTTTTTAAAATAATTATTAGATTCTACTTAACTTCATCTATTATCTTCACCTATTATAAATTTACAGAGTTTGTAGTTCAAAATGATATTAAAAATTGGTTACACTGATATTAAATTTGCCATAATGAGGTTTAAGTAGTTTTCATACAACCTTCAATATTTGTTATAATGTATTGTCCACTTTTTACGCAACATGTAAATTCCATTAAAAATTTTATTTCTTTTTCGTTGGTTTTCTTTATGTTAATTTTTGCAAATTTTCATTTAATATATCACTTAAAATATTTTTCGGCCGCAATAATGATTCTTTGAATATGATCCACATCAGGATCGAAACGTTAGAAGCAAGTACTAATTGCAACTAATTGATATCATTTAAAACTTTAGTTATCTAAATTTTCGATCGAGAAGAATTCACCTGTTACTTTCAGTGATGGTAGTCTTTATCGTTCTGAGATAAATAAAAAACGTAGTGAAATCTGTCCAATTTTATACTCTAGCATTTCATTTAAATTTTCAAAAGTCACAAATGCATAAACATCCGCATTCAAATAATAAACCACAAGAATGTTTTACTTAATTATAGTTATCCGCATTTGCTATGATTCACATCTAAATCGTTAATATTACAACACGCTTATATATTCTAACATCTGTTGCAGTAATCTTAAATCTCTATTTCTACATTATTTACCAAATCTTTTTATCAAAATATATTTAATTGAAAATCATTTCCAAAATTATCTAAGCAAATGCACGAGTACTTCGACCACACTACTACGAGTAACTTATGAAACAAAAAAAAAAGGTTTAAATTCAAAACAAGATTACCGTTCATGAATTGTGAGAATCAAGAATTCACTTATACACCTAATAATTCGACGATGGAGAATATGGTATAACAAGTCAAATTGGAAAATACTAAACTAAAATCCTTTTGAGTAAACTCATTTTTGACTGGCTGCATATCCAAAGTTTAAAACTTAATTATAAATATAACCTGAATCTCTTACCTCGGGCATTTTCAGAGTGTCTTATAATTTTGTCTCGTAATGCATTTAGTAAGTATATAAAACTTCGTCAGTCGCCCTACCATGTTTAATGCGTAGCAGTCAGCAGCTGATAGAAAGTTTAGCAACGTCTTCGAAAAGTTAGGGAGCTTTCCAAAGTGTGGAATGTAATTTAGCGCGTGTCGCCACGAGTGTTGACAACAGAAGTAATAGATTGTGAAAGTTTATGAAATTCCTGGTATCAAAAAGTTGCTTTTCGATTGCCAGGTGTAAATGGATACACAGCACAATGGTAGGGGAGATAGATGGAAGGCAACAATTCAAGTTTGGACTACGATTATCCAAGAACTAATACATCTGCAACAACAATTCTTATGCCAAATTGTTATATAGTTATCTGACGTTACCAATAAATTTAACTATCGAGTCAATAATAATTATAATATATAATATATAAATATGTAAAATATAATATAATATAATATAATATAATATAATATAATATAATATAATATAATATAATATAATATAATATAATATAATATAATATAATATAATATAATATAATATAATATAATATAATATAATATAATATAATATAATATAATATAATATAATATAATATAATATAATGTAAATATAATATAATGTAAATATAATATAATGTAAATATAATATAATGTAAATATAATATAATGTAAATATAATATAATGTAAATATAATATAATGTAAATATAATATAATATAATATAATATAATATAATATAATATAATATAATATAATATAATATAATGTAATGTAATGTAATGTAATGTAATGTAATGTAATGTAATGTAATATAATATAATATAATATAATATAATATAATATAATATAATATAATATAATATAATATAATATAATATAATATAATATAATATAATATAATATAATATATAATATATAAAAACAAAAATATAAAGGTCCGTTTAAATAAGAACACCTAAATATCTCTTCAGGTTATTGTGATGCAACAAATATTTGTCACGTAATATGCATGTGTCCATGGATCAATATCTGGCAAGAATATTTTTTCCAAAAGTAATTT
Organism: Lasioglossum villosulum; assembly: GCA_963971365.1. NCBI lineage: Eukaryota > Metazoa > Arthropoda > Insecta > Hymenoptera > Halictidae > Lasioglossum > Lasioglossum villosulum. The sequence goes on from OZ020502.1 coordinate 22,053,886, forward strand.
TTTTCGGAGTTATCAAGGTCATCGGTGTTTTTTTTTATACATAATTACTACATTTTTTTAATTGCATCGTGTAGCTGATCGAAAAATACATTCAGATATGTATAGTCACATGACCTTGAAATGACTTTGATATTCGGTTGCTCGGTGCAACGAGATGGGTCATTTCAAGGTCATGTTATTATGCACATGTGAATGTATTGTTCCATCAGCTACACGATGCAATTCTGTAATTAGCCAACTGATTTACGAATTATAAACAATTGAAAATGCTGAAAATCCTCGAATAATGCAATACACGGCAAATATAAGTTGAAAAACGTGAAAAAACTCTAATTTTCACCATTGTTAATTGTATAACTCGTAAACCATTGAATCTATTTCGATAAAATTTCCAGCACACGCATAATTTATATCAATTTACAAATCATAATTTTAAATTATCATTATTAGAAGAAAAAACGTAAAAAGCAACGTTTTCAATTCTTTTTCTTATTCCGACTAAACGCACTACTTCCAAAATTTATGATTACACGTCTAGAAAATCTATACATTTAGCTTTCTAGAAAAAAAGAGATCGTTTTAGTCCGTTTATAAGAAAGTTATTCTGATTTAAAGTGTGTGTCATCAATTAAGAGACTGACTGTAAGTTAATTGGACATCAGTGTGACTACTAGACAGCGAATCTTTATGCAAAATACAATTTTTGTACCTAAATTGCAATAAACCAGTGTGATACAGGAGTTTATTTTCTATCCTAATATGCTTAATAGGTTGAAAATAATAGTATTTTAAAATTCTTCTAATATTTCTACTATTTTAAATTACACCTTTTGATTTCTGTCATAAACGCATACAATCAGCTATCTAATGATTACAATAACAATGTGTATGTTAGATCAGTAGATTTGTGTAATAAATCAAAAATTTTCGATGATAGCTGTAATAAATTTTGTATTATTTACAATAATTCTTTCACTCCCTGTTACTTTGACTCTTGTTTCCCATATATTTTTCGAGCAGACGCGAGCAAAAGTTATAAACATAAATTAAAGTAAACAGGAATGTTTTGTCGAAGCTCGAAATAGCTGGAAATTGGGTTCGCGTTCGATAATGCATAGGAGTGTAGATCGTCGATATTTATTTAATCTGTTGACGGAAGCTGTGTTGACTAGTTTAGTCCATGTTTGCCAGGTTCATCGAGTGCTGAATTTTAAAAAGTGTTGTCTACCGACTCAAGATTAACGTTTAACGAAGTGAAGGGAAATAAACAAGAAATTGTTATGGTATAATTTAAAGTTTTCGTAAATGTCAATCCTGTGCTCGTAAAAACGGTCGACACTTTGAAGTGTAACTGAAACAAACATTACTACTGCATTTGTAAGGTGTATCCAATAACAATCCAGTTCGTTATTTCACATTATGTTAGTTAGGTTTACTTGATTGTAGTTGCTGTGCACGTGCCTATAAGAATAAAAATTTGCAGAAATATCCACAGTGTAGTTACAATTTATTTTTTTTAAATAAATTTTAAAAAAAGAAAAAATATATATAATTATTACATTTGTTTCTTCGGTAGAAAATTTCCGTCCTCTCGTATAAATTGCATTGTTGAATCAACTTCTTTAAAAAAAAAACTTAAAAAGTACTTGAGCAATATGGACCAAAATCTAATCAGCTCTAAGTGACAGCGGGGCACATCGATTGCATCATTCATCATTCTGATCATGTTGTTACTTTTTCAGAAAACGTTAATGAAAAATTTGATAACATACAAACGGACATACGCACACACATACGAACATTTTGATAAAAATAGTCTAAAATGACTTCAATGACCATGAAACGTGAAGATCTGCTAAAAAATCGGTTTTCGGGGTAATTACAGTAACTTCCCTATGAAAATAGTTACGTGTTTCTCAATCGTACATTTTAATATAAATTGTAGCCATAGCAAGGAATAAATTAGGAAATTCTCGTCCTCTCTCTCGGAAAAGCAAATAGGCCGAGTCGCTCTACGAACCCTCTATTTATACGCATTCGTTACTATCCGCGAACGTGAAAATCAACAACCCAGTTGTTAAGCGCGATTCGACTTTTCGCGCGCTCCCCTTACGTCGCTACTTCACGTCAGTCGTCCACAAACTATTGTTCCAGAAGGTTTCTAGAAACTTTTCGGTCTGACATAATTATAAAATTATCTATACATGCTAGCAAAATCAATTATATGTTCTCGGCGCACAGTTTCGATCAAAAATAAAGCAAAAACAAAGCAAATTAGCAATGTTTAAATGTAACTCAACGTTTCGATCCAGGTATGGATCATTTTCAAGAGCAATTGCGTCTGAAAATGTATATAAACAAAATGTAATGGGTAATTCACAAAATTAATAAAAATATTTTATTATTAATAATAATAATATTTTAAAAATATTATTTACAGTTTTATTAATTTTCTGAATTACCCATTACATTTTATTTATACAGGGTCATCCGTTTTTAAACGGACAAACGTAAACCAGCTATAAAGAACCCCAAATGGAACAAGTTTTACCCCTGCCACTTTTTTTGTTTCGGCCTTGATTTCTAGAAAATTGCAAAAAACCATAATTTTTTTAGTTCACATAAACTTGAATATCTCGGGACTCCAGTGATGAATCTTGATGATTTTTTCTTAAATTTCAACATTTATAACTAAATGGTTAGTAAAAACGTTCAGTTTTCGAAAAAATACTTTATGTTAATTTTTGAAAAATCTTAAAATTTTGAATTTTGTTAATAGTTTTTTGTTATTTTTTGTCTTGAATTAAACGGTTGATTACGCATAAATCCAAGTTTTTCGAAGTTTTTCATTCAGACTCCACGACGTGCCCTATGCCAAAAAAAACAAAGATCCGAAGGTCATACAAAAATATTTTGTTAACAAAAAAGATGCCCCTATTTATTTTAAACCAAACAAAGGAAAAATCATCAAGATTCATCACTGGAGTCCCGAGATATTCAAGTTTATGTGAACTAAAAAAATTATGGTTTTTTGCAATTTTCTAGAAATCAAGGCCGAAGCAAAAAAAGTGGCAGGGGTAAAACTTGTTCCATTTGGGGTTCTTTATAGTTGGTTTACGTTTGTCCGTTTAAAAACGGATGACCCTGTATATATTTTCAGACGCAATTGCTCTTGAAAATGATCCACACCTTGATCGAAACGTTGAGTTACATTTAAATATTGCTAACTTGCTTTGTTTTTGCCTTATTTTTCATCGAAACTGTGCGCCGAGAACATATAACTTCCCTATGAATCGGGAAGTTAATAAATATAACATGAAATTCGCTAATTAACCGAAAGCTTTAATTAATCTACTTTTAAATTAATCTATTTTTTAATTCAAAATATACTCGTGAATGGCTTTCATTGCCAATATATTGATGGATTTCGAATTTCATGCACTTTTGTCTCCCACTGTACCTCCAGAACGTCCTTAAAGATTGTTTAAAGATATGCTAGCTTCTGTAACGGAGTTCACTAATAGAAATGAAATCGTGACACTGTTGTTTACCATTCGCAAGACCGCTCTGGATGTTTCTGGAGCCATGGTCGATTAATCGGGGCAATAAGGTTTTCCGGAGGCTTCAAAGATGGGTGTCGCAGGGAAAAAATTGCTTGGGGGCCGCCGGGGGACAATTTAAAGCGAGTCGAGCCGAAAAAAGAAGTTTGTTCCGGAATTCGATTTCACTGAGTCACCTTATTCCATCCCCGTTGTCCCCGCAGCGCAGCCTCGCCCACGCTCTGTGTTATTTTCACGAACAACAAACGTGGCTTCGGCACCGAAGACGAATGCCCGGAAAATGGAGGAACAGGAAATAGAAGAAGCCAAAAACAACGATCGGCTAAATCTTCCGCGCGGGAGACTGCACTCGATCGATGCAGTTCCTTCGAACGAAATTTCCTTCGCCGATTCCGCGCGATGATTTGCCGGAATCGTTGGTCACGAACGGCTCCCAGAACAAGTCGAGCAGAAAGCCAGCAAAGTCTTTACCCCTGCGCGGGATGAGATTTAATTCTCTTCCCAGAGAGAACTGGCAGAGGGAGACAGAGATCGAGAGACAGATTCTTTATTATTTAAACATCAGCGACAGGAGCTGCTCGCGGACATCTTGAAAAGTTTCTCCGGACGGAACGTTAAACGGGGGTGAATAAAAGTTCACGGAGACAGTTTGATTCAAATAATTATACCAAGTCCGCGAAAAAAATTAATTGGACAGTGTAGCGAGGGAAACGACTCGTACCCGGCCCTGGCAAAAGTAATTACAGCGAGTGCTTCTTTTATTTTGTAGACGAACTCAAGTTTGCGCGGTAAGTTGACAAAGTGCTTGTGGGCAACGATACCAATTGGATAGGTAATGAAATATTGTGATAGTCTGATGTTTAGCTTGGAGTGTAGTCAGAACCCTTTGGAAGGACATTCTCGTTGAAACGTTTCAATTAGAACATCAGTTTCAGTGTGATGGTTGGAAATGTACAGTAGGGTGGTCCTTAGCTATACCTGGTGAAATTTTTTTTGCGAAATTTTTTCGCGACCCCTCCCGAAAATTCTGCCTTTGGGTAAGAAAATAATTTCTGCAAAGTTTGAAGTTGATCGGATAAGGGAAAACCGTGCCTCATCGACGTTAAAGTTGCGAAAAACATGAAATTTCGTAGGAATGGGAATACTTGATCAAAAGACTTTTGATTGTGACTAAATGTTCTTCTTGTGTCAAAATATTGATTATAATAGTACCAAAATGTAATATTTTAAATATAACAATTAAGTAATTATCATATTTTTGTAAATGTATATGTTAAATTTTACGTATTTTATTGAAAATACCAATTCTTCGAGTTTTATTCTTATACTAATTTAAAAAGTAGAGAAATTAAGATTGAGCTAGAGCTACAGTTTCGGGTGTTAGATAGCACAAATGATTGCAAAATTTCTGTACTGTTACGCGACTAACATCGTCATTGATGGCACTATATGCGTATAGATTTTTTAAAAATTCATGGTCTTGACTTGGAGTTTCTGCAGCAATTGGAGCTTGGATCCATGCTTTTAAATACAATTTACTCACAAAAACACAAATTTGACGTATTCCAATTTCGTCATGCTTCGTCAATGTAAATTGATCTCTAAATAAGAAGATTTTTAAAGAATATATAGCTTTCGCCATCAAGGAAAATTATTACTAATTCAAGAAACTCTCGACAGTCCTCGCGTCGTTGTTTCACTTTCAAATTGTTGGTTGCAAACTGTATTATTTTGGATGCGTTGTCGAGTGACCCTTTCACTACTTTATCTTCAACTCCCGATCTAAAATCAAGTTTATTTATATGAGGCCAGAATCCTTGAAACCGCTTAAATAAAGGAATGTTAGGTCCAGTAGATTTAGATATTGTCTCCTCAAAAACACCCCGCAAAACTATTTCATAAATGTGATTTCGACAAGGTAAATATAAAAGGTCCCTTCCGATTTTTTGTTCTAAAATTACACACGCGCCTTTGAATCGTCCCATATTAGTCGCTGTAGTATCACAACGAAGTGCTTCTACTTCATCAATTAGTTGCCAATCCACCAATACATCATAAACTGCAAGAGCTTGCTTTTCGCCAGTACCAGAAGGTATCGCTGGAATTCCGAGCAATTGTTCATCTCCATCACAGGTTATTATTACTGGTAATCGGTCTACTTTTTCTTTGCCGGTTAAAGATGGTAAAATTTTACCATCCCAATGCAAAGTAATTGCATTATGCTTTTTTATTTATTTTTTTTATTCGAATTTTATGTTCATAGGCGGCATTCGAGGGTACCCGGGTACGGAACGAAATATGTGAACAGAAAAATAAACGAAAAGGACCTCGGTGCAACGGTTCAACGCATCGCACCGATATTACGCTTCGCGAAAATGGACTTTTTAGCGGAAAGGTGGCGGATAGAATTTCGACAGGTTAATTAATGTAAAATAATCTTAATTCGTAGAAAGTATAAAACTTGTATAAAATATTTAACTTCAATTTTTAGTTTACGCTTTACATTTAGCGCGCTCTTACCTCTATTTCAAAACTTCGCGCTCGATGAGGCACGACTTCCCGATCTCCGGTTGCTCTAAAACTATGGATATATCATTTTTTCATGGAAAGGAACAATATTGGAGGGGGACCCGCCGAACATTTCATGGTCGTAAAATAAGGACCACCCTAATGTACAGGCACGTGGCATTCTATCACATATGTCGTTGATGGCTATTGAACGACTACTTACTCGATAGACGACTGCGGATTTTTATGTATTTATGAAGAAATTGGCCAGAAAAGTATAAAATAGCAGAAGATTTTAAAAAATCTAAGAATATTGTCAGATTGCTTTCAATTTCAATGCATACAAATTATTAAGGGATGCAATCAATTTTTCTTGAACGGTTCCAATTGGATACGTAATTAAATATTGTGACAGTATGATGTCTAGCTTGAAGGATAGCCAGTACAAGGACATTCTCACATTTCAATTGTTTCAATTAGAAAATCAATTTTAGTGTGATGGTTGGAAATGTATAGGCGATTGTCACTCTATCACATACTTCGTTGATGGCTGTCTGGCGCGATTGCTATGGTTAGACTGTGAATTTTATACATTTATTGATATCAATATATGCAATTTATCAACAGATAAGATCAATTTTTTTATTGCGATAATATGATGTCTAGCCTGGGGGGTAGCCTATAGCAGGACATTTTCAATTAATCATTTTAATTAGGAAATAAATTTTATTGTGATTGTGTGTGTCTGTTGGAAATATACAGGTATGTGTAATTCAATCATATGCGTCATTGATGCCTGTTTCGCTCTATTGTTATGATTAGCCTACAGATTTTAATGCATTTATGAAGATATTTAGGCTAGGTAATAATTATTTAAATAAAAAAAAAATTTTTTAAACCACATTTTTAAGACGGACTAAAAATAATTATTTAAATAAAAATTAAAACGAACTAAAAATAATTATTTAAATTATTGAAATAAAAAAAAATAATGAAACAAATTTTAATATACGGACTAAAAAGTACAATTAAGACGGATTAAAAATTATAATTAAAAATACACTAAAAAATATGAAATAAAATTTCCCTAGCCTCATACAGATGTCTAACCCCATACAGATAGTCCTGAAAATTTGTGATTGTGCATTTTTAAAAGCTATGAAAATGCTTGTAAGACTTAAAACGAAAAGCGCGGGGCGAAAGATAATAGTAAAGAGTTTAGATAGTAGCTATCGTTAAGAAAACTTGCACAACAATCCCTATTATTTGCAGTGCAATAAAATTGTTATTGATTTAAGTGAACTATTCATGCATCTATTGCACGCGCCCCACGTTTATCGTTTTAAACCTTGTAAATTAATTGTACTAGTTTGTTTTAATTTTTATTTAAATAATTATTTTTAGTCCGTCTTCAAAAAGTGGTTTAAAAAAAATGTTTTTTATTAAAATAATTATTCGTTAATAACTCGTTATTAAACAAACAGGCAGACATGAAACCGATTTAATATTGCATTGTCATCTAGTTCTGAGCTATGTTTCAAATTTTAAGTCTCCAGATCATCGGGAAGTGGTTTAACATACGATTACAAGATTTTGACGAAGGAAAGCGGACGGACAGACAGACAAGAAAGCGACCTAATAAAATCGTGGTAAAATATAAATTAGCAAGAGATCAAAAAAATCTAAGAATATTGTTATACTGCGTTAAATACATACAAATTATTAAGGGATAAAATCAATTTTTATTGGACCTCTTCTTTTCACAATTGTTGCAGAATATTTTCATTTTGTACAGGGTGTAAAAAAATGCTTGGTCCTGGCTGCCATAGGCGTATTCTACATCTTCGGATCGGTGAACATCTGTGAAAAAAAGTTGCCGCAAAATTGTCCTTGACCTTGAATTTCAAGGTCAAATTTTTTTATTATTGCATCGGATTCTACGCATTATGGGGACAAAAAGTGTCAAGGGAACAATGGGTCAAAACTTAACTCACCTATAGTTCCTTTCACATGTTTTCTCCCCATGATGCGTAGAATACAATACCATAATTAAAAAATTTGACCTTGAAATTCAAGGTCAAGGACAATTTTGCTGCAACTTTTTTTCGCAGATCTTCACCGATCCGAAGATGTAGATTACGCCTATGGCAGCCAGGACCAAACATTTTTTTACACCCTGTACAAAGATCCACAGTCTAGTTATACTCGGTAAGTGATTGATGCAACCCTCTTCGTCGCAAGCTTCCAATTACGCAGCTGCAGTCCAAACCACTCTCTTCGCAACAAGAGAACAAGCCATTGTCATCGACGCCTTGGAATGTATACCCATCGAGGACTATGCCAAAGCAATTGCTTCACTAACATCAGATTTGTGTTAAGAATATCATTGAACAGAATCTGCATGCATATGGCAAACACGGTAGTAGTCAACGAACTTACTGAATCAAACTAAATCATTCCCATCGACAATGTGGTCCTCAAAATCCGCTCATTAATTCCTAAATTCAAGAGGATGATATTATGAAATGTTTGCCCCATTACTCCACACAACGTCCCAAGTAATTCTGGTTCTAAAATCCATCACGTACTTACAACTATTTACGTTTCAGTGTAAGGATTCTACTATGTACACTAGTGGTCGCTGATGACCTAGATGTTGATATTACCTGTAGAAATAATATGTGCAATGTCGTTCGAACAATTTCTAAACAAATCAACGTAATGCCAAATAATATTAGAAAAATAGTCTTTCTCTCTTTAATTAGAAGCATTGGGAGATAGAAAATGTGTCAAAATCAAAGAACTTTCGATAGAAATGAGATAGAGCAATGACATTTTTTAAAAATTAAAGCTGAAACTTTGCGGAATATGAAATAATTATAACCGTTGTATAAGTATATAAATAATATGTATAATTATTGCTGTGTACAATACCACGGGCGGAAAAATTTTTTTTGAACATGCTATTTCCCGTAGATCTTTTCACGCTGATTTCAAATCTGGTTAAAAAAATTTGTCTACGACCTCAAGATTTTCCAAAAAATCGATTTTTGTGAAAAAAACCAATGAAATCATTTCTTCGTTGATATGATTCGATAACCCACTGACTTGAAGGTATATTGTATAATTGTAAATGAGGTCGTAGACAAATTTTGTGACCAGATTTGAAATCAGCGTGAAAAAATCTATGTGTAATGATATATAGCATGGTCAAAATAAATTTTTCCGCCCGTGGTATTGGCAAAACCACAATTTTCTTGAAATTGTGCAACTTTAACAAATTATTTCAAGGTTAACAAGCTTTCGTACCACAACTGCTATAATTATTTCATATTCTGCAAAGTTTCAGCTTTAATTTAAAAGAAATTTCATTGCTCTATCTCATTTCTATCGAAAGTTCTTTGATTTTGACACAGATTTCGTCGAAAATTCCTACTGTGGGCGGTCCGCGTTTGTACTCCGAAATAGGAATCAAACATTACTATATGATTATTAGACTGCGGATCTTTGTGCATTACTGAAGAAAATGTTTGGTCAAAATATGAAACAGTAAAAGATTTAAAAATTTTAAGAAGATTGTAACTTTGAGTTCAATGTAATAAAATCATTAAGGAATGAAATAAATTTTAATATTATTCCTGCTTCCCACAATCAGTGCGGAATATTTTTATTTTGCATAAAGATCCGCAGTCTGATTATTATTATCAAGAAAATATTTGTGAACTTACAGTAGAATTATTTTTCGTTTTATACGCATCACATTCATTCTCTGAATGGGACACTATCTTCCTTAAATTAAAATTTAGGAAGGTGTGAACGTAATGTACTTGCTCATTGACTCTCGTGATATAAATGAAGTCTAAAGTCAAAATAGCGATCCCGGTGTTTCGAATGAGTACGTGCAGCGTCCGTAACAGTTCTGTTGACTTTTTCGTGTCGCCTGGAAGGAGATGACATCGGATGTAGAATAAATAAACGAGAACGGATGACAGCGAGAAATGAGAACGGATTGGGACACCTGCAAGTGTCCGTCGCAGCGATGGGTCCTGACGTAATTTTAGTGCTAAATCAGCAACTACTGGGAGTGAGCGATTCGTGAAGTGGAAAGTCCATTAACCGACATCCTGTTGGCCCCCTTTTTTCTCTCATCGCCTTCTCCGCCATCTACAACCTCCATTACGATAATACAGAGTCCTTGTACTCCGACCTAGTGGTGGAAAAGATTAGCTGTGACCCGTGGATAATATCACGATAGAACGAATCCAGCGAACGCTCTCACACCGGAACACTATCGAACCCTGCTAATATCGGAGATACTGGAAATTAAGAAACGCCTCGTGCAAAATTTTCCACCTAACATTTCTATTCCTCTGCCTTTACTATATATTTTATTATTACACTGCGGATTTCACGAATTTACGACAAAATTCGGTAAGCCAATCGAAAGTTGCAAAGAGATTAGAAGAATTTGAGGCTGTTCTTCCGTTTATGGTACAACTCAGAATTCGATGAAATTTTGAAAATAGGTTCTTTTATTACTAAAATGACGATTGCCAGAAGGATTTTTGACGTGTCCAAAAAAAATTTTTATCATTTCAATGTTGCGCTCTATCTTATCGACTACTGACTTACCGACTTTGTACTTTATGTTCGTGCTGGGCGCATGCGTCAGTATGATGCGGTTCGTCAAGTGATTTGTATAAGTCGTATAGGGTAACAATGAGTCATTTAAATTTGTTTTACATTGAAACAATGAATTTCAACTCAGCACTAGAATGGGTGAGAGAACTTGGGTTAATTCCTACAGAAAGAAATATTGTGGAAAACATAAGAATAAAATGACGTATGTTCAAATAAGAGGAAAATTAGGTTAGGATTAGGTTAACACGAAAAGTTTATTTATATTATATAAACTTTATTGATCCCCTAAGGGTTACAATTCTTTACACCCGCTCCTCCTTTACCTTTCCTTCCTTTTCACTTTCTTAATTCTACTTATGCTAAACTTACAATACCTTATATTCCGAACTTAACCTTGTTACGTATGCGGCAGCGACCGTTGGTAACCTTTGGCCCTTCTGGAGATACGCATCGAAACAATGAATCTATTCACATAAGGGCAATCATTCAGATTTCCGTTCATTAAGATTAGGGCACATAGAGACGATGCATCAAACTGCATCGTTTCCAGGAACCCAATTTTATCAATAGTCCCCACTCTCGTTTAGGCCGATTTTGGGACTATATAAGGGCACTGAATCCCTTCATATTCGGGCTTTCATCTCAAGAGTTTTATACTGTACGCGTCGAGTCACGTCGCGATTACTGTCGAGCAAGATCGGGTATTAGTTCTCTTTCGAGCAAAACTGTTACATCTCTTCCGGTACGAATCCCAAAAACGGGATTCTATAGTAGATAGCCCCCGCATCCCTCGTTGCGTAAACAGAGAGGTTAGTCCGCGACACCGCGACAATTTACACTCTAAACATTTGTATTCCTTTCGATTCAAGATTATATTATCGTGTGTTAAACTTAAACCTAGAGTCAAGTTTAATCATAACCTTTCCTATTTCGATTCCAGTCGTTAGCATCCTACGACGATACACCTTTGCCGCTCAAGGTGTATCTAACAAATTCAAATAAGTTACGAGTCGGCGGAACCACGACCTTACCCTTTCCGACAGTGGCACAAACGGATATCCCAGTGGTGAAAGATACACTGGCTAGTCCGGAGTGTACCCCTCAAAAGGTAATTCCACTGTACCCAAAATTCCACACAAACGGATATCCCGGTGTTGAAAGATACACTGGCTAGTCCGGAGTGTACCCTTTAAAAGGAGACCCAGGTGGCGAAAGATACACATGCTAGTCCTTCCTGTGTTCCACACAAAAGGATACCCCAGTGGTGAAAGATACACTGGCTAGTCCGGCGTGTACAATTCTTACCTATACCAAAAACTCTTAAAATCCCAAACAATCCTCGGTTTCCGCACGCTGTCAAACCTCGACTCGTAACAACCTAAGCTTACATTATTTTATATCTAAGTATAGAGAGAGAGAAATGACTATGTACAAAAGATATCTTAAGGGGGTAGAGTACCCACGTGACATTACTAGAATCTAACCAGAATATTACCAGAAAACAAGTGAAAACAGGGGTTTACGGGAACACACCTCACGTCGTCATATGATTATATTTTCAGGTGAGTGAGGGCTCATTCTAAAGAGGAAGGTTAAATGAAGCGCGCGTGGGTCCAACTTCAGTTACATTATGTTTATATCCAGTAATGTGACTGTCCAAAGTAGGGAAAACAAATGAAGAAAAATTCCGGATTTTCTAATGTATTTTTCAATCACAAAAAGATTTTTCTTGCTAATTTAGGGACCCACGCGCGCTTCGTTTAACCTTCCTCTTTCAAATGAGCCCTCACTCAGCTCAATATAAAATCGTATGAGGATGTGAGGTGTGTTCCCGTGATCGCATTCAATTGTTTCCCAGATTCCCTTCATGAAGGGTGAGTAGAAGCAATTTTAGTTCAGCTACTTGGACGAGATGGCGCTTTGTCAGGAGAATTATCAGCGTAGTTTCATAACAACAAAAGTGTAAAGGGCATGAAGCCACTCGGATCCATTAATAGCAATGAAGATAATGCTTAAAAGAAAAAAACCTGTAATTATAGCGAAATTGAAGCGTTAGATAGATGCAAATCAATGCACATGTATGTTCATCACTGTTGCCAAATTGGTTTTTCGCGCGGGGGTTGGTCACACTGAAAAATACCATGGTCACGTGGGTACTCTACCCCCTTAACGACTAACATATTTCTACCCCGCACCCTTAGACTCCCTCTTCCGGCTTCTTGCCATTCACGCACACCTATCCACGTTTAGTTATTATTTAGTTATATTATTATTTATGTGATTAGAAATCACATCGCCAAAAATCCTTCTGGCAATCGTCATTTTAGTCAAAAAAAAACCTATTTTAAAAATTTCGTCGAATTCTGAGGTGTACAATAAACGGAAGTTTCGCCGAATTTGATAACATTGTTACACTATTGTCAACTTATCAGAATTACAAAATGGGAATATAATTTTTATATAATTTCTGTTTCTGAAATTTGACTTGAAGAATCTTCATTTCGCAGAAAGATTACCAGTCTATTTATGATTATTCTATTAAGCAGATATTTTTATGGGTTAGTGGAACTTCTTATGGAAATTTTCCATAAAAATTTGGTGAAATCTATCAACACAAGCTTTATTGTAAAGCATTCTCTTTAAACTTGTAATTTTTAAAATTATTTTAATATTTTTTTAAGAAGTAAAGAAGAGTTCCGACAAAAATTTTTGTATCAGAACAAATATTCCATCAATCTGACGGATATAGCAGACTGAGTGTTAAATCACTCAAAGTTGGATACAGAAAACAGCTTATTCAAGATCAGTGTTTCGAAAATGAATGTGCTTGTGTCGAAGAATGGAATCGAATGCACTATCGTGTTCGAACGCACCAAATATGAGTTATGGGTTTGCTCACAATCGATGGGAAGATTCATTGAAACCACAGTGCGGTGGACAAACAAAGTCTCGCACGAGGGCGATTAAATGCGCCTGACATGTCAAGACAGTGAGTAACTTGTCTCCATTAGTCGAGGCTGCGAACCAGACACGTATCGATCGATCGCGCCCGAAGGACTGATGACATAGATCCCTTACGATTCGTCTGAGCTGTTCCGGTGCAGATTCAAGGACATAGCTCTGTCACCTTTAATTCCTGACTGTTGATTGGCAGACGGGTCGCTAGAAAGTTCAGCTTCCGCGTCGTGCATTTTACATTTACATAATAAATTGAACGATATCGGCGCTAGGTTCGATCATTTTTAGAAAACAACAAATGTGCAATTATTTAAACATGTTTCTAACGTTTCGATCCTGATGTGGATCTTTTTCAAAGAGACACTTTTGCGTCTGAAAAATATGAAGAGAAAACAAAACAGAAAAATTATTTTTGATATGACAACAATTATAAAGAAAAAAATTAAATTTCATATACATACTTGTTGTGTGAAAAGTGGACAATAACATTTTAAACAAAAATTAGCGAGTTACACGTGGATGGTATTTATACCATGGTGGTAGATATGTAACTGAAACATGTGCTGTTTCAAAGGCAAGAAGACTAAGACATATATCTATGTGAGTTGCTACGATTGTAGATCGATATCGATTAATGGTGGTGTGTACAATGTAGAGCGTCAAATTTTACATTTATATTGGACAGACATCTCGGCATTTGGATACACGTTTAACTGAACATAAACGTAACATATTCCTTCCTTCAACTCAACACACAGCTTTAACTAAACATTCAGCGGAATTTGATCGTTGTTTTGATTTTGACAACGGAAAGATTATTGACAGGGAATCTAATTTTCAACGTAGATTATTATTGGAAACTATCCATACGATTAAACAGCAAAGCGTAAATCTTAGGTATGAAATTACCTAAGATCCATGACTATTGCGTGACATTACTGAATCAGTAAAGTTTATTTATGATGATATTTCCAATAATTAATAATTTTCTTTTTCGTTTTAGATTCTACCTAATACGTAACTTCTCATTTCTCGTTTCTTCGCAAAATATTATTTTTTCTTTTCGCTCATTTCTGAAAAAGTAACAACGCGATCAGAATGATGAATGATGCAATCCATGTGCCCCGCTGTAACTTAGAGCTGATTAGATTTTGGTCCATTTTGGTCAAGTAGTTTTTTATTGTTTTTCGAAATGAGTTGATTAAATATTGCAATTTATACGAAAGGCGTATCCACCGAAGAAGTAAACGTAACTATATATATATATATTTTTTTTTTAAATATATATATATATATATATATATATATATATATATATATATATATATATTTAAAAAAAAATATTAATAATCGAAAATTATTCCAATGCAAGAGGAGTTAATCATCGCCGAGAATACATTTTCAAAGAATATCGATGAAAGTACAAAAACATTTATATTACAATCTTTAAATAAACAATCAGTTCAAAACGAATTGTTAACTGAGATTAAATTGAAAATTAATATAAAATATATGATAATCAATAACATTGATGTTGAAGACGGATTGGTTAATGGAGCATGCGGAGTATTAAAATTTATTACTTTTCAAGAAAATAGTAAAATTACGTCTATATTGTGGTTAGATTTTCAATTGGCCACAGTAGGAGTGAAAGTAAGAACTAGAAGAACAATAAGAACAATACCCACTTCAGGAGACCTGTTTATAGTGCCCCACCATGTATATATGTATATTTGGGGTAATAACACTGTCCAACAAATTTCAACTTTTTTTATTTTTTCATATAACTGTTGGGTGGATCTTGTTTTTGTTTAAATGTTTTTGTCCACTTTTCATACAGCAAGCATGTATATGATTTTTATTTTCTCGGTTTTTTTTGGAACCACACGGCTGTTAAATAATTGTTATCATATTAAAAATTTATTTGTTTTCTCTTTATATTTTTCAGACGCAAAAATGTCTCTTTGAAAAAGATCTACCTAGGGATCGAAACGTTAGAAACATGTTTAAATAATTGCACATTTGTTGTTTTCCATAAATGATCCAACCTAGCGCCGATATCATTCAATTTATTATATTACTAAATTTCGATCGAGAAGAATTTACCGTTTATTTTACATTTAACCCTTAACCGGGACAGTGAGATCTCTCATGACACCAACGAAATTTTTGTCCACTAACTTTTGCTGTTCTATTATACGAAAATTGGAAGTATCAACATTTTTTAACTTCCTTGGAACATTTGGATTATCCAATTTTAAATGATACACGAGGTGTGTTAAAAAAATTACGAGAAGAAATGTTTTATTCATCTACATGAATGTTACCTCCTTAAAAATGGTTTCCATTAGATATTACCCACTCGTACCAGCGCTCCTTCCAATCTCCACCTCTGGAACTTAATCTTTGAGATAGCGTTTTAGCTCTTTAAGCAATTGATTTTAATCTCATTACAGTCAGTCACGTAAGTATTCGTATGCGCTTTGAAACAGAATAACTTTTGTATAATTGTACCAAACGACCTGATGTTTTGTAAACAATTAGAAGTATTAGTTTACTAAATGATCTGCAAAAAAAGATTTTCCAAAAATTACAATTTACAAGCTTGCATGCAAAAATAAGAAAGGCACTTTTTGAAACATTTTTTATTTGGGCTCTTAATAAAAATTAAAAATATATGTTTTGTAGATCGATGTTACGTACACACATGCTGGAACTTTCATCGAATTAGCTTGTCACAGGAAAAAATGACACGCATCGAAAGCTGTACGATTCTGTGTATTTTCAAGAGACACTGATCACAAAATGTTAAAAACTACGAACATCTCCATTCTTAAACGATTATACAATATAATGTATATGATTTCGATGAAATTTTCAGCATATGTGGTAACTACTATAGTAGTACTGTGTACAGATCTACTAAACATATAATTAAATTTTCATTAAGGGACCAAATCAAAAAGTTTTGAAAAATGCCTTCTTTATTTTTACATGCAAACTTGTAAATTGTAATTTTTCGAAAATCTGTATTGCACATCATTTAGTAAACCAATGCTGCTAATTGCTTACGTCTTCAAATTGCTTACTTCGTGTTCACGTCGTTTGGTACAATAATAAAACGGTTATTCTGTTTTAAAGGGCGTACGAGTTGAGCTTTAATCAATTAAAGTTTTACACGAGTAATTGAAAAACGGACGATTGATTGAATCGATTGATGAAATTAATCGTCGATCGTTGATTAAAAAAGGTTTATAAACAGAAATTAAACCGACTTCGAAAAAAGAACTAAAAAGTGCACTAAAAAGTATGAAATAATTTCCATTTTACAAAATAGTAAATATAATACAATCTTTCTCGGAGGCGGTGCAAAATGAAAAACTATCGATACTGGAAATTACGACAATCCTAAAATTCTTCTACATACTTTCACATATTAATGCAACTTTTCTTCCCACCTAATGATTTTCAAGTCTGCCTATTCCAATGAAATTACAATCAGCAACATCTGTCATTTGGAAAATTTTCAATTTTGCGTTGCGTTCGAGAAAGATTGTATTATATTTACGATTTTGTAAAATGGAAATTATTTCATACTTTTTAGTGCATTTTTTTAGTTTTTTTCGAACTCGGTTTAATTTTTTTTTGGCAACAAAAAAAGGTCACGCGGGGCATTGTCTGGCGAATATGGAGGCTGAAACATCACTACAGTGTTGGTTTTGGTCAATAGATCACGAACAATCAATCAAGTATGAACAGGTGCATTATCGTGGTGCAAAAGCCATAAATTGTTTCGCCAGAAAAATCGCTGATCGTACCAAAAAACATGTAACCTTTTCGAAAGCTGACAATAGACAATAGACTGACAATAAACATCGAATTTTGCAGACATGTTTACCAACATAACAAAACAAAATGGCGTGAGTCGGACAATACAACCCGCGAAATTGAAAAATTCGCGTTAGTTTTTAGCACACCCCGTACTTACAAGTACCTGAAACAAAATATAATATTTTGAGAAAGGTCCTAAATGATGCTTTATAGTCTGGCTGAACACTACACCACTTAAGGGTTGATGACATTAGGATCTTCTAAAGTAGGTATATAAATTCTTTTTCTTTAAGTAAAAACAATCAAAAACACAAACCCTTGTAACTAAATGAATACTACGAATTCAAATAAACCGTTTTGAGGACATGTAAGAGAACACTTGTATTCGAAGAAAATTTAGAAAAATTAATTTGTTTAAAGCTCGTACGTTCTTATGGGTGAAAATTCGCCATTTACGTTTTATACATATTGTAAAATAATTTATCTCTTTCTGTCTACGTTGTGAAATGTATTTCTTCGAAATGTGACGTTATAAATAAACCAAAATTTGTTGATTTACATTCAAAGTGTAAAACAAGAATGGGTGTAACATTCTTCGGGCTCTTTCATGCAACTATTTCTGAAGAGCGAATGGGGATTGAAGTTCTTCTTTGAGGGTGCAAGTTGGCTCAGAAA
The DNA here is from genome assembly GCA_963971365.1 of Lasioglossum villosulum. NCBI lineage: Eukaryota > Metazoa > Arthropoda > Insecta > Hymenoptera > Halictidae > Lasioglossum > Lasioglossum villosulum. Next base: position 22,072,059 of record OZ020502.1, read on the forward strand.
ACGTTAACAAAAACATCAGACAGATAATGAAATATTGTGGTAGCGTGATGTTTAGCTTGGAGGATAGTCAGGAACATTCGAAAGAACAATTTCATTTAAACGTTTCAATTAGAAAATCAATTTTAGTGTGGTTGTTGGAAATATACAAGCATGTATCATTCTATTACATACAATGGGTGTACAAAGTGTTCGTACACTTTTCAAAATGGAATAACTTTTTTATAATTGTACCAAACGACCTTACTTTTTATAACCGATTACAAATTGGAATCATTGGTTTATGAAATTATATGCAAAAAAGATTTTCCAAAATATTATTACTTACAAGGTTACATGCAAACATAAAAGTCATTTTTTAAAACTTTTTTATTTGGGCCCTTAATGAAAATTAAAAATTGATGTAGATCTATGGTAGTTATACACGTTCTGAAAATTTCACCGAAATCTTTTGACGCAGGATGAACCGACACTGATCAAAAGATGTACGATTCTGTGGATTTCAAACAGAAACTGATCAAAACTCGTGTAAAACTACGATTTTCACCATTTTTAACCGCTAGCAGCCCGTTAATCAATTTCGATGAAATTTTCAGCATGTGTGTAACAAACATAGATCTACAAAACATATATTTTAAATTCTCGTTAAGGGCCCTAATAAAAACAATTAAAAGAAATGCTTTTTCTATTTTTGCATGCAACCATGTAAATTGTAATTTTTGGGAAATCTTATTTGCAGATCTTTTAGTAAACCAATGCTTCTAATTGATGATAAAAAATCTGGTCGTTTGGTACAATTACAAAATAGTTATTCTATTTTAAAAGGTGTATGAACACTTTGTACACTTCCTGTTTGTACGTCGTCGATGGCTGTCTCGCACGACTGATTTTTACGGATTCAAGAAGAAATATTGGCTAGGTATATAAATTATAACTATGGTATCTCATAAATGATGTTACAGTTTTTTGTTAATGGAATCTTATCCTTGATGGGAGGGAACAATTTTTTTAAAGTAAAATGGTATGTTGGCTAGGTAACCTATAAAATAGTAAAAGATTTTAAAAATCCAAGAATGTTGTTAGATTGATTTGAATATATGAAATTTATTAAGACATGAAAGGGATGATCAGATAGCTTGAACGAAAAGTCGAACACGTTAAGACTTCCCATTCTTCGAAACGTTCATTGAAATTCGCTCGATCCGATTGTCACGTTGAAAATTGGTGCTCTGCAATAAATTCACCTCTAAATTCTAGTTGTATTATGAAATTTGACACCGCTCTTTGCGAACGGTCGTGCAGTCAACGGGCTAAACTGATCGCGCGCGGCCCGTTCCGAAACTCCGGTGAAATTATGCGGGGCCATTATTATGCTAATTTCATTATGCACCACTTTAACAATCCCGATCTATAAAACCTCGAACGATGACGAGAGCGAATTCATTCGAATTTTCCCCTGGATGGCCGGATGAATTCGGCCGCTTTCGCCGAACTTGCGGGAGTTTTTGTCACAGCATAGCGCGCCGTGTCGTCATCGGCCCACAGTAAAATCGCCTGTTAACTTTAATCGAGTTTAGAGTAATCTGCAGCGCTGTACGTACGTGAATAATTCGTGGCAGCCGCGCGTGACCATTCATTACTTGATAACCGTGTTTCAGGTCTTAACCCGGTCCCGATCGGTCCGCGAGGCTTTTAAGTTAGGTCGTTTGGGTGAAGATGCCTAAGGTTTTTTTTTATTTTAGAAAATCTCATATGAGATTAAATTACAATAGAAATACATTACATATAATCATGAGATCAAACGAGCTCGCCGTAGGCGAGCGAAGTTTGATCGGGATTATATGAAATGTCTCGTTCGAAGATGATAATATTGTAGTCATGCTTGTCATGCTTCACATCACAACGTTCAATGCATATTTAATCTGAATTTGGCGCTCTTCCATCGCCTACTTCTCTCTAATTATTCCTTCATTCTCATATTGTTTTGTGTAACGAGTATGGGATTATCAATTGATTATCACGAGTATTTTCGAAGATGATAGTGGGAATAACGATAATTCTGGATATACCATAATTATTATTATTATTATGATTTTTTTTTTTTTTTATAAAGGGGATTAAAAAATGGGAGGGATACTATCATCTTCGAACGAGACATTTCATATAATCCCGATCAAACTTCGCTCGCCTACGGCGAGCTCGTTTGATCTCATGATTATATTACATGTCTCGTTCTCAATGATAGTATTGTAGATTTTTAGAGTATGAGTGATAATTCCTTATTTTGATTATTTTTATTCTGGTCATTGGGAGCTTGAATCGGTTTGTTATAAAACTTAAAAAAGGTTTGAGAACCAGGTGCCCATCCTGCACTACGCCTTATCGCTGTGATATCTACTCCTTTTTTATGAGCCGCAGATACTGCTGCGCGTCGCGTGCTATATGCTGAATATAATAATATATATAAATAATATTATATAACTAATATTATATATCATACAAGACCTCACAGAGTTCATCCAAGGTAACGCCTTAGACGACGACCCAATCATCATTGAAGAAATGATTTTGGTAGATAAACCTGCTGGGCGCCTTTGTCACTTTGTAGAAAGATGGAAATATTTTATAATTCGATCGGAAAACAATAACGTCTCAGTTGTAGGACTCGAATGTACCGAACGGATCCGTGTTCGCAGTTCGCAGCCCCGTGTAACACGGATTCTTATTCACGGATCCGGATTCACGTGTTCGTGGATCCGTGTAATATAAATATAAAAATATAATCTGGAAGACTTCCATTTTTCCATTTCAACCAAGTATTCTTTAGTTCTGGATGATATTTAACCTCTTTGAATTTGGATTCATTGGGATCTATTCCTAGTATCTCCAACACACTACTTTTTGATGTTTCAAGCTCGGAAGATTTTAATAATTCTTCTTCAACTTCGACTAAATTCGAATTATTCTCCTTATTTTCTACATTTGTGAAATGTAAGGAGCAGAAGAAATAGTAAATAGCACTTGTTGTGCAATTGTGATATTATTATTCTTATTGAACATAATCACAATAACATTTTTATAAAGTCGTATTGACTGTGATAATCTTTTTGATTTTTATTGTCGTATGGACTGGTAAGACCGTTTGGGTATTACCTCTCAACTTTCGTGTGGAAAGCTGAGAAAACCGAGCGAAACAACTAAAACAGTAATTTTACTTACCGATTATAATGTCTTTTGAAGGTAGATTTGACGAATTCTGCTCTTTTTGTAAATTCGCTAAAGAGTCTACCACTTTTGTTAGGTTATCTAACTGTTTCTGCAGTTGATCGAATTTTTCATCAGATCTGCGCTTAGAATTACGGTGCTCTCGTGAACGAGATCTCGACCGTTTCTTTTTCTTGTTGTCTGGCATTTTATAAATAAACCTTTGTTAAAATTTACTTTATCTTTTGAGCGCTATGCGAAAAAACGTTCTCGATGCTTCGGCACAACGAAACAATATGAGAATGAAGGAATAATTAGAGAGAAGTAGGCGATGGAAGAGCGCCAAATTCAGATTAAATATGCGTTGAACGTTGTGATGTGAAGCATGACAAGCATGACTACAATACTATCATTGAGAACGAGACATGTAATATAATATAGAGTATGGAGACTACAAAACAAAGTAGGTTTCTCATAGAAATACAAATATTATAATACGAACATGATTAATAGGAACAGAAAAAAAACTTATACTTTAAGGCCACAGCTTTTAAAAAATGACAACATGTAGTGACAGGCCCTAATATTAGGTTTAGCTGTTACTACTGAGACATCCATTGGAAGCTGAAAGTTCATTTTGCTGAGTTTATTCATCAATAAGAGTCTCTCATCATTGTACAGATTGCACTGCCATAAAACATGATTCAGAGACTCATCTCCATCCCCACAACTACACTCAGGATCATTAATGAAACCAATGCGTGCTAGGGAAAAAGCTAAATGATAGTGGTCAGATCTAGGTAGAGCGCGACATTGAAATGGTAAAAAAATTTTTTTCGATGCGTCCAAAATCCTTCTGGCAATCGTCATTTTAGTAAAAAAAGAACCTATTTTCAAAATTTCATCGAATTCTGATTTTTGCTATAAACGGAAGTTTCGTCGAGTTATTTAAATTGAAATATCTCCTGAACTACTAACTTTTCGACATACATAGGTTAGTACTTTTTTATAAGGAATGTCCAGCTGCATCGGTCGATGCAATAAAATATACCTCATCCCATTTAAAATTACAGTAACTTCCCTATGAATCGTGAAGTTAAAAATGAAGTTGACCTTCATATGTCCTTTACGCGTCCACCTACAAAAAAGCTACTAACATCAGATTAATGCCTCCTCGAAACCATGCAAGTTCCACCGGATGCATCTCTTCCTAACACCAATAGCAGCCGCGTTATTTAGGTGTTCTGCTTTTGCGGACTCACCCTGTATACATATAATACGTCATATATGTAATATATATGTAATAAAACTTTCCACTGCATCGTATAATACATATTCCCTTCAATCATATGCCGATGTTTATGAAAGTGGTCTAAGTAAAAATCTGAAGAAACTATTGTTTATTATGTACTAAGTCGATTGACTTTACTATGTAATATGTAAAATATAATAATATGTAATAATATGTAAAAATCTGAAGAAACTATTGTTTATTATGTACTAAGTCCATTGACTTTACTATGTAATATACCATTCAGAGATCCCGGTTTCACGTGTATGTAAATACACGTGGTACGTGAACCGTGTAGTACGAATTTAAGGAACCGTGAATACGAATCCGTGAATGCGGATCGTCTATTCGGATCCGTTCGGTACGTTCGAGTCCTACAACTGAGGCGTTATTGTTTTCCGATCGAATTCTTTTCGACTGTTGATATTAAAAGTGAGACAATAATAAAGTTGCGGTAAATTTACTGTTTGGCGTCAAATCACCGTATATTAAAGTGCATATGTAAAATAAATACACGAATATTTATGAGTGGTGGAAGTTGCTGATAAGCATCTAATCTAATAGAGGTGCCTATTTCACGTGCAATAAACGAATCCGAATTTTAATCCACGTAATACTAAGTACACGGGTACCCCTGTATTTTAATTTCATAAATATTCGTGTATTTATTTTACATGTGCATTTTAATATACGGTGATTTGACGCCAAACAGTAAATTTACCGCAACTTTATTATTGTGTCACTTTTAACATCAACAGTCGAAAAGAATTCGATCGGAAAACAATAACGTCTCAGTTGTAGGACTCGAACGTACCGAACGGATCCGTGTACACGGATCCGTGTTCGCAGTTCGCAGCCCCGTGTAACACGGATTCTCATTCACGGATCCGGATTCACGTGTTCGTGGATCCGTGTACACGGATCCGCATTCACGGATTCGTATTCACGGATCCTTAAATTCGTACTACACGGTTCACGTACCACGTGTACAAGTGCATTTTAGTACACGTCCAAAACCGCGATCTCAAATACCATTACGAGGTGTTATTGTAAATTTCGTGCTATTTAGTATTTTTGGAGATTAGAGTTGTTACTTTGTAATAAAATTGTTCATTGCAAAGTAACAGCGTTCTTTTATAATTTAAAATAACACGATTGCAGGATCAGGATTGCAAGGGTGAGTGATGCGCCTACACATTTCACAATATTGCAAAGATGGTGGTCTTCAGTTGTCAAAAGCCCTAAATGAAAGATCAATCTACGCCGTAATCGCCCTCAAAAGTTCTATTTTTACCTTTACGAGACGTAATTTGCATTATTCGGAAGCATAAACTTGCGTATGTAGCTACTTTAATAACCTGCGGCAACTACATGCTGACGAATAATGCAAATTACGCCTTGTAAACGTGAAAATAGGACTTTTGACGGCGATCGCGGCCTAGATCGATTATCGATCGCTTTTGACTACAGAAAAACCCTATCTTTCCATTATCGAGAAATGAAAAAGTGCATCCCACACCCTTGCAATCCTGGAAACGAGGCTTTCCCAAAAATGTAATACTGGAGCAGTGCATTCAACAGAATTTAGTATAATTTTATTTATTTTGGATCTACAAATGCTGTTACGAATGAAAACAGACTTTTATTTAGTACCACTTTCTTCAAATTCGTCTACAAAAGTTGCAAAATGCATAAATGAAATTTATATAAACTAATATGATCGCATTGGCCCGTTATATTGACGCGTCTTTCATAAATACATGAAGCTAAAATAGAGCATACATCGAAAATGTTATCTAATTACCAGGAATATCCCCGAACGGGACGTTGCCAAGTCAGCCGAAAAAAAGAAAATTCAATTCCTGGCGACCCACATCGAACACCGCCCCCATTGAGCACCTGCCAGTGCTTCCCCAATGATTTAATTTCCTTTCATTTTTCTCTTCCGATCTAATACCGCAGAATCCTTGTCTCTGATTACCTCGAGCAGGCCGGCTTCTCGCATTTTAAACTGGACGCCAGCCAGTAACCCAGAAATGTATCTTCGAGCATCACTCGTGTAATATTAGTCGAGGACAGCCTTTGACAGGGACCGACGTTGTCAGTGCTTTTGTCACGGTAAAATCGGCGCACAAGGGCAAAGACAGGAGCAGAGCTGGCCCCGTCACAGTTTGATCAGTTTCCGGTAGTTCAGGGGGGCTAAGTGACCCACTATCACCGGCGTGATTACCGTCAAAGGACTGTCCTCGAAGTTTGCCCATGTCATTTTGCGCGGTCCGTCAACCGTTAGCTCCGTGCTATGAATATTTATCGAGCCCACAGGACTGCGGCATTCTTGCCCTGTATGCTGTACTGTCCGCAGAAGAATTTCGGTATTGTTACGCTGGATTATCACCAGGGGACGAGAATAAGCGCGACGATGCCCTCGGGATTAGCCATTGTTTGGGAAAACGGAGAGTGATCATCGTTTTAGGGGCAGTTCAGTTCCTTAAGACTTTGATCCTTGAATTATTGGCAGCTGTCTGGCGAGTTTCTAGCACGATTAGAACACACGAAGCGGCTGATGCTGCTAACGATTTCAACGTGCTAATCGATTCACGATCATGATCGTCTTCACAATTAGGGAGGACTAGATTCGCATTCTTCCTTTGCCTTAAAGGTAGTGAAGGCTGCTCTTTACTTTACCAGACTCAACATTATTGCCTTTCTTCTATAAATTATTATGTATTTGGTGTGTAATCCAGTAGATTTCTTCCCGGGGAACCTGCAGATCGAAGTATCGACCCTAGAGGATCAATGGTTCTCTATCTCCAAGGACCACTTGGAATTAAGTGGTCCCAAAATGTTCGAAACGTCACACTGTGCGTCGATCCGTCACAATATAACCCGGTCGTCCGCCAGCACACACGCACGCACAACGAACATTTATCCTACAATACCACAATTAGTATGTCAAATTTCTGAACTGTTGTAAACAGGCTAGTAAAGTTCCATAATGTGCCGGAGATTGTGTAAGCAAACTAATGGATATCATACACGAAATGAATCGGTTATAAATGCATTATTGTTAACACAGACATATTATAACAAGTTTTTTACTTACATTTTGTAATATACAAGCATTTTGTAATATACAACTCAAATTTTTGCCCAACTCTGTATACAGGTAAATCTATATTCTTTTCATAATATGTATTATATTTAAAACATTAAAAATTATTAAATACAGCCAGAAATTTCTGTTTAGCTCTTGTTTATTCCAATTGAGAAAATCAACTTTATTATTCACGACGTTTCACAGGCTGGTTATCATTGTTAGGATGTGAAAGTAAATGTTTTCAAATATTTTTAATTAAAGGTTAGGAACGAAGAATTGACCATATTTTATTTGTAACAATGTTTACAGTAGAGGGTTGTCTGCTATAGCATTACTTACCTCTATTTATAGTACTTTTTTTATAATATTACAGCCGTTTGACGAGGCTAGTATGTCATGTGTAGTGAACCATAATTAAAATTTGTGATAATTATAGACGATAGAAAGGTAATACTCGGGTTGCGACACGTTGAGGATTATGAGTGTAATTGCGAAAAACATCGGCAACCCGAGCAGCGGACGAAATTTTTACACCGGTTGTCGATAAAAGCACAGCGAACCGGTTAATTGGTCTTCCAAATTGCTTCGATAGCGCGGGCTCGGCTATTTACACCCGGAATAATGGAGGACTAATAGCTGCGTAGACGGTTGTATGTACATAGTCTAGACAACCGTATATGCTACCACACTAACGTATTACATTTTAATCCGGTATTACGGTGCAGGCTGTACATCATAATCTCGGATCGAGCAGCCAAGGCTAAATGTATCGCACGTGTAGCGGTGACTTCGTGGCTCGTCGGCTAACGTTTCCTCGTAACTGGAACTAACTGTCGCGCTGGCCAAGGCTGTCGCACCGCCTCGCTGCTGCCACCGTTTTGGTCAAGCCAGATCGAACTTTAAATTTATGCCCGTACGCGATCTCGAATTACTGTTGCTCCACTAACTAGTTCCACCGGTTTACGAAGTAACAAGCCCTATTGAAAATTTCATGACCTTGTTCTCTGCACTAAACCACATATTGCTTGATCCTCTTCTGAACCAACCTCGTATGCTCCACTTCATTTTTCATCCCAATGAATACTGATTATAATTGTCTAAAGACCTTCCAATAGTCTGAAGACTGTATATGGTTATCGATTAGTTATTATTATTTCTTCTTTTAACATTATCGAAAATGTAAACAAATTAATTGATTCTTCTGTTCTGTTTGTCAAAGATAACCCTTCTGAATCTTATATGTACGTGATATACGTGAATCTGATAAATAATGTATGTGTATATGTATGTATATAATTTATTTGTTCCCTTACTGTATATGGTTATCGATTAGTTATTATTATTTCTTCTTTTAGCATTATCGAAAATGTAATCAAATTAATTGATTCTTCTGTTCTGTTTGTCAAAGATAACCCTGCTGAACCTTATATGTACGTGATATACGTGAATCTGATAAATAATGTATGTGATTATGTATGTATATAATTTATTTGTTCCCTTACTGTATATGATTAATTATTATTATTTCTTCTTTTAGCATTATCGAAAATGTAATCAAATTAATTGATTCTTCTGTTCTGTTTGTAAAGATAACCCTGCTGAACCTTATATGTACGTGATATACGTGATTCTGATAAATAATGTATGTATATATGTATGTATATAATTTATTTATTCCCTTACTGTATATGATTAGCTATTATTATTTCTTCTTTTAGCATTATCAACAATGTAATCAAATTAATTGATTCTTCTGTTCTGTTTGTCAAAGATAACCCTTCTGAACCTTATATGTGCGTGATATACGTGATTCTGATAAATAATGTATGTATATATGTATGTATGTAATTTATTTGTTCCCTTACGGGTTACAAAGAGATCCCGTTCCCTTTACAATTTTAATTTTTCCTTTTTCATTTCATTTATCTTCCTATACAAATCTATCATAAAATAAAATAAAATTATAAAATTAAAAATAAATTAAATAAATGTATAATAATAAAAAATAAAATAAAATACCTTCTCCTTCTTTTCACATTCACTCTCTTTCATTCATTCTTCCATTCATCCTTGTCTTCTGATTCCGATAAATAAATTTTTGTAATAAGTCACACTGAATTTGTACTGTATTGTACTTGTAATTATTAGCTGTGTATTTACAAAATACACGAGTAGAAATTTTTAATACGGTAGGAATTTTATGACTCGTGTACACAAGTGCCTTATTAATTATGTAATGTTCTTATAAACCGCAACAATATTATTAGTACTCGAGATATTTTCAAAACTTGTTTTTATTGAAAAAGATGCTCATTATACAGTTTTCGTACTAAACTTACACAAATCAGTATTTGTTATAAAAACAATGTCAAAACGGTGTTTACGTTTACTACGTTGTCGTGAAGCGCTTGTGCATCTTCTGCAATAATGATAAGTTTTGAAAATATCTTGAGAACAGGATAATTTAATAATTTTTTGCTATGGTACACTAATAATTTTTTACGCAGAATAAACAGAGAAATCGATTAGTACAACAAAAAATATGCATTTCTACTTAAAGGAATGATGCAATTAGTAGCATTCTTAATAATTAGTAAGCTCCTTTCGAAGTCGAAGACAAATCTCCACCGAGCAGTTCACAGAAAGTAGTGTTATAACATATAGTTTCTAATTTTTGTTATAACTTTTTCTTAAATTTGAAGATTTAATTGATCGTTATTTAAATATGGGTTTCACGGTTTTTAGATATTTATGATACTTTATATTTGTTAAATATATAATTTATATTTTTTGAATATTTAGCTTATATTTTCTAAACATTCAATTTACATTTCTTGTATATGTATACAATATTCAGATGTAATATTTTTCTCAAATGAAAAAGTGTGGCTTAAAAAATATTTTTCCAATAATTGAAAAAAACATTTACCCAATATTTTTGTGCTATTAGGGGAGTATCAGGATGTAACGAAGTCTGTCCTATGTATGTTTGATTGCAACCTTTGCAAGGAATTTCATATATTACGTTACAATTTTTTAAAAGTGGTAATTTATCTTTTATGGGTGGAGACCATTTGTTTAAATATGACGGTATATTAAATATGGTGTGAATCCCTACTTTCCTGAAAATTCTACGTATGTCTATTCAAATATTTTTAATAAAAGGAATGACTACTGTGTTTCTATAATTGATCGGACTTGTTTTCAACAACCGTTCCTCTTTTAGTTGTGTGACTAGAAAAGGATAGTATATTTCAAAGATTCGTTCCATGATGATGTTGGAAACGAGAGTGATAGGAAAGCCATTATTTTTAAGAACATTCTTTAGTAACAGATTATTAGATCTAAATTCAGGGTTAGAGAGTAAGATTGCACGGTAAATCAAGCCCTTTATCAAACCAAGTTTATGTTGTGCGGATCTTGAAAAATGTTATCAGTCATATCATTCAAATGTTATCATACATATATTCTTGTATATCCTTGTGTATACATGCATATTATTGTATATTCTTGTATATGCTTGTATGTTCTTATACATTCTTGCATATTCTTGTATATTCTTGCATATTGTTGTATATGCTTGTAGATTCTTGTATTTTCATGTTTATTATTGTATATTGTTGCATATTCATGTTTATTATTGTATATTGTTGCATATTCATGTATATTCTTGCATATTCTTGTATATCCTTGTATATTCTTGCATGTTCCTGAAAATTCTTGTATATTCTTATATATACATACTTGTATATTCTTGTTTATTCTTGTATATTCTTGTATATTATTGCATATTCTTGTATATTCTTGCATATGCTTGCATATGCTTGTACATTCTTGCATACTCTTGTATATTCTTGCATACTCTTGTATATTCTTGCATATTCTTGTATATGCTTATATTGTTGTATATTCTTGTATATGCTTGTATATTCTTGCATATTCTTGTATATGCTTGCATATTCTTGCATATTCTTTTGTATTCTTGCATATTCTTGTATATGCTTGTATATGATCGTATATTCTTGCATATTCTTGTACAATAGTAACATGTATCAGAAAAAATTGTTCGGAATGATGACCTTGGTAACATATTTCAAGGTCATTGAAATCGCTGGGTTAGATCGTGTTATAGGTTGGAAAACAGACTCCGTTTAATAGCAACAATTTTTTTGCAAATATCTCGGAATCGCAACTCGACCGACGGTAACGTGTACAAGGAAAAGTTGTTCAGAATTGTCAACAGCTTATGTTAGAATTATGCGCCCAACATGATACTTCAAAATAATTGGAATCGCTGAAGAATCCTCTACTCTGAATAATTGCCAAAGCTCAATGGAGTGATAATAGATAATTGGCCCTATAAAATAAGCACAGGTTGAATATTTAAATTCTTTTTATACCCGAATAGACTGGAATTTAAAGAGCGACAATTTTCTGCTTACAACATAGTGTTCTTTTAATTTTGCGGATTTTAATTTCGACAAGTACGTATGAACAGTTTACTTATTGTGCCAGATCGTCTTCCACTAGTCTGATCAGTGCAGTTCCGAATTGATCGAAGTAAAAAAATCCGTACACGTTGAAGGCTCGGAAGAGTTTTGTTTTATTTGTTCGACGGTTGTACACACGTTGAATCAATATAAAGCGCGAATAGATGGAGAAGTAGACGAATAGGACGGAAATACGGGAACAGAATGTAGTAAACGATGATTCTAAGCACGGAGGACTATTTGTCAATCAGTCTAACCATCGATAGCGACCACTGCCGGTGGAAAACTCCAATTGATCCGTTTCATTTTACCATGTTTTTTGTCTGAATTGGTTTCTTTATCCCCCTTGTTCCTCGTTCCCGGGCTTGCAATGTGTATTCAATAAAAAGACGTGTACTGGACGTTTCACGGACTACGGAGCATATACACACTGAGGAAGAAGTGTTAGTGCATTGTACCTAACCCAAACCAAGCTGAAAAATAGCCTGTGTCGTTTGTAATAAATCACAAAGCGCTTATTTATTCGAACTTCCGAGTAAATATGTTCTCCCGTCATTCTCTTGTTTTACATTGCGTTAAAATATTGCTTTATCGTGCGCGTGTTGCCGTGCATATTTTTGCAGACGTGGTTACTAGAATTTGTTTTCCACAGGGACAGGCCTGAGGCACTGATGGTCATAATCCAAGTCAGTTATGTTACGTTAATAACTAAACCGCGAATTTTGATGCTCTTTCGACAAAAACGAGATAGCGAAATGTATGTACAAATAACAGAAGAATTTAGGAATATTGTTATATCATTTTGGATATTAAATTATTCAGAGAAAAACTATTTGATTGACTTGGATTAATTGACTGACTTGATTTGATTGATTAGGATTGACTTGACTGATTTGATTGATTGACTCCTTTTGCTCACTGCTTTGACTCCAAATTTTTATTTTCTTGTGTTATTTATATTCATTAACCCTTAGCATTCGAGTGATGACTCAGAGTCACCATTAAAAATTGCTGCAACATTATAAACAATATTGTTTACATTAGTAAATATGTTGGTATCTAATCAATTACTAAACGTTTAAGTATTGTGTGAGGTATTATATGAATTTTATCTGTACAGGGTGTCTAAAAATTATAATGTCACGGTCACCATAGCGTGATTCTACACCTACGATTTAGTGGGAATTGACATAACAAACTCCCCGAAAAATTGACCTTGACCTTGAAAATCAATATTTTTTCCATCACAATAACCTGAAGAGATATTTAGGTGTTTTTATTTAAACGGTCCTCCCTGTATATAAATACTTTGGTAGGGAACCAACAACAAATACATATTAATAAACAAATGAATATTAACGAGTAAATCGATAGAAATTTACATTATCAACATTATCTTCATCCGCCACAGTATTGTGTGAGGTATTATATGAATTTTATCTGTACAGGGTGTCTAAAAATTATATGTCACGGCCACCATAGCGTGATTCTACACCTACAATTTAGTGGGAATTGACATAACAAACTCCCCGCAAAATTGACCTCGACCTTGAAAGTCAAGGTCAAACAATTTTTTTGTTTAATCGTGTTCTACTGGTCATAAGGACCAACTTTGTGAAAGAAACCATGGGTCGTATCTCAACCGTTCTCGTAAAAAATGATGTTGCATTTCTTATCATTTTTTCAACTTTATTTGGAAAATTTCTACATTCAGTAACGATATATAAATAAATAGCGTACCAATCTCAGATCAGGTAAACAATTGCTGGCTACTAAAATGGTCCATTTTCTTAAGGAATGCTGTGAAAGTGCGATGATTTAAATATTTACTGGAAGGCATGTTTCTCAATCGTTTGCTTGCGATGGACTAAATCATCAATATTAGCCGTGATAATGAATCACATGAAAAACTGTAAGCTATATGGTCGTAGTCGTCTGAATCAAAATATTTCACATGACAACATTCTGTGAGTATCATCAGTAAGCTATCTCGTTGGGCATGAAATTATCAGAATCATGATACTCCTATTCCACTAATTATAAAATGTGTTACGTCCCAAGTAAGACAAACAGAGATTCACTAGAGATTTTGATAGATTTGTTACGAGCCGAGGTTTGGCAGCGTGCGGAAACCGAGGATAGTTTGTGGTAATATTTTAGAGGCTTTGATATAGGTAGGAGTTGTACACGCCGGACTAGCCAGTGTATCTTTCACCACTGGGGTATCCTTTTGTGTGGAACACAGGAAGGACTAGCAGGTGTATCTTTCACCACCTGGGTCTCCTTTTAAAGGGTACACTCTGGACTAGCCAGTGTATCTTTCACCACCGGGATATCCGTTTGTGTGGAATTTTGGGTTCAGTGGAATTACTCCGGACTAGCCAGTGTATCTTTCACCACCGGGATATCCGTTTGTGCCACTGTCGGAAAGGGTAAGGTCGTGGTTCCGCCGACTCGTAACTTATTTGAAATTGTTAGATACACCTTGAGCGGCAAAGGTGTATCGTCGTAGGATGCTAACGACTGGAATCGAAATAGGAAAGGTTATGATTAAACTTGACTCTAGGTTTAAGTTTAACACACGATAATATAATCTTGAATCGAAAGGAATACAAATGTTTAAAGTGTAAATTGTCGCGGTGTCGCGGACTAACCTCTCTGTTTACGCAATGAGGGATGCGGGGGCTATCTACTATAGAATCCCGTTTTTGGGATTCGTACCGGAAGAGATGTAACAGTTTTTGCTCGAAAGAGAACTAATACCCGATCTTGCTCGACAGTAATCGCGACGTGACTCGACGCGTACAGTATAAAACTCTTGAGATGAAAGCCCGAATATGAAGGGATTCAGTGCCCTTATATAGTCCCCAATATCGGCCTAGACAAGAGTGGGGACTATTGATAAAACAGGGTTCCCAGAAACGATGCAGATTGATGCATCGTCTCTAAGTGCCCCAAAATCTTAATGAGTGCCCTAATCTGAATAATTGCCCTGTTCTGAATAGACTCTTTATTTCGATGTGCAGCTCCAGAAGGGCCAAAGGTTACCAACGGTCGCTGCCGCATACGTAACAGATTTATATGATAGAGATATGAACCTACCTGCATTCACCGGCTTCGGTTCGGGAAATTCAGGATTTTGCAATATTTACGTGGCTTTGCTGGTGTACTATTTATCACGAAAGAATCGAAGTTAGGTATTTGAAGTGAATTTGGAGAAGCTGATATTTAATGGAAGTTAAACAAAGTATATTTAAACAATGAATTCAGAATACATTTGGTTGTTGACAATAGTTAATGATTATCAGAAATGTTAGTAATTACCGTTGGGGAGATTCGCTTATTGTGTATCGCAGTCGCCCTTGGTGATGATGATGGAAATGATGGTGATGTCGATGTCAGGTTACAATTGTCGATTCGCGGTATTCGCGGGTTAACACGCTTGGTATCAACTTACACTACTGTTCTTGAAATGTATGTTTGATAATGAATGATTAAAATTCCGAATTCAACTGCTGCGCTGGTGAGGTGTCGTCCCTTTTATATTTTCTTCCATCTTTTATTCTAAGCTAAATCCTTGTGGAGTTGGTTCGATTTCCACCTCGTAATCGTTTTGTCATCATAATTGTTGTCTGCAGTTTGTGGTCGTTGGATTGTTCTGTATCTTTTTTCTCTCGGCTTGATTCTCCGTTTCTCACGTTCTTCCAGAACGTTCTCGTCAGTCTGTGTGTCATCTCTGCTGCGTTCTTAGTTCTTTCGGTAGGTATTTAATTTCGTTTAGGTGGTTTTCTTATGATTTTGTGTTACACGTGGCCTGCGTTCTTTAATTCGCTCGCATATTATACGTCGGTTTATTCGCTTAATATGTGATTTCTTGTTCGTTACAATATTTTATTTCTATTTCCGCGCAACATTATTTAGATGGAATATTAAATAAAAATATAAAATGCTTGTATTATGATTATTTAGTAACTATTAGTAATGGTTGGACCACCGGACGTGACAAATGAAAGAACGAACATTATGAACAAAGAAGTTGCAAAAATGATAAGAAATGCAACATTTTTCTTTCACAATGTTGGTCCTTATGACCAGTAGAACACGATTAAACAAAAAATTTTTTGACCTTGATTTTCAAGGTCAAGGTCAATTTTGCGGGAAGTTTATTATGTCAATTTCCACTAAATCGTAGGTGTAGAATCATGCTATGGTGGCCGTGACATATAATTTTTAGACACCCTGTACAAAAAAAAATCATATAGAATGGACTTATTCCTGTTCGGAAGGAATGTTTAACTTTCGAGTTAAAATACATAGCTCCGAGTGCAAAGGTTTAAACAGTGTCTTGTACCATTTCGTTACATTCTAGGTCAGCTCAAATAATCCGCGACATACGAACGTTAGCGGACTTGAACCTAACAGGACCCGTTAAAATAAATGTTGACAAGTCGGATTCTTTAATTTACGGTTATTAAAATTGTATTTATGGGGAACTGACACAACAAATTTATTTCTCTAGACACGTACCATGAAAGACAAACTTGTCATAAAGAAATATAAAGTAGTCACTTACAATACTCCAGAAATCTAGTGTTTTGATATTTTATATCATTTGCTATTATTCCACGTTTGCCAGTTCCGTGAGCAGCGTACGGACTATTTGAGCGGTTGTTGGCACCTTAATGGCAAATTTCGATTTCCTTCTGTAAGCCACGTGCGATTTATCCGTAACATCCCCGAAGTGGTAGCACTTCAGGTCAGGAATGTAGGGCGCTACGTTGACAGCATCTTCTCCCTGCGGTAGCGTTTCGTTCATCCTTTCATCGATGTTTGGGTAGAATTTCGGGTGTCCTTTCTCGTGGGAAGGACACACGTACGACCACGACAGTTGGCGATGCAAAGTTTCCCAATTCGTGCGGCTGAACGGTGCATGAAATGCGCTCAAGAGCATTCTTCGCGTTCCACTTGGCTTCACTACATTTGACACGTCCGCGACACCTATAATACAAATTTTAGCTTCGTCAGTGTTGACTGATGTCTGGAAATGATGTCTCTCAATATATAACTCATCATTTATTAACCTAACTAAATACGGTATCATTAGTATTAACAAAGAAGCGCGTTTAATTAACCTCCCCGTTGCTCAAGAATCCTACAGTATAGTAGAACAGTACAGTACAGTATAGTATATATACAGTACAGTACAGTATAGTATATATACAGTACAGTACAGTATAGTATATATACAGTACAGTACAGTATAGTATATATACAGTAAATGCAGTATAGTATATACACAGTACAGTACAGTATAGTATATATACAGTACAGTACAGTATAGTATATATACAGTACAGTACAGTATAGTATATATACAGTATAGTACAGTATAGTATATATACAGTACAGTACAGTATAGTATACTATATATACAGTACAGTACAGTATAGTATATATACAGTACAGTACAGTATAGTATATATACAGTAAAGTAAAGTATAGTATATATACAGTACAGTACAGTATAGTATATATACAGTACAGTACAGTATACTATATATACAGTACAGTACAGTATAGTATACTATATATACAGTACAGTATACTATATATACAGTACAGTACAGTATAGTATACTATATATACAGTACAGTACAGTATAGTATATATACAGCACAGTACAGTATAGTATATATACAGTACAGTACAGTATAGTATACTATATATACAGTACAGTACAGTATACTATATACAGGGTGTCCCAAAACTACCCTAGGAGCCGAAAATGGGAGGTTCCTTGGGTCATTTGAAGCGACATTTTCCTTTACAAAAATGTTGTCCGTGACTTTGTTTAGGAGTTATTAACAAAAAACATGGACCAATCAGAGCGCAGCTATAGCGAACAGAGTCCGACTCTGCGACAGGTCCCGCGAGGCGTGGTGTCACCATTGGTCGACTCAGAATCAATCCGCTGTAACCGCGCTCTAATTGGTCCGTGTTTTTCGTTAATAACTCCTAAACAAAGTCACGGACACCATTTTTGTAAAGGAAAATGTCGCTTCAAATGACCCAAGGAACCTCCCATTTTCGGCTCCTAGGGTAGTTTTGGGACACCCTGTATACAGTACAGTACAGTATAGTATATATACAGTACAGTACAGTATAGTATATATACAGTACAGTACAGTATAGTATACTATATATACAGTACAGTACAGTATAGTATATATACAGTACAGTACAGTATAGTATATATACAGTACAGTACAGTATAGTATATATACAGTACAGTACAGTATAGTATATATAGAATAAGTAGCTGGTGAAAATGTCAATGTCGACGATGTCGTGAATGCTGAGCGTCTTACAATTGGTTACGGAAAAATGCACATCTAATGCCCTGAATGCTGGAAAAATTGAAAGTCGAGAGCTGCAGTAACAGCAAAGAAAAAGGAATATGAAGATGATTTATTTTCTGCGTGAAAAGTGTTCACTCAAGGTAAACTTTACTTTACCAGACTCGAAATTGTTGTCTTTCTCCTATAAATTACTAGCAACCCCCGACACGGCGTCGCCCGTGCTAAATGTGAGAAGAATTTAGATTTTGATCGTAAGTATGTTAATATATATATATACCCTGGGGAACATTATTAATTGATTAATTACAATCTATTCCTGAAATAATAGTACAAATAATGAAGAGCAGACCGCTAAATGGCAGCACAGGCACAGTAATGGGAGAACGTTCTCAAATAAACAAGCGTATTTCTTCTTCTAAGGTTTATTCAAATCTGTTATTATTTTACAATATAAGGAGGTCTGTTTAAATAAGAACACCTAAATGTTTCTTCAGGTTATTGTGGTGCAACAAATATTTGTTACGTATTTTGCGTGGTGTCCATGAACAAATATCTGGCAAGAATATTTTTATCCAAAGATCAAGTTTTTTGAAGTTATGAAGATCATCGGTGTGTTTTGGTGTGGAACTACATTTTTTGTAACATGAACTTGAAATGACTTTGATATTTGGTTGCTCGGTGCAACGAGATGAATCATTTCAAGGTCATGTTACTATACATATCTAAATGTATTCTTCGACATCAGTAATTTTAAAAAATTGTAGTTATGTACCAAAAAACATCGATGACCTTGACAATTCAGAAAAATGGACCTCGAAAGAAAATATTCTTGCCAGATATTGGTCCATTGACACCATGCATATTACTTACCAAATATTATTTCCATCACAATTACCTGAAGAAATATTTAGGTGTTCTTATTTAAACGGACCTCCCTGTATATAAATTCTTTGGTAGGGAACCAACAACAAATATATATTAATAAACAAATGAATATTAACGAGTAAATCGATAGAAATTTACATTATCAACATTATCTCCATCCGCCACAGTAATATCGCTAACATAGAGAAAATGTATATGAAAATGTTTGAGAATAATTATTATGGAAAATATTTACGAAAATCTAACCTAGACCTAACTCATCATTTCTATTTATAATTGTTACTATTTCCAACTTTATATTGCATTCGTTTAATCTGCCAGGATCCAAAGGGTAGCTGAAAAATATTCTTTTACATAATAATACCAAACAATGTTGGCAAATAACAATATATTAATGTTATCGGCGCCCTGGTTCGATCAATTGGAACGCCGATAACATTAATATATTGTTATGAATAATTGACGATCGAGATACAGAGAACTGTTAAAATGTTGGTAAATGTTACGTTTAGGGAAGGCAGATGGGATGACTTGACATATGTTGTCAAGGTCACCTTCTTGAGTAACCCCCAAGAGCTTGTAGCCGTCGCTCGTTTTTTATTAAACAGGTATGACTAAATTATATCTAAATAAAAAAACTAATGCCTAAAATGAGGGTCTCACTGGTGATTACATGGGATGGGTTTGAAGGAAAATGAATTAACTGTACAGAGTACCTCAGGATGGGTGGTACAAGGGGACATGAGCCGTTTGCAAAAATCAGTAAAATTAAATGAACATCACTTTTATGGTTAACATTTAGTAGTGAAAAGGGACATTTAAAAATTCGGTAATTGCACGCGTTGTCGAATAGGAATCTGCTGACTGGTCTGATCACGGCTAACTAATTCTACTTCTTGACAATTCTAGACGCGAATCCGTCGAACGCTAAAACTTGTTTTTTTTTCAAAATCCGTTGAAATGAATAGTTTTTGCCGACCTCTGAGTTAAACAGACAAACAATTTTCGTCATGGTATTCACAGACTCAACCCGTGCGCCAAAGAGTTAAACCGGAAGAGAAACGCTACCCTGTAACGCAAGGATTTAACTTCCGGATCCGAATGTTTGCAAATAGTGACTTCTACTTTTTTTTGTGAAGGATGGTGGCTACAACCGGGTGAACCAGCAAACACCCATTCCCAGAACAGCCAATAAGCTTGCCCCTCTACTACTTCTTTGACCCGAAGTTGTTCTCCTCGGGGACCTGCTTTCCGTATTATACCTGAAGAGACTATTTCGAGCTAAAGCCACTTCTGTTCTTTTCTCAGCAAATAGTGACTTCTACTGTAAGTCGCGATACGACTGCTGTTTACTTTACCGCACTCAAAATTGTTAACTTTCTTCTATAAATTATCACGTGCTGCCATCTAAGCGTTTTGGTCGGCAAGCGACGCGCGAACTTAGACCGATCATGTATACTTATAGACACGTCACAGATAATTTGGCCTGTGGCAAAGATGTACAAAGATCTACAAAACGCATTTTTTAAATTTTCAATATTAGCCCACATAAAATAGTTAAAAAATCAACTTTTAGTATTTTTTCAACATTTCCGATCAATTGCAATTTTTGAAAAAATTTCCTTTCACCTCCTTTAGTAAAGTAATTGCTCTAGCTTCCCAAAAAAGTTCAAATCGTATAATACGATATTTAAAAAGTTATCACCTTTTTAAGAGTGTGCCAATACTTTTTTTACCCACTGTATATGGTCTAAGCGCGCGATCGTCACTACGAACCAATATGGCGCACAGTGGTCCGGATTAGAAAATCGTGTGACATTTTAACGAAAAATGAACTTTCTCGTATCGACATGTACAAAGTTTGCATTGCTTTTTAAATATCCACCTAGTTCGAAAATAAAGAAATGAATACAATAAAATAAAAATTGTACTCGTAACGAACACTTAAACTTGGGCGTTTTGAAAATAGTATGTTTCGCAGAAGAAAGATGATTATCTTCATCTGGATGCCCTGGCTAAGCTGTTTAATATTTTTTCTCTGTTCTTCTTTTAAAATGAAGAGCATTCCTTTACAATAAGAAATTACACTGACAATTAAAAATTAATTTAAATAATGTATTTAACAAATAATGCACAGTGTAGGCACAGAAGTTGTCAAAATTCCTTATCTTTGATAAGGAATATCTTTTGAGTTCCAAATAGTACCGCATTATTACAAATTGTACTATTTTCAGTACACTTTCCTTTATATAGTTATGCACGATTTATTTCCCACATCGTCCCTCCACGCAACTTCTTAGTGTTTAAAAAGTATCACAGATTTAACTAAATCACTCAATAAAGTAACTAAAATGTTAATAAAAATAATTAAACGAATACTAAACATATTAAATTATTTATCATTAACAAGTGATTACTTTTTCATATTTTTCAGTAAACATTTATTCCCTATAACTTTTACAAAAGTTATGCAAAAATGTCACTAAATTTATTGATTTGGACCGCTAAAAATATTGTTATTATTATAAATTATTAGAAAAAATAGTTCGTAAACATATATTTAAATGATCTTATTTTTAATAAAAAAATATCTATGAAAATTAATTAAAAAATATTGTTTAACAAATTCAAAAAATATTTAATTATATATAGTTAAAAATTACTATTTTTTAAATATTTTTAGTGAAAATTTCATTGCTACCTCTAATGGTTCGAAAGTTATAACAAAATGTCACTAAATTTATTGATTCGGACCGCTAAAAAAATTGTTATTATTATAAATTATTAGAAAAAATAGTTCGTAAACCTATATTTAAACGATCTTATTTTTAATAAAAAAAATATCAATGAAAATTAATTAAAAAATATTGTTTAACAAATGCAAAAAATATTTAATTACTTATAGTTAAAAATTACTAAATTTTTATTATTTTTAGTGAAAATTTCATTGCTATCTCTAATGGTTCGAAAGTTATAACAAAATATCACTGAATTTCTCCATCCGGACCACTGTGTGGCGGCGCCCTTACATGTCAATAACACTGCAAATTGCTCAACTTCAAACAACCATAACTCCTTCATTCATTCAATCAAAGATCCTACCGGATCGAAACTTCGATCTGCGAGTTTCCGGGTACCAATCCACTGGATTACATACCAAATACATAATACTTTAAAGCAGAATGTCAAAAATTTTTGGATCCGGTAAAATAAAGTTTACCCCGCGGAACTGTCGGTAGGAACGTACGTTCAAAATTGGAGTAACGGAAATGGCTGAGGAGCAGGAATTCTTCCTCGACGAGAATCTCGTATCCGAAGACGTCCATGTCACGTAGCGCCCAGACGACGGCGGCGTTAACGAACGTGTGGATATCCGGGTCGATCGTAACGTTCATCTGCGTCATCGTGACTTCCTCGCACATCGCCTGGAGGATCAGCGAGCAGATCAGAAGATCCACGTTCGGCCAGTCGAACGACAACTGCTTGATCGACTGCGAAATACGGTTCTTGATCTCCATTAAATGTTCCCTGGTCTCCGATACCCGTCGTTGCTTGTTCCGTTCTTCGTAAGCGGCACTCAGATCGAACTTCCCCGGTAAAAGTGTCCTGCCGTTTCGGTCGGAATGAGAAGGCAAGAGAAAGAGAACGAGAGAGATAGAGAACGACAGCGAGAGTCAAAGGGGGACAAGGGGGAAGAATGGGGCAATTAAAAACGGCCGGGGTCGAGGGAAAAGAGGGACAGCGAGGGGTCGCCCGGTCAGCTCTTTTGATAATGAATCCCCGTACGTTTGTATAACGCTTTAAAAAATTTACGACACTTGCTTTTTACCGGGGCGACACGAGACAGGGGAGAAAGAAGCCGTGCAAGGGGGCAGGATAGGGGAGGAGCACCGGCGAAAAATTTGAATAATTTATTTTCTCGGCCGTTCTTCCGAGAACGCTCGCGAAATAAATTCTCATTAATTTCGCGGATGGAGGGGACGCCGCCAAGAGAACGTCGTGATACCGTGTACTCTCGGCTTCGTGTTGCTTAATTGCTTCTTATAAATGCTCGTTTCGCGGTGCTGGTTTCGCACGCCAACGAAGAAATAGCAGTGGAAGATGCAAATTTGATGGATAACGGTTTGGCGTCGTTTATTCGAGTCGAGAGCGAATCCGTATAAATAGATGCGTATATTTTTCTGAGTGAAAGGGTTTGCTTATCCTATCTGCTTATCGAATTTTCTATAATGGTTCTTTCATGGTGTGGAAGGATATTATGAATTCTCTTAAATGTCTCTAACTAGGTAGAAGTAGTAGCTGCTCTGCTTGAAATAATTAACCCCTCACCGTATAATATCGAGCCAGTAATAAACACTTCACACAAAAGCTGCGAAATATTTGTGTCACTCGCTTCTTTCAAGTCGACATTTTCTGTTCTTCTGTCATCAATATTTAATTCTTTGATATGATTGGGTCATAAACTCATTCGGTTGGCTTGAATATTTTAATAAAGGAAAAATTATTTATTAACAAAGGAGGACAGTTAATGTAGTTGGTACAGTAATCTCGCGATCTATGACCGGGGATGCCTTCACGATCTATGACAAGAGCTTACCCATTCCACTGCCGGGCAACGCCGTACATCGTCGCAGAGCGTCGATGGTTGATCTCGGCTTGGGTATATCGGTGTGAGCACCACACATTGACTCAAATGAATCGAATTTTCAAGGCCCTTAATTTTCATTATTTTGTTATAGGTCTTTCACTATCTTATTTCTGGTGTTTTTCTGATTACGACAATACCAAACACGATATACTTATTTAAAAGTAATTTGCAATTTTAAAAACAATTCACGACATACAATACCAAATACGATATAATTCCAACTGTATTTAGTGGTTTAATCGACGATGAAAGTTTTACTTACAAGGAAGGACAGCGTGTTTGATCTATGCCGGCGACGGCGACTCTTCGCGTCTCTTTCATTCCAACACGCTGTCCTTCCTTGTAAGTTTAACATTAATCGTCGATTAAACCACTAAATAATGTTGGAATTATATCGTGTTTGGTATTGTTGTAATCAGAAAAATGCCAAGAATAAGGTAGTAGAACTCCCATAGAAAAATATGTAATTAAACATGTAATGAATAAAGCATTTTGAAATGCCGTTACATTGTGAGCACACGCGGGCATTTAAACTGCGTCGACGACGGCGGCACGCTCGGTCATTCGATCCGTGTATCATTCTGTTCTTCTCTATGTTCGGCACTCTTTTGAAGTCACGGCGCGATCGATTCCGAGAAAAAAATAGCATACCCTTTACGATCAATGACATTTAAAACCCCCGTTTTCTGGTCATAGATCGAGAAATTACTGTACACAGATCCGTGTTTGCAGTTCGCAGCCCCGTGTAACACGGATTCTTATTCACGAATCCGTATTCACGTGTTCGTGGAGCTTTGTACACGGATCCGCATTCACGGATTCGTATTCACGGATCCTTAAATTCGTACTACACGGTTCACGTACCACGTGTACACGTGCATTTTAGTACACGTCCAAAACCGCGATCTCTAGTATGCATCCGTTTTCGTCCGACGTCCGACTTCGGCATACTCCGACGAGCGTTCCGAGCTCCTCGGGAGGCATGTGGTGGTGTCGTTACGCCCAATTTCGTCGGAAGAGGTGTACACAGTGGGCCCGACATCGGACGAAACAGTCGAGGCTAGCGACAGCCAAACCTTTTTAAGTGCTTCGAGAAGGGTTTCAATGGGACAAACCCCATGAGGTCCAACGTCGGGCAATGGTCGGAGGAGAATCAAATCATTTTGTTTTTCATCCGACATCGGACGATGCAGCGTTCACTTTGTCACGTCCGGTGGTTCTGTCATAGATAATAATGAATAAACTCAACCATATCTAATAGATAAAGAGAAAATGATTTCGGCGCAACGGTTCGATCAAATAAAACAACTAGCTGGATATTGTTGCTCGCTCGCTTCGCGAGCTCGCGGGTAGGACTGCTCTTGCGAAAGGGTTAGTGGTACGCATTGCTAGTGGGGCATACAGCTCGTAATGGTTTTTTTATTTATTTTGTGTGTGACTCTCCACGAGCCACACAAAGAACTTCCCGATTCGTTAGTTGTAAGCGGTAACATTAGCATTAGTTGCATAATTTAAAAAAAAAATGAAATATATATAATTACCTTTGTTTATTCGGTGGAAAATTTCCATCCTCTCGTATAAATTGCATTCTTGAATGAACTTCTTTCGAAAAAAACTAAAACATCTAAAAAACTACTTGACCAATATGTACCAAAATGTAATCAGCTCTAAGTTACGACGGGGCACATCGATTGCATCATTCATCATTCTGATCGCGTTGTTACTTTTTCAGAAAACGTTAACGAAAAATTTGATAACATAAAAACGGCCATACGCACACACACACACACACATACTAACAATTTGATAAAAATAGTCTAAAATGACTTCAATAACCATAAAACGTGAAGATCTGCTAAAAAATCGATTTTCGATTTTCGGGGTAATTACAGTAACTTCCCTATGAATCGGGAAGTTAAAAATAAAGCAATTTTACAGATAAATTTTAAACTTTCTACGTTTCGATCCTAATTTGGATCATTTTCTTGAAAATTAGGATCGAAACGTAGAAAGTTTAAAATTTATCTGTAAAATTGCTTTATTTTTGTTTCATTTGATCGAACCGTTGCGCCGAAATCATTTTCTCTTTATCTGTTTTAACAATAAATTGTTATTAATGAATTAATAATGGTCCCCAGAGTTATCATATTTTATACCGCGAAACACGTTCAGACACGTTCGATCACGTTCGGACGCGTTAGTCTATATTCATTATTTGAACTATTATTTCAACAATAAATTGTTATTAATCAATTAATAATGTTCTCCAAGATTATCATCTATATCTATATATATAAAAATGGATGTTTGTATGTATGTGTATATATATATTAACATACGATCAAAATCTAAATTCTTCTCACACTTAGCACGAGCGAAGCCGTGCCGGGGGCTGCTAGTATCTAGTACAAGTGTAAACAGTAGCACTAAGTGCAAACAAAATTTAATTGTGAGACCGTGCGTGCTTCGAAAACGCCTTTAGTCTGGTATTTATTAATTTATTAATTGTTATACTTTTGTGCGTTTGAGTTTGTTGTTCCTACCTGTAAATATTATTTTTTTTGTTTAGCACAATAAACGCTCTGTTAAAAAAAGTGATACCATAAGAGTATTTAAGATAAAATATTTCAGTCGGAAAAATATTTGTTTTTATAATTTATTCTGCAATTGTTTTTTTAAACAGGTACACTGCTATCGTAGCGCCAGAAAACTCGTTACGGAACCGTTTTTAAAAAATACGGATACTCCAAAATTGACGATGTGAAAATTGTTTGAAGTGAACGCTGCACCGAAATATACCGCGCGAGGGCCGCCCTGTCGGTCGCCGTTGGACAAAACTAGAAGGGTCTCACAGACGGGTCTATCCACACATTTGAAATGTCGGATCGATGCCTCTGACATCACCAGATCGGTCGGACGTCGGATGCATACTGCACGCACCCTAACATTCTACAAAGGAGTGGGAAGGGTTAACAGTGTGTAAACACTGAAAAATCTGAACTGAATTTTTGAATTTACGCACCTCACTGGTGACCGAGGCCTTCTGGGTAAAGCGGAAGCGTGATAACCTTTTTCGGGAGTGATAAGCGTAAAATTCCTGGCTTCCGGTGTGAGACTGTATGGTAAGTATCTGAAAATCACGTGTATGTTTAAAAAATTATTAAAAATTTGCACAATTGTTGCATCTATTAGGGAAAGTCTCACAGGATAAATAGCACGCATATTTGTATGCAAAATAAAAATTTTCTGTGTTAATTACAATGTACAGGACCTATATTATTTCTTCCGTTCACACTGTTGATAAGTTAAAAAATGTAACAGTAATTGAAAATTCTTTTTCAACATAAATGCACGAAATCCGCGGTCTATTCGCGAGCCAAGCAGAATTAACTGTGCTGTAAATAATTAATCCGTTCCTACAATTGATGATATAATTCCAACAAAATGATCACACGTGATTAGTGCAGACACATCGACCTTGACGATGCATGCTCAAACAAATACTGGTAATAAATGTTGTAATGCCTGCAACATTTATCGATGTTTGTTAACAAAGCAGCATTGTTATCTGGAAACTCGTTGAGCTCGAACGACCGCAATAAAAGTGACTACATTCCTGTATATCCACAAGCTGTTGAATAATCAATGGTAAATGGATCGTGTAAATATTGTCACTACATTGCGTTCAACACAAATAATAAAATGCATTATTTTTGCTACCAGAAAAGAAAAAGAGCGAATAAATCAAATCGAAGGGAAATGTTTTACAGATGTACAAGTTGTACCAGATACAGTGCTACGAGCTGCTTTCTCGGAATCTAATGAAGATGTCGACTTAATTTCTTTTTTTACATTAAATGGTTGAGAAGGGGTAATATTTTAGTATGAAATTAATTTCTTTATCGTAATCTTTCAGGGGCGAAAGAGCCCCCAACATTTTTTGAAATGGAAAATATTATTGATTTTTTGTTACTGTGATAGCTCTCGTTAAACTTCATACCATTTACTTAAACGCTCAAGAAAGATGACTTATAAAGTGCTTAAAAGTCCAAGGACATTTTTAAATTTAATAAAATGTAGTATTTTTCGTTTTTTTTTTGTTTCATAAATGTTCCAATTTACAACACTTGTTCGTTATAATTCTGTAACTATGAGCAATAAAAAAATTCAAGTAGTGCTATTGAATTTAATGACAGATATCACAATAATAAAAAATCAATAATACTGTCCGTATAAAAAGATGTTCGGGGCGTCCCTATTTCCACCAAAAAATAACCCTTAAAAATATAATACGTACATACTAAAATATTAGCTCTCTTTAACCATTTCATTAAAAAAAAATTAATTCCATATCTTTATTAGATTAGACAAATAGAAATTGATGTTATCGGCGCACAGGTTCGATCATTATTCTACAAACATAATTTGAATGGTAAAATCGCGAAAAATAATCCTTATCTTTAGTAGATTCTGAGAAAACAGCTGTTAACACTTTATCTGGTACACCCTGTATATGTACGTACAAATCACAATAGAGATAAAAGAAAGTATTCGTCGATGAATATGAAAATACGAGTCGAGCCGGAGACTCAGCCGCCAACAAGCGAATCGATAACGCAAACGAAAAGCGTTCGAGCATAATGAATCTACGTTAATTAAAGAAGAATTAAGCATTTATTTAACCATTTATCTAACGACAACTCAAATTCAAGTGTGAGTCAAGTACAAAAGTGCTCACTTTTTGCAAAGTTTGTGATCCGGAAGACAACCTTTTGCACGAGCACAGCTCCACAAGGTAAGGGAATGGATATAGTGAGCGAAAGCCAGATAGGCGCAGACGTCCGTCAAGAATCGACACTTTGAGACGCGCAACAAAGATAATTTTAAGTTCAGTCATTTTCGTTTTACGTTTTCAAATGTAATACCATCGTATTGTAAAGATTTCTCCGATTAAAATGAGTCCAAACACGACATAAATCAGTGTACTTTTATAGACTTCGTATACATGTAACAATTAAATGCATGCCCTTAATTTTGATATTTACATTAAATTTTAAAACTAGTCCCTGATTTACGTCGTGTTTGGACTTATTTTAATCGGAAGAATCTCGATAATATACATATATACAATGGTAATAGATTTAAAAAGGTGAGACAACAATTACTGAATTCGAAATTTACTTTATTGCACGATTGCCTTTTCCTGTTGCGTCTTTGAAGCACGCCTGTCTCCTTTTCCTTAGTAATCTCATTCTTAGAAAGGCGAATTTTTATGTAAAATAGAAACTGTGTAAAATGATTACAAGGCACAGGAGACAAATAGAAATTTCTTTCGTGTTTTAATCGTCTCATTAAGAGGGTACCAGACCCATGGATCTTACTAGAATATTACTAGAAAAACAAGTAAAAACAGTGTTTGCGGGAAACCATTGTTTGTTCTTATACGAGCATGTATGAGCTGTGTGAGGGCTTATTGTAAAGAGGAAGGTTGATCCCGCTTCGCTCTGGTCATGATTTATGTAAAAAAAATCGTTTTGTATTAGAAAAATACATAGAAACCTGAGGTTGGTCGTCTCGATATTTCCCCTACTTTGGACGCTCATATTATTAAATATAAACATAATCTCGCTAAATCATGACCAGAGCGAAGCGGGATCAACCTTCCTTTTTAGAATGAGTCCTCACACAGCTCGTAATATGCTTGTATAACTACAAACAATGGTTTCCCGTGATTGCATTCAACTCCCCATATTTCGTTCATACAGACAGAGTCTAGAGCAAGTCCAGAGCCAATTTTAGTTCAACTAGTTAGACCAGATGGCGCCTAGTCAGGAGAACTGTCAGCGGAGATTTGTAACAACAAAAATATAAAGGGCTTGAAGCCACTCGGATCTATTAATAGCAATAAAGATATTGACAAAAAGAAAAAAACTTGTAATGATAGCGAAACTTAATTTAATTAGCGTTAGTTTGATACATATGTATGTTCATCACTGTTGCCAAACTGTTTTTCAGCGTGGAGGTTGGTTACACTGATATATACACTAGATCCATGGGTCTGGTACCCCCTTAAGCCGAAATTACTACACTGATGTCTTTCAATCTTCGTAATTCGTTCAGTCCTTTAAGTTGTCTGAACTCATTTGTGTTATAAATGCATAAAATTCATAGTCTACTCATATTTTCTTGTCTAGTGACATAAGGGGGTACGGTACCCATGGATCTTACTAGAATATTACTAGAAAAGCAAGTGAAAACAGTGTTTGCGGGAAACCATTGTTTGTAGTTATACAAGCATGTTATGAGCTGTGTGAGGGCTCATTGTAATTCAGAAAAATTGTTTTGTATTATAAAAATACCTGTGAACCTCAGGGCGATCGTCTCGAGTTTTCCCCTACTTTGGACGCTCATATTATTAAATATAAACATAATCTCGCGAAATCATGACCAGAGCGAAGCGGGAACAACCTTCCTCTGTAGAATGAGCCCTCACACAGCTCTTAACATGCTTGTATAATGACAAACAATGGTTTCCCGTGATTGCATTCAACGATTCAACTTCCTCATATTTCGTTCATACAGACAGAGTCTAGAGCAAGTTCAGAGCCAATTTTAGTTCAGCTACTTAGACTAGATGGCGCCTAGTCAGGAGAACTGTCAGCGGAGATTCGTAACAACAAAAATATAAAGGGCTTGAAGCCACTCGGATCCATTAATAGCAATAAAGATATTGATAAAAAGAAAAAACCTGTACTGATATCGAAATTGAAACGTTAGATTGATACAAATGTATGTTCATCACTGTTGCCAAACTGGTTTTCAGCGTCGAGGTTGGTTACACTGATAAATATCCTAGAATCCATGGGTACCGTACCCCCTTAAACGAGAACTGCTGCGTCTGAATCGCCAGATCAGGGAAATTAACTCAATTTGAGGGAAAAAATCTCTCTCTCACCCCCTCTCCCACTCAACCCCTCTTCGCCTCTCCCCCCTCTCTCTCGATTAGCGCCGGATTAGTCACGTGACACGAGATTTGAGGAAATAGGGGGAAATAGCGTTGTAGAAGGGGAAAATAGCGTGGGGATACAAGTGTAAAGGTGCCCATTCACGGTCATTACGCGCCTATTGCGCGACATTATTGACCGCGTGAATGGTAGTGATTGATTAATTAATACAATGTGAATTTGCTTAAACATCATGATGCAGAATAATTGTTGCGCAATATGCTTGACCGTGAATGGTCGTGAATGGTTTAATCTGGCGATTCTGAATCCACTGTCAAGAGCCAGGACCGTTAACTATGGAGGAGCCAGGATCTTTGAAAAAGCAACCGACAACGATTTCCGTTCGTTTAAACCGACCGGTGGTTTGAAAAGATCACGGCATGGGTCCATCCCGCTTAGCTTGTTGGACGTTTTGGATAGGCGACGACGACTAGACGGAAATTGCGGGAAATGTAACTGCAATGGCTTCGCTCAATTACTGTGGCTGGCCTTTCGAAGACGCTGGTTGCGGCTTTGCTGTTCCTCCAGCTTTGCCGGCCCCTTTGGTAGCCGGTGATTGGACGGAAATTGCTGGAAAAGTAACCATAACGGTTTCACCCGGACGTGGTCGATGGATCGAGGTAACTACGGAAGCACGTTAATTTTACACGAACATGGACGGTCCTGGTATCCAATTCGCTATTAAATTTTAATGGCAGAGAACGTCTTCCATCGATATCTCAATAAATCCCTTCGGATCCACAACAATCCTTGTGCATCGTCTGTACTATACAACCATCTGTTGCAATATCTTTTCGTGTCGAATTTTCGTATAGGGTAAACGTTCCACTAGGTAAATAACTGTTTAAGGTCAGTGTGTCGTGTATAAATAAATGAAAATTTTTATCTATTTTTATAATATTAATATTATAATATAAAAGTAATAATATATAATATATAATTAATAATATATAATATAATTATAATATAATATATATAATATTATAATTTATAATTAATTTTTATAATAGATCAAAACTTTATCTTTACACCAGAACTGTTGCAACCTAATGCTAGAACTTTGTTTAAAGTCGCATATTAATTTATTTAGACTCATGTCAGACTGTAAACTTCTACTTTCAGAATGTTTCTTTGGTTTTTTCTTTCGTAAATGTTACTAATTTAAACGTCTCTACGAGAATTAATTGAAACGAGGTCACAAATAAATGTTAGAACTACACGGTCTAAGAAACAGCACGGCCCTGAGAGTTTTTCTTAGATCATGGCTTTACTGTATAGTAGTGAATAATAACAAAAATAGACTTTTCTTAATTAATCAATAATGTTATAACTAGACTCCGAATGTCTATGAATTTCCCAATTCTTGTCGACAAATTTTAAGAAAACGAAATGAAATAAAATTTTTTTTTTTAATGGGGGCAGTCTTTGTATCCAAAACAAATGAAAATTGTAAAAATTCTATCGAATTTTATATTCTGGCCCTTTATGAACATTGTCATAAGCCATAAAGCCATAAAGCCATAGTTTTTGTTTATGTAATTAAAATTTTTATTTGCATTTATACCGTTGACATTATACAGTACAACAAATTGCAATAACAACTAATCGTGAAAAGCTCTTCATTGAAAAAAAAATTAAAATTAACGTGTTTACTAATGGAACCTTACATTTTTGGCGCATTAATCGATGCATCTTTGTATTCCCTTTAAAAAATGATTAAGGTACTTAGGTCTAAAATTGATTAGTTTAGAAGTTATGATTTTTGTCACGAATGTCTATTTATATGCCACACTGTGTGGTGTCTCGAACACCACTCCAGTTACGGAGGGAATACTGTAGTTCTCAGGTCCTGACGAAATCTTGGTTTACTCTATCTACCACCGTACAAATTAACATTGAAATCTAGTAAAAAAAAGGTACCTAAGAACTAGTGGGGCATACAGCTATTAATGGTTTTTTTTAATTTTGTGTGTGACTCTCCAGGAGCCACACAAAGAACTTCCCGATTCGTTAGTTGTAAGCGGTAACATTAGCATTAGTTGCATAATTTAAAAAAATTAAATATATATAATTACGTTTGTTTATTCGGTGGAAAATTTCCAACCTCTCGTATAAATTGCATTCTTGAATGAACTTCTTTCGAAAGAAACTAAAAAATCTAAAAAACTACTTGACCAATATGGACCAAAATCTAATCAGCTCTAAGTTACGACGGGGCACATCGATTGCATCATTCATCATTCTGATCGCGTTGTTACTTTTTCAAAAAACGTTAACGAAAAATTTGATAACACACACACACACACACACACACACACACACACACACTAACAATTTGATAAAAATAGTCTAAAATGACTCCAAGGACCATGAAACGTGAAGATCTGCTAAAAAATCGATTTTCGGGGTAATTACAGTAACTTCCCTATGAATCGGGAAGTTAATAATTAATTAATTATAAATTATTAAAATGCAAACAATAAAAATCATTTAGTTTATAAATGCATATAAAAAAAGAAAAGAAAATTGAGTTGGATTCGAACTCGAGCCCTTCGGAGCATCGAACAGAACTACCGTGACCATTCAACATATTTGTGAGAAGCTTCTTCTTTCTGTTACTTGACAACAACGAACTAGCTTTACACGCATTTTTCTTCTTCAATGTAAGCTATTTCCTAAAATATAATTGTTTAGATTTCCAACTGTAATCATATATTAGAAGATTTAGTCGCACTTTCACATGTATCAGCTTTCCCGTACACGCGCCGACTTTCCGTTCATTCCCATCACTAGCCACCGCAAGGGGATTCGGTCGCTGCGCCGATACTGATCAGACCAAGCGTTCGCCGGCATACTTTATTTTTCTTGACACTGTTCCACCAAATGGACACTTCTGAGATTTTTTTACAAAGTAGGTTAGTATCATAGCAATATTTTATAATTTTTTGGTAGGTGTCAACCCAGGGGAAGATACTTTAAAAAATTTTCGATTTTCGGGGTAATTACAGTAACTTCCCTATAAATCGGGAAGTTAAAAATGTCGCTTCAAATGATCCAAGGACCTCCCATCTTCCGCTCCTACACTAGTTTCGGGACACCCTGTATACAATGGTAATAGATTTAAAAAGGTGAGACAACAAGTACTGAATTCGAAATTTACTTTATTGCACGATTGCCTTTTCGTGTTGCGTCTTTGAAGCATGCCTGTCTCCTTTTCCTTAGTAATCTCATTATTAGACAGGCGAATTTTTATGTAAAATAGAAACTGTGTAAAATGATTACAAGACACACGAGACAAATAGAAATTTCATTCGTGTTTTAATCGTCTCATTAAGCCGAAATTACTACACTGATGTCATTAAATCTTCGTAATTCGTTCAGTCCTTTAAGTTGTCTGAACTCATTTTTGTCATAAATGCATAAAATTCATAGTCTACTCATTATATTTCCTTGTCTAGTGACATAAGGGGGTACGGTACCCATGGATCTTACTAGAATATTACTAGCAAAACAAGTGAAAACAGTGTTTGCGGGAAACCATTGTTTGTAGTTATGCAAGCATGTTACGAGCTGTGTGAGGGCTCATTCTAAAGAGGAACGTTGATCCCGCTTCGCTCTGGTCATGATTTAACGAGATTATGTTTATATTTAATAATATGAGCGTCCAAAGTAGGGGAAAAAATCGAGTATATACATACTAACAATTTGATGAAAATAGTCTAAAATAACTCCAATGACCATGAAACATGAAGATCTGCTAAAAAATCGATTTTAGATTTTCGGGGTACAGCATTCCCTTGATTCTTGTTCAGGTGGTGGTTCTTGGAGCGAACAGGAATCGCAACCTAGACTTGTTTTTCTGATTTACTGCTGGGTCTACTACTCCGATCGCGCCGAGTGAGACTACAATAGAGCAACGGTGTCGGCGACGGCTGCCCTCAGCGTGCGGCCGCAGCGTGTGGCCGTCGCCGACACAGTTTAAAGGTCCACGTGTTCTCACAAGGTAATGCCAATTCAAAATGCTTTATTTTTCATTATTTTTTTATGAGACTTTCACTGACTTGTTTCTGGTATTATTCTGATTAAAACAAGACCAAACACGATATAATTTGGCTCATATTTATTCTACATGTGAGAAGTATAATTTATAATTCATCATACATTCAACATATGAAATAGCATGTGTTTGAATAAACAGCGGAGGAACGCGACTCTTTCTTTCCTACACAAAACTTTCACAGTCGATTAAACCAATAAATACAATTGAAATTATATCGTGTTTGGTCTTGTTTTAATCAGAAAAATGCCAGAAATACGTTTTTAAAAGTCCCATAAAAAATAATAAAAATTAAAATGTTTGAACATTCGATTCGTTGTGTCAATGTAGTAGTGTTCACACCGATATACCCGGGCCGAGAACAATAGTCGCCGCCCTGCGGCGCGGGACAGCGTTGACAGGCAGTGGAGTGAGTAGGCCTGAACAAGAATCGGGACCTCCCAAACTGAACAGGAATCGGAACTTTGCTGTAATTACAGTAACTTCTCTATGAATCGGGAAGTTAAAAATTGTGTCGGCTATATACGATTGACGTGGCAGATGACAGGAACATGAAATGCTGTATGTATGATGGGAAAGGTATGTAAATACGTAACGTACAAGATGGAAAACTGTAATTATCGTATCAATGCGTACAATTCGTGAGACAAGAAGGGGTCCGTGGTGTCGGGCTCCTCGGGGGCTTTACTCAAGGGGGAATACGTTTTGCAACGTTCTAGACTCCACAATAATTTGGTTTCCTTTTTTTCCTCGACGCGATCCGTTTCGTCCTCCTCGAAGCCATCTTCCCACGACTGATAATCCTCGGTGTCACTGATCTCCGCAAACCTCTCTGGAAGCGGAAATATAAGCGGTATGCATACACGATCCGAACGGCAACCCATTTTTCCTCATTCGGGTAGGAGGAACAAGAGGTACGATGCCAGTACTTGATACCCCGACCGTAATACAGGGTTATTGCACAAGAAATACACAGTTTCAGCATTTCATACTAAAAGAACTGTCGAAGACAGTGAAACGTGCCTTGAACTCATTACTAAGAATACTCTGCTTGTTTTAATAGCAATTATTTGGAAGGAGAACTATGACCTTGATTTTTGACATTGACATTAACCATCTTATTGTTGGGGTCCACATTTTGAACAATTTCTACTTTGTAACGATTAGTGAATAGATTCCGTTGACTTTCTCACAGGAATCTCTTCAAGATCGTCTGTGGCAGAAAACGTCCTAGATAACCTTTCATATCATAGCTGATTCCTTTTAATTGGAATTGCCAAAAAACTAGAGTCTGGCCCTAAGTCACGATTAGAGTACGTGTAACAACTGTAGCTACCTTCAGTCAACACTCATCAATATGAACTTTCTCACTATTATGAAGTTGTCGTTTGAATTAATTTGTTTTAAAAACAAATTTTTAAAATGTTTAATCGATAAAGTGAATTCATTGAAAAAGGGTCATAGAATTAAGATATAAAATTGTTACTATTACATAATTAATTTTCTCTGTTATAAGTTATAAATAAAATTAAATAATTAACTTCAGCCTTATAAATTTATTGGAGGATCCAATGCAATAATCCCTAGTAATCGTCTAAATATGAACAGACCACCCCATTCATTCTTGGGGTATATAAACCCGTATATTTTTATTCTCGGCGGGTAGACTTCCCGGATTAAAGTTCCCTTTCGGATCAATCTTTAAACCGTATAGATTCCGCCAGTCCGGTATTTAATCTATTAGGCATTTGCAAAAAGTTACTTCGAGACTCCCTGCATTTTGCCTGTGCGTCAACATCGAGCATATTAGGTGATATATTCAAATCTTTACACTCTTTCAAAAACACTTACTCGCGACATACATACAAATGTAACTAAACTAGCTGGTTATTGTTGCTCGCTCGCTTCGCGAGCTCGCGGATAGGGGTGTTGTAGCTCGCTTTGTGAGTTCGCGAGAGGGTTAGTAGTACGGATGTTATTTGGTGTGTGACTCTGTAACGAGTCCGGAATTCTCGTTACAACCGGAACTCTCCCTCGTTGCTGAATGGCTCGCCGAGCCAGGGTTCGCGGCGAGGGGGCGGTCGGGGAACGACCGGTCGGGAAAAATAAAACACTTCGAGCCGGTGTTACTGTTTATGTCTCACTATGCCGCGGATCGCGAAGACGCCGATCGCGGTATCCCCACGGGTATGCGGTTCGCGGATCCGAGTGTCGGTGACGGGCACGGTTCGTCCAGGCACGTGGTGGGTCGGAACCGGCGGCTCGCGGTCGGATTTGTCAGGGCGACAACGGCGGGGTTCGTTCGACGGCGCGTTGAGCGGACGGGGAAGCAGTGGCGCGTTGCGAGGGGTGTTCCGACGGCTCGCGGGAACGGCGACGGAAACTCCGGCGCGAAGCCGGTGAAAGGATTCGTTCGGCGGCGCGCGGAACGGGCGAGGACACAACGGCGCGCTGCGGACGAGGTTCCGAC
Source organism: Lasioglossum villosulum (assembly GCA_963971365.1). NCBI lineage: Eukaryota > Metazoa > Arthropoda > Insecta > Hymenoptera > Halictidae > Lasioglossum > Lasioglossum villosulum. The sequence continues at coordinate 22,109,561 of OZ020502.1, forward strand.
GGCTCGTGGGAACGGCGACGGGGGACTTCGGCGCGAAGCGGTACTGCGGATCGGTTCGACGGCTCGTGGAACGGACACGGATGCAACCGGCGCGCTGCACCAGGTGTCCCAGCGGCTCGCGGGGACGGCGACGGGACTTCGGCGCGAAGCGGTACTGCGGGTCGGTTCGACGGCTCGTGGAACGGACGCGGATGCAACCGGCGCGCTGCACCAGGTGTCCCGGCGGCTCGCGGGAACGGCGGCGGGGACTTCGGCTCGAAGTGGCGACGGCTCGTCGGGGTAAGGCGCTTACCGATGTTCCGATCCGTTTGGGCGGCTCGCCTGCTGGGCCCGGAAAGAGAGCGAATCTTCTCCCGTGCTGCCTCTTATAGGCAAATTCGGTGGTGACTGCGGGGTACGCGGGTCGCGGTGTGCGCGCGTAATTCGCCGAATTGTGCCTGCTTCGAGGCGCGAAAACGCGGGAAGGTGCGTAATATTGTATTGTGCCTGGTTACGAGGCGTGCAATTGCGCGGTACGCGTTCGGGTTCGGTCGGGGTCGTTCGGTGCGTTTCGGTGGTACGCGAGTCGTCGCGTTCGTAACAGATCTGTACTGAGCCCGCTGTACAGGTCTGTTACAACTCTCCACGAGCCACACAAAGAACTTCCCGATTCGTTAGTTGCAGTATATTATTATCATTATTTAGTGTACGTTTTAAGAAGATTATACGTTCTCAGTGAAGTTCAATAGTTTTCTACTTATCAAAATGTTTACTGTATGGCATCGCATTAAACCAACATCGTATGCTCGTTGCTCGCATACTCCATTAACCATTTTTTTATATTAACTTTCAATTTCATCTCACTTAATAATTCGTATTGAACGGCTTGTTTTTTATATTAATTATCAATTTATTCTCAATTAATAATTCGTTTTGACTGATTGTTTTTTAAAAGATTGTAATATACATTTTTTTTGGTACTTCCGATATTCTTTGAAAATGTATTCTCGACAGAAGAAACGATTAACTCACTCTTGCATTGGGATAATTTTCGATTATTGTAAGCGGTAACATTTGCATTAGTTGCATAATTTCAAAAAAAAAATTTTTAAAAAAATTTTTTTTTTTAAATTATAAAAAAATTTTTTTTTAAATAAAAAAAAATTATATATAATTGTTACGTTTGTTTCTGCGGTGGAAAATTTCCGTCCTCTCGTATAATTTGCATTGTTGAATGAACTTCTTTCTCGAAAAAAACTAAAAAAACTAAAAACCTACTTAACCAATATGGACCAAAATCTAATCAGCTCTAAGTTCCAGCGGGGCGCATCGATTGCATCATTCATTATTTTGATCGCATTGTTATTTTTTCAGGAAACGTTAACGAAAAATTTGATACCATACAAACGGACATACGCACCCACACACACACACACACACACACATACAAACATCTTGATAAAAATAGTCTAAAATGACTCCAATGATCATGAAACGTGAAGATCTGCTAAAAAATCGATTTTCGATTTTCGGGGTAATTACAATAACTTCCCTATGAATCGGGAAGTTAATTATAAGTCGAATATATTTGTGTTTTTTCCTAATTACGTGTAAAGTCTTTAAACTCAAAATTATTGTTCCACCAATCCTAATCGAGTAATTGAACGTCCCCACACGATACAATCTTACCCCTCGGATTGTATTGATTAGATTATTACTTGTTACGAGGCCCACTAACAATCCTAGCAATACCCAATCACCCATCAGATTCATAGGAGACATTCCAATCGTCTACATAGGGATTTTCCAACCTAGTGGGAACCCAATTACATATTGGCAATCATCCACGAAACCTATATAACCAAACCTTCGTAGCGGTTCCCTGACATTCGTATCAGGTACATCCGCACACATAACGGTTCCTTGACAATCGTAGCAGGTACGTCCGTGCTTTTGTCCAACCTCCTGGTGATTCCCTGACAATCGTATCAGGTACGTCCGTGCTTTTATCCAACCTCCTGGCGGTTCCCTGACAATCTTATCAAATACGTCCGCACACCTAACAGTTCTCTGACAATCGTATCAGGTACGTCCGCACACCTAAAGGTTCCCTGACAATCGTATCAAGTACGTCCGCACACCTAAAGGTTCCCTGACAACCGTATCAGGTACGTCCGTGATTTTATCCAACCTCAATCCTCAGTCCACGTCATCCAACAATTTATTGTTCAAATAATAGTTAAAATAATGAATATAGACTTGAAAGATCCAAAGCTCGCTCGTAGGCGTGGGGAAGAGGGTTTTTTCGCAGTATGTAATATGACACGTGCATGCTTTTCCCAGGAAGACTTGACCTTGAACGTGTCCGAACGTGTTCAAACGTGTTTCGCAGTATAAAATACCTCGTGTTCAAATACCTATGTATACCAATTTTCAGATAGGTTTAGTGTTAGGTTAGCTTTAATTTTGCGATAGGTTCAACGGTATGGAAGTTGATGTGCCATCTATAGCGGCGAGTTACAACAAAATGAGTAGCGTAGAAACCTTCTAAATATATATATATATATATATATATATATATATATATATATATATATATATATATATATATATATATACAAACATCCATTTTTATATATATAGATGACAAAACTGAATGCATATAATGCAAAACTATGAAGACAACGCTAGAATTCAAGAATACTACTCTATTAATCTGCAACTTATTAAAATTGTTATAAGAAGCAATACACCATCATTTATATTGGTACACACGCAACTAAGAAATCTTGCACTACCTTAAACACACATTCTTTCGCGCAAAAAATTCCTTATTAAATTTCTTAATTTTTAGTATATCCAGCGACAGTGCGTATCAGTCGCGAACATTGAAAGCGATATTTTATTTCCACGAGAAGTTAATTAATACCGTTGGCTCGACAATGAAAAGTTGCTATATAACGACCATTATCTCATTCGAAAAAAGTTCTCAAGTCTCGCTAAATGAATTATTCGACTTCACTTTGTAAGCCCGAATCTCAAACGAATTTCCATCTGAAAGCGAATGGCGTGACAGCGTGATTTCGTGCGTAACCACAGTCGGTACCACGCTGTTCGTAAAAAGTAAAAAATACAAAAAACAGTTAATAAATTTGTACCCGAGAGAAAATGGAGAAACGAAGCGGCAGAGCTGCCGGGTGTCGATAGAAACAGCATTTATGGATAGGTGCACGCATCATCGTGGCGAACGCATTCCAACGAAACGGTTGAAATTCAGAGCATTGAATTCCCTAGAGATTGCATTGGTCGACTCCCAAAAAATCGTGTCGAACGTGATCGATGTTGCGTCGGCGAATGACGATTGATGATTCGTCCATCGTATAAAATAAATACCACGGATTTTTTACACGGCTGGCCGAAATTCACGAATTGCAATCAAACACTCGTTTCAGCTTCCTGCTTCCATGTATTAGGCGGTCCAGAAAGTTCATTTCGAATCTATTCATTACGAATTCAGACACACCTTGTAAAAAGTTAAATATCATCAATAAATAACAAGTTTTGGAAGAAATAAAATCTTGAAAAACCTAGGATTATGTTTTTGAAGTGAAAACTTCTTTAGGCGCAGCGTGTATACAATTGCTAGAAAGTGAACGAGTCTGATCCGTCACTCACGGAGGTGAAACGCTATTCGGGTAAACTCGGGAGAGCCGAGTTTAGCCGAGCGAGCGAAAAACAGACAGGTGTGCTATCACCATAATTTATTATATTATTTATTTATTATTTATTATATTTTTGCATACAGCGTTGATCTGTTTTTGTATGTTTATGCTCGTGTTGTTTAACTATATCAAAAGTACATATTGGGCAAGAAACGTTTGGGACAATACAGGGTATCCACAAATGTATTTTCTCGAAGAGGGTGATTCCTAAGGTTATTTAAAATAACGTTTTCCTTTGCTAAAATATCCTCTGTGGCTTCATTACGAAAAAATTTGTTCACGAAAATTGTTCGGTATGAAGGGAACAATCGTATCGTGTAATTTTTACAGGACTAGAATGGTGGGGAGGGGATTTCAAAATGAAATTGAGTTTCTTAAATGGAACAACATTATGTTATTTACTGTTACAAATTATTACATGTTATAGGTAAAATTGTTCATCATATTATTAAGGGTAGAAAAAAATTATTAAATTTTTTAGGGGTGGAAATTGCAAACAACCCTTCGAGTGACCACTTTCAAAAAATTCAACAACAATGTTCTGTTATCTATCTAATATATACAAAAGTTTCAAGATGGTCGGAGGGGTGGAACATAGTTAAATATTGAAAAACAAATGAAATTACGCCTTTATAATGATTTTGAGTTTAGGATTGAGCGATTGTGGGAGACCCAATAAAGAAACCGAATGAGTATAAGTGATAATCGTAGCCTGAATATCTTAGAATCAATACTAAATACGTTTAATGACTACTAAAATCAACCACTAATAGTATTCCTACATTATAATGGCGTAATTTCATTTGTTTTTCAATATTTAACTATGTTCCACCCATCCGACCATCTTGAAACATTTGTATATATCAGATAGATAACAAAACATTGTTGTTGAATTTTTTGAAAGTGGTCACTCGAAGGGTTGTTTGCAATGTCCACCCCTAAAAAATTTAATAATTTTTTTCTACCCTTAATAATATGATCACAATTGTGGAAAAAATATATGATATGAAGGACGTAAGTACGAGTATTTTCGTATTTTTTTATCTGAATATCTTAATTAACAACCGAGAAAAAAATGATATAATTCTTATATGAAGGGTTAGCGACTTGAAATTTTGGGGGGTTATCTTTCAACCTAAAACCAATGTTTTCCACACAAGTTCAATAAAAATCCAGGGGGGGCCGATTCACTATTCTTAGTCTGCTAGACCCTTTCTATATCACTCACACTTCAGGTTTTTTTATTTCGCATAAAGGTTTGCTGTCTAATTATCACGAAAGAATAATCCTTCGGCATAGGTGAGTGAAATATAAAAATATGATAGCAGAAATCAATTAAAAATTTGTTTTTCTATGATGTGGTCTTTAACGATAGAAATCTCACCTTTGTAACGCTGAATGGTGCAGACACCAACCGAGCTCATAAATTTTATTTTCTTTTGCAGAGCTGCATCGATATCGTCTGGTTCAGCCAATTTTTCTTTCCATTTCCATGGATCCTGATATTCCCTTTCCGAGAATGGCGGATACAGACGGCGCAGTATCATGGTGTTACGCCGGTGCTTCAGACCCATTGCACTAGGACTCCACTTGACCATATTGTTCGTTTTGTGCTATCGCTTTCTACGAAATTAACTGTGAAAGTCATATAGTCAATAGTTTTAAGAAGTATGCTCCTTTTGGCAATTAATACGTCAAAATTGCATAGATATACTACTGGACTGCGGAATTTTATGAAAAATTGAAATTTTCTCCACGAAGTAGAAGATATGGAAGCTACGTTAGATATTTATCTCTTTTCTTAACAATTATAATTGGTTGGAAATTACACAAGAGTATTTTTTAATTTCTTAAATGTGTTTACTGTTCTGCCAGTTCGATTTACTCATTTTTATCATAATTCAATGCCCAGTCTAATTATTAGATTTAAATGTATCATACCAATGTGCACTCACAATGAATTAAATATTAGACAGCAGATTTTTGTGCGAAATTTAATTTACAGGGTATAATCTGTAAACTATGCATTGAGAAACAAAAGTTTACTTCCGTATCAATGATTTCTATATTTTAACATTGAATCGTGAACAATTTTAAACTTCATCGAACTTTACATTTTATTATTCTTCTTATTTTTAGGTACCATTTAGAAGCATGAGAATCCGCAGTCTAGTAATTATCTTAATCTCGTTTACATTTGACATAAATTCATCAGTTGCAGTACAATTACGACTTACACAATTTTATATCTTAACAAGAATTTAAATTTTAGCTAAATTCCGCAGGTTATGCTGTCACAGTCACGTTTTGACAGACAAATGACAAGCATTCGATAGATTATATGGTAGTTGGAATATTTCGAACGTTTTATTAGATTGAATATTTTAAACTTTAAATTTTCTACTTGAGTATGATTTAATCGGGTTATCATCATTTTTTTGTGCGTCGTTTCTAATGCTTCTTCCGAAAGAAGGCCTATGTGTAAATCGAAACTGTCAATTACTATTTTCTTGAATACTCATTTTTACATACACATTTCTTATTTACCAACTGATGATTTTATCGGATAATTAGATTGGAATCGAACTATGATTATTTTGGTTCGTGTTCATTGCATTGCACACGGTGTCGGACGTAGCATTCGCCGAGGGTTAACGTTGGATAACTTTGATTTAGCAGTTTGTAGCAGGAAAAACTTGTGGGAAATTGAAGTACATATAATGTCTACTAATTACGAAAATACAAAAACAACAGGATGTTTTGAACCCTTCTTGAAATATCTCTATTTAAAGGAGGTTTATGGTTTATGGTTTATTCTTCTCTTTATATAATGTACATAAAGATGGCGTTGAAGAGCCTGAGCTCTATTTGCCCAATACAAGCCCGTCCTTATATTCTTGTGTTTACCTTGTTTCTTATATATAATTGTATTATATTCATTTCGCCTTGTTTTACCTATAGTATATTCAAAATTCAACATTAACAAACTATATAATTATATAATTATATAAACACATACAAAATATATATAGTGCTATGATGAACGTTCTGAGCTAAAATTTAATATTTGTACTCTATTTTCCTTTCCCTTCTCTAGAGGCATGTTTAAATTGTTCTATCTATTTGTAATAAAAATACTGCTATTGCCCTTAGGACGGAATCGTCTTTCTTTTCTAGTATACTAAAAACTTCCTCTTCTAGATCTATATCTTTTCTAGCAAAGGTTCTCATTAGTTTTGCTCTTTTCCCTGTGTATACATATAGGACAGTTCCATATGATGTGATCTATATCTTCCTTATTGTAACCACATTCACATGTCGTGTGGTTTATGTAGTTTTTCCTGGCTAGAGAGCTAGCTAGGTTGTAGCGATTAGCTCTGATCCTGCTCAGCATGTTTATGGCTCGAGGAAAAGGTAACAAAAATGATTTCGACTGTATTATTTACTAGTATAATGCATATAAGAGACTTACAAATTTTGAAATTTCAGTCACATTAGTTGTACTTTAAGCTGTATCGTGTATAAGTGACGCTTCGGATTTATAAACTGCTTGATATAGCATTTTCTTGAGCAGAAAAACGTTTGCAAGTAATCACCTACTGAATTATTTGAATTTTCTATTGACAAACATGATACAGTCAAATATCCATAAATGTCTTAAAAGTGTGGCCTTTAAAAGTCCCGGAGCTATCCCCACTACTGCGGGGTATACTCTCTTGAAGGGCCGCGAAACTCGTGAGGCCTCGGTCGCCGAGAAGTATGACATCATGCGGCTCGGGTGTCTCGGTGAGACCGCCTAATCCAAATTTCCAACTTCCTTATTTTCCATTATTTTTTTATGAGACTGCGATTACCATATTTGTGGCATTTTTCTAAAAACAATGATACCACATATGATATAATTCCGATGATATTTACTTGTGTAATAGACAGTTAAAGTTTCGGGCGCGTAGGATAGATTTCAAAGGCTCGCCGTTAACTGTCCTTCCTTGCGCCCGAAACTTTGACTGTCTATTACACACCTAAATATCATCGGAATTATATCATGTTTGGTATCATTTTGCATCAGAAAAATGCCACAAATATGGTAATCGTAGTCTCATACAAAAATGATGAAGAATAAGGAAGTTGGTAATTTAGATTAATTTTTCTACGTTCGGCAACACTCAAAGAATAGTGACTGTGGTGCATAAATGTCCCTCGGCAGACCCGTGCTAGGGACTTATATGGATAATTTACTGTAATTTAGATATTAAAACATAGTTTCAACATAGAATCCTGTGGATATTAGATAATGAATTTTTAGATTTTTGTCCACAGGGTACCGCACTGTGCGTCGTAAGCCCTGATATCATTGTTTCGCGATTATAGGCACGCCGCAGTTAAATCGTTTCTATTGATGAGTCAAGTTCCAGTATTTCATCGTCGATCGAACTGTAATTATTCAACGCGTTGTAATTAAGACAGGGTCTCGACGTGCACGAAATTCGAGTGATTTCCGTCGAAGCAGCGATCGAATGGCCTGGAGCCGATGATCAGACCAGATCGATGATCGAGCACGAGACATTGACAATAACATTGCGTCATCATTAGTTCTTCGTCAATGGCTGGGCGTCCCTCCTATTAGCAGGTCACGTAAAGACCGTCAATTAACGGCCGTCCTATTAGCACCCCACACCGGCTGTCCGGCATAGACAATGCGCACGTTACCAGTCGGTAATAACGTAAATCATAATTAAACGTGCTAATTAAGCTGCGGTGACTGGAGGAAGTCAGCTCGGAATAGCTCGCAGGGTTCACTTGGACGGACTTAGCTGTTTTCATCGAGACGCTACGGGAGAACGTGACTCTCCTTTTGTTCGCAGAGCTGTTACCAGCACCGGTCGCAATTATTATTATTAATTATATCGTCGCCACGAGATTCGTTTGAACGAAATGTAAGCAGGCCTCCGGCCTACGTTATCGTCACGCTACCGGATCTCTGACAATATTTCGCGGTAATTAAGGATGTTCTGGAGGCACAATGGGAGACAAAAGTACGAGAAATTCGAAATCCATCAATATATTGGCAATGCAAACCATTCACGAATATATTTTGCATTGAAAAAAATAGATTAATTTCAAAAGGTTTCGTTTAATTAGTGAATTTCATGTTATATTTATTTCTCAATCAAATTGTCTTCATATTATAAAAAATTGTAAATGAATTTTGTGAACAATTGTAACCTCCGAATAGTAGCTATATTCAGTGGTCTACAGTATTGTCGCGTTTTCATGCTAGTGGGATGACAACACGATAAATTTCACGTTTTGTAACATTTTATAATTTTTTGCTCTGTGACTGTTTAGTGAATCCTAATCAATTTTGAACATAATTAAATACATAATTTTTACTATACAGGGTGGTCCACCTAAGTAAGGCCACCTAAATATCTCTGCAGGTTATTGTGGTGCAACAAATATTTATTACGTAACATGCATGGTGTCCATGGACCAATATCTGGCAAGAATATTTTTGTCCTAAGGTCATTGTTTTCGAAGTTATCAAGGTCATCGATATTTTTTGATTCATAACTGCATTTTTTTTAATTGCATCGTGTAGCTGATGGACAAATAAATTCAGATATGTATACTAACAGGACCTTGAAATGACTTTGATATTCGGTTGCTCGGTGCAACGAGATGAGTCATTTCAAGGTCATGTTACCATGCATATCTTAATGTATTTTTCCATTAGTTACACGATACAATTTTTAAAAAATGTAGTCATGAATCAAAAAATATCGATGACCTTGATAACATCGAAAACACTGACCTTAGCAAAAAATATTCATACCAGATATTGGTCCATGGACACCATGCACATTACGTATTTGTTGCATCATAATGACCTGAAGAGATATTTAAGTGGCCTTACTTAGGTGGACCACCCTGTATATTAAAAAAAACTGGAGTTTCCAGTTGCGTTTTTTCAAGGTTTAAATAGGATGATGAATTCTCCATAAACATGAATTCTCCATAAGAAGACGTGTTAAAATATATTATATATATATATATAAATATTAATTATATATATATATATAAGTAATATATATATGCAAAAAATGCTGGGCGCATTTTTTGTGTAAATAGTAAATATTAGAAAAAAATGATGGAGGAAAAAGTATTACTATTTTTTATGTGCAACACAATGACATATGCATTTTTGTTTTATTTACATTATTTTGATAGAACTGAAGGTGACCTTCAATTTTTTAAATGGAATGAGGTATTTTTTAATACGTCAATCGATGCAGCTGGACATTCGTAATAAAATAGTACTAACCTATGTATGTCGAAAAGTTAGTCGTTCAGTGGATATTTCAATGTAAAAAATATAAAAATATCTACTGCCGTACTAAGACGTTAGCGTTTACTTACTAGTGTAGTACGACAGTAATGGTATTTTATTTTATTATTATTATTATTATATTATTTTATTTAACTCAAACTTTGGTAATTGCATTAATTTAGTAAAGATTATATCTTGTCAAATTTTCAAAAATTTTGTTGCGTTTTTTTATATCTCCGGAACATCCTTAAATAGCTCAGCGTTATTGGCGCTTTCAGCCAGTCGACGACCACTGCACCTCACTTCACCTCACCTCACCTTGCCTCGCCGCGTCGCGTTGTTATAAACAACCAGAATTTCAAGGATTTACATGGTACGTTCGTTACGGGCAAGGATATTTACCGCGAGCACTATTAAAAGAACGTGATCCTTTCCGCAGAAGCTTCGTACCTCGTAACCTCGCTCTTTTGTTACTACCTCACGATTTATTTTGTTAAACCATGCCGGAGAAATTACAGTGTTACCGGCGAACGGGAACAAGCAGTAGTAAGATTCAAGAAAAGGGGCTCGTTTGAATAACAAAGATCCAAGAACTGTTCAGCGGAAAAATGTTAGGAAATCCCGTGCTCCGGGCGAGTTGAGGAACGATAATGCTGAAGCATAAAACTGAAATTAAGTAGAAACTTTAAGGCAATAATATCAGCAATTTTTCTATCCTCACTGAGAACGCTTAATTGTTACGATCAACTTTACTTTCAAACCAAAGAAGGAAGTGATCATTTTGATTTACCTCGCTGTTTTATTCGAGTTATTTAGAACCATATTTGACTCGTTTAGTACCGCTTCAATTGTGTGATATATTTCAACCTGAGACAAGTTCATTCCCTATTATATTATACTAGCAGCTCCAGACACGGCTTCGCCCGTGCTAAATGTGAGAAGAATTTAGATTTTTGATTTTAAGTATATTAATATATATACATATATACAAACATCCATTTATATATATACTAGCTGCTCGCGGCGTGCCTCCGGCACGCCCTCGTAGCTAGGCCCTCCGGGCTATTTTTGTGTCATCTGTGTTTTGTGATACCATTTTCTTTTATTATTGTTGTATGATATTACTTTCTTCTATTTTTTTGCGATCATAATTGTGCCGCGTTTGCAGCTTAATTCAATTCATGTACTTGGCGTAAATTTTTTACTTTTTTGAAGTCTTGATTGGGTCTTTCGTTAGCATTTTCTCTTTCTTTTTTCGGTTATGTGCTGAAGGTGTTTGTAATAATCTATTCCGGTCAATTTCATTTCATCGTTTCGAATGTAGCATCGCGAGTTTTGCGACATAAATTGCTTCATCTTAGGTATAAGAGCAAACCGCAATCAAAAATGTCGATTCGTTAAAAAGTTGTAAGCAGAAACGTGCGCAAAAGAGAGCGAAAAAGTCATATTTGGTCTGTTTGTGACGAAATAACTTGCGAACGGCAGTATGTAGAATGTTGCAGAATGAAACGTTAGACGCGGAGTATCGTCGGGAAGGTTTTAGAGTAAACCGTATTCGAAAAAGTCGATCCGATGAAAAGTTATAAGCAGAAACGTGCCCAAAAGAGGACGAAATAGTCGTAAATGGTCTGTTTGTGATGGAATCAATTGCGAACCGTAGAATGTAGAAAGCTCGACTTTGAACTGTTTGACGCGATGGTTCTTCGGGAAGGTTTTAGACCAAACCGCAATCAAAAATGTCGATTCGTTGAAAAGTTGTAAACAGAAACGTGCGCAAAAGAGAGCGAAAAAGTCATTCAGTGTCAGTGAAGGTGTCAGTGTCAGTTTCATTGTCAGTGTCAGTGTCAGTGAAAGTGTCATTGTCACCGTCAGTGTCAGTATCAGTGACAGTGTCATTGTCAGTGTCAGTGTCAGTGTCAGTATCAATGTCAATGTCAATGTCAATGTGAATGTCAATGTGAATGTCAATGTCAATGTCCATGTGAATGTCAATGTGAATGTCAATGTGAATGTCAATGTGAATGTCCATGTGAATGTCAATGTGAATATCAATGTGAATGTAAATGTCAATGTGAATGTCAATGTGAATGTGAATGTGAATGTCAATGCGAATGTCAATGTGAATGTCAATATCAATGTGAATGTCAATGTCAATGCGAATGTCAATGTGAATGTCAATGTCAATGTGAATGTCAATGTGAAAGTCAATGTGAATGTCAATGTGAATGTCAACGTGAACGTGAGTGTGAACGTAAATGTCAATGTGAATGTCCATGTGAATGTCAATGTGAATGTCAATGTGAATGTGAATGTCAATGTGAATGTCAATGTGAATGTGAATGTGAATGTGAATGTGAATGTGAATGTGAATGTGAATGTGAATGTCAATGTCATGTCAATGTCAGTGTCAGTGTCAGTGAAAGTGTCAGTGTCAGTGTCATTGTCAGTGTCAGTGTCAGTGAAAGTGTCATTGTCACCGTCAGTGTCAGTATCAGTGAAAGTATCATTGTCAGTGTCAGTGTCAGTGTCAGTGTCAGTATCAATGTCAATGTCAATGTCAATGTCAATGTCAATGTCAATGTCAATGCCAATGTCAATGTCAATGTCAATGTCAATGTCAATGTCAATGTGAATGTCAATGTCAATGTCAATGTCAATGTCAATGTCAATGTCAATTTCAATGTCAATGTCAATGTCAATGCGATTGTCAATGTCAATGTCAATGTCAATGTCAATGTCAATGTCAATGTTAATGTCAATGTCAATGTCAATGTCAATGTCGATGTGAATGTCAATGTCAATGTCAATGTCAATGAAAATGTCAATGTCAATGTCAATGTCAATGTCAATGTCAATGTCAATGTCAATGTCAATGTCAATGTCAATGTCAATGTCAATGTCAATGTCAATGTCAATGTCAACGTGAATGTCAACGTGAGTGTCAACGTGAATGTCAACGTGAATGTCAATGTGAATGTCAATGTCAATGTCAGTGTCAGTGTCAATGTGATTGTAAATGTGAATGTGAATGTGATTGTGAATGTGAATTTGAATTCTCTTTCCCTCTCTATGCTTCTCTCCCTCACTCTTTCACCCCCCCCCTTTACCCCTCGCTCCCCGCACCCCTCTCTCAACCTATCTCTCTCTCTCTCCCTCTCTCACTCTCTCCCTGACTCTGGAAGGTTTTAGAACAAACCGCATTCGAAAAAGTCCATTCGATCTAAAGTTATACGCAGAAACGTGACCTCTCTCCATCTCTCTTTCTCTGACTCTCTCTCTCTCTCCCTCTCTCTCTCTCCCTCTCTCTCTCTCTCTCTCTGACTCTCTCTCGCTCTCTCTCTGACTCTGGGGGGTTTAGAACAAACCGCATTCAAAAAAGTCCATTCAATCAAAAGTTATAAGCAGAAACGTGCGCTCTCTCTCCCTCTCTCTCTTCCTCTCTCTCTCTCTCTCTCTCTCTCTCTCTCTCTCTCTCTCTCTCTGACTCTCTCTCGCTCTCTCTCTGACTCTGGAAGGTTTAGAACAAACCGCAATCAAAAAAGTCCATTCAATCAAAAGTTCTAAGCAGAAACGTGCGCTCTCTCTCCCTCACTCTCTTCCTCTCTCTCTCTCTCTCTCTCTCTCTCTCTCTCTCTCGGACACTCTCTCTCTGGCTCTCTCTATCTCTGTGTCTGTCTCTGGCAGGTTTTAGAGAAAACTGCATTCGAAAAAGTTCATTCGATCAAAAGTTATAAGCAGAAAAGTGCCAAAATAGGGCGAAGAAGTGGTTATGACGTCACAACTTTTGAACCAATAGACTTTTTTGAATTTTTTTTGTTCTAAAACCTAATCGGGAAAACGCCGAATCCAATGGTCCAAACCCCAGCTTTCTACGTTGAGCCGTTCTCAAGTGATGCCGTTACAAACATACAGACAGACACGATTTTATTATATATATATATATATATATATATATATATATATATATATATATAGATGATAACTCTGGGGAACATTATTAATTCATTAATAATAATTTATTGTTGAAATAATAGTTCAAGTAATGAATATAGACTAACTTGTCCGAACGTGTTCGAACGTGTCCGAACATGTTTCGCGGTATAAAATATGATAACCCTGGAGAACATTATTAATTAATTAATAGCAATTTAATGTTGAAATAATAGTTAAAATAATAAATATAGACTTGAAAGATACAAAGCTCATTCGTTGGCATGGGGGAGGGGGGTTTTTCGCGGTATGTAATATGATACGTGCATGCTTTTCCCAGGAAGACTTGACCTTGAACGTGTCCGAACGTGTTTCGCAGTATAAAATATTTCGTGTTCAAATACCTATGTATACCAATTGTCATAGCGATAGGTTCATCGGTATAGAAGTTGATATATTGCAGCGCCATCTACAGTGGCGAGTTACAAAAAAATGTATAGCCTAAAAACCTTCTTCATGAAAAAATACATATATGTGCCAAGTTTCATGTTGATTGGTCGTCAATATATCTATACCGATGAACATCCATTTTTATATACATATACAGATTTAAAGCGACATCTTGTCATTTATAACAAAACTGATTGTTATAAAATACGGTTTCATTGAATTTAATTTAATTACTTCCTCAAAGAGATTGAAAGACTTCATAACAATATTTAAAAAAATTAAAAACAAGCTTACTTTTTTATTTACGTTTTCAATTATCTAAAATACTGCACTTTTGTTTGCCCATGAAAAGTTAATTTTTTTATTTATAATGTTTTAAGGACAAATGAAAACAGTGTATTTCTATTTGGAAATGCATAGTTTGACTACAGGTGGGAGAAAATTTAAGGGGAGGTTCTCTATGACAATATAAGTCGAAAATGAAGAATAAAAAAAATAGCGATTTCGGCTTCGTTATGTGGGATTGGAAGTTTCGGCAGTGAATCAGATATGTGATTAAGAACTATTTATTAAAGAAAAAACGTACAATTATGCTAAAGAATAATAAATCCACGCGGTATATTCTACGCCGACGGTATCTACGACCGTAGTTCTTCGCTGCATAAACAACACTGGTCGGTCTTTTCGGGAAAAAGCCCTTATATTGTCGACATTCATTCTTTCTCTCTCTCTCTCTCATTCACACCCCCTTAAGACTAAACTCTCGGTAGAAACAAACCAGGTGCAAGCCAGGCGTCGTGTTATTTGGCCTTCGCTTTACCTGACCAGAGGCCCTGTCATAAACAGGGACCACTTGGGTCCTACGGTGTGCACTCGCAATCCCACAGTTATTTTAAAAATTACCGGTTCCAGTTCCAGATTTATTATTTTACAACGATTGAAATAGTAAAAATGATTGTATAAGAATTGATTATAAATGTCTTTAGTAAAACACGTATCACAATAGGAGCCGCACAAAGTCCATATAAAATCCCTAGTAGTACAAAATATTGTATACACATTCATATAATATTAAAAAGAGATTCAATCTTTTTTTAATATTCAAATATTCATACAATATTTATTTTATATTAAGTAACAAATTTTTTTTTAAATATGCAGAGAATATCTATTTCATGTTACGAGAAAAATATTTTTTTCTAAATATTAGATGAATCTTTATTTCATATTAGAAATAGAATATTTTTTCCTATTATTCAGATAATATTTATTTCATATTATGAAAAAAATTTCTCATTATAAAACGAATCTTTATTTAACATTAAACATAGAATATTTTTCTTAATATACAGATAATATTTCTATTTCATACCACGAAAAATATATTTTCTCATAAAATGAATCTTTATGTAATATTAGAAATAGAATTTTTTTTAATATGAAGGAAATACATATTTGATGAACGAACAGCGGGCATTGAGACCGTTTACCTCAACGTGCGAAAATTCAAACCAACTAAATAGATTCAGAATCCGATCGAGGAACCGATCAAATATTTGCATTGTCATCCAGTTCTGAGCTATGCTTAAAGTTTCAAGTCACTAGATCATCGGGAAGTTGGTTTAAAATCAATTGCAAAATTTGTGCGAACGGACGAACACACAGACAAGAAAGCGAGCTAATAAAATGCACATATGCAATATGCGTTATATAACTAATTCGTGTTTGATGCATGTCAATTCGACTTTCGCACACGGAGAATAAAAAATTAAAATAATCAATACGAAGTGTTTAAGTAGGTATACCCATATGAAAAACACCTTATTCAACGTTTTAACAGTAACCGTACCGCGATTGGTCATATGACCGCTTTCACATTGTTTATTGAGATTATAAAGATGTGCTTCCATTGAAATTATTATTCAATAAATTTCTTTATTCGAGCATCCATTATTATACACACAATTTTAATCAAAATAACTCTTTTGTAAATGGATAATATTACTCACAAGCCAATTGACCAATTTCGATAAAATATTTAGAATGTATATAACTTATATGTATCTACAATACACATTTTAAAAATTTTCGAGACAAGCACAAATAAAAAAGTTGTTAAAAGCAATTTTTAGTATTTTTCTTGTTTACAAAGTTATTCGGGCTAAACGGAATTCATTAAAAATTTGTATCGCATGTCATTTAATAATAAACTAATCCATCTAGTTTGGTAAAAAAAACTGAAGTGGTGCATTTATAAAATGGATCATTTATTTTGTTTGTTTGTCCATTTATATAAAAGTTATCCTAATTCAAGGTGTGTCATCAATAAACTGCGGTTGTTTATGCAATTATGGCTTCAGAAAACTGAAAAAAGATGCTTGAATATGAAATACGATAGAATTTAGTTCGATTTTAAAACTGAAGTGGTTTTGTCCATTTGTAAGAAGGTTATCCTAATTCAAGGTGTGTCATCAATAAACTGCGTTTGTTTATGCAATTATGGCTTCAGAAAATTTTAAGAAGATGCTAGGATATGAAATACGATAGAATTTAGTTCGATTTTAAAACTGAAGTGGTTTTGTCCATTTGTAAGAAGGTTATCCTAATTCAAGGTGTGTGTCATCAATAAACTGCGGTTGTTTATGCAATTATGGCTTTAGAAAATTTAAAAAAGATGCTAGGATATGAAATACGATAGAATTTAGTTCGATTTTAAAACTGAAGTGGTTTTGTCCATTTATATAAAAATTATCCTAATTCAAGGAGTATCATCAATAAACTGCAGTTGTTTATGCAACTATGGCTATAGAAAATTTTAAGAAGATGCTAGGATATGAAATACAATAGAATTTAGTTCGATTTTAAAAATGAAGTGGTTTTGTCCATTTATATAAAAGTTATTCTAATTCAAGGTGTGTCATCAATAAACTGCAGTTGCTTATGCAATTATGGCTTCAGAAAATTTCAAGAAGATGCTAGGATATGAAATACGATAGAATTTAGTTCGATTTTAATTGATTTCAGGTCTAAAAAGACTACTACCACGGAAAAGAAGATTTTATTTGATTCGAGTTGAAAATCGTGATAATCTGCTGTTTTTAAAATCTTTAAACGTTTGCAGCTCAATTTTCATAATATGTTTAATTGACACAGATCTACAAAACGCATTTTTCAAATTTTCAACATAGGCCCGCATAAAAAAGTTGTAAAATACAACTTTTAGTATTTTTTCTATAATTCCCATCAATTTCAATATTTGAAAAAATTTCTTTTCACATCCTGTAGCCAACTAATTATTCTGGTTTCCCAAAAATGTTCAAATCGTATAGTACAATATTTAAAAAATTATGATCTTTTTAAAAGTGTTGGAATATTAGTGGCAGTCACTGTAAATGTAACAATGTCAAAATTGTTTCGTTTCAACACCGAATGACACTTTACAACTGTCACTCGTGTAGAAGGGTTTAACATTTCACCTGTTTCGTTTTCTATAACGTGTACACGTGTATTTTTCCCAAAGATTACGCGTTTTTCACGTTTGAAGTGCGTCAACCTCCCCGAAGTGGGTGTCACAATTTTTGCAGGCAACCTGCACGTCAGTCTTTCGCGATAAACAAAAGGATCGCACGGAATAAAAAAGGCGAAAAGGTGAGCCAGGGGCTTGTAGACGGCTAATGCTTCCGGCAGCCACGGGAAACACTCGTAAATATTTTCCAGCCAGACAGAACGGAGTTAAAACGATTATTATTCGGTAAACCGATACACGAACTTCCCTTTATCGATTTCCAGCGAATTCTACGTATTTACATCGTTTCATCCCGTTTGTATTTTATGCTACCTCCGAATATTCGCGTCCACGCAACAAACGATGTTTGCGCCAATATGGTATGATAATGTTACAGAAATTTATGGTAATATCGTCACACAGAAACAGCGAGATCGATTAAATCTTTTATTATCTTCGACTGTGAAAGTTTGTAGAGATTAAATTCACGTTTACGGTAATTTCTTAATAGATGCTTATACTGGTATTGATTACCTTATTGATTACGTTATTGATACATTAGATGAATTACTAGTACTTATCAGATGTCATTGCTTACTTTTTATTATTCTTTTATGCAATTGCACACTATGAGTGTATGAAGCTAATTAATAGTTACTATTATGGAGGAAATATTGTCAAAGTTGCACTGTTCCAACTTGTTGTTAGTTAAAACTATTTGCTTTAGGCTGTCCATGGCTCTGTTGTGACTACTTGATTGCAATTTACAACAGGAATTAACGTGTGAAACTGCTGTTCTGAGCCATACCTGAATATTATTCATAATTTGAATAACTAAACTATAAAATACAATTGTTGAATGATGAATGAAGCAATTTTGCTAATTATCAAAAAATCGACGTTTCGGTCACTAATTTGAACCATTTTCAAGATTAAATTGAGATTGCGTCTGTAAAAAAAATATTTAAATAATAGCATACAATTTTCAAAGTAGTAACTATTACAAGTTTAAATGTATGGTTATATTTTATATAACCTAGATCTCTGCCAAGACGATCAGTGTCGTGAAGTCAGACATGTGTTTCACGAGTCTCACGACTCTCACATTATCATACTTAATCACACCTAAGCAAGTGAGTTGAAAATTATTTGTGAAAAATTTGTTTCCCTTGCATTTAAACTTGTAATAGTTACCACTTTGACAATTGTATGTTATTATTTAAATATTTTCTTATTTTCCTTACAGACGCAATCTCAATTTAATCTTGATGGCACATACATTGGACAGACGTCAAGCCATTTGGACACAAGAATTAGTGAACATAAAAGAAACATTTTTTTGCCTTCAACACAACACACCACTTTGACGAAACATTCTTGCGAGTTTGACCACGCATTTGATTTTGAAAATCCAAAAATTATAGACAGAGTATCTAATAATAATCATAATATAGACTGTTCCCCACTCCTGGGGCAAATTAATTTCTATGTACCGGAGCGTGTCTTGAGAACGAGATCAGGATTTCAAATAACCAAATCCAAATCTTCATATGGTGCAATTAATCCGGTAAATCGCATTATTAATAACTGCAATAAATTTTATAATAGTATTGATTTCTTTAATGGCTCGTTACAGTCTTTTAAAACTAAATTGAGCTGTATTATTAGATAATATTACCCTTATTTGCTGTTTTGTTCTGTCCAGATTTGGGTAATTTTAGATTAAGACTTAAGATTAAGATTTTTTATTGTGTTTTTTTCTTTGTTTTTTGTTTCCTGTCATACATTTGTATCTACTCACATTTGTATAAATTCGTCAGATACACAGTTTCTTATCAGAACGTATTAGTGAAGAGATCTGCAAGTTGAAGTGTAAAGCAGCTAAGCCACAAAAAACTATAGAGATTAAGACGAGCCTAAACATGAATGAATTATTACATGCTACGGAGTAATAGGTACCCTTAAAAGGTAAAGGTGAGTCTCTCGTGTCTCATGTAGTGTTTTTACTGAATAATAGTTCTGAGAAGAAGTTCCAAAAACGTTCATGTACCTTTGACCATCCTAAATTGGGATTATCATAACGATTCTGGCAAATAATTCGTTGAAACATTTAATATTGTACATAGTATTACATAATGTACGTGATATTTACAAAATGAATGAATTATTACATGCTACGGAGTAATAGGTATCCTTAAAATGTAAAGGTGAGTCTCTCGTGTCTCATGCAGCGTTTTTAGTGAATAATAGTTCTGAGAAGAAGTTCCAAAAAAGTTCATGTACCTTTGACCATCCTAAATTGAGATTATCATAACGATTCTGGCAAATAATTCGTTGAAACATTTAATATTGTACATAGTATTACATAATGTACGTGATATTTACAAAATGTTCCAAAGTCGTCCGGACACGAATGACCCTCTTTCACAGTTTAAGGGTTAATAATGAAATGATCTAAACTGATCACGTTCCACGAACTGTATTGACGAAAATCAGAACGGGGCGCTTGAGATTCGTGTTTCCGGTTTCGAATCAAATAAGTGAATACGGTTCGTATTTCCCGGACTGGCTCGCAAGTGGCAAGCGATTTTTCTGGATTTGACCGTATGTACCGGCTACGATGCCATAAATTCGGTACACTTGTGCAGACTTCGAGCCGCGGGTGGAATACGTCAACGGCAGACGGAAGGTCGCCGGAACTACGGATGAAAAAAGGAAGGTTAGGCGAATCCAGCGCGCGACAAAGGGACCGCGGCGACGACGGCGAAAATAAAAGAGTATAATTCCGCGATGGAAGACAAAACGGTGAAGGAGTTCTCCGCTGGACGGTGTTTTACGCTGAGAGCTTTTTAATTGCACGCCCGCAGATAAAGCTGCCCGGGTGTAATCGACGCTGCTGCAAACTTCGTGCACCCCGTACGCTTCGATTCCGAAACAACAGGATACTGATTCCGCGGCGCGATATTCGATAATGAAAATGTCTGTCCTAGACACTCCCAACTCTTTGTTCACACGGCAGATACGTTTCTCAAAAACTAGTGCGAAAAAGTAACGAACAAAAGATATAATTAGGAAATGATGTTATCGGCGCACAGGTTCGATCATGATTCTACAAACATAATTTGAGTGGTACTACAAACGTTGATTCGGATGTGAATCTATTTCTTGGTCTTGAGACCACACGTTTGAGCTATTCCGAATGTTTGGAATAATAGTTGTTTTAGCCCGTCTTCAAAACATGGTATGTTAAAAAATGTTGTTTATTTAAATAATTATTTTCTGCTTCTTAGACTAATAGACAGACAAGAAAGCGAGGTAATATTGCATCGTCGCTCAGTGCGGACAAATGGTCTGATATTCGGCACTACTCTTTTGGTTATTAATGTATATGTAGGTAAATTTTTGACAGAAAATGATATTTAACAATATAATTAATAAATTTATTAAGAAATTAACAATTTTAATGTAAACAAAAATGTATTTTTAGAAACTAACCAAACGAAACTAGCTGACTCTCCACGAGCCACACAAAGAACTTCCCGATTCGTTAGTTGCAGTACATTATTATCATTATAATAACTAATAATAACTAATAACTCACTCTTGCATTGGGATATTTTTTGATTATTGTAAGCGGTAACATTAGCATTAGTTGCGTAATTAAAAAAAATTTTTGTTTAATAAAAATGAAATATATATAATTACGTTTGTTTATTCGGTGGAAAATTTCCATCCTCTCGTATAAATTGCATTGTTGAATGAACTTCTTTCGAAAAAAACTAAAAAAACTAAAAAACTACTTAACCAATATGGACCCAAATCTAATCACCTCTACGTTACAGCGGGGCACATCGATTGCATCATTCATCATTCTGATCGCGTTGTTACTTTTTCAGAAAACGTTAACGAAAAATTTGATACCATACAAACGGCCATACGCACACACACATACTAACAATTTGATAAAAATAGTCTAAAATGACTCCAATGACCATAAAACGTGAAGATCTGCTAAAAAATCGATTTTCGATTTTCGGGGTAATTGCGGTAACTTCCCTATGAATCGGGAAGTTAATTAGTAATAAATGAACCATATTTAATATTAATAATAATAAACTTAGACAAATTATAAGAGTATAAACAAAATTAACAAACTTAACAAAACGCTATTCGCTATGAAGATTTTTAAATAATTCCCTCTTCCACTCCCAGGAGATGGGGGTGGGAGATCAATTATGGTGTTATTGAATAACATTTTTTAGAATATCAAATACGTCTACTTTTGCAGAAAAATGCAAAAACTCGTAGGTCAAATTGGGGTACTTTTACAGGAGAATCCAAATCTAAAATAAAAAATGGGGGCTTCCATTTAAGTTTTTTATCACCCACCACCTGTACCCTCAAGGGGTGGTAGGGGGGTCGAGTTTGTATCATTGGGTGTCCCCCTTCGATACGAACAACTTTCATTATCCACTTTTTTTTTATCCGATGCATAGTTCTCGTGATATTTCAATCTCTTCAGATAAATCGTCCACCCTGTATAATTATTGCAAAATTGTATTATGCATAAAAATGATTATTATATGATTATTAATAACAATTTCCATCCTAATACGCAAAAATTCATACACGAATATTGAATTTTTCTGTGGCAGACAAATGGCAAAATTTTGTACAAAAATCGAAATTTGTTTACGAATGTATATGTATTAGTAATTATTCGCAGAAAATGAAATTTAATGATATAACTAATACATTTAAAAAGATATTAACGAATTTTCCGCAATACATTATAAAGGCAAGGTACTGGCATTTATTAAAAAGTTTATAAAATTAAGAGTTGCAGTTAGTTGCAGGCAAAACTATGAAATTCTTAAACTACAACAAGTATTATATCCGAATATGTCAAAATCTCAGGATATTTTTTGCTCTTCTCGAGATATGTTAATTTGAATTTTTGTATGCAAGTAATAAATAAAACCACCGTTGAAAATTTATACGAAAAATAAATTTACTTTATTAAATGTAAAAAGAATGCATATAGGTACCTTTGTGAGCATTTTCCATTATACAGAATTATTATTGCAACACTGATTTACAATTACTGTAATTTTGATTTTTGGGACTCTACAGAGTGCGGCACATGGTAAAATTTTTTATAAAAATCTAAATTTGGTTAATAATGTAAAATAACAATAAAATTAATAAATTTAAAAAAAATTGACAATATTTGTGCATGAAAATTATTATTATATGATTAATAATATCAATTACCACCTAACAAAACGTTTTGCTAAAGGAATTTATCGTACATCGTGATATACACGTGTAGTGAGATATGTCAGTTCTGAGCTATGTTTAAAGTTTCAAGTCTCCAGCTCATCAGGACGTTAGTTTAAAATCAATTGCAAAATTTGGACCGACCTGACAAATAACTGTAAAATAAGAATAACGCGACTGCTCAACATGAAACTCTGCGGGAGTCACCGATTCCGAGATTCTTTGCAATTACTGCAAGATCGCATCGTTAGCAAATATTTGTTAACGTTTCCCAGGGGTAACGCGGAAGAGGAAGCAGTCTGCCTTTAATAATCGCTGCGCGTGTTTATCATTTAATTAACGGGGAACAAACACGTCCCCTTAGCATTTAATAAGAAGTCTTCTCGGGTTGCCTTTGGGGTGAGCGATCGGCTGGCAACTCTAACAGCAGTTTAATGAACTTTATAATTTCCTATTGTCCCCGTTAACAAATTTCTATTCACTTTTCGAACGAAGTTTGCGTACATAGAAATCGATCGCCATCTATACAGTACAACTCCTTCGTG
This sequence comes from Lasioglossum villosulum, assembly GCA_963971365.1. Classification (NCBI taxonomy): domain Eukaryota; kingdom Metazoa; phylum Arthropoda; class Insecta; order Hymenoptera; family Halictidae; genus Lasioglossum; species Lasioglossum villosulum. The sequence continues at coordinate 22,133,303 of OZ020502.1, forward strand.
TCCATTATATACCAACATTATTGTCGAATTATATATGAATGTTAATAATTAGACTGGAGATGTTTGTGCAATTTTTTATTTTTCTACGCAAATTTTTAAAAAGTGGTAACAAATAAGATCTTCTTTTACATAGTAGTAACGGTTATAGATTTGGAATAAATAAAAATCGTTGTAATTCTGTGGAATTTTATATTCTACTAGCAGACCCCTAAATGTGAGAAGAATTTACATTTTGATCGTAAGTATGTTAATATATATATACAAACATCCATTTATATATATATATATATATATATATATATATATATATATATATATATATATATATATATATAGATGATAACCCTGGGGAACATTATTAATTCATTAATAACAATTTATTGTTGAAATAATAGTTAAAATAATGCAAAGCTCGTTCGTAGACGTGGGGGAGGGGGGTTTTTCGCGGTATGTAATATGACACGTGCATGCTTTCCCCAGGAAGACTTGACCTTGAACGTGTCCAAACGTGTCCGAACGTGTTTTGCAGTATAAAATACCTCGTGTTCAAATACCTATGTATAACAATATTCATAGCGATAGGTTCAACGGTATGAAAGTTGATGCGCCATCTACAGCGGCGAGTTACAACAAAATGAGTAGCGTAAAAACCTTCTCCATGAAAAAATACATATATGTGCCAAGTTTCATGTTGATTGGTCAAACAGTTTCGAAGTCTATTAATCATATACATATTGAAATGCATTAAAAGTTTGTCTGTAATGTGCACGTTTAATTAAATAACGGAGCATATAAGAACCAACGCAATTACACTGTCCAACAAATTTCAACTTTTTTTATGTTTTCATATAACTGATGGGTGGATTTTATAGAGTTTTTTGCGCTGATTCCGAATTTGCCCTTAGTTTTTCTCCTACACGCACAGTTTTTGAAAAACATGACTTTGAAAAAAAAACCTATTTTTCAACTTTAAACAAATGTTGTGACGGTATGATAAAAGATATTGAATTGTTCTTTGCAGCAAAAGATTCTGTAGACTTTTCTGAATACGGTGATATCCATTATTAATACGTTATGATTGTTTAAACATTAATAAATAATCATTAAAGACGAAGAGACACCACTTTTGCACCAAATTTTGATGATATTTTTTAAATTATCTCAAAAAATAAGGGTCCAACGGAGAATCGCAATATACCACGCGATAGAGCAGATTTTTATCTAGAAGATCCACCCTTTCAAGTTAGCAACAAATGACGTTTTCACCTTTCTAGAAAGCAAAATATCATCGTCTGACACGAGTTGCTGCCAGTGGCGCTCTTCCACTAGCGCGGTCGTTCGTCGGCGCGCCATGCGGTGTAAGACCGCGCTGGTGGAAGAGCGCCACTGGCAGCAACTCGTGTCAGACGATGATATTTTGCTTTCTAGAAAGGTGAAAACGTCATTTGTTGCTAACTTGAAAGGGTGGATCTTCTAGATAAAAATCTGCTCTATCGCGTGGTATATTGCGATTCTCCGTTGGACCCTTATTTTTTGAGATAATTTAAAAAATATCATCAAAATTTGGTGCAAAAGTGGTGTCTCTTCGTCTTTAATGATTATTTATTAATGTTTAAACAATCATAACGTATTAATAATGGATATCACCGTATTCAGAAAAGTCTACAGAATCTTTTGCTGCAAAGAACAATTCAATATCTTTTATCATACCGTCACAACATTTGTTTAAAGTTGAAAAATAGGTTTTTTTTTCAAAGTCATGTTTTTCAAAAACTGTGCGTGTAGGAGAAAAACTAAGGGCAGATTCGGAATCAGCGCAAAAAACTCTATAAGATCCACCCATCAGTTATATGAAAACATTTTTGGTGTTGGACAGTGTTATTTGTTCGTTAATGTTTGATAATTTCTTAAACTTCCTCTTATTGTACCATTTACTCTTTTAAATAATAATTCTTCATTTGCATTTTTCACATCAATCGGAAACGAAAAAATGAATTTTTTGGTGTTCTAATAAAATAGCAAAATTCTCTACATACCCTTTCTGCAATTTATTCCCGAAGAAACGTGAATTTACATAAAGATCCCCAGCCTATTAATTATCTCCACAACACTTTCTGCGCCGCTGTATGCAATAGCCACGTTAGGCACGGTGCCCAAAGAGATTCAAGACTGAAGTCGTTAGAAAGGAGTTTGGTGCCCACTAACCTCTATGCACCCGTTTTTCAGTGGATCCACCTAAATTCAGATCAAAATTCGAGATGCTTGTATATTCGTGAATATCCTTGTATGTTCTTGTTTATTCCTGTATATTCTTGTATATTCTTGTATATTCATGTATATTCTTGTGTATTCTTGTATATGCTTGTATAGTCTTGTGTATTCTTGTATATTCTTGTATATTCTTGTATATTCTGTACATTCTTGTATTTTCTTGTACATTCTTGTATATTCTTGTATATTCTTGTATATTCTTGTATATTCATGTATATTCTTGTGTATTCTTGTATATGCTTGTATAGTCTTGTATTTTCTGGTATATTCTTGTATACGCTTGTATGTTCTTGTATATTCTTGTATATTTTTATATTTTCTGGTATATTCTTGTATACACTTGTATGTTCTTGTATATTCTTGTATATTCTTGTATATTCTTGTATATTCGTGTATATGCTTGTATGTTCTTGTATATCCTTGTATATCCTTGTATATTCGTGTATATTCTTGTGTATTCTTGTATATTCATGTATATTCTTGTGTATTCTTGTATATTCTTGTATTTTCTGGTATATTCTTGTATACGCTTGTATGTTCTTGTATATTCTTGTATATTCGTGTATATGCTTGTATGTTCTTGTATATCCTTGTATATTCGTGTATGTTCTTGTGTCTTCTTGTATATTCGTGTATATTATTGTGTATTCTTGTATATTCTTGTATGTTCTTGTTTATTCCTGTATATTCTTGTATATTCTTCCATATGCTTGTATATTCTTGCAAATTGCGAACCAGTAGTGCCCACTTACACCAGCAAAGTTTAATGTCCAGAAGTCAAACTCTTGCGTTACTGGGTAGCGTTTCTGTTCCAGGGATCGACTCGAGCACAGCTCGATAAAATAAGACAGTTGCTATAGTGAGCGAAATGCAATATTATCTCTGTAATTGTCGCGAAGGTTTCTACCGTAACTGTCAAAATGCCGATCGCTAACAAGAACACATTCTTTTTGAATTGTAGAAAGGGTCTAGCAGACTAAGAATAGTGAATCGCTCCTCCCCCTGGATTTCTATTGAAATTGTGTGGAAAAAATTGGTTTTAGATTGAAAATCAACCCCTCAAAATTTCAAGTCGCTCACCCTTCATATAAGGATTCTATGAGCGTAAACACCCTTAACTATATCATTCTTTTTCTTGGTTGTTAATTAAGATATTTAGATTTAAAAGATACGAAAATACTCGTACTCACGTCCTTCATACCATATACTTTTTCACAATTGTGATCATTAAGGAAGAAAAAAATTATTACAATTTTTAGGGGTGGGAATTGCAAACAACCCTTCAAGTGACAACTCGAGTCAGTTATGCCAGTATTAAAAGCAGTATTGCTGATTTGAAGGTTCCCGCCACTTCTTCAAACCAAAATGCCACGAATTTCTCTCACATAATACCAACGGAAAACCCCCGTGAAGCCCGTTTTTCGGCAAATGTCGGCAGTCGTTTTAAAAATGAAAAAACCATTTTCCAAAAATAACAAAAAAACTTTTGAAAAAAACTTCTTTTTTATTTTTTTTCATAGAGGAAGAACAAACTTTTTCTCACAATTGTTTTTCCTTTCATTTCACGGTTATTGTAACATAAACGAAACAAAAATATCGAATATTTTTAGTCGTTTATAAAGCCCATACAAAAATTTCTTTTTCGACTTGCTCTCTGTGAATGACACGTTTCAAAGTGCACTAAAGCAAGTGTATATGCCATCAAAGCCTTATAACAAAATTCAAACTTTAGTCAATGTCGCGGGATTTGGTACATTCGTCCCACTGCGCGCCACGCCGCACAGTGGGTAAACTTGACAAAATACGATTCAAAAAGGAATAACTTTCGATAGAAATGAGATAGAGGACTGACATTTTTTTTACATACAGCTGAAACTTCACAGAATATGGGAAAAATAGGGAGATGATGGTACGAATGTTTTTTAACCTCGAAAAAATTCGTCAAAGTTGCGCAATTTCGAGAAAATTGTGGTTTTTAAAATACCACGCGCGGCAAAAATTTTTTTGGAACATGCTCTACATCATTTCGCATAGATTTTTTCGCGCTGATTTCAAATGTAGTCTCAAAATTTCTCTATGACCTTAGAATTTTCCAAAATGTCGTATTATTGTTAAACAGTTAAACTTTTATTTTTCCAAGGTTAGAAAACATTCGTACCGTAATCTCATTATTTTTCCCGTATTCTACAATGTTTCAGCTTTAATTTACAAAAAATTTCATTGCTCTATCTCATTTCTATCGAAAGTTCTTTGATTTTTACACAGATTTCATCGGTTTGTCCCATAGCGTGGCGTTAGCATTACCCTAGACGTCACCGTGGGACAAACCGACGAAATCTGTGTAAAAATTAAAGAACTTTCGATAGAAATAAGATAGAACGATGAAATTTTTTATAAATTAAAGCTGAAACATTGTAGAATATGTGAAAAATAATGAGATTATGGTACGAATGTTTTCTAACCTTGAAAAAATAAAAGTTTAACTGTTTAACAATAATCCGATATTTTGGAAAATTCTGAGGTCGTAGAAAAATTTTGAGACCAGATTTGAAATCAGCGTGAGAAAATCTACGCGAAATGCTGTAGAGCAGGTTCCAAAAAAATTTTTGCCGCGCGTGGTATTTTAAAAACTACAATTTTCTCGAAATTGCGCAACTTTGACGCATTTTTTCGAGGTTAAAAAACATTCGTACTGTAATCTCCCTATTTTTCCCATATTCTGTGAAGTTTCAGCTGTATGTAAAAAAAAATGTCAGTCCTCTATCTCATTTCTATCGAAAGTTATTCCTTTTTGAATCGTATTTTGTCAAGTTTACCCACTGTGCGCCGGTCACAGTTATCAGCGACGCAAGAATCTGTGGCAACGAACGTGAAATCGGAGGACGACAGCTTCCGGGCCCCTCACATTAGCCGAAGGCCGCCAGTAACTGAGGATTTAGTTCTTCAATCTAACATATGTATATTTATTAAAAAAAAACAAATTTTACTTAATGAAATAATCATCTTTAATCGTACATTGGAAACTTCCTCCTCTTTTTGAAGCCTATAAATATATGTACAGTGGCGTACAATAATATTCGGCCGCTCTAAAAAAGACGATAACTTTTTTAATATTGTACTATACTCATTTAATTTTTTTGGGAAGCTTGAGCAATTAGAAATTTTTGGGCTCTACCTGAAACAGAGGTACACGACGTACTTTATCAGGTCATTGTGACGCCAATTTTTAGGGCTCCATGTTTTTCAAGGGCTCATTTTAAAGGGGAAGCTCCAGGGAATATAACCATATTTTTTGCAAAATTTAAATCACATTGGCCCCTCATCGAAAAAAACGTAAAAAAAGAATTTGTTTAAATTTTTCGACGTTATAAAGTTGACTTTTGAAGTTGAAAAAATTATTTCGTAATAGCCCAGTCTTTTCCGAATAAAACAAAAAAATGTAGCTCAATCGGACAAACAGTTCCTGAGAGAAAAATTCGTATATGAGGCCCGTTTTCGCCAAAATGGGCAAAACTTGAAAACTTTCAAGGGCTGCCATTTCTAAAAAAATTCGAAAACGGCAAAATGATGACTTAAACCCCTCATAATTTCATATGGACTACAACATATTTTAATTAGAACAAAATCAACGATGTCGATCGTTTCATCAATCGATTTCGATGAAACTTTCACAGTGCATACAATTCACAGAGATCTACAAAACGTATTTTTTAAATCAATGTAGACCCACATAAAAAAGTAGAAAATGCAATTTTTTAGTATTTTCTCAACAATTCCGAACAATTGCAATTTTTGATAAATATCAATCGAAAGAAATCCACGTATATGGTTCCTACGCGACGGAACATAGTCGCTCTCCCTAGGACGACCAGCTGATTCGACTTAGCCGTCAACAATCAACGAGAGCAGCCACCTGGACGAGGCCTGCCTGTATTCATCGGCCGCCACATTCTACTGTCCGATAAGTCTATGAACATTTCCCTGCGAAGACCCGCGCTGTCTCTATCTCCTCCGTCCTCGTCCGTCGCTTCGGTCGAATCTACTGTCTGTACGCGTTAAGCGAAATATGCGTGTTCGCATAGGTCGTAGTTCCCAGTTAGACGTCGGACGTACGCGCCGCGTGGACGAAAGGATTAATCACACTTGAGTGTCTGATAAGGGGAACGGGTTGCGAAAATACAATTTCACGCGAGTCAGACTCCGGGACGTAACAAAGTAAACTAGCTGGTTATTGTTGCTCGCTCGCTTCGCGAGCTCGCGAATGGGGTGGTCATTGCTCGCTCGCTTCGCGAGCTCGCGGGTAGGACTGCTCTTGCGAAAGGGTTAGTGGTACGCATTGCTAGTGGGACACACAGGTCTTAATGGTTTTTTTATTTATTTTGTGTGTGACTCTCCACGAGCCACACAAAGAACTTCCCGATTGGTTAATTGTAAGCGGTAACATTAGCATTAATTGCATAATTTAAAAAAAAATTGTTTTTTAAATTAAAAAAAATTTTTTTTAAATAAAAATGAAATATATATAATTACGTTTGTTTATTCGGTGGAAAATTTCCATCCTCTCGTATAAATTGCATTCTTGAATGAACTTCTTTCGAAAAAATCTAAAAAACTACTTGACCAATATGGACCTAAATCAGCTCTAAGTTACGACGGGACACATCGATTGCATCATTCATCATTCAGATCGCATTGTTACTTTTTCAGAAAACGTTAACGAAAAATTTGATAACATAAAAACGGCCATACGCACACACACACACACACACATACTAACAATTTGATAAAAATAGTCTAAAATGACTTCAATAACCATGAAACGTGAAGATCTGCTAAAAAATCGATTTTCGATTTTCGGGGTAATTACAGTAACTTCCCTATGAATCGGGAAGTTAATAAAGTTATGAATGAATGAATATATGTAGAAACAAATTATAAAAATTTATTTGTTTAAACAATTCTTATAACCATATATAATTATTGAACTAATAATTCAAATGAATACAGAAACAAGTTATAAAAATTGATTTATTTAAACGATTGTTATAACAATACATAATTATTGAACTAATAATTCAAATGGATATAGAAACAAGTTATAAAAATTGATTTATTTAAACAATTCTTATAACCATATATAATTATTGAACTAATAATTCAAATGAATATAGGAACAAGATATAAAAATTTATTTATTTAAACAATTGTTATAACAATACATAATTATTGAACTAATAATTCAAATGAATATAGAAACAAGTTATAAAAATTGATTTATTTAAACAATTGTTATAACCATATATAATTACTGAACTAATCATTCAAATGGATACAGAAACAAGTTATATAAATTGATTTATTTAAACAATTCTTATAACCATATATAATTATTGAACTAATAATTCAAATGAATATAGAAACAAGATATAAAAATTTATTTATTTAAACAATTGTTATAACAATACTACATAATTATTGAACTAATAATTCAAATGAATATAGAAACGAGTTACAAAACTTTATTACTTTATGACTAATAATAATGACATAATAATACATAATGACTGAGTTCCATGCTGGTCTACATTGAACTGTTCAATGTAGTTCACTGGAGACCAGCATGGAACTCAGTCATTATTTTTGAAACTTTTCTTTACACTTAGCAAACGCAATTGCTCTTGAAAATGATCCACACCTGTATCGAAACGTTGAGTTATATTTAATTATTGCTAATTCGCTGTGTTCTTGCTTTATTATTGATCGAAACCGTGCGCCGAGAGCATATATTTGATTTATATTAAAATTTACGATCGAGAAACACGTAACTATTACCGTTATTATCGATAGGTGTAGTTTGCTGGACAGAAGGGCCAGTCAAGTGTTCTTTCTCTCTCATTAGAAGGCGCCCAATGTGTTAGTCAGTGGAGGAACGGAGTGTCTAGGAGTAGGATCGCAAAGCAGGGGCGGGAATGAAGTTCGCAATCCTGGTTTGTAGGATCTGGTAGGATGGGTTAGCAAAATTATAAAGTCCCAACACGAACCATGCTACTAGCAGACCAGCTTTTGGACTCCGGGAAGCGACCCTAGTGGCTAAGCCAAGGTCCAGACGACCAGAGTCCATGGTAAGTCTGTCCATTTCTCCAAGCGATGCTTCTATTGTACCTCCACTGTAATGTAGACAGAACGTATGCAGACTTACTCTTACCGTATATCGTACCGCGAAGAGGCTATCACAGGGGTTAACTGTACAGCAACGCACGCGCATGTTACTGCCAACCTCAATCGCCATCGCAAGCGGCCGGTGGATAACCAGAGGGATCAAACCGAACGACCTGGAGCAATAGCTGAACACGGTCGACAACAGCGTTTTTGAATCAAATGGTCTGTGTCCAGAAGCTTTTGAACACTCAAATAAGAGTGTAGACTCGTTTCCAGGGTTGCAAGTGTGCGGGATGCTTCTTCTCATTTCTCAATAGTGCAATTGGGGGTTTTTAGTAGTCAAACGCGCTAGATAAAAGATCAATGCAGACCACGATCGCCCTCAAAACTGCTATTTTTACGTTTACGAGGCGTAATTTGCATTATTCGACAGCACGTAGCTGTCGTAGCTTTAGAAATAGCTATATGCGCAGGCTGTATGCTTCTGAATAATGCAAATTGCGCCTTGCAATACTTACTATCAAACAAAAGCATAATATAATATACAGTATATTTATATGAATATACGTACAAATGTGTGAACATTGTATAGTGCATTATATTAAACGTTATATAAGAGTGTGATACACAACGTTATTATTTTGTAAAATACATTCAGTATACAGGGTGTTCGACTACAGGTGGGAGAAAATTTAAGGGGTGGTTCTTAACGATGATATAAGACGAAAATGAAGAATAAAAAAATTGCGATTTCGGCTTCGTTACTTAACTATTAACAATTAAAAATCATCAATGCGTCTAACAAATGTGTACGTTGTGTACATCAAAGAGTTCAATGTTGTCCAACGATTTGTTAAACATTTTCACCTCGCTGGGGCCCCAAATGAGAACCAAGTTATGCATGCATCTGTCACTTGATACGTGACTGTCGTGTGTTAATAGCTAAATAACGAAGCCGAAATCGCAATTTTTTTATTCTTCATTTTCGTTTTATATCATCGTTAAGAACCAACCCTTAACTTTTCTCCCACCTGTACTCGAACACCCTGTATAATTCTTATATTATATATATTATATATCTATAATTTAGTATATAATATGATAATAGATGCAACCATACTGCATGAAATATTATTAAAAAATTGAATTAATTGGTGTTCGAATGTTTCTATATATAGACAAGTATGACATATAATATACAGGTCAATGCAAAAAACTTGTAGCTTACTTGACAGTACGCTTGCCAACGTAGACGAATACGTGGCTTTTATAACCGTCTGTTAGAATATGATAGCACACACCATCAACAACAATCACCGCGGGACATACGAATTCAAAATGACACGATGATAATGATACGAGAAAAATGATTTCTGAAGAATCTTGGAAAGTATAGTTCTCTTGTCGTGATCAATGAATATGAACGTGTAAACATGTTTTAAATTGAGCACATTTGGCAACCGCAACCACGGATAATACAATTTAAATACAAATATACAATTCTCATTCTTGCATCAGATAGAAAGTTACGAGCAAGATAATAAATTGTCCGAACCATCGCCCGAAGATTTCAGAAGCAGGTCAGAGAACCGTTCTAGTCTCATTTGTATTCCCTTAATACCGAGACCCAATAATGCCAACAAATTAAACGCGAACTTCCCGAAAGTAACATGCGGATGGTTGTACTATCCGCAACAACTATATCCAGCCAGCCAAACAGAAGTCCAAACTTACAGCGACGCTGTCGTGTAAATTTAAAAGGAATCCCGATGTCCTCGAAACTGGAACACTGACAAGCCGAGTTAGCGGGGTCGCATTATATTCTCGGGGAACTCCGGTAACAAGCTTGCAAATCCACCGAAAATGTCGCGGATCCCACGGGGCGACTTAAATTGCCTCGTAAGCAAACCGATAGAAGCACGGGGAAATCGCGAAATTGTAAGAAAATTTGAAACCCCGCCAGAACGAGGGGAATATCCCTGGCAAGTCGAACTGTTTCGTGCGCATTAACGAGTCGGTTTCGCGTATGTGGGTCACGCCGTGTTTGCCGAGGCATAATTTTCAACACGCGCGGTGAAAGTTCGTATTTAGACATTTGCTACGATGATTATCTTGCGGTTTCAATTGTTGAAAACGCGATGTAACTGCTAACGTGGCACGATAGAGCTGGCTTAAAATTGCTAAATTCGTTACGCTTAAATTTTCAGGACCTACCCACACGCCCATTTTCCAAAGCTACATAAAAGCAATGAAAACATTGGGTGTTAAGGACTGATTTGTGTTAAGTTAATTGTTAAGTTTAATTTAATTGTGTTAATTTGTATGTATGTCGCGTGTTCCGTCGCACAGGAACAGTCCACGTGGGCTTCACTCGGACAATATTTACGGTGAGTTCGTGACTGAACATATTTTTCGAAGATTAAGTAAATGAGGGTCATTCGACGACTATTCCAGGCATTGCCAGAATAGTGCCGTGCCTAGTTCTTTGTACGCTTTAAGGGTGTGGATACGAATTTGACCTTCACCAGAAACTCTCGAGTGCGAGAGAGACGCAGCCCTAGACCCGTATACGTACACGAGAGTTGTAGAGGTTCCGCATTTTTCGATTCCTGACTCTATACTGCACATTTCAGTGTTCTAGGTAGTCACAATCGCTAGATAAAAGATTAATCTAGGATGCTTGCACCCTAAGAATGGCTGCATTTTAAGTTATCGAGGCGTAATTTACATTATTCGGCAACAAGTAGGTTTATGAAAATGTCTCTCAGCAGCCACGATAGGTGGCAGCACTGTCGCGCCACCGTTTGCTTCTCACGGTTCCGCTACTTGTTGTCGAATAATGTTAATTACGCCTCGATAACTTAATGCAGCCATCCTTAGGGTGCAAGCATCCTAGATTAATCTTTTATCTAGCGATTGTGACTACCTAGAACACTGAAATGTACAGTATAGAGTCAGGAATCGAAAAATGCGGAACCTCTACAACTCTCGTGTACGTATACGGGTCTAGGGCTGCGTCTCTCTCGCACTCGAGAGTTTCTGGTGAAGGTCAAATTCGTATCCACACCCTTAAGGGGGTACCAGACCCTCTGATCTGGGTATTTATCAGTGTAACCAACCTCCACGCGGAAAAACAGTTTGGCAACAATGATGAACATACATTTGTATCAATCTAACGCTTCAATTTCGCTATCAATACAGGTTTTTTTTCTTTTTATCAATATCTTTATTGCTATTAATGGATCCGAGTGTCTTCAACCCCTTTATATTTCTGTTGTTACGAATCTACGCTGATAGTTCTCCTGTCTAAGCGCCATCTCGTTTGAGTAGCTGAACTAAGATTAGTTCTACTTGCCCTTCATTGCCCTTCATGAACGGAATCTGGGGAACAATTGAATGCGATTACGGGAAAACATTTTTTGTCCTCATATTAGCATGTTATGAGTTATGTGAGGGTTCATTGTAAAGAGGAAGGTTCATCATAGCCCGCTCTGCTTATAATTTAAGTCGAAAAAATCATTTTGTATTAGAAAAATACATTAGAATCTGCGGAATTTTTCTTCATTTGTTTTCCGTATTTTGGATACTCATATCATTAGATATAAACATAATCTATCTAAATCATGAGCAGAGCGGGCTATGATCAACCTTCCTCTTTAGAATAAGCCCACACACAGCTCAGAATATGCTAATATGAGGACAAAAAATGTTTTCCCGCAAACACAGATTTCATCAACAAACCAGTGTTTTTACAGCAAATGATTCTCTAGACTGTCCCGAATCCAGTGACGTGCAATACTAATACATTAAAGACGGAGAGGCACCACTTTTGCACCGTATTTTGATGATATTTTTCAATTTTTATCAAAAAGTAAGGGTCCAGCGGAGAATCGAACTACACCGCACGATATAGCAGACTTTTATCTTGAGAAACCACCCTTTCAACTTTTCAACCTTGACGTTTTTTTCGATCCAGAAAACAAAACATCTTCATCGCGACGTATCCAGTAAAACTCCCGTTCTAGTGATGAGCGCCAGTGGCGGCAACTCATGTCGGGCGAAGTTGTTTTGTTTTTGGATCGAAAAAAACGTCGACGCTGGAAAGTTGAAAGGGTGGTTTCTCAAGATAAAAGTGTTCTCTATCGCGTGGTGTAGTACGATTTACCGCCGAACCCTTATTCTTTTATATGAACTGAAAAATATCATCGAAAAACGGTGCAAAAGTGGTGTCTCTCCGTCTTTAATGATTGTCTAAACATGTTTAAATAATCATAATATATTTGTATTGAACATCACTGGATTCGGGAAAGTCTATAGAATCTTTTGCTGTAAAGAAAAATACAAAATCTTTTATAATAACATTACAATATTTGTTCAAAGTCGAAAAATATGTCTTTTCTTCAAACTCTAGTTCGTCAACAACTGTTCTCTAGGTGAAAAATTATAGACATATACAGGGTGTCCCAAAACTACCCTAGGAGCCGAAAATGGGAGGTTCCTTGGATCATTTGAAGCAACATTTTCCTTTACAAAAATGGTGTCGGTGACTTTGTTTAGGAGTTATTAACGAAAAACACGGACCAATTAGAGCGCGGCTACAGCGGATTGATTCTGAGTCGACCAATGGCGACACCACGCCTCGCGGGACCTGTCGCAGAGTGGGACTCCGTTCGCTATAGCTGCGCTCTGATTGGTCCGTGTTTTTCGTTAATATCTCCTAAACAAAGTCACGGACACCATTTTTGTAAAGGAAAATGTCGCTTCAAATGACCCAAGGAACCTCTCATTTTCGGCTCCTAGGGTAGTTTTGGGACACCCTGTATAAGAATCATATCGTGAGAACCGAAACGTCAAAAAAAGTTTAAATTTGTGGGACCGTGTTATCTTTGGTGTGAAATTACTTTGGTATATGTATATTGCATTCAATTCTTTAGCCATCAAGAAGGTGAACTATTGTGTAAGTTGAATTTTCCTGCACATTCGAACGCTAATTTTCTGGCTTGTGGAAAAAACTACAATAAATAGACGAACATTTCAAAAAGTATTTTGCCATTAACTTGTCCTCATGCTCATTAAGACGATTCTCATATTTTCTATGTCCGACTGTAGCCTCTTGTACCAAAACAAAGCCAAAATAAATAGATCAATATTTGAAACGTTATTTTGCCATAATCTTTTGTTTGTGTTCATTTCAATGAACATTAGACGATACTCTTTTTTTTCTATGTCCTATTATAGCCTCTTTTAGTTTTATAATAGGTATGAACAAAGTCATATGACAGATATTAAAGTTTCTCGCGATTGTTTCTATGTTTTAAAAATAAAATATTAACTATATAATACTTTTTTAAAATTAAAATACGACAAGAATTATATATGTACAATGTACATATGTATACCTATGCATACATTTGCGGCGGATAAAAATCGTGGTTTTTACCCCCTCCCCAAGTTAGCAGAGAGTCCTCGAGGTCGAAAACAAAGTTTCGACACCCCGGAGTACCCCTAAATGACGTGTGTCAAAAGGGTATAGCAGGATAAGCATGGGCCAGCGGCCCCCGCTCCGATTTTCCTGATTTCTGTCTTAAAACATAGTTTTATGTCTAAAAAAACATTGTGTAACATTTCAAATGTCTACCCACATCGATAAGGGTGATATTGGGGTAAATTTCCCCGCACTTAAATGCAATTTGCTACAAAACGAGAAAAGATATCGACATGGGATAAATGGCAAACAAAAGATATAGATATAGATATAGATATAGATATACTATATATAACGATTCACATGATTAAACATCAAAGCGTAAATCTAAGGTATGAAACACCTTCGATACATGAATATTACGCAAGGCTACTGAATCAGTAATGTTTTATGATGAATCACCTTCCAAACAAAATAGTATTTATCTGGTTTATTCTCAACAAAAATCATATTGAATGGGGATTAATATATAATTACCAAATTTAATTTTGGTATTTGTTAAATAAATTGCAGTGATGGTAAAAAGAGGTTAAGATATGTTTCATTTTTAACGCCATCTATCGATTGATCAATACAGAAATCGATTCTCACTGATCCAATGTCTTTTCAAATGTCTAATACTTGTTCAGTCCACATGTCACCGGCATGGAACCAACACATTGTTCCGTACTCTTAAAGAATGTAAATTAATACTTTTATAAGCATGTAAGTAGTTACATACTTTGTCTTTGAATTTAGTTTCTCTTCACACCTTTGTTAATATAAATCAGTTTTTTTGTAAAAATTATATTTAATAATCCTTTCAGACGCATATATGAAATAATATATTCTTGAAAATGATCTAAAACTGAAACCGAAACGTTGAAATAAATTTCATGTAATATTATGCAAAATTGCTTATTGTCCAATTGATCGAACCTGTGCGCCGATAACATTAATACGTTGTTATGAACAAGTGACGATCGAGATACAGAGAGCTGTTAATATAGATATACTCTACATTCCAGATTTTTTCCAAAATTTTTTGCTAATTATTTATAGTTGAAAATAATTAATTAATTATTTGGGAATTTTTTAAAGTATCTTCCCCTGGGTTGACATCTACCAAAAAATTATAAAATATTGCTATGATACTTACCTACTTTGTCAAAAAATCTCAGAAGTGTCTATTTGGTGGAACAGTGTCAAGAAAAATAAAGTATGCCGGCGAACGCTTGGTCTGATCAGTATCGGCGCAGCGACCGAATCCCCTTGCGGTGACTAGAAATGGGAACTAACGGGAAGTCGACGGTGTGTACGGAAAAGCTGATACATGTAAAAATGCGACTAAATGTTCTAATATATGATTACAGTTGGAAATCTAAACAATTATATTTTAGGAAATAGCTTACATTGAAGAAGAAAAATGCTTGTAAAGCTAGTTTGTTGCTGTTAAGTAACAGAAAGAAGAAGCTTCTCACAAATATGTTGTGTGGTCACGGTGTTAGAGGTTCCTCGATGCTACGAAGGGCTCGAGTTCGAATATTTCTCAACTCAACTTTCTTTTCTTGTTTTTTTTCTTTTTTTATATGCATTTATAAACTAAACGAATTTTATTGTTTGCACTTCAATATTATTATAAAATATTGAAAATATTATTAAAATATTATTATATATTAGACGATTTAGTCGCATTTTTACATGTATCAGCTTTTCCGTACACACCGTCGACTTCCCGTTCGTTCCCATTACTAGTCACCGCAAGGGGATTCGGTCGCTGCGCCGATACTGATCAGACCAAGCGTTCGCCGACATACTTTATTTTTCTTGACACTGTTCCACCAAATGGACACTTCTGAGATTTTTCTACAAATTAGGTAAGTATCATAGCAATATTTTATAATTTTTTGGTAGGTGTCAACCCAGGGGAAGATACTTTAAAAAATTCCCAAAAAATTAATTAATTATTTGCAACTATAAATATTTACCAAAAAATTTTGGAAAAATCTGGAATGTAGAGTTTATCTATATCTTTTGTTTGCCGTTTATCCCATGTCGATATCCCTTCTCGTTTTGTAGCAAATTGCATTTAAGTGCGGGGGAATTTACCCCAATATCACCCTTATCGATGGGGGTAGATATTTGAAATTTTACACAATGTTTTTTTAGACATAAAACTATGTTTTAAGACAGAAATCAGGAAAATTGGAGCGGGGGCCGCTGGCCCATGCTTATCCTGCTATACACTTTCATTGAGTTCGGGATACTTTCCAGGTAGACGCCTTTTTGTGACTTGCCGACTGGACTATTATATTAAAATGCATTAAAACGGAGTGAATAATTTTTTTAGACATTAGTGACTGTTGGGGATCTCGTGGGCTCGGCCTCTACTACTCTGTATCCCTGAGAATAAAACAGTCTTCCGAACGACACGCGATCTATCAGGGTTTAATTGTTACAAACGAGAAAGACGTGAAATTCTTAACTCCAGTAACCGATCCGCTCGTTATTCAAGTAAAGAGCGATTAACACTCTAGGTGGGACAAGTTTCATTCGAGGAAAAATTCGATAATTCTGTACGAGGAGCGGAAACTGGATCAAGCCAGAGAAAAGGAGGAAGAAGAATGGAGGAATAAAGCGGAGAGAAAGGAACAGAGTGGAACGAAGATAAGAAAAATAATGTCGGGTAAAGAACGGCGTCTTGGCGGAGACGTTTTTTGATTAATTTTACGAGGACAAGAGAAGCAACCGCCGGGGGACTTCCGGCGTGGGATCTAATAAATATTTTCGGGGGGAAATTTAGAATGGCTCCGGAGCCCGGGGTGGTCATGGCGAAGGGGTGCAGATCGATAGGAGCGTAGCAGGTGCACTCGATAATCGGCCACGTCACACCTTCACCGATTCGACGGGCACTGGTTCGTGCCTTAAGTGCTTCCAGTCAGTTGCTCAGGTGCAATTTTGTTCGACGTATCGTCCTCCCGGTTGTTTTCAGTCGTTCCCGTCATGGGAAGCACCCGCGCGCGCACTACGAGTTTCCACTTTGAAAGCGGTTGTGCATGTGTCGGCTGAAACTTGGATTAGTTTGCCTTCAGTCGTCGATGCCATTTAAACTGACTGCTCATGGGACTAGCCATCAGCTCTTCGAGAATCGTACGGAAAGTTAACGTCCGCCGTATTTGCCGCTAAATACGCTGCTGATGTAAAATACGTTAATAAGTTCCTTTTTGACTTGCAACATTTCTGTTCTAAGAAAACAGTTAAAATCCACTGAAACTTTTGAAATAGAACATTTTTACTTTCTTGGAAATGAAGAAAAGTTGCAGTTAAACGGTAACAGTTATTCTGGTTTAGTAAAGTGAAAGTACTTTCAAACAAATTTACCATTTAGTATTACGTAAATGGGTTTGAGGTTGAAACCTAGAATACTTTTTTCTCTCTCCCTAGGGATTTTCTTCCTCCCGTACTTTGCTGGGAATGCTGACAGGGGCACGTTCATCTATTCACCTGTCAAACATTTGTCCGAGTTTATCTTCAAACGAGTTCTTGTCTATATTTATTATTTAATATTAATATTATTTAATATTAATATTATTTAATATTAATATTATTTAATATTAATATTATTTAATAGGGAGGTTAACTTAACAAATTATTCTTTTGAGGTTGAAACCTCGAATCATTCTTTACAGTTCTAGTTGTATACAACATTTTTGCATGTGAGATGCAATATGTTGGGGATTCCACGTTCACAAAGAACAACAATGGATCAGTAGTATTGATTCAGTCAACTCTGTGATGAGTTCAGAGTTAAATTTACAAGTTGTAAATACAATAGGATGAAAAAGCAAATATCCTTGTGATTCTGAATTCCAAAACTAAATTCTGAACACATAAGAGTACGTAAGAGTAGAATAAAATAATTACATGAAAATCATGATTTGCATACTCATTTATATTTAGAACGTTTTCAATTCCTGAAATATTGCTAGGTAAGTGAAAAATAGTTTAAACATTTATATTTTACTTTAAAATATCTGTCAGGAAATAAATGTTCCTTCAAAACTTTATTCAGCATGTATAATATAACTGTTACAATTCAACTCTTATAACAGAATTAAAGTTTAAATGTACAAAGTTTAACTTAAAACAGAAAAGAAGCAATTTGAATGTTTAAAGTTTACAAAATAACTGCTTTCATAAAAGTTTACAGCAGTAGAAGAGGGAGAGAGTGGTAAATAGATTTGAAACTCTGAGAGGAGCAAACATCATTACTATAATATTATAAAAGTTTTCAGTTTCGTTAAAGCATTGGCTAATAATTACGTGATTATATGTGAAAATGTAATGAGTCTTTAGAGAAGTTTTATATCAAGATTAGATGTGTCGATGAGACAACATTAATCGAATGATAAAACCTTTATGTTTCTAATTATTTATCAATATATTTCTGGAATTTGATGGATTATATTATATTCGTTTATATATCGTTAAATACAAATAAAGCTTTAGTCTAACACTGTTTCTAGGCAACTGTTCCATTATCCGAACACTTGTGTTTCGCTGATAAGGACGGATAATCGAGGTTCTACAGCATCAAGAATTGAACAAGTAAATGCGATCGAAATCGTGTCGTGTTTGGTTTCATTTCAATTGGAAAAATTTAAGGAATATGTTGGAAAAGGTTCCATAGAGGAACAGTTGAAAATACAAAGCTTTCGTTACCAAGTATTGTTTGACTGTTATCTTGGTATGCATAATGTGTAGAATACGAAACTTTCAAATCACTGAGAGCTGCTTGAGATAACAGTCGCTTGGTGCAATCACTGGTTTTCGGTCGGGTCTAGTTCTAAATCTTACAATCTGAAACCTTGCAATTTCCTACTTCAGCAATATACTGTAAAAGTTTAGTCAGTCTGCAATTCCGAATTCGTGTGACGTAGAGGTTGTTACAACGTTAAAATACGTTTCAACGTAACTGCGATACAAATCCCTGATGACTCGAAACCTCCAGAATCGAAAAAAATAAATCTTCAGTTGCTAAGGAACTACCATGAAAACATAATTTCCTCGTAATATTGATGTCATTGTAACTAGACTGCGTTTTTTTTGCATTTGTGACAAAAATGATGCGATGTAAAATAGTAGAAAGATAACATTGATAGCATTTATACATTTTTAAAATACAGCAAGTCATGTGTGACAGCTAGAAATTCAAAAATATTGGAAAATTTTTAAAATCAGAGACATCAATATATGATTCCTTTATGCATTTATGACAAAAATGGGTACGTACACTACGAAGCAGTGGACGTATTAAAAATATTTCAGGATACCAGTGCATTAGTTTCAGCTTAATAAGAAAATGAAAAATGTAAGAAGTTTCTGTTTGGCCCCTGTGACTTGCAGTATATGCAAACAATTTTTATTTTTCATGAAGATCCGCAGTCTAATAATCATTAAGGGAAGAAATAACGTTCAATTTAGTTTCTATTTTTCGCAATTGATGCAGACAAGTTTTACTTTGCATAAAGATCCGCAGTCTAGTGATAACACAAACATTGACGACTTTTCTACACTTCTTTACTATGATGGATTAAACTTGATCCTCGTTCAGATTTTTATAATGTAATTCATGAAAGTTGCAATGTGTATAATAGGTATTGCTTAACAAATATCCGCTAACAAATATGACATATTAAAATTAAATGGAAACCTACAATAAAGACTTATGTTATACAGTGTCCCAAAAATGTTGCACTTCCTTGAAAGCAGTAATTCCTGAGGTTACCTCAGGAATCTTCTTTTTTTGCGTAAATGTACTCCGCGGCTTTGTTAAAAGGGTGTCGATCCGGTCTCTACCTTCTCTAGTGTGAGAGACACACAGCGCTAGACACGTATGCGTACACGAGGGTTGCAAAGGTTCCGTATTTTTCGATTCTTGTCTCTATAATACACATTTCAGTGTTCTAGGTAGTCACAAACGCTAGATAAAAGATTAATCTATGAGGGACGTATCCTAAGAATGACTTAATTTTACGTATTCCAGGCGCAATTTACATTATTCGACAATATGTAGAGGAGCCGTGAGAAGCAAAGGGACAAGCGACAGTGCTGCCACCTATTGTGGCTGCAGAGAGACATTTTTATAAACCTACGACCACCGAATAATGTAAATTGCGCCTCGAATACGTAAAATTAAGCCTTTCTTAGGATATGTTCCTCATAGATTAACCCTTTGGTTACCCTGGACGAGATATCTCGCGCCCCGATACTTCCCGATAAACGCTCTTGACGAGATATCTCGCATCCCCACCTAGACACTATAGACAAATATATTTTATAAGTAACTATATCCTGATTTGTAAAAGGAAGAAATGAATGAAAATTCATAGAACAATGATCTTGGATTTTTTATTTTTATGTAAAACATTTAATATTTACTGAAATATGTACTTAAGAATTTATTTTTTGTTTGATTTTTAAATTTTGTTTAATTTTTGTAGGTATGATTTGTTTAATTTTATAAACCAATTTAAAATAGAAAACGAAAGTGCAAATAGGAACAATAAAACAAAAAGTAAAATAAAATTTTAACTTAGCAACTGAAAAACTTAAGAAATGAAACAATTAAAAGGATGTACCGTTAGTTAACCTCCATCTTATTATCGGTTTCTCCTAGCAATTCGGGTTCTTCAATAAAGTCCAACATACAATCTTGTTCTTCTACCTCATCAAATCTTAGCGAAGTGTCCAAAAAATCTGAATCTATGTCATCTTCTTCAGGGGAGGAATTACTTTTTGCCGCGAAAATGAATTTAAGGCAGGAAGGTCATAATGTCAAGGCAAAAATTGTTCAAGAAGTGATGGACTATTCAGACGATTCGGAGGAATTAATAAAAATGTGCGAGGATGGTGAGAAATCTGACATTTCGTTCTCAAGTGAGAATACACTTGCCCTAAATACATCTCTCAACCTGTCCAAGTCGAAGTACTTCATTTTGAGAAATGCTACTTTGAAAGCAGGATTAACAATATTTCCCTCATATTACCAGCTCAACAAAGCCAAGAAGGAATGTTATCCAGAAGAACGTGAAGTAACTGAGTTGGGAGCAAAGATACCTCTTCAAGCTCTTCTGAACCACACAACTTCGAGAATTTTATCTATCACCCCCATGGATAAGATCCTAAGAAACGGGAAATGCCTGAAACTGTTAGCTGTAAACAGATACGGAAAGCTGAGAACTGATACTGAACGATAAGAGCAGAATTAAGAATACATAGTCAACAAACACTGCGTTTTACTGGACTTTCAAACATCCGATCCGTGTATCATTCTGTCCTTCTCTATGTTCGGCACTCTTTTGAAGTCACGGCGCGATCGATTCCGAGAAAAAAAATAGCATACCCTTTACGATCTATGACATTTAAAACCCCCGTTTTCTGGTCATAGATCGAGAAATTACTGTACATTTTTAAACTTCCATCAATCTCCACCAGTCCCTTGAGGTCCAATTCCCTTAATTTCGCGTTTCCACCGGCCCCATTATCCTCTGCAGCTAACAACCTCCCGCTGGCTGTTTTGTATTTTAATTTCTGCTCGCGTAAAATTTTATCTTGCTTCTCGTTGACTTGTCCATGTACGCAATTCTGGTTTCTCTCTTCCATTTCCTCTTACGTTTTCTCTCTCTCTCTCTCGCCGACCCTTTCCGTTTCCTATCCGACCCTCTCCAGTTTTACTCCACCTCCCGGATCCGGTCTCTTTGTCTTTCTCTTTACGCGGCTGTGGCCATGATTACGTTTGTTTGCGGTCGGCCACGAAATTTTACCAAAGCGACGGCCCTGCAGAGCCGGTGCCGAAAGCGTTTTCAGTGCCGCGACCAGCGAATAATGGCGGGGAATCACGTCCGTAAATTCGTCGTTAAGCGTTTTCAAAAACACAATGGTCCGTGAACCGAGTCGATGATAAATGAACGTGAGCGGTGCCGGGCCAGGCCGCCGCGCTAGGGTCGCCGTTGTAATCAAGCATGTAAATGACACGTTTACCTTTGAGATTTGCATTAAATTTAGTAATCGTTCCTGTGCCACGCACGAGGGACGACGTCGCCCATGACGAATTCGATATTGATTAGTTCTCAATGCGTTTTGCTAATTGAACTGGCGTACTTCAATTATACGATTTGACTCCAGTTCTTTCAACAGTTATAAATGACTTTAACGACACACCACGCAGATCAGAAACATTTTTTTTTCGTTTATAGTCGTTGGACAAATTCGTTGTTGTTATTCTATGAAGCCATTACGGATAAAATAAAAATTCAATGAGGAATTGCAAAATAATTCCAAGAAAATAATGAAAATTCATCGAACGTGTTATGTTAAATATTGTTGAAGACCTGCGTAAAAATATTTCAAGTAAGAAATCCAAATGTTCGCAAAAAATTTCACTCAGCTGTGTTACATAAGTTTTATATGAAATAGTAATTAATTTATATGTTAAATGAAATACTAGTCGAACTACTTAAATTCGTTAAATCAATTAAAATCAATTGAAATCAATTAAAAGTTACTTTGTTACTTTGTTAACTTTAAGTTACTTTGTTACTTTGTTACTTTGTTAACTTTAAGTTCCTTTGTTACTTTGTTAGCTTTAAGTTACTTTGTTACGTTGTTAACTTTAAGTTACTTTGTTACTCTGTTACTTTGTTACTTTGTTACTTTGTTACTTTGTTACTTTGTTACTTTGTTACTTTGTTACTTTGTTACTTTGTTACTTTGTTACTTTGTTACTTCGTTACTTCGTTACTTCGTTACTTTGTTACTTTGTTACTTTGTTACTTCGTTACTTTGTTACTTTGTTATTTTGTTAACTTTAAGTTACTTAATTGATTTTACAAATGCATGATAAATATTTAATAGAAATTTAAACACATGAAATACTATTTCAAATAATCATTTCCAGTACATCTTAAGAAAATATTATTTGCTTTACTACAGCCTAAATAACTATTTTCAATATGCGTACTTATCTTTATGACGTCAAATAAATCGTGAAATATTATTTCATATAGACAATAGTATTTAATTACCTATTTTCAATATTTTTTCAAATATTTTGATCTAGGACTGCTCACGTGTTGAATTGCAGTATACGTGTTAAACGCATAAAATAAAGTAAACGTACTAGATCTCAGATATTAATCTTTTTGTATATCTAAATTTGGCTCTTAATTATAATGACAAATATATTATTTAAATAGCATAAATACAACTAAATTTCGCTTTTACAATGTCTTATTCACTTCTGTTTTCGCTGTTCTCCTACTGTCTGTATTATAATACTATTACTGATCTTGTAGATATTTGACAAATTGGAATATGTTTCTACCATAATGTAAATACTGCTAAAATTCTTTGGAATTTTTACATTATTGCATTTGTTAGTCTGATTTTAAGTCTTCTGTATTCGTACAGGCTATTGTTATTTCTTAATTTTATTCTATCTATTTATGAGAAAAATGGTTAGGTGAATTAAGCTAAAAACTAAAAACGGTAAACGCATCGAAATAATTATTTTATGAGCTCCTGGTTGAGAGTACTCGAACAGCAATTTGATCTTGTTTAAAAACAGAAATTGTGTGATGATTTCGGCGCACAGGTTCGATTAATTATTAAAACTCTCATGATAATGTTATGAATTCAAATATATTTTGGTCATTTTATATGCTTCGTCATTGCATATTCGAAAAACAATGTGTCTCCAATACGATGGTTGTCCTGCACATTATGAAAGAATAACAAGAAATGCATTAAATCAAATATTTCCGAATAGTTGGATAATCGAGGTGGGGCCATTCATTTTCCAGCAAGAATACCTCATTGAACACCCCTCGTCTTTTTCTTATGGGGTTACTTGAAAAATAAAGTATACTCTGAGGCTCCAACTACAATTGCTAATATGAAAGGTCGTATCATAACTGAATGCAATAACATACCACATTACATTATCGATTCAGAAAATGTCGTGATGTAAAGGGTCGCCACGTTGAAACTTTTCTGTGAATACAACCATTACAACATTATTAAGGGAAAGGTGAATTCTTCTCGATCGAAAATTTAGATAATTAAAGTTTTAAATGATATCGGCGCCTTTGCCTTTTGAACAGCACGAGTTCAGTTACATATCTGCCACCATGAGGTTTAAGTACTTTCTATACTACCTTCAATATTTATTATTATTAAATTTGTTATTAAAGATTTTATTTCTTTTTCGTTGGTTTTCTTTATATTAATTTTTGCAAATTCTCATTTTGATATATCACTTAATATGTTCCTTATAATGATTCTTGGAAAAAGATCCACATCGGGATCGAAACGTTAGAAACATGTACTAATTGCACATTTGTTATTTGTTCTAAAAATGATCGAACCTGGCGATATCATTTAAAACTTTAATTATTAAGGCAGTCGTGATTTCATATCAACAATAAAATTCAAATATCGCCTTAACAATGGGTGCTCGATCTTATTTGATTAATAGTTTTCTTGTAGATAATATGAAGTTTCATTGATTGGTACAGGCTTACATTTCATTAAAAAAAAAAATTCTGATGACCTCCATATCTCTTTTACGCGTCCACTTACAAAAAACCCACAGCACCAAAGTATGCATCTCTCGAAACCATTCAATCTTATACAAACATTCTTCTTTACGAATAATAATCATGACGAAAATCGAGGTGGTAATATCTGGTGCAAAATAAATAAAATTATGAAATTGAACACGATATAATTGCTCTTCGAATAATCGAAGCTTCCCGCACCAACAATGAAAATTGTGTTAATTCCTGAGCAATCCGGCAAGATGAAGTATTCGGTTCGGGTTGTCTTGCGATAGTCTGATAAAAACTCTTCCTTTCGCAAATCAAATTATCTCGCCCTGGAATTCTCAACTTTTGAGGATTCCTCTCAGCTTTTGACTAACGAAGAAATCCCGCTCCGGAGAAGGTTAATTAGCGAACCGACGATCGTCAGTGTAACAGAGCAAACTGTGCCGCGTCCGTTTCGCTATGCGAGTTCGCGAACACGAGGAATATTGAAAATGAATCTCGCTAATTCGTGAGAATTTTCTTTGCCGGCACATTATCAAGTGTTAATTCCCTGCAAACGTAATCTAATTGGTTCATCACGGCAAAGGAATTGAATCGAGAATTTTAAGGAAAGAATGTACCATAAATGTTTATCTAGTTCTGAAGGTTGTTCATGCCAGTCATAGTTATACTTATGAAAATTGTGCCACGATGTAATTAACGAAACATAATAATTTACATTTAGGTATGTAAATAATGGTTATATAAAATTAATTTCAAAATTTTTGTGAAATGATTTTCTACATTTTTAATCAAATTATATTAAATTGAATATTAACAATTACTTTTAGCTGTTGGTGAATATCAATATGGCTGCATGGAAGTGTGTAGATTCAAGTTTTACAATTTTACTATTTTACAAATCCAGTCATTAGTTTTGTCACTAAAGGAAAAATGAATATATATGAATCGTTTATTTTGAATGTGACTAAGTCCATTTTGGAGAAAAATCAAGCCAACAAATTTAATCAAATTATATTAAATTGAATATTAACAATTATTTTTAGCTGTTGGTGAATATCAATATGACTGCATGGAAGTCTGTAGATTCAAGTTTTACAATTTTACTATTTTACAAATCCAATCATTACTTTTGCCACTAAAGGAAAAATGAATATATATGAATCGTTTATTTTGAAAGTGGCTAAGTCCATTTTCGAGAAAAATCAAGCTAGCAATTTTAATCAAATTATATTAAATTGAATATTAACAATTACTTTTAGCTGTTGGTGAATATCAATATGACTGCAAGGAAGTCTGTAGATTCAAGTTTTACAATTTTACTATTTTACAAATCCAGTCATCACTTTTGTCACTAAAGGAAAAATGAATATATATGAATCGTTTATTTTGAATGTGGCTAAGTCCATTTTCGAGAAAAATCAAGCTAGCAATTTTAATATTTACATTTCTACATTATCTGTTAATTCTGAAACAAATTGTAACTAATATATTTAAAATCACAAAGATTTTGCAAAAAGAAAATTAGCTGGTTAATAGAATTATACAAATTTTTATTTTGAAAGAGGCCCCAGTCTATTAGTCAGTTATTTTTTATGTTAAGGTAGCTTCAGCAAACGTCTAGACCTCTAGCCTCCAGTAGAAATATTAAAGTAGCTTTAAATGGAAATCATAGACCATAAATTCACAGTATCAGGACATTCGTTTTAACGGCTAACCGAAATTTTGACGTCGTATAAATGTCAGTAAACAAAAATAATTTGTTGTTTCTTCCTCAAGATTATTATAATGTTATCAAGAAGTGCTGGAAAGGTAATAACTTTATTTTAAATGAAATGAAATAAGAGGACTTCGTATTGACAAGATTTTTGGAGGATGTAATTTTTAAAAGGGCAAAGCATTATAACAGAGAAACAATAAATTGGTTAAAAATATGCTGGATACGTTTATTGATAAATGCACCATATCAAATCTTCTATGAGAAAATTGATGAAAATGCAGAGTTTAAAATACTAAATTTATTATCACGTCGGGGTAAACCATTGAATTCGAAAATATTGTATTAACACCACTTTATAAAAAATATGATATAAATTACAACAGCGAAATACAAGTATATAATGGACTTACTACGATATATACACAAAATGTAAATGAGGAATAAATTGTTATGTAATTTATATAGTTAAAAGATTTCCTGAATGGCATAGACAGTGTTTTTCAAGTTTTGTAATGAAATATAAAATAAATTGAATATTGTTTTTTTCAATTTGAAGTATTTGAAGTTATATCGAATGGACTTGGGCTATTTTAAATTTTAGGATAAATCTAGTTGTTAATTTGAAAGTGACTTAAGTCCATTCTTGGCAAGAAGACATATTACTCACTTAATATTGCTATTATTTTAATAGGAATTGTAAATTTAACTCTCTTAGATACACTTAAGGAGTGTCATACATTGGTTTCCTAAACGTATATTTTTAATTTCATTGAAACGCAAATTGGACTTGGAATGGACTTGGCCCACTTTCAAAATAAACGACACATATCGTCTTCAGAATTGATTAAAAACCACAAAAGCAATTTCTCTCTTGAAATTAATAAAACTTAATACAGAATATAATTATATTTCTTTTTTATATAAATTAATATTCGGAAGTATTTTTTGGAGGAATTCGCAATCTGATAATCTTTTTACTTCAAGATTACTTATTGCGTTCATTAGAAAGTTCTTATTTCCATTCATTTCGTGGGAAAGATTGTGCTCGATGCTTCTTCCCTAAATCCATCAATGTCCTGTCTAGCTCCATCAAGATCTTCTTTCAGATCGATCAACGTCTGAGTCTGATTCGACAAGATCTTGTTTCGAATCCATTAACTTTCGAACACTGCCCAGTTACCTATCACTCACAGACGAACTTAATCTCTTCTCATGTATCTGCACTGTATCTCAGGAATCTATTCTGCCCCCAAATTCCTGAAATACTATACCTATCTGTCAAATTAGTCCAGGTAAACTGATATCCGAATAACCCACCATTAATTGACTTGTATATTTGCACCTGGCATCGTGCAATTTCAATATTACAATTTATACATATCTTTCGACGCGCTCGATAATTTTAGCGAGTTCAATATTTCAATTCATTTGTACATACAAAAATTGATCCAACAACTATAAAGGGTATAGCAGGATAAGCATGGGCCAGCGGTCCCCGCTCCGATTTTCCTGATTTCTGTCTTAAAACATAATTTTATGTTTGAAAAAACATTGTGTAAAATTTCAAATATCTACCCCCACCGATAGGGGTGATATTGGGGTAGATTCCTCCGCACTTAAATGCAACTTGCTCTAAAACGAGAAACGATATAGATACACTCTATATTTAACAATTTTTTTCAGAATTTTTGGCTAATTAAGGTAAAGGTACTAGTAGTTGACCAGTTAAGAGAAGTTCTCCACGCGAAAAATAGTAACCACTTACTCTCATCAAATAGCGAGAGTCGATGCCTGAAGACACTCTTTAAGTCTTCCAAATTATGTACCTAGGCCACTATTTAAAAAAAGTTTACTTGTACAAATTTAAGAAATGTATTTAAAAATTCAGTAATTGCTTCAGAAGTTGACCACTTTTGAAAATTAAAAATCTAGTAATTGACCTCCTTTATTCGTTAGTAGTTGATTACTTATACTAGAAAGAGGGTTCAAGCAATAACGTTGGGAATCATTTTGCTATCATTTCGTTTCAACAATTACCAGCACAAATTATAATTAAAGAATGAAATAAGAAATAAAACAAACCAATTGCATAAAAAGTTTAATTGAGAAACAGAGTAGATATTGCGAGTTAATAGAGAATAGTATAGAGAAATTTAACCAACAGATGGTATGGCATCCGAGATTCAGTTTCATCAAGAGTGTACAGCTTATAAAAATCTTATTTTTTATGTTTTCCTATAAAATGGTCAACTACTCGTACATAGTCAACTACTGGTACCTTTACCTTACTTATGGTTGAAAATAATTGATTAATTTTTTGGGAATTTTATTAACTATCTTCCCCTGGGTTGACACCTACCAAAAAATTCTAAAATATTGCTATGATACTATCCTAAGGATTATTTTTCGCGATCGTAAATTGTTGTTAGACAAATAGAAATTGATGTTATCGGCACACAGGTTCGATCATGATACCATTCAAATTATGTTTGTAGAATTTAGTTTGTTCTATTTGTCTGATACTATCCTACTTTGTAAAAAAATCTCAGAAGTGTCATACAACTGGAGCACTTTTTCTACCTCCTTACGTTCATTGTTCGGGTTGGAAAATAAAGATAGGGGTAGGATTTGCTTCGCATAGGGAAGGAAAAAAGATAACTCGATCACGCAAGGAACTTGCATTTTGTTATCTTGAATTTTTTGATGTATGAATGTATTAGTACATCTATCAACATTGTACATTTCGATAACATGATATTGAAAAAATTGTATCGTATAGAGTAATTACAGTCTTTCCTACATTTGAAAATTTTCAGATAAAAAGTATAATCACGAAAATTGAAATGGATTTCATTTTTCTTTTAATCATCATTTAAACTTATCACATGTTAATTATGTGATGTGAAACTGGGTTATCTTGTTTCAGAGAAGCCATTTTAAATTGTGATGTTGGAGTTTATTTTTTAAATTAATAAGTCCAAATACGTGTTGAATAGTACAATTAACAAACACACGTTACATTCGGTATGAATAATCTGAACATTTATTTGTTACAGGTATGTATTTCTATCACCAATGTGGTAATATCCAAGACACTCTTATTTTGGGAGCCGTACGTAGAACAGGAACTTGTAAGTAGAATAATGTATTGTGATAAGTAATATACATACATATTAAAAAATGTCGTATATTAAAGGTCACGTGCTTTTCTGCAAACTGAAATTAAATAATAATGAGATTAATATATATAAATATATAATAATATAAATAATATAAATATATAAGTTAATTGCATGCATTTAGTAGAGCTAGTGTTATAATAGGAACCGCACAAAGTCTAAATAAAATCAATTTTGTCATTTTTATAAGGAACCATCATTTTTATAATGTACCAGTTACTTTTAAGGTGGTACCGTACCCATAGATCTTACTAGCATGTTACTAGAAAAACAAGTGAAAACAGTGTTTGCGGGAAACCATTTTTTGTTTTTATACAAGCATGCGACGAGCTGTATGAGGGCTCATTCTAAAGAGGAAAGTTGATAGCAGGTCGTTCTGCTCATGATTTCACAAGATTATGTTTATATTTAATAATATGAGCGTCCAAAGTAAGGGAAACAAATCGAGACAACCACCATCAGATTTCCATATATTTTTCTAATACAAAACTGTTTTTTGAGATAGTTTTGCGATCGAAAAGAATTGATAATAGATAGATGGTTTCGGCGCACAGGTTCGATCAAAAATAAACTAAAAATTCCATGTTTTATAACAGATTTGCAAGTTGAAATCCCGACGTTTCGATGAGGATCATTTTCAAGAGATTTTTGCGTATTTTAATACTAATTTTAATAGTATTCTATATATAGTATTTACTATAATGTTGATTGAAAAAAAGAAAAATGAAAAAAAAACTCTCATTTCCGGATGTTGAAGGAATTTTGGGACACCCTGTATATATATAATTCGATTGTATCCAGAATTAACATTTACACGATTTATTTTGCAACATTACTATACTATAACAGGGAACCAAGTGCGCAACGAGCATACGAAGTTGGTTTAATGCGACGCCATATAGCAAACATTTTGATAATTAGAAAACTATTGAACTTCCCTGAGAACGTATAATCTTCTTGAAACGTACACTAAATAATGATAATAATATACTGCAACTAAGGGATCGGGAAGTTCTTTGTGTGACTCTTAGAGAGTCAGATACCAAATAACATCCGTACCACTAACCCTCTCGCGAACTCGCAAAGCGAGTTACAACACTCCCACCCACGAAGCTCGACAAGCGAGCGAGCAACAATAACCAGCTAGTTTTAACTTAAATCATGAACAGAGCAACCTGCGATCAACCTTCCTCTTTACAATGAGCCCTCACACAGCTCATAGCATGTTCGTATAAGGACACAAAATGGTTTCCCGTGATTGTCGAGAACCAATTTTAGTTCAGCTACTCAATCGAGATGGCGCTTACACAGGAGAACTGTGGGGAATATCCATAGCGGTGCGAAATATCCCTAGCGGCGCGAAATCGAATATTCCTTGTATCGCTATTCACCACTGTCGTTGTTAATTAACAACAGTTGTCATGGCAAAGGAACAGGAGAATCCTTCCTGGTGCCTAGCGGCAACTGTTGTTATTCATTCTTCTAACTCGACTTCGCGACGTGACAACACGTTTATATTTATCGTACATTTGCACATGATTATATAAAATTTAATCATTAAAGCGAATCATACTTTAAATCTTAATTCTAAAGTTCTCGTAATTATTCTAAATAAACATTTCTAGTATTCTTTCAATTTTGAGCTATTTGTTTGAATTCAATTCTCTCCTCCGACTACGAGATCTGGCTGAAGTGGAACGGCCATAAGAAGAATCATTTATCAACAACTAGTATTTCCACATAACCATCAGCGTAGATTCGTAACAACAAAAATATAAAGTGCTTGAAGCCACTCGGATCCATTAATAGCAATAAAGATATTGATAAAAAGAAAAAAACCTGTATTGATAGCGAAATTGAAGCGTTACCGAGGCTGGTTACAGTGATAAATACCCAAAATCAGAGGGTACGGTACCCCCTTAAGGTTCGGCAGGTTTAGAGTTAAAATCTATTCTATCATTAAATACATATTTCCAATGACCATTGCCTCGCTTCAAAAAACCGGTTCTCGTACGATCACCGAAGATAAACAGCGTTGGACGTGATCGGTACTTGGATGCCTAATAGAAGTTAGCCCCCCACTTGTTGAATTAAACAATTTCAACAATTGTGCTGAATTGTACTATGTTTGTGCTATATTGTGCTCGAATATTATAACTATAATATGAAAAATAAGATCAAAATTTGAGAAAAACGATTTTTTGACTAGCCCCCCACTTTGCACTTTTTTCAATTTTCTCAATTGTGCTAAGTTGTGCTAAAGTATTACTTTAAAAAAGTTATAAATAAAGAAGTTACAGACAAAAAACGTTTTTGACAACTAATTAACATTGAAGTAAGAAACAGTTATCCAAACAGCATATAATCATATATCTGAGTTGTGCTAGCCTAGCACAACTATGTATAATATCATAACGCGAAGGGCCCGCGCAAGAGTAAAGTGACCTTTTTATCGTTGTGCTGGTGAAATCGAAAGTTGTGCTGAGTTGTGCTAGGCTAGCACAACTTAGATATATGATTATATGCTGTTTGGATAACTGTTTCTTACTTCACTGTTAATTAGTTGTCAAAAACGTTTTTTGGCTGTAACTTCTTTATTTATAACTTTTTTAAAGTAATACTTTAGCACAATCTTAGCACAACTTAGCACAATTGAGAAAATTGAAAAAAGTGCAAAGTGGGGGGCTAGTCAAAAAATCGTTTTTCTCAAATTTTCATCTTATTTTTCATATTATAGTTATAATATTCGAGCACAATATAGCACAAACATAGCACAATTCAGCACAATTGTTGAAATTGTTTAATTCAACAAGTGGGGGGCTAACTTCCATTAGGCTACTTGGATGGGTGACCGCATGGGTATAGAGCATACGCCAGGCGGTGGATGCCCGGGTACCGGTCGCATGTTGTTGGCAAAAAGGTGGTTCGGAACCCACCGTAATAAAAAGTAGGTCCCGCTGAAAATTAGGCTGAAATACGCCGCAATTTGACGATAGAGAGAGTGGAAAGAAGGGGAGATTGGTAAATGGATTTGAAACCCTGAGGGGACCAAATATCATATACATACATTAAACACGTATTTCCTATTAAATATACATAACCATGTATTGACCATTCACATCGGTAGCATCGAAACCACATCAAGCAAGCAAGTTATCCAGCGAATATTCGATAACGTACACCGAGCGGAAGTTAAACGTGTTAAATGCGGAATCACGTTGGCCATAATACGCCGGAAGCTGTAGGTCGGACGAAACAATGTTGTAAGTCCCGGACAAGTTTCGGATCCAAACTTGCCGAACCCAGAACCCCCATGGCCCCCATGGTCTTTGGGGGTCTTCGCCGCCAGTTCCCGTATCCGTTTCACCCTACCACGTGCAACCACGGACACCGGTCCATTCGTGAAAGCTAGCGAGAAGCGAAACCACGATCCAGCCGGTAGCACGGGCCTCCAACGACTTGGCTAAAGTTGCAAACTGCGGATTGCATCGGCGCTGCGGTCGCGGCCGGCTGCCGATTTAATTGCAACTAATGCCCTGCGGCCCCGTTCCCGTGGAAATTTAATACCGATATCACGGCGGTGATTACGCGGACACGGTGGTCTCGTATGCGAAATGTAGTCGTTCTTTCAACAGGCCGGCTGTGGGTCGGGGACAACGATTAATTCATTTGATTACGCTCGCGATTAATGCGCTGAAAACTAAACGCTCGGCTAGCGTCGCAGTATGCTAGCAAACAAATTTATTTTTAATTGTAAGATGTCGATACGATCGAATTTTATTTATACTAGGTGAGTCACCCGAGACAAGCCACCTGAATAACTTCTACATTTTTTGAGATAGGAAGAAATGGTACAGTAATGTCGCGATAGTTGCCGCAGGAGCTGTTCTCTGGAGCGGCAACTTCCAAGACAACTGCTCGTCTTTTGATTTATGACTAGACTCTACAGTCTACTGCGCCGAGACATCAATCGAAAGCCGAACGTAGAGGAGGACAAGTGATAATTTT
The DNA here is from genome assembly GCA_963971365.1 of Lasioglossum villosulum. Lineage (NCBI taxonomy): Eukaryota > Metazoa > Arthropoda > Insecta > Hymenoptera > Halictidae > Lasioglossum > Lasioglossum villosulum. The sequence goes on from OZ020502.1 coordinate 22,166,711, forward strand.
TCGCAATCGTAAATTGTCTTATAATAGAAATTGATGTTATCGGCGCACAGGTTCGATCATGATTCAACAAACATAATTTGAAATGGTAACAAACGTTGATTCGGGTTTGAATCTATTTCCGTTTGAGCTATTCGAATGTTTTGAATAATAGATGAAAAGAAAAGGAAGGATGGTGTTTCGTCCTAAAAAATGGCGAAATAATTTACGAAGTTCGAGGAGAATAAAGTTCCGACTTGGTCCACCAGATGGACAAATAGTTGAACGACCTTCTCGCTAGTTCTCTGATATGTCACCTATTAGTATAATAACGTTCCTCAAACGCCTTTCCACATCCTGTGTCTAAGACAGGGCCCACTAGATAGCCTTACTGATGAGTCCTCTAGCGGGCCTAGGACGAAACACCATCCTTCCTTTTCTTTTCATCTATTATTCAAAACATTCGAATAGCTCAAACGGAAATAGATTCAAACCCGAATCAACGTTTGTTACCATTTCAAATTATGTTTGTTGAATCATGATCGAACCTGTGCGCCGATAACATCAATTTCTATTGTAGAGGAGGACAGACTGATAGCGTGGCCGAGCGTGTCACCGTCGCCGGCACAGTTTAAAGGCCAGCGTGTTCGCACAATGTAATACCAATTAAAAATTCTTTATTCTCCATTATTTTTTAATGAGATTTTACTGGCTTATTCCTGGCGAAATTCTGATTAAAACAAGACCAAACACGGTATAATTTGGCCCATCAGTAATGTCTTGAAAATTGTCGGGGGGCTGTACGCGAAAGTTGCCGTAGTGCCTACTAGTGAATTTTGCCAGGAATAAGCCAGTCAAATCTCATAAAAAATTATGAATATTGAGTAGGAAATTCACTAGTAGGCACTACGGCAACTTTCGCGTACAGCCCTCCGACAACTTTCAAGACATTACTGATGGGCCAAATTATACCGTGTTTGGTCTTGTTTTAATCAGAATTTTTCTAGGAATAAGCCAGTAAAATCTCATTAAAAAATAATAGAGAATAAGGCATTTTTAATTGGCATTACATTGTGCGAACACGCGGGCCTTTGATCTGTGCCGGCGACGACGACTACGTACGTCTCTTTCTTTCCCATACGCTGTTATTCCTTGCAAATGAAACTTTCATCGTCGATTACACCACTAAATAAAATTGAAATTATATCGTGTTTGGTCTTGTTTTAATCAGAAAAATGCCAGGAATAAGCCAGTCAAATCTCATGAAAAAATAATGAAAATTAAGCAGTTTGAAAATTCGATTCATGGTGTCAATGTAGTGGTGTTCACACCGATATACCCGAGCCGACATCAAACATTGCCGCCCGGCGGCCCGGCGCAGCATTGACAGCTGGTGGAATGGGTAGGCACTGCGACAACTATCGTGTACAGCTCCTGCGGCAACTATCGCGACATTACTGTACAGGCAAAAGTTGTTTTGTATACAGGGTGTTCGACCACAGGTGGGAGAAATTTTAAGGGGTGGTTCTTAACGTAGATATATGACGAAAATGAAGAAAAAAAAATTGCGATTTCGTTATTTAACTATTAACAATTAAAAATCAACAACGCGTCTAACAAATGTGTACGTTGTGTACGTGAAAGAGTTCAATGTTGTCCAACGATTTGTTAAACATTTTCACCTCGCTGGGGTCCCAAATGAGAACCAAGTTATGCATGCATCTGTCACTTGGTACGTGACTGTCGCGTTGTTAATAGCTAAATAACGAAGCCGAAATTGCAATTTTTTTATTCTTCATTTTCGTCTTATATCATCGTTAAAAACCAACCCTTAAATTTTCTTCCACCTGTAGTGGAACATCATGTATAGAGGCCCATTGCGTCGTCTACATAACATTTTTTCAAGTGGAGGTGCCTTTGTACATTTTTGAAGTGAAACTTCTTCGCTGAGGATTACTATTTTCAGATGTTACGGAAGTCGAAAGTCGAGTGGCGCGAATATTTAAACTGAGAATGAACGGAGAAAAATAATTTGTTAGCCCGATGGGATTTTTATTTTGGAGGTGTGTTCACATATTTTTGAACTCCTACGATTATACACCTTTTTGAAACTATTTCAACGATATAAACATTCAAGATCGTAAACTTAAAATTTGTTGAATAACAGAAATTTAGAAGTTAGAGAAGTTTGGTCTTAATCTTTTCGGCAAAGTTTGTTTACGTTTACATTCACTCAGGGATAGCATGTTTGTCTATTTTTAATTTTATCACTTTAGATAAACAAAAAAAATTTTTTAAGAGTTTTAACATACAGTTCAGAGTTTGTAAAGTAATTTATAATAAAAAAATCATTGTTTAGATTAAAAGCTTAATTGTATTCACAAGAATAATTCAAATCTATAGTTGGACATATTAAATCCAATCTAAGCTAGTGTCTGGACAGAAGTAAAGCCTATACCGGGACAAATTCAATTTACGAGTTGATCGAGCGTAACCTAGAACGTTGGTTGGTTGCGCATGACGAAGAGAAGATGCTTTGCGTAATAAGTGTAGTATTCTTATCATAGATTATAGTATTGTATTATTTATTATTTAACCATTATTATTTAACCGTTAAAGGTGCTTCTCGTTATTTACGAACCCACAACATATAATTATATCTATAACTTCGAATTTTATTAAATTTTTAACAAATTACATATCAAAATATTATTGTATTAAATTCTATCCCCCAAAATTTTTATTTTCTGTTGTAAAACAAACATTTCAAGACACAATATTTTTTTCTCCACATTCTCCAATTGAGTGTTGAGTTATCCTCTATAATTTTTATTTTCTGTTGTAAAACAAATATTTCAAGAGACAATACTCCTTTCTCCATATTCTCCAATAATGCTTTCTTTTCTTTAATTTCATTTTCTTTTCTATCATTACTTGCTTTAGACCTTATTTTTTAGATTATTATTAGTATAATTAGCTTTTTTCTTTCATATAATTTTTTATTGATTTCTTGTTCTTTTTCTTTTCTAATTTTGTTTCTCTCATTTTCCTGTTTTTTTGTCAAATGTTCTTCTTCTATAGCTTCTTTTTCTTGCTCCTTTTTTCAAGATCTTTAATTAAATCTCTTACAACGGATGCTCAAAGTGAATCACTTTCCTTATTTTTCTTATTAGATATTTTAAATTTAGGGGCAGTAAAACTGTCTCTCATGTGGCTTGACATGTGTTGGCATCTATTACGAAAATATTAATATAAATTAAATGTCTGATGGTTTCGGCGCACAGGTTCGATCAATGATACAACAATAGCAATTTTGCAAATTAAAAACTCGACGTTTCGATCCTGATGAGGATCATTCTCAAGATTGAGATTTTTTTGCGTCTGTAACATAATGTAATATGTTTCTCATATTTTATATATGTATTTTTTCATAAATTGTATTCAGCTATACTTGCACAATTACTTTTTCTTTTTGTACAAAAATCTGTTGCGCAATTATTGCATATCCTATATATTAATTGCATCCATTGACATTTCCCGTGTACATTGTAAAATTAATATTAACGTTATATAATGGGTACCCTTAATATATTTCGAAAGATTATTTTCTAAATTGTTGTTGTATCTGTAGATTTGAAATGACTACATCCTTTCCTGTTAATAGAAATACTGTTTGACATAATTATTACATTTTAGAATACACAATAAGTATTTATGTACAGTAAATTTAATTATTAAATTACCCACTGTACGTGTGTATGCATATTCTCTGACTGCCAAAATTAAAATTCGATATAAAATTTATATCAAATAAATTGCTCTCATATTCTGTAACTTCCAACATCAAAATTTAATATGACATTTATTTCGAATAAAATGCATACAAAATATGTTGTATATAAAGTATAATAAAAAAAATCAGCAGGGAATACAGAATATCGATGAAATATTACATCGATGTCTATTAAATCGGTAAATGATGCAATATGCAGTGTCTCCCAAAATAAATGTAACTCTCGGAAATGGGAGGTTCCTTGGGTCATTTGAAGCGACATTTTCCTTCACAAAAATGGCGTCCGTGGCTTTGTTTAGGAGTTATCAACGAAAAACACGGACCAATCAGAGCGCGGCTATAGCGGATTGATTCTGGTTCAGCCAATAGCGACACCACGTTAAACGCGACCTGTCGCCGAGTCGCACTTCGTTCGCTATAGCCGCGCTCTGATTGGTCCGTGTTTTTCGATAACAACTCCTAAACAAAGCGGCGGACGCCATTTTTGTACAGGAAAATATCGCTTCGAATGACCCAAGGAACCTCCCATTTCCGGAAGTTACACTTATTTTGGGACACCCTGTATTTGTATGGACGGGGGTGTGTGCTACAAGTAGACTGCGGATGCGGATTCATGCAAAATAAAAAATACTTGCTTTGATTGCAAGATGCAGGAGGCAAATTAAAATTTCTTTCTTCTTTCAATTATCTTATTAAGGTGAAACTACACTAGTGGACCTGTCTAGAATCGTCCAGACATTGTATCTGGGCCTGTGCTGCGTTCAAGTGAAACATTGTCACTTTTGAGATATTTATTGGCATCCTTGGCTTTGAATTAGTTATGGACTTGGGTACGGCTGAAAGTTAAGGGTCTCCTTTCATACCGGGAAAATAAACCAGCCGTACCCCAGTCAATGACAATGACGCAGCGCAGGCCCACACTCAGCGGAAAGACGACACCAGTTTGGGGATAGATACTTGAACAAGGGATCCTTATGCATAGGCTTGTTTTATTTTACGAGGTCTACGTGAGAAACGAAATCACGGAATTTAGTAGGCGTACCATAGATTTTGAATTACGCCCCGAACTGGTGATTGGTTCCCTGTTTTATCCCCACCAAAGAATATCTCCTTTCCTGAGCTTTGGTGGAGAATTGCAGGAGAAATAGCGGTTAGAACTGTATTGGATTTTTGAGAGGATCGGACGAACCGCGGTTTTACATATCGACTATTGAAGTATATAACGTGTCAAGGTTTCCATTAGAGCGACACCAAACGAATTGCGAACGTAAATTGCGAAGTGATTGTGACGTCTTTTTTATGAACTTTTCATTGTTTTTGTGTGAACTTTTTATGAACTTTTTTATTGTTTTTGTGTGAACTTTTTATGAACTGTTTTGTGAACTTTCTATGAACTTTTTACGAACTTTGTGAACGTTCTATGAACTTTTTACGAACTTTTATGAACTCTCTTATGGACTTTATTACACGAACTTACTCTATTAATTTGTGTATGAACTTTATTGCATTGATCCTTACGAACTTGCTTAATCCTACATCAGAACATTGAACTTTGTGCATTTGAAACCTTGGACGTTCCAAGGGTTTGTAACAAGTGTGTGCTTCGTGTACAAATACTGTATGCAAACTAGAGCGTTTTATTGCTCCTGAACCAGCAGCAATTTGCACCTATCAACGCCATAAACAGGACCTAAATCTTTTTAACATGTCCACTGTTTTAAATTGAACGTACCTCTTTTTGTGATAAATGCATAAAATCTGCAGTCTAGCTATAAGAGTACCGAATCCACATTAATTAGAATGGCAAATCTTTAAGACGACCATTGTCGCGGTATTCCAATCGCTGGACGCAGCAATGCTCCTGAGTTACAGCGGTACGGTTGGTGGGCACGGTCAGGGCAATTCCTGATTTTCGATTACCCGATTCCAGACCGATATACACCGGCCGTGCATTGCATTAGCGTGTAACAATGTGGCCCACTAGCCTCGCAAGCACCAGTTTCAGTTTGCATCTTCATGTGTATGCTTACCATATACGGGGTGTTGAGTTAAAATTATCAGACCGTGTCCCGAAAATTATATGCAGCTTCTACGAAGATTTTATTGCCTCACGCGTGCTACGTTAATTCAAACATGAAAACAGGATTGAATATTTAATTTGTATTAATTTTCTATTTTAATAATCCATTTTCCTCATTCAAACAAAAACTGGATTGAATATTTATTTTATATTTATTGTATATTGTATCTCTCGTTTTCTTCCGACCTAGAATAATTCCCTTCTATATATTTTGATCATTGTATGGATATAAAATTGATATAATACCTCATATAATTCTTACATGTTTCATAATTGGTTAGATCTCAATATATTTAATAATGTAAACAATATTTTGTTTAATATTATCACAATTTGTAGTGGTGACTTTCAGTCATCAAATGAGTGTTGAAAAGCAATAAGCAGGAAAGTGCAATGTTATCAGGAGGTCGAAATTAAAAAATATTGTAATTATTAAGTTTTATGTGTGACAAATTAAACTCCTGTATAGTATACTATAAATATTTTTCCTTCGCCAAGGACAATCATTTTTAAAACTTTTCCTGAAGAAAAGCAGTTTTTGAGAAAACTACTAGTACGATTACTTATATTCCATACATGAAAATACTTGCACCATTTTGTAATGAAATGGCTACGAAAATAAATGTTCAAATTATAGCAAATTTATACAAATATATACAATCAGTGAATACCAACTTCGAATAAGGGTCTACGTTATGTGTATAATAAATGCAAAGGTCTATAGTCTTTTATTCGAGGTTCCCATTCATTTCATACAATTTATAAGTAGGTTTGACAAGTGATTAATACGCAATGTAAAAATATTTTCATTGCCTTTCTCTGCAAGTACTTGTTAACTACCACGAGGATTATGTTGCATATGGTATAAATACTGTTTACTGACATATTCTTTAAACTCCTAAATTGAAATACAATTTTATTTTCCTATTATTAACACTCAGTTTAGGGAGCATTAAAAGTGACTATGTTACATTTTTTTATAAAAATAACGGGAATGTGTCGACTCAAATTATTAGCCATTTTTAAAAATAATGTATACCTAAAGAAATAAATTTGTTGAATAATTCCTCACGGGTCCATCTTTATAATCGCAATCGTATTAAAAAATATTAGAAAAACTAGCAGATATAAAGTAAATATAGACATACAATAATTATGGATTTTTTTGTTCTACTACAAAATCATTAAGAACTAAATACTAATTTTTGGGGTCAACGTAAAAATTAATTGTAACCATGTGCGCGTGATGAAGAATAGGATTTTCAATTATCCTACATCGTATGAAAGAACATAATTTTTCATCCCGAGAAGATTATCCCACGTTCGTTCATACATAAGAAAGAGAGTCAAGTGATAATTTCACGATTTTAGAACCGGACAGAATTAGTTGATGACGTGCTGAATCCTTTCTTTGTTTCACACTCAGTATATTCGAAGCTCGAACGCAAACACCGGCATAAACCCGATTTCTGCACCCGCCAGGCTTAGCTGCATCCTCAGCAAATTGAATTATCGCAAGATCCTGCCAAAGATAGCTCGGGTCTGCGAGTCGGATGAACGTAGTTCACAAGGATGATGGACAGAGACCTCAGTAGAGAGGATCCGCGATAAGTCAGACGTGTACGTTTTACGAGGCGGATTAAGCCCAGCTTGTTCCCCGTTGAAAAATGTTTGCGCCACTTTTTCGTCAAGATACGAAACTAATGCTATAATACCGGTCATTAATATGTTCTACCCGATACTACTGTGCACAGTACAGGGCGTTTCAAAATTACATGTCCTGAATATATTATTACAGGGTGTTCGGTGTCGATCGACGATCGGAAATCACCAAGATCCGGAACCGCTCAGACGTGAGCGCGTGAGGAACACGAGCAGGAGATGTGCAGGGAATTTAGAATAAATATAGCTTGATGAACAAGTCACTCGGCACTTTATTTTCCGTACGATATTCGGCAGAAATCGCGGAACTACTTGTACAGACAACTGCTGGTCAGAAAGGAAACGAGTGCGAATTTGAAAGTTAAACAGCCAAAGATGTCAAAAGACGAATGCGCGCAAAAGCCGAAAAGAACCTTTAAATGCTCTTCGAACGACAGGCGTTGTCGCACGCGATTGGATTATGATCGATCGCATGATCCTCGGAAGCGACTGTTCAAGATTAAAATTGGAGGTGTTTACCGGTAACGAGTGTAGACAAACACACCGTGGCCTCGCGAAACGATAACGATTGATCGCGACTCGACTCTAAATATAGACAATAGAAAAACCTACCGAACGTCGATCGACAGTTGGCGTAACGATTAATAAATTCCCAATTTTAATCCTGAACATAGGGTTAAAGTACGGATGATGTATGTGTGTATTGTATGTGTGCGTGTTAATAGGCTGCCCTACATATGACCGAATCTGTAATAACAAAGAGTCGTAATTAACAGAAGAGTTGTAGAAATACGATCGCTAACGAATCGCAAAAGAAGATCAGATTAACCCTTTGGTTACCCTGGACGAGATATCTCGCGCCCCGATACTTCCCGATAAACGCCTTTTGCGAGATATCTCGTGCCCCGATATTTCCCGATAAACACTCTTGACGAGATATCTCGCATCCCCACCTAGACACTATAGACAAATATATTTTATAAGTAACTATATCCTGATTTGTAAAAGGGAGAAATGAATGAAATCTGTATTAAAAAGATTTAAAAGTATTTAGGAAGAAATAATATTTTAATAAAGATTTCATTCATTTCTCCCTTTTACAAATTAGGATATAATTACTTATAAAATATATTTGTCTATAGTGTCTAGGTGGGGATGCGAGATATCTCGTCAAGAGCGTTTATCGGGAAGTATCGGGGCGCGAGATATCTCGTCCAGGGTAACCAAAGGGTTAAAACGAGCAACCGCCGCGACGAACACGTCTGTCAACGATTGGTTATCCTTGCGTTCTTTTTTACAATTAAATACGACTTTTCTTTACGACGGCTTGGCTTTTCCTTACATTATACAGGGTGAGTCCGCAGAAACAGAACGCGAATGAACGTGAATAACGCGAATGCTATTGGTGTTAGGAAGAGATGCATCAGATGGGACTTGCATGGTTTCGAGGGGGAATTAATCTGATGTTAGTAGCGATTTTGTAGGTGGACGCGTAAAGGACATATGAAGGTCAATTAAGCAAAGGACATGCGTGGTTGTTAGGCCTTCTAACATAACCCTCAGGAGTAATACGGCAAGTGGGTCCCTGAGGGTTAGGGTATATAGAATAGTAGAGGGGCAACCCATTGGTTGTCCCGGGAGGTGGAGGTTTCAGAGTTTACCACCTTCCTTAAAAAAAAGGACATATGAAGGTCAACTTAATTTTCTTAAATGGAATGAGGTTTTTTTTAATACATCAATCGATGCAGCTAGACGTTCGTTATAAAAAAGTACTAACCTATGTACAGTGAAATATCCATAAATGTCTTAAAAGTGTGGCCTTTAAAAGTCCCGGAGCTATCCCCACTACTGCGGGGTATACCCTCTTGAGGGGCCATGAAACTCGAGAGGCCTCGGTCGCCGAGAAGTATGACATCATGCGGATCGGGTGTCTCGGTGAGACCGCCTAATCCAAATTTCCAACTTCCTTATTTTTCATTATTTGTTTATGCGACTGCGATTACCATACTTGTGGCATTTTTCTAAGAACAATGATACCACATATGATATAATTCTGATGATATTTACTTGTGTAATAGACAGTTAAAATCTCGGGCGCGTAGGATAGCGTATGGGAAAGAAAGAGTCCTTCCTTGCACCCGAAACTTTAATTGTCTATTACACACCTAAATATCGTCGGAATTATATCATGTGTGGTATCATTTTGCATTAGAAAAATGCCACAAATATGGTAATCGAAATCTCATAAAAAAATAATGAAAAATAAGGAAGTTGGCAATTTGGATTAGCTATGTTTACATTTCTCGGCGACGGACGCCTCTCGAGCTCGGCTGTCCTTTTCTACGTTCGGCAACACCCAACGAATAGTGACTGCGGCGCATAAATGTCCCTCGGCAGACCCGTGCTAGGGACTTATATGGATAATTTACTGTATGTCGAAAAGTTAGTAGTTGAGAAGATATTTTAATTTAAATAACTCTGAAATACCATTACAGTCATACTAAGTCGTTAGCGTTTATTTACTAGTGTAACGTCTTAGTACGTCAGTAATGGTATTTTTGAGTTATTTAAACTGAAATATCTCCTAAACTAATAACTTTTCGACATACATAGGTTAGTACTTTTTTAGAACGAATGTCCAGCTGCATTGACTGATGTATTAACAGATACCTCAATCCATTTTAAAAAATGAAGTACCGTCAGAATGTGACCCTCTCAAAACCATTCAACTTCATGTGAAATATTGTTTGCTATGCGTAATAATAATGACGTAAATCTAGATGTCAAAATGTGGCGACCTACCCTGTATAAAACTTTACAGAATGTAATATGATTTTTATTTATTTCATATTCATAAAGTCCTAGTACCACTGAAAATAAGATTTTAAATGACCCCATTTTCTTAAAATTTGTTTATAAAAATTACAGATTGCATATATGTACATACATCCGCGGTCTAGTAATTAATATCTGGCTCCAGCCTGTTGCAATTGAAAATATCCGCAGTCTAATTACAATATAAGTTATGTGAACTAAGTACATGTTTAAATTTTGAAGAATATGTAACACGGAATAATATTTCTATTTGTGAATAATAGCAAAATTCATCTCCAATAATCTAATTTTTTCTCACTGAAGTTTCTATATGTTTCCCCATATTTTAGTACTTGTCTTTATCATTACTTAATATGTCTTAATATTGTAATTTATTTACATTTCCCTTACAATTACGAATTAACTAATAATTCAATTAAATAAGAATCCGTACTACGAATTTCAATGTTATTCAAATTAATGTATAATTGAGCTATTTTGCAATTATAATTTATGGAATAATTCAATTGTGATTCTGCGTAATTCTGCTTACAAGTAATTAATGCATCTCAGGCACGACGGTTGAAAGATTTGAATTCAAAATAAGGCTGCAATTGATTAACTGTGAGAGTTACGAATTAATTTCGAAACGTTGATTACCGAATCACTGACACAAAATATCCCATACGAGTAGAGTAACTTAATTAACCACTGCTACTTCAGCTGGATATTCCAGCCTGCCAGCAATGAAATTAAATATTCGACGGAAAGTTACAAAACAATAGGAATTTTATTGGAATTCTACTACCCAGTACGCCGGCGAAGGACTAATTTGTAGGTCTTTAATTTATATCGAGTGTTCCTCAGAAAGTGCACCGAAAATAATAGAGGTTATTCTGGCTTGTAGAATGTACAATATTTTATCGATACATGATCACTAAATTCCCGACGGAAGCTCTATGTATTATGTAACAAACTGTGCACAAGGTGCTTAACCCTCATCCGTCCCTTGTGTCAATTCGACACAGTTTTTCCCGAAATAAATTACATTGTTCTGTCATTTCTAAGTGAAATTGCCCGAAATTTCGTGACGATTATTTTAATGCAAAACGAACTAACTTTTAATTAAAATACTCTTAACTCATCAATTCGAATAAAAAATCATCGAAAAATAACTGTTTACTTGTGCAAATTTGACACCGAGGGACAGATTCAGTTTGTTTCCCGAGAAAAACTTGAACCGGTGGAACAGGGATTACAAAACGTAGCAGGTAAGTGGTGGTCGCAATTTGCCGGCAAATTCCATCGGTCCGGTGGAAAAATCGTGGGGAACGGTTCGATGAAACGTTGAACCGTAACGTTTAATGGCGGTACGGTGGCGCGTATCATCGCGGGAGAGTATCGGGTTTGGGGATGGAACGTGCGAACGTTTCAAAGGGACTTCGTTTCGCGCGCGCGGAACCCGATGCGACCTAAATTCCGCGGGTAACATTTTTTCCCTTCGTTTCCTTTTTATTTCGCGGTTGACGTCGGGTCCGACAAAAATAGAAAAGGGAACTCATAGATTTTTATCGACTCCCAGCATCGATTCCGCGAGGGCGAGCATGCCTTCACCCACCCACCCACACACAAACACACGCACGCACACACACACCAAGTGGCTGGAGGGAAATACCGGTGAGCCCGCATCGATGCTCGCGCGGGCCTTGTCAGTCCTCTCTGACAACGATCCCAGCTAGAGAGCCACGAGGAAATCAACGGACGGAAGGGATCAAAGGGCTGGAACGAAGGAGCCGGACCGTATTTGACCGTCGTTTGAATTAAAGATGACCGCCGGCTAGTAAGCAGGGTTCATTAAAACGTGCCGCACGTTTCCGACGATCGTAATCTTTCAGACCGACCGGACCGGGCCATTCGATGTGGCTAATCAATACTTCTGCGGACGCGCCGATCTATTCCTGTAATAACACTGTTCGGGCCCACTCTGTACCATTTTGTAGCTACTCGTGTAATTTATGGTATACGACTTCGCCCGTGCTAAATGTGAGAAGAATTTAGATTTTTCATCTTAAGTATATTAATATATATTATGGGTTAGGATAGAGAATATAGACTAACGTGTCCGAACGTGTTCGAACGTGCCTGAACGTGTTTCGCGGTATAGAATATGATAACCCTGGGGAACATTATTAATTCATTAATAACAATTTATTGTGGAAATAATAGTTCACATAATGAATATATACTAATGTGTCCGAACGTGTTCGAACGTGTCTGAACGTGTTTCGCGGTATAGAATATTGATAACCCGGGAGAACATTATTAATTCATTAATAACAATTTATTGTGGAAATAATAGTTCACATAATGAATATAGACTAACGTGTCCGAACGTGTTCGAACGTGTCTGAACGTGTTTCGCGGTATAGAATATTGACAACCCTGAGGAACATTATTAATTCATTAAGAATAATTTATTATGGAAATATTAGTTCACATAATGAATATATACTAACGTGTCCGAACGTGTTCGAACGTGTCTGAACGTGTTTCGCGGTGTAGAATATTGATAACCCTGGGGAACATTATTAATTCTTTAAGAACAATTTATTGTGGAAATAATAGTTCACATAATGAATATAGACTAACGTGTCCGAACGTGTTCGAACGTGTCTCAACGTGTTTCGTATAGAATATTGATAACCCTGGAGAACATTATTAATTCATTAATAACAATTTATTGTTGAAATAATAGTTAAAATAATGTATATAGACTTGATACGTTTTTCGTCGTATATAATATGAAACGTGCATGCTTTTCTCAGGATAGGGTTAGAGAAAATTGACAATTTTCATATCACAGATGTTGCTGATTATGATTTCATTGGAATATGGTGTACTTGGAAATCAGTAGGTGAGAAAAGAAGATACATTATTACGTGGAAGCATGGAGAAGCATTTGAGGAATTTCTTCCGCCGATACAGACATAATTCCATTTTATTCCAGAATGCCTGTGTGCGAAATTTTTTAAATGACAGATGTTGCTGAATTTAAGAATTTTCGTTATGTCTAGTGTCAAAAATTTTCGATTTTGCGTCGCCTTCGAAAAGATTTATTGTGTTTAATGTGGTATTTAATATTTTATTTTAATCAATTTTATCAACAGGTGTTGTGTATTCATACAAATCAAAAGGAAATTAAATTGTATTTAATGTAGTATTTAATATTTTATTTTTTATATTAACAGTTCGTGTGTATACACATAAATGAAATGGAAATTATTTCATACTTTTTAGTGTATTTTCGTTTTTTTGTTGTTTTCATACCTTTTTTTAATTTTCATTCCGTTTTTTTTATTCTTTTCGAAGTCGATTTTATTTAACGAAAAAAAAATATTTTTTTGTCTCTCACTCATTATGTTTCTTCCTCATTCTGGCACCACATATCCGTACAATACGAGCCGGCGATCAATTTTTACGGTACCTCTTTCATTAACATTTACATATTCAATTACCCCAGGTCGTATAACGAAATACTCTGTGCATGATTATCTGTTACGTCAAGCTAATAAATGAATCGTTGTAAGAGTTTAAATTTCTGTTGAAGCTGCACGTATCTGCAGGATCGCGTAATTGGTATGGTTATAGTTTACGAGCCCAGTATTTCATCAGATTTGAATTTTCAGAATACCTGTTTTATACGATTGCCTCAACTTCAACTTCACTTGCCTCAAATCATAAAGTGATGATTTTTTAAACTAAAGCTGAAATATTGCAGAATATGGGGAAAATAGAGAGGTCGCTGTGTGGATGCCGATTATTGCTCGTACACACAGGCCGTCACACAAGGATTAATGCTTAATAAAACTAAATAACATACTAAATAAAATATAAAAATACAGAACTAAATAAAACAAAAGGATTAATGCTTAATAAAACTAAATAACATACTAAATAAAATATAAAAATACATAACTAAATAAGACAAAAGGATTAATGCTTAATAAAACTAAATATTTAAAGTAATTAAATAATCACATTCGGTCTAGGTCTTTCGAATTTACTGAAAACACGAGGAACGTTAAAAATTGTTAATGGTCTCGCTGTTTTGGCCAGACACTGTATAAAAATAACGTCTTCCGTTAAGCATGAACGGTTCACAAGAAAATTCGAAGCTTCTTTCTATGGTGGGCCGCCATTCACGGATGCAAAGGTTCTCACAGCCACGCACAAGAGTGCGCGGCGAGATTTATGAACGTGGGAGGTCCTTAAGAGAATTACCTTCCCAGGTGGCGCGGCCGGGAAGAGGATACTTCCTTTTAAAGGACTCCGATACGACTGGGCAACCGGAAGATTCCTTGACAAACGCGCTAAAAAGGATTACCCTCGCTCCACTAAAAGACCGCTATACAAAACTGTCCCGTTAAGCCACTCGAATCGACATCCTGCCCTTGATAAACGACCGGCCGGCTTGTGACGTACGTTAGCGAGAACGTTTATGGATAGGATAAAGATTCTTGAAAATATTGGCTCGCTGCAGAAGCCTTCGGCATGCTCGTATCTCGCACGTTTTTCTTTTAAGCCGTTGAAAATAATGCGGCAATTAGTCTGCGGAGTTTATGCATTGTCACAAAAATGACTAGCAAGGGAACATATTCAGTTGATCCAAACCGATTTTGATGAAACTGATGTCAGTTATACAGGGTGTCTCAAAACTACCCTAGGAGCCGAAAATGGGAGGTTCCTTGGGTCATTTGAAGCGACATTTTCCTTTACAAAAATGGTGTCCGTGGCTTTGTTTAGGAGTTATTAACAAAAAACACGGATCAATCAGAGCGTGGCTACAGCGGATTGGTTCTGAGTCGACCAATGGCCACACCACGCCTCGCGGGACCTGTCGCAGAGTCGGACTCCGTTCGCTATAGCTGCGCTGTGATTGGTCCGTGTTTTTCGTTAATAACTCCTAAACAAAGCTGCGGACGCCATTTTTGTAAAGGAAAATGTCGCTTCAAATTACCTAAGGAATTTCCCATTTTCCGCTCCTACACTAGTTTTGGGACACCCTGTATAGTTCTTCGATAAATATTTGACAAGAGTTTTTTTATCGGCAACCATCCACTTTGAAGGGGTGAAAACAGCCCTCAAAATTCGTGGTCAGAGTCATATTTTCTGAGATATCTCAGAAACGTCGAAAAAATTGATTTTCTTTTTAAATCGTGCGTTTTTGATGGGAAACGTAGTTGTGCAAAAAAATTTTAACAAAAGACATTTGTTTAAATGATATGTTAAAAATAAACGCTTATATTTCTGTAAAACAAGCCAGAATTCCTTCCTCCGCACACCAGGTGCAATACTATCTTTCATTATGCATAAATATTGTTACATGGAAAAAAGAAGAAAATCATGCATTCCCTATTTTGGATCAAAGATCACACATAGTGTACATTAAAATTAACTAATGATACATAAAAGAAACCGAAAGAAAATATCAAAATTTTAATGTATTATAAATCAATTATATGTTCTCGGCGCACAGTTTCGATCAAAAATAAAGCAAAAACAAAGCTAATTAGCAATATTTAAATGTAACTCAACGTTTCGATCCAGGTGTGAATCATTTTCAAGCGCAATTGCGTCTGAAAATATATATAAACAAAATGTAATGGGTAATTCACAAAATTAATAAAACTGTAAATAATATTTTTAAAGAACATACTTGCTAAGTGTAAAAGAAAGTTTGCTTATCGATCATAGAATATTATTGGTTGAACGTCAATACGCGTCGTTCCAATGTTTTTGTGCTTGCTCTTTCCCTCAACGGTTAGTTGCTTCAGTTCAATGTAGACCAGCATGGAACTCATTATTTTTAAAACTTTTTTTTTACACTTAGCAAGCATGTTCTTTAAAAATATTATTTACAGTTTTATTAATTTTGTGAATTACCCACTCCATTTTCTTGAAAATGATCCACACCTGGATCGAAACGTTGAGTTACATTTAAATATTGCTAATTTGCTTTGTTTTTGCTTTATTTTTTATCGAAACTGTGCGCCGAGAACATATAATTGATTTATATTAAAATTTACGATCGAGAAACACGTAACTATTTTAATGTATTATTTGAACAAACATATTTTGTTAAAATTTTTTGCACTACTACATTCCCCATTAAAAGAAAAACACAAATTTTTAAAGAATCAAAAATCTGGTTTCCAAGATATCTCAAAAAGTATGGAGCTGACAGCGAATTTTGAGGGCTGTTTTCACCCCTTTAAAGTGGATGATTGCCGATAAAAGAAAATACGTGTCAAATATTTTTCGAAGAACTACATCTCGCATAAGTTTCATCAAGATTCGTTTGTTTCACCTGAATTTGTTCCCTTGTAGGCGAAATACAAAACTGTGAAGGAATTATTTGCGCACTATTTTTGACTTGTTTAAATTACTGGAAAGAGAAATACATTTTTACTTCATTCCTGTTTCTCACAAAAGATTTTAAAAACAATTTTTGTGCGCGATTTCGTATCCGTCACGTTTCAGAAAAACGTGAGTGAAGTTTAATAATTTCTCTTGACAAACTTTATTGGACTATTTGTTAAAACATACACGTAGCGTACAACGTATAATAACCTGTTCACAAATAATATAATAAAAAGTTTTCCAGTTGATTAGAAATATAGAAATTTAATTTTTGTATAAAATACACTGTTACCAGACATAACAGAAGACGTAGTAAAACACATTGTTTTTTCTTAACGTTACCTGTTAAAAGTCCGTCATTTTATGTACAGTAGATCTGAACAAGAAGTATTTTAACACTAAATTGCCGATTCTCGAAAACTTGATAATATTTGAACTATGATAACTTCGTTAAATTAATAGTATAACGATAACTACTTTCGTAGACCGTCATCCATTTTTTTAAAATGGAAATGTACAATACATGACACAGCAAATAAAAAATGAAGAACACGTTTTTGGTCGAGAATGCGACAAATTGAATAATTTGTAGAAGCATACAAAAATTTTCTGCGTGAATATATCACAGATTTGAAGATTGGATCTTTGAACTATGATAACTTCGTTAAATTAATAGTATAACGATAACTACTTTCGTAGACCGTCGTCCATTTTTTTAATGGAAATGTACAATACATGACACAGCAAATAAAAAATGAAGGACACATTTTTGGTCGAGAATGCGACAAATTGAATAATTTGTACAAGCATACAAAAATTTTCTGCGTGAATATATCACAGATTTAAAGATTGGATCTTTCAACTATGATAACTTCGTTAAATTAATAGTATAACGATAACTACTTTCGTAGACCGTCATCCATTTTTTTTATGGAAATGTACAATACATGACACAGCAAATAAAAATGATGGACACGTTTTTGGTCGAGAATGCGACAAATTGAATTTTTTGTACAAGCTTATAAAAATTTTCTGCGTGAATATATCACAGATTTGAAGATTGGATCTTTGAACTATGATAACTTCGTTAAATTAATAGTATGACGATAACTACTTTCGTAGACCGTCGTCCATTTTTTTATGGAAATGTACAATACATGACACAGCAAATAAAAAATGAAGGACACGTTTTTGAATAATTTTTGAAATTGAATAATTTGTAGAAGCATAAAAAAATTTTCTGCGTGAATATATCACAGATTGGAAGATTGGATCTTCCTTTTTAGAATGACTACTTGAAACACAATTTATGATTTCTTTGCTATTTTATAGGACACATATTAGAAACAAGTTTAGTTGAGCAATGCTAGCACGGTGTAGCTTATATTATTGTAAAGATAGCAGTACACCTTTTATTCAAAGCTCGATATACCAACTAGAAAAAAATCGTAGAACAAATTTTCAGCGTTCCTCGTATAAAGGAGAAAATTCCGTCTTCAAATCCACGGTGGTTTCAGTCACGAGAAAAATTTGTCCATGTTTTCACAGATGTTTGAACTTTCTAACATTCTGGACCAGAAAAGAGTCAGTCTTCCAGTCGCTGCATCATGCAAGAATATCTTGGACAAAAATGAACAATGGATGGGAAAAGTGAAGGCTTCATGCTTTAAAAATCAATCCAGGTGTAATATCACTATAAGAGTGCAGATTTTTATGCAATTTTCAATTTTTGTAGACAAATTAGGAGAAAATGTATCTTCATTGGTAATAACATTTGTATTACAATTTCTATCGAATTTGACGTCGAGCATTTCTTGAAAATTTGCATGAACCATAAATGCATAAAGATCCGCAGTCTAATTATTATACATTGTTATGAAATTAGCACAGTACAAATATCTACAATTTCTCGAGAATAGGAGTGTTCAAATACTTTTTGAATTCACAGTGCAACAACTTCATACATGCAATAGCTTCTTATGAGCGAATAATAGCACGGTTCAACAAAGTCTGTGAACAGTTTTTAATTTCCACCATGCTTAAACAGTATTGTATAAGTATACACTACGTAGAGCTTTTAAAGCGACTAAAGTAAGAAGAAAATCCAGCAAGAAAAGTTAATATGAAAACTCGAACTCAATTCATTTCGAAGCGCCGGTGCAATTAATTTTTAAAAATTCATCAGACACCTCATCGACTAAACGAGCAATCTTCTTTGTTCCTCGTGGAGGAGCTCGTTTCTCGGTTTCTCGTTTAACCCGTCGGAACTCGCGAGGCCTGGTGCAGCAGCATGTGCTTTCGAAGTTTGCCAGCTGTCGCCTGCTCCACTCGTGCTGCCTTATTTATAAGAAACTCGTGTGCCTCTCGCCCCAGCGAGAGAAACCCCGGGCCGAGGAGACGAAGGACAAATCCAGTCTGATTACGAATTGAAGATGCTCTACCGATTGAGCGGAGAGTTTGCTCGCTCGCCTTCGTTCTCCAGACAGAAACCGTCCGAATATAGAATACAGTCGTTCGAATAGCCACCGGGAAAATTCAGAAGGAGATGAGGGACAAGCTCAATGGGCCTAATTATCCCACTTGTCTCGTCTCGAGTGTCACCACCCAAAAACAGATTTCACTATCGGTTAACGCGTCTAATTGCTGCGATAAGCACCATCAATTTCTGGAAACTGGACCACTATTATGCGCGTTCACTATGCAACATCAAGAATTCGTCGTGATACAGTGGTGAATACTGTCTAACGAGATTTTTATTCCATTTGCAGCTTGATAGAATATTCTTCAGAACGAATGAATGGCTGTTCATTAATTGTTGCAAGTGTGAGAATTTATATTTACACGTGTATTCCCGTTTTATTAGGAGCATAATATATGTATAGGTTTTGCACTCCAAATTCTCCCTTTTGCAAGTCAAATTTAACCCTGTGCAAATCAATTTCACCCTTTTGCAAATCAATTTTATCCAACACGAATACTCAAAATTAATTATTTATTTATTTAGACACGCGTGAACGGTCCCTAGTAGCACAAAATATTGTATACATTTTTTTAATATTCAAATATACATACAATATTTATTTCATATTACGAAAAAAATATTTCTTCTTGAATATTCAGGAAATATTTATTTCATATTATGAAAAAATATTTTTTTCTAAATATTAAAAGAATCTTTATTTCATATTACGAGAAAAATATTTTTTTCCAAGCATTAAATGAATCTTTATTTCATATTATGAAAGAAATATTTTTTCTCATTATAAAATGAATCTTTATTTAATATTGGAAATAGAATATTTTTTTCTAATATACAACAATATTTTTTCTTATTATAAAATGAATTTTTATGTAATATTAGAAAGAGAATTTTTTTTTTTTAATGTACAGGAAATATTTTATGTTTATCATGGAAAAATATTATTATGTATTCCGGAATATGCTGGAAGACATACACACCTTTCATATTACAAATTAAGTATTGTTTGCAAATATAAAATAAATCGTCATTGAATATTGGAAGTAAAATTTTTACTTCAATTTACTTGGAATTCGTGTGTGTCGCTTAATCGACATACATTTATATTATAAGAACATTAATTAACTATGAGTCTGTTGCATACAAACTTTTTAATCTTAGAGTTCAATCACATATTGTGTAAGACGTAAGAGCTACACGATTATTTTTCGTGCAACAACTTTGTCGCATTAATGTTCTTATAATATAAATGTATGTCGATTAAGTGACACACACGAATTCAAATTAAATTAAAAGTAAACATTTTACTTCGCATTATATTTTAGAACATATATTTTTCCATGATAAACATAAAAATTTCCTACATATTAACAAAGAATATTCTATTTCTAACATTACGTAAAGATTCCTTTTATAATGAGAAAAAATATATTTCATAATATGATAAATATTATCTGCATATTTTAAAAAATATATTTTTTCGCGTAATATGAATTTTCGCGTAAATCTTCTTTCAGGTACAATTACTGTATTTAGTCGGTGGCGATACAAACAACAAAATCATATAACATTTTGAAAATTTGCAATGAGCTACAAACGTTTAAAGAAGGTAAAAATTGCAGATTTTCACGATTTTCGGCAATAAATCATGAAAATCTGCAATTTTTACCTTCTTTAAACGTTTGTAGCTCATTGCAACGTCGACCGATTTTGACGAAATTTTCAGGATATGTTCAATTGACACAGATCTACAAAACATATTTTTTAAATTTTCAATATAGGCCCACATAAAATAGTTGAAAAATCAACTTTTAGTACTTCTTCAACAATTCCGATCAATTGCAATTTTTGAAAAAATTTCTTTTCACATCCTTTAGTAAACTAATTGCTCTAGCTTCCTAAAAAAGTTCAAATCGTATAGTACAATATTTAAAAAGTTATCGTCTTCTTTAGAGCGGTCTTAAACTTTTGTCCGCTACTGTACATTTGATTGGTTTTTTTTAACAAAAATTTACCATCTCCTGCTTATTTGTACAGGAAGTATAAACAATAATGGTCATCCATGCTAGGAGTGAATCTACACCTCTGGGTTGGTGGACATTTGTAAGAGAATTTTGCCGAGAAATTGTTTATAATAAAGAAAATTGTTGTTAAAGTTTGTTCTTACATTGACGCCTTCTACTCATCGAGAAGAAAAATAGTTTGAAAGGAGCCACGTGTCGCAAACAAATAGTTATTGAGATATAAGCTGTTAAATTTTTTGCAAAATTTAATTGCGTGGAATTATACGTATAGATAAAAGCCTACTACTACACAGTCCACACGTCCTTGTCGATGAGACAGAACATGCTCGTGTGCGTGCCTCGAGATATTTACGAACATAACAAAAGGGTATAGCCGGATAAGCATAGGCCAGCAGTCCCGTTCCGATTTTCCTGATTCATATCTTAACACATCGTTTTATGTCTGAAATAACAATGTGTAAAATTTCAAATGCCTACCTTCACTGACAGGGGTGATATTGGGGTAAATTCTCCCGCTAAACTAAATAAATAATAATAATAATAATGGAGTGATTGAAATAGCTGTAATTAGTTAGCTGTTATTAACGACAAGTGAAGCACCAAAGGCGAATTAGAGTATCTAAATTATTTTGATAGATGAATTATTTCAACTGAGAAACTGGAGCCTAGTTTCTGACGTAAACCAGGAAAGTCTACTTGAGTCGTCAAAGTTCGTAAGCCAAGTTGTTAGATATTACGGTTAATATTCTCGAATATCTCTCTCTAGATACATACATACATATGCATATACATCTTGGTGATGATGCTTTAAGCTGGTAACGATGCTGAAACCATTAATAAGACTTTAGCGTAAATTCACCTTAATCCAGATTATACAAATACTGTTAGATCGTGCGCGCGGACGATTAAATTGTCGAGCGACAATTCCTTCGCTATCGTCCACTCGTAATTTGAAATAACAATGGAAGAAAATAAATTGCAGTCGCTTGGGAATTACGTCGCTGGATGCAACAGCTTTGTCTCCTGAGTGCACTTAACTTCGCTAGTATAATATTCCCATAAGGCAATATTAACTTGTACTTACGGTATTGTGATGTATAATCGGGGACACGGTTAAGTGGACACCTTTCAAAAATTAGTAACATGTTCAAAATTGGACCAAACGACTTGAATTTCTCTTGAGATGTTAGAACGATTAGTTGACCAGGTAAGGTGTAAAATAAATTTGTTGGAATTGCTATTGATCACAATATCGCAGAAAAAAGTATAGGTCACAATTTTTTACTTCTTTATCTGGGCATACAATGAAAATTTAAAGTATATAAATATGCTTCTCATAGATTTAAATAAAGTATAGATATGCACCAAGTTTCAGTGAAATCAATTGACACATAAGAAAACTATACGCATGGTAAAATGTAAGAATCTTCGAATTTCGATATGTTATTACATTCAAAGTACCTTCAATAAAATAAGGATCAATGAGATTGTTCCCTATGATTCCAAACCAAACGTTAACCGACCAAGAATGTTGATGTTGAACTTGTCGTAACCAGTGGGGATTTTCTACACTCCAGTAACGCATGTTATGCCGATTAACAGCACCATGGTTTGTGAATATAGACTCATCCGAAAATAGTACATTAGCAATGAAATTGGTTCAATGGATTATGTGATTGCGAAAGACAACGATTGATTTGATTGAAGGGAAGACGTTAAAAGACGTTGAAAGAAGCGTTTCGTCCCGGACCAGTGGTCTTGTCCGTAAGGCAATTCTAACAGGTTCTGCCTTATACGCGAGGGGATTTTGATCAATTGTGACGCGGACATTGGAGCGGTATTCCTTTTTTTATGAGGGTATGGTACCCATGGATCTTACTAGAATATTACTAGGAAAACAAGTGAAAACAGTATTTGCGGGAAACAATTCTTTGTAGTTATACAAGCTTGTTACGAGCTATGTGAGGGCTCATTGTAAAGAGGAAGGTTGATCGCGCTTCACTCTGGTCATGATATAACGAGATTATGTTTATATTGTAAGGAAAAGCCGTATTTATTATAATCATTGACAGACGTGTTTGTCACGGGCGCGTTCGTTTCGATCTGATCTTTTTTTTACAATTCGTTGGCAATTACAATTTTAGAATTCTTCTGTTCCGATTCTCTATTTTATAAATTTAACTATATATAGGGTTGTCTGTTAATACACACACGTTCATTCGTACAATACACACACATCATTCGTACTTCAACCCTATAATATTTAATAATGTGAGCGTCCGAAGTAGGGGAAAAAATCGAGGCAACCACCCTCTGGTTCCCATTGTATTTTTATAATACAAAACGATTTTTCTGAATCAAATCATGACCAGAGCGAAGCGGGATCAACCTTCCTCTTTACAATGAGCCCTCACACAGCTCAAAATATGCTCGTATGAGGACAAAAAGCCGTTTCCCGTGATTGCATTGTTACGAGCCGAGGTATGGCAGCGTGCGGAAACCGAGGATTGTTTGAGATTTTTAAGTTTTGGTATAGATAGGAGTAATGCACTCCGAACCCACCGATGTGTCTTTCACCACCGGGTCGTCCGTGTGTGCGGAACAGAGGAGGACCCACCGATGTATCTTTCACCACCGGGTCGTCCGTATAAGGTGTACACTCCGGACTAGCTAGTGTATCTTTCAACACAAGGATATCCGTTTGTGTGGAAACAGGGTTTAGTGGAATTACCTTTTTAGGGGTACACTCCGGACTATCCAGGGATATCCGTTTGTGCCACTGTCGGAAAGGATAAGGTCGTGGTTCCGCTGGCTCGTAACTTATTTGAAATAATTAGATACACCTTGAGCGGTAAAGGTTTATCGTCGTAGGATGCTAACGACTGGGAATCGAATAGGAAAGGTTATGATTAAACTGAACTCTAGGTTTAAGTTTAACACACGATAATATAATCTTGAATAGAAAGGAGTACAAATGTATAGAGTGTAAATTGTCGCGGTGTCGCGGACTAACCTCTCTGTTTACGCACCGAGGAATGCGGGGGCTATCTACTACAGACTCCGGTTGATGGGATTCGTACCGGAAGAGATGTAATAGTTTTGCTCGAAAGAGAACTAATACTCGATCTTGCTCGATAGTAATCAAGACGTGAATCGACGCGTACAGTGTAAAACTCTTGAGATGAAAGCCCGAATATGAAGGTGTGGAGGTGTTCACAAAACGGACTTGATTAGTTTTACTTAAATCTTTATTTGTAACGTAGTTTATATAAATAGTTAATCGTAGTTACGGACTCGGAGTTCCCAAAGAGACTACTACCTCTCGCGTATTTCTCCCTTTTATATCCTAACTCCGAAGGCGGAGTTATTTTTTGGGGTAGGAGATCCTGCGCCTATTTTGGTCACCGGCAAGGTGGTCGCCAAATGTTACAAAGAATTTGTCGGGACTGCCCGTGTCGCGCAGTCGGACCGGCCTTAGCGGTACCTGGCTGGCAGCGTTTATGATAGGGTAGTTATATTTTTCTACCCCCGTAAAATAATTAAATATATAATTTTGCCATCCTGCAGATGCCAGGGTAGGTTTTATTACTCTAGACCCTAACATCTGCAGGCGGTCAACTTTAACATCTTGCGATGCGAATCGTGTACCGCTACAAAGGGATTCAGTGCCCTTATATAGTCCCCAATATCGGCCTAGAGTGGGGACTATTGATAAAACAGGGTTCCCAGAAACGATACCGTTTGATGCATCGTCTCTAAGTGTCCCAAAATCTTAATGAGTACCCTAATCTGAATAATTGCCCTGTTCTGAATAGACTCTTTATTTCGATGTGCAGCTCCAGAAGGGCCAAAGGTTACCAACGGTCGCTGCCGCATACGTAACAGCATTCAACTTCCCCATATTTCGTTCATACAGTCTAGAGCAAAAGTCTAGAACCAATTTTAGTTCAGTTGGTTTAGAAGAGATGGCGCCTCGTCAGGAGAACTCTCAGCGGAGATTCGTAACAACAAACATATAAGGGGCTTGAAGCCACTCGGATCCATTAATAGCAATAAAGATATTGACAAAAAGAAAAAAGCTTGTAATGATAGCGAAACTTAGTTTAATTAGGGTTAGATTGATACAAATGTATGTTCATCACTGTTGCCAAACTGTTTTTCAGCGTGGAGGTTGGTTACATTGATAAATATCCTAGAATCCATGTTATTAGAATAATATTACTAGAATATTACTAGAAAAGCAAGTAAAAACAGTGTTTGCGGGAAACGGCTTTTCGTCCTCATACGAGCATATTTTGAGACGAGTGAGGGCTCATTGTAAAGAGGAAGGTTGATCCCGCTTCGCCCTGGTCATGATATAAAAAGATTATGTTTATATTTAATAATATGAGCGTCCAAAGTAGAGGAAAAAAATCGAGACGACCACCCTGAAGTTCCCATGTATTTTTCTAATGCAAAACGATTTTTCTGAATCGAATCATAACCAGAGCGAAGCGGGATCAACTTTCCTCTTTACAATGAGCCCTCACACAGCTCAAAATATGCTCATATAAGGACGAAAAGCCGTTTCCCGTGATTGCATTCAACTTCCCCATATTTCGTTCATACAGACCTAGTCTAGAGCAAGTCTAGAACTAATTTTAGTTCAGTTGGTTTAGAAGAGATGGCGCCTAGTCAGGAGAACTGTCCTAAAAATATAAAGGGCTTGAAGCCACTCGGATCCATTAATAGCAATAAAGATATTGACAAAAAGAAAAAAGCTTGTAATGATAGCGAAACTTAGTTTACTTAGGGTTAGATTGATACAAATGTATGTTCATCACTGTTACCAAACTGTTTTTCAGCGTGGAGGTTGGTTACACTGATAAATATCCTAGAATCCATGGATACCCCCTTAATGTGGAGAATCGACCGAGCAAGTATTGTTTAACTCCTCCTTCCCAAGATTCCATCATAGCTACGGGAAGGAGATCTAAACAGTCAAAGTGTGCTGATTGGTGCATGCAACTTTCGGCAGGAATCATTCAGTGCATTTTCTGTCTCATCGCGTTCGGACGAGAAGCCTAATTCCGACAGTTCATTCTTAGCTTTCGGATAAGCATCCTTTGAATCTTCGGTTAGACAAGTACAACGCACCGGCCGTTGTCTTGTCATTTGTCAGTACAAGTTTGCATTACGGTATTTCGTTGTCTAGCGAACAGGACAACCGCATTAGATTCCGTTCCGCGACGTTCAAGACCCATGCGTGCGCTAGCGTATAAGGCAGGACCTGCTAGATCAGCCTTCCTGATGAGTCCACTAGCAGGTCCGGGACGAAACGCTTCTTTTAACGTAATAAATTTATATCCGACCGAATCATTGTCTTGCAATCACGTAATCCATTGAACCGGCTATATTAATTACGGTATTTCGTTGTCTAGCGAACAGGACAACCGCGTTAGATTCCGTTCCGCGACATTCAAGACCCATGCTTGCGCTAGCGTATAAGGCAGGACCTGCTAGATCAGCCTTCCTGATGAGTCCACTAGCAGGTCCGGGACGAAACGCTTCTTTTAACGTAATAAATTTATATCCGACCGAATCATTGTCTTGCAATCACGTAATCCATTGAACCGGCTATATTAATTTGGCGGGTAGTAACACAAGTCGCGAAACAGCACAGTCGCGACGTAACACTACTACTAGCCAGAAGAGTTAATCACGGCGACAAACATGAAACAGCGGGTAGATCGCCGAAGTGCAAAGTCCATGGTAAATAATGTCCCGTGGCGCATCGTTGAGAACAGGGGCGTAAGAATGGAGACATATATTTAAGTTTCGATCCAAGAGTGTCTCTAAAAGATCCGAGGGAAAATAGTGGGCCCTGTTACCGGCATTGATGGTTCTGTACCGATCAAATATGCATGACCGGCTACCCACACAGGGTCGAAGGAAGCAGCGAATTGTAAATCAGGAGAGAGGGGCCGCGGCGACGCGCAACTTTCAGGGAAAAGTAACTGAAAACAAATAGGGCGGGGAGAAGGCGAGAGACCTCGGCGCAGCGTGTATGTGCGAGTACTTCCGGTGAGCAGGACTGTTTGCATGGGAATCGTTACTCGGGGTGCCAGCACCGAGAACACGCCAACTGCGACACTTCCGTGGAACTTTCTAACGAACCGACCGAGAGTTTCCAACGCTATCGATGTAAATCAGGGGCGACGTTATAATGTAATCCAAGTGTGGCGCGTCTATCGGTGTCAAAGCGGAAATGCCACGGTGCGATGCACCGCCGATGTCGTCGCCTGTCCCCGGTGAACGGTCCGGTCGCCGCGCTTTTTGATGCTTCCGTGGACGACTGTCAACAAATCGAAACGCCATGCGCCACTTCAAATAATCTATCAAGACCTTCCAGAATTTGGATAACCGCGTTTCACGTTTCGCTGGCGTGAATTTATACAGCCGAGAAGTCTCTTTACACCCATTCAAGTGGAGTATTACTTGATTAATAATAATGATATTAATACTTGAGTGGTATCGCAATTCCTCAGACCATGAAGTATCAGGTTTTTGTACTTTGTGGGAAATCTCACATTCTAAAAATAATAGCAAATATCCGATTTCCTCTCCCCGACTCGTTTGTAGCATGCTGTCTTCCGTGAGGTATGAAGGTACGTACCACCACCGCGTTTGGACTTTTAGTTCGAATTGTGTGCCTGCCTTGTGGAAACTTCCAATAACGTCTTTTTATATTTAAAATCTTATTTCTTTCACCGTCTCCAAACATAGTTACAGTAAAATCGCGATATTTGTCAGGTGCCTACTAGAGATCACGGTTTTGGACGTGTATTTAGGATACACGTGTTCATGTGTTCACGTGTGCCAATATATATCCGTGTTTTAATCCGTGTACCTCTTTATACACGGATACACGTGTACTGAAGTAAACGTGTACACGGGTATCCGTTATTATCTTTACACGTGTATGTATATACATATGTGTGTGTGTGTGTGTGTGTGTGTTTGTGTGTGTGTGTGTGTGTATAAGGGTACACTTGTATATTTCAATGTACTGTACACGTATCCGCGTACCTGAATAAATAGATAATTGACGTGTAAACATACAGTGGCAAACAATATCTTTATGTAGAAATTGTATTGTATAATGATTGCTTTATTGCATTTAAAGTATTAGATAATCTGCAATAATACATATTCTCAGAATATGGTCTCTTTATTAACGGATAGATAAGATAGAAAAGATAGGAATCCATGAAAAGACAGTCGAAAAATTAATAGTAGTAGAGAATCCAGTAAAGCTAGTGAATTCCAAAAAAATTTGGGAAACACACACGATAAAACCGGCACAAACTTTGGAAGCACTTAAAAAGTTTTATAAAGTTGCACATTTCACTGCTAAAAATGTGTACAGTCGTTAAAGAAGATTCCATGCACCCGTCAAAGTGGAGTAGACGTTTTTAAAATGGACAAACGACATGAAGTTCTCTTTTTTTTTTTAAGTTGAATTTTATTATTATTTAAAAGTTACAGACTAGCATGATTTATACAAAAAATTCGTCAGAGAGTTGTAATTGGAAAAAATTGCAAAACAAGTGGTAAATATTGATTTTACAGCTTTTTTTATCAGGGATTACAATAAAAATTTCAAAAATACATAATTAGTAATCATTAATTGTCTGTTCTATTTCTCTGGTCACAGGTTCTCTAGACCATTTCTCTGATCATGTACACATTTATTTTACAATACGTACCAATTAAGAGGTTCTGTGTTCAATTTGTCTGACCATATATACATTTATTCTACTTATTTGGCCACTAATGGCCACCAATTTTCTATTCTATTTGTCTGACTATATACACATCTATTCTACTTACTTGGTCACTAATTTTCTATTCTATTTGTCTGACCATATACACATTTATTCTACTTGTTTAGCCACCCATTTTCTATTATATTTATCTGGCGATATACACATCTATTCTACTTGCTTGGTCACTAATTTTCTATTCTATTTGTCTGACTACATACGCATCTATTCTACTTGCTTGGTCACTAATTGTCTATTCTATTTGTCTGACTATATACACATCTATTCTACTTGCTTGGTCACTAATTTTCTATTATATTTGTCTGACTATATACACATCTATTCTACTTGCTTGGTCACCAATTTTCTATTATATTTGATTGACCATATACACATTTATTCTACTTCTTTGGCACCAATTTTCTATTGTATTTGTCTGACTATATACACATCTATTCTACTTGCTTGGTCACTATTTTTCTATTCTATTTGTCTGACTATATACACATATGTTCTACTTGCATAGCCACCAATTTTCTATTCTATTTGTCTGACTATATATACATATATTCTACTTGCATAACCACCAATTTTCTATTCTATTTGTCTGACTATATACACATCTATTCTACTTGCTTGCTCACACGACTTTCTATTCTGTTCGTCTGACCAAATACACATCTATTCTACTTGCTTGGCCACTAATTTTCTATTCTATTTGTCTGACTATATACACATTTACTCTACTTGCCCGATCATGCTTATTTTATTTATTTGATAAAATCATGTATTTAGAATTGTCCATTCTGTATCCCATGCAAAATACGAAAAACAAATGAATGCAACTTTCTGTAATACACGGAACAAAATGTCTTGAAGTCGGAAAAGAAATAAATACAGATTGTGCAACTATAGTACAATTTATGGCGCAATAAAAGCGGACTGGATCAAAATATAGTTTACAACAAACGTAATATCTTGAATCGAACTCGTGAAACTTGAAACAGTCAATAGAAAACACTGAGAAACGGATACATTTGATACAAGGCAGAGTATAACGCAAGAAATACTGGAATTAGATATGGGTGATGGATAGAATGTCGATCTTTATACAAAATGAAAAATGTTTACGGTAACTTCAAGAAACAAGAGCTAATTTAAACTAATAAAAACGTGTGCTTCTTTCAATCATTCAATTATATTAACGAAATATGACAGTCTATTTAAACTCTTTCAATGGTTTTGGTATAAATGTATACAGTTCACAGTCCAATGATGGGTATTATTAAAAATTCGTACAAGTCATGATATTTAAGGGAGACCTTAAACTTTCGGGACACAACTTTGTTAACTTACCATCGATGGTAATAGTTTAATAATATATTTTAATTCTGTCATGATCAGCAGATAGCGGACTTTTGTGCAAAATAAAAATTTTCTACCCGAATTGCAACAAACTAGAATGAAATAGAAATTTATTTTATTTTTTAGTATTTTTAAAAGGTTGAAATAATAAACTTTTAAAATAATAAACTTTTAAACGTTAAAATAATATAACTGTATTTTTAAATTCTTCTAATGTTTTTACTGTTTGAAATTACACCTATACCTTTCTGTCGTAAATGCATAAAATCCGCTGTCTACTGTCTAATTTCTAATAACGCAGTTATTCAAAAGTCAAGAGATACACCTAATTGAATTACTCAAATGTCACAATCAAACATCGGAATTTCATTCAAATAAACATGTTTATAAAATGCTTTAAGGAAATAAAACAAGGTGATGTTTTTCAACTATCTTTGCATTTCACAAGTGAATCAGGCACAATCTTTGGACAACCTAATATTATTTGAAGAACAAACTATAATACGTAGAATCTGATACAAGCCGAATCAGTTTTGGGACTCAGAGAAGTTACTTGAAGCTCTAGAGATCTAGACTTTTCTCAAGCTGCGAACAGCACCACGAATCTGGGATAGTTCGGAGGGTTCCAGGGTTCAATGTAAGTTTAGATTGTATCAGGAGCTTCTAATGGTTACGGAACTGCAATAGTCTTCATGCTTTCGGACTCTTTTAGTTGTCGCGGATAGTTCGGGAGAGGGTTTAGAAATCTTGAAAAGATTAGTGTGTTTTATGCGTCTCTGTGCGTGAGATTTTTGTGATGTCGGAAGATTTTTACGACTCCCATGGTATCAAGGTCTAGAACAAAATTTAGGGAGTCTAGAGAATGGAAGTTAGAAGTCTGAAATCCTTTACGTATCTAGGAATTGGAATACCGGATCCTTCTAGAAGTTCTGATCCTTGAAGGAGATTTCAGCATCTTAGAATGCTCACAATTCACATACAGGGTGTCCCATTTGATATTCAGTACGCGATTTCCCAAAATATATTCGAAAACTCTCTCAAATGAAACCTACCCTGAGTCGCAAAATAAAGTCACGGCTCCGAAAACTTGGCAGAAAATTGAAATACAAGAATTCATGATTATCCGTCAGAAAATTATAATTAAGAATATGCTCTTGTAGAATCAATTTCAGTTTAAAATTGGTAATTGCTATTGAATTTAGTTACTGAGTGAAAAATAGATGTTCTAATAAATATGTTTTCATAAGCGCGCGACAATATTTACTTGATGATCTAGTGGTAAGCGAAGGGTTACATATCGTGGTGTTCAGAAAATATTGTAATATTTAATTACAATGAACATTTTGTTACCTTGAAAACATAAAAAAATTTGTATACATTCCCAAGGTTGTAGTTATGTTCCCCATGCGTCCCAGACAATGTTTTTGCAAAATGTCGAGAATTTTTCTAACATTAATGTTAAACATGAAAAAATTGCAACTTGTTTGCACTTGTTGATCAAATTAAAATAAATTTTTTTGCGTGCATTATGCAGCGTGTTTCCTGATGAAAATTAATATTTATATTAATATTTTCTTATTAAAAAGTTTCGTGATATACATATTTAGTATTAAAATAATAAAACACATTGTTTCAACATAATTCACTTGCAAAAATAATTTTTTTCAGCTTTTCATTGGGAGCACTTCATTATTACGATTTTTCAAGATTTTCTGATAATCTGAGAAATATGTCAAAATTATTCTAATGTTCGATTATAATTGATTATCTGACTATATACACATTTATTTTACTTTATTGGTCACACGATTTTCTATTCTATTTGTCTGACCATATACACATTTATTCTACTTGTTTAGCCACCCATTTTCTATTATATTTATCTGGCGATATACACATCTATTCTACTTGCTTGGTCACTAATTTTCTATTCTATTTGTCTGACTACATACGCATCTATTCTACTTGCTTGGTCACTAATTGTCTATTCTATTTGTCTGACTATATACACATCTATTCTACTTACTTGCCCACACGACTTTCTATTCTATTGTCTGACTGTATACACATCTATTCTACTTACTTGGCCACTAATTTTCTATTCTATTTGTCTGACTATATACACGTCTATTCTACTTGCTTGATCACTAATTGTCTATTCTATTTGTCTGACTATATACACATCTATTCTACTTTATTGATGACTAATTTTCTATTCTATTTGTCTGACTAACTACACATTTGTTCTACTTGCTTGCCCACACGACTTTCTATTATGTTCGTCTGACCAAATACACGTTTGTTCTACTTACCAAGTAATATGTTCTCAATTCCATTTATATAATTATGGACACAGTCATTTTACTTAACTGGTCACAGGTGCTCTATGCTATTTGTCTGACCATATACACATTTACTCTACTTGCCCGATCATGCTTATTTTATTTATTTGATAAAATCATGTATTTAGAATTGTCCATTCTGTATCCCATGCAAAAATACGAAAAACAAATGAATGCAACTTTCTGTAATACAAGGAACAAAATGTCTTGACGTTGGAAAAGAAATAAATACAGATTGTGCGACTATAGTAAAATTTATGGCGCAATAAAAGCGGGCTGGATCAAAATATAGTTTATAACAAACGTAATATATTGATTCGAACTCGTGAAACTTGAAACAGCCAATAGAAAATACTGAGAAACTGATACATTTGATACAAGGCAGAATATAACGCAAGAAATACTGGATTTCGATATGGGTGATGGATAGAATGTCGATCTTTATACAAAATAAAAAATGTTTACGGTAACTTCAAGAAACAAGAGCTAATTTAAACTAATAAATATTAACCTCAATATTGATCTTAACATTGAATCCCAAGGTCAAAATTGTGTTTTATTTTATTGAAATATATCAGAATTATTCTAATGTTCGATTATAATTGATTCGATATGTTTCAATATTGGTATGCTTTAGTTTGTTTAAGAATCTGTTGTTTATTTGTTTGACACATCATTCTATTTTTCTAGCCTGTGATCGTCACTTGACGTGTGACATTTAAACCTAAAACACGTGTTTTCTTTATGCTCAGTAATTCGTTTGCTTGTGTTAATACAGTTCAGTTCAGTTAATTTCGTTTATAAATTACATAATCTAATAATAACAACAATCTTTCACAGTATACTACGTATCGCAAAGAAAAAAAGTATTTTATGTCACTATTTTTGTATTTTATCTCAACTATCTTATATCATATGACTACAGGGTGTCACAAGATGGTATACACGTGGAGGGGATGATTCTACATGAAAATATATGCAACACATTTTCCACATCTGTTTCCTCCTAGCCGAGGAATTTGTGTTTGAAAATTCGGCAAACACGCGTGCTATTGAATTGGAATTGTCTGACACATCTGTTCATGACCGACTCATTCTACTTCTAAGGACGATACACACGCGAATTCGACAATTTTCTGGATAACGACGCGTCAAATTTAAACAATGTATTGTATATTTTCGACTTATCTTCCGGTGCAGAAACATGCCCTCCACGTTTATGCCATTTTCAGACACCCAATAGACATGGAATAAAATCGTTGACAAATCTTCAAACTCGTGTTTCAAGAGAACGGTTGAATTAAGACCTATAGTTCCTTTGTTGACTTTTCTTCGTTGCGATAAGTACTGTAGGATGCAATAAAAGACAATTTTGTCCGTGGGATTTAATGTTAAGGTCAATTTTGCAGTCTACTTTTGTAACAAATTTCCACTGATTTAGAGGTGCAGAATCACCCTATTAGTTATACCCTTATGCTTATTAGTCTATTGCCTGTGTCACGTCCTGTGGTCCTATCATAAATAATAATTAATAAACTCAATCATATATTTCTTTTCTTATTTGTTTTATTAATATTGCGCGAGAATTGTAACCGATTATTACATCAAATATTATATCGAATATTGAATTATCGTATTTTATACCGTACTGCGAGAGTTTATAAGATGTATTTTGCAGCGAACTACATAGGATTGTTAACTCATGTGATCTATTTCAAAACTAAACTTCTTTTTTGTAATTAAAAGCTACACCGAACTAATTCATAGTGAAATTTGTTTTAAACAAATGAAATAATTCGAAACATAATATGCGAGCGATACGTGATAATAGACCGGTGCAAACGAATTGAATATGGTGCGTCCGGTCAAGAGATAGACGATGGATTAAGAAGAAAATGATTACAAAGAAATTGATGAGCATGCATCCACTATAAGAAGATTAAGCGAAGAACAATGGATTAACAAATCTATAAAGGGAGCCTCCTCATCAGGAGCAGTCAGTCGACAATCAAAATCTTTGAAACACTTCTCGTTCGTCAAATACCAACTTTCTGTTCGGTCGTTAAATTGTTGAATCTGGATATAAAGTGAAGTTATAAAATTATAGAGCGTGTTACACCCGCTGGATTGTACTCATCATTTTCTGTGTCAACATCTTCATCATAATCATCGTCATCGCCATCATTTGCATTATCGACAAAAGACAAATTGAGACCAAGCGATACACATCCATCGGTAAAAACTAACATTTATAATAATTCATAACAACTCTATGTATTCTGAATTTGTTCATTTATAAAATATACTTTGTTCAATTGTTACATTTAAAATCAGTCTTCAAAATCATTACAAAATACCCGACGTCGATTTCTTCGTTCCACATCCTTATTTAAAGCCATTTTCATTTAAAAGTACCCTCAATTACCCGAACCGAAGCCGGTGAATGCAGCTAGGTTCAAAACTGCGTTATATCTCTCATTAAAATCTTAAACTCTTTAACTTCTCTAAAAACGTCCCAACAAGGACGTAACACCTGCTTCCAAGAAGTTTACATGCGTTTTGATACGATCAGCGAATTTTTATTTGAAAAAATAGATCAAATCAATGCACCTGTTCGCACTTCATTGCTTGTTCGAGATTTTTTTGCCGAAACCAACACTATAATGATGGCCTCCATATTCACTAGTCATGTCCCCGCGTAATTTTTTTCTTCCCAAAAATAAGGAGAACCTTAATAGGTCGTCGTGTTTCAAACATATACGAGATTAAAAGCGCATCGCTGAAAGAGCTTAAAGCTACCCCAAGGTCCAGTTCTAGAAGTGTTCTGAGGATTGGAAGAAGCGCTGGCATAAGCGCGTAATATCTAATGAAGATTACTTTGAAAAGGATAACCTTCATGTAGACGAATAAATAACATTTTTTTCGAAGAATGACAGATCTCGTTTTTGTTTTAACGATCCTCGTATGTGAACAATTATAACGATAGGCGCCTGACTTATCTAAGCAAATACTTTTTACCAGAGACAGTATCCGATTCTACGAGGCTATGGTCGCCTATATTCGGTTCTACCAGCTAGAGGTTGTCCATATCGGGTTCTAGAAAGCCTCGATTCGCCTATATCCGTATCAATGAGCATGTGATTGCTTGTATTGGGTTCCACCGGAGCGGTGAAATCTGAAATGGTACAGTGGGTCCAATGACCTTCACCGATCAATTTCTTTTATGTCAGCTTATATGGATTTTCGCTAGAAATAAAACTCTGAAATCATGTTTACGACAGTGCACAGTGGAAACTAATTCTGTACAGATTCCTAATTGATGTCGGTGGAAAATGTCAACTCACATTTTTTAACGTTCCTAGAGTACATTGTTGACGGATGCGCAGGAAATAGCTGGATGGAGATTCCATGATGCTGACCTACCACGATCTGCAGTGTATCAATCCATAAATAGTCAGAGATTCGAAGATTTCGACAGAAAATCGATTATTTCAAATATTACTATCTTTGTGACATATGTATAAGGAGTTTATTATCAAATAGAAAATACAAAGGGTCTAGCAGACTAAGAATAGTGAATCGCCCCCCCCCCTGGATTTTTATTGAAATTGTGTGGAAAACATTGGTTTTAGGTTGAAAGATAACCACCCAAAATTTCAAGTCGCTAACCCTTCATATAAGGATTATATGAGGGTAAATACCCTTAACTATATCATTTTTTTTCTCGGTTGTTAATTAAGATATTCAGATAAAAAAATACGAAAATACTCGTACTTACGTCCTTCATATCATATATTTTTTTCACAATTGTGATTGTATTATCAAGGGTAGAAAATAATTATTAAATTCTTTATGGGTGGAAATTGCAAACAACCCTTCGAGTGACCACTTTCAAAAAATTCATCAACAATGTTCTGTTATCTATCTAATATATACAAAAGTTTCAAGATGGTCGGAGGGGTGGAACATAGTTAAATATTGAAAAACAAATGAAATTACGCCATTATAATAGGTCAATATATAGTGTCGTGTTTCTTACGACACTATTTAGTAATTCTTATCAGAAGATTAAGTCCCTTCTTAATTAATTATTTCTTTTTAAACGCGAGAGACATTATGTAGGTGTAAATGAGAATTCTAGGAATCATAATATACATAATTTATTCAATCTTCGTCACTATTTTCCTCAATAACCGGTACTGTATGTGTTACATCAAATATCTTCGTTAATATCTCCAATGGTTTTACAATTTTGACTTTAAATCGCCCGTGAGATAAGTAATAAATAATTGCAGCGACATGAGAACAGCAACCCACTAAAAAAACTAACAAGGGTTTAACCAAGTGTTTAGACTGTGCGATAAATATCGAGAAAATTTTCGAAGAGTGACGTAAGACAGCCGAGCGCGATGCAGTGGGTGTGTGTGATTTTGAGTTCAGGATTGAACGATCGTGGGAGACCCAATAATAAAACCGAATGAGTATAAGTGATAGTCGTAGCCTGAATATCTTAGAATCAATACTAAATACGTATAATCACTACTAAAATGTTCCACTAATAGTATTCCTACATTATAATCGCGTGATTTCATTTGTTTTTCAATATTTAACTATGTTCCACCCCTCTGACCATCTTCAAACTTTTGTATATATTAGATAGATAACAGAACAATGTTGTTGAACTTTTTGAAAATGGTCACTCGAAGGGTTGTTTGCTATTTCCACCCCTAAAAAATTTAATAATTTTTTTCTACCCTTAATAATACGATCACAATTATGAAAAAAATATATGATATGAAGGACGTAAGTACGAGTATTTCCTTATTTTTTTAATCTGAATATCTTAATTAACAACCAAAAAAAAATGATACAGTTAAGGATAATTACCTTCATATAATCCTTATTTATTTCAACCTAAAACCAATGTTTTCCACACAATTTCAATAAAAATCCAGGGGGGGCCGATTCACTATTCTTAGTCTGCTAGACCCTTTACCGATCCATGAATATTCTTAGTTTATTCTCATTTACTGTCAAGTAGGAATAGGATGACATCATCAAGTTCGAAATAAAATAAAAACCGCACTGACCTTTGTTAATTGTTATCGCTAGACTGCGAATTTTCATGGAATTATGCCTTTCGAAAATGTTCAAAAAAATGCTAGGATATAAAATATGACAGAATGTAGTACGATTTTAATTTATTTCAGATTTAAAAAGGCTGCTACCACGGAAATTAATAATCTATTTTACTCTACTTTCTTCAAAGTCTACAACTATTGAAAAATTTTATGCATTTATGTCAAAAATGGGTGGATTTAATTAAAAACAGTGAAAACATTAAAACAATTTAAGGACATACGATACGATAGGAAGAAATTTTTATATTGTTCCTGCATCTTGTAAGCGACGAAGAAAATTTTTATTTTACATAGAGATCCGCACTATAGTTATCACTGTTGAATTTAGTGAATTTCAAATAGTTTACATTTGAAAAATAAATACAGTTTAGTCATTCGAGTCTTTCTGTGCCAGCAGTCCCAGAATACATGGAAATATCCAATTTGCATTGTATAGTTCTGAAACGTGTTCCACCCAGCTATATGCATGTCGAGTCGTAACATAGTTTCTGATCCTGTTGTATGTAAATAAAGGTGAATTAAGGGGTAGCACAGCAGCGTAGTTATCCGAAACACACCAATCTACGAAGGATATCAAATTTCCTGAATCCTATGATATAAGGAACAATCCCAAATCTAAATTAGCCGCTGATACAGTCCCTAAGCTAGGTATCGGACAGTTTATAAGTTGCAAATTAAATTTCTATCGCTCTACGCACCAATGTCGTTAACAGGTTCCTGTCAATCCTCTCAAAAACTTGCAAAAACAGGAAAGAAACATCCTGGAGCATCTAATTAAACATCCGGCCAGTAATGACCCTCCGAAACAGTATTACTTGCAGATAATAGGATGCTCCAAATCTGAACCTTTTTTAGGTTTCAAAAATCAGTAGGTGCTTTATCTAAATTTTAAACTTTTCTTTCAATTTTGCGGGTCATTAATTGTAGAATAATAACCAGATCTAGAAATTGAATAATTTGTTGTATTTTAACTGTAGAAGCTACACAAATGTTTCGAACAAATAATGGCACTGCATTTAATTATCCAGATGGAAATCTAGATATAGATTATTCATATTTATTTAATTGTAATACTAATTTTGTGGTTATAGCGATCAGTAGACAGCGGATTTTTATGCAAAATGAAAATTTTCTACTGAACTGCAACGAACTGGAGTGAAATAGAAATTAATTTTTTCTCTGAATATGTTTAGTAGGTTGAAAATAATGCAATAGTATTTTTAAATTCTTCTAATGTTTCTACTGTTTTAAGGATGCTATATAGAAACGCAATAATCATTTTGAAAATTTGACAAGATATAATTCTTACTAAATTAATGCAATTACCAAAGTTTGAGTTAGATTCACTACACCGTTTAATATTTATAGCAACTTAAAGTTTGCACATTTTAACACGTCTTTTTATAGAGAATTCATCAAATTCCACTTCAAACCCTATTTAAACCTTGAAAAAATGCAACTAGAAACTCCAAGTTTTTTTTATATATAGTAAAAATGATGTATTTAATTATGTTCAAAATTTCTGGATTCACTAACCAGTTACAGAGCAAAAAATTATAAACTGTTACAAAACTTAAAAATGATCGTGTTGTCATGTAGACCATTGAATATAGCTACTATTCGGAGGATACAATTATTCACAAAATTCATTTACAATTTTTTATAATATGAAAACAATTTGCTTAAAAAGTAAATATAACATGAAATTCACTGATTAAACGAAAGCTTTTTAAATTAATCTATTTTTTTCATGCAAAATATACTCGTGAATGGCTTTTTTAGAATCGCGTGATAAGGAATAAATGTCTCTGTGGTTCGTTGTTTTAACAGACAACAAATAACAGCTTATTAAAACAATAACAAACAACAAAACGAAACAAATGTAACAAAAGGTGTACAACAAAACACAACAATAACGAAAGCTGGTTAACAACGATAACAAACCTGTTTAAACAAGGGACAAATTGACAAACAAGGGAAACGTTCTTCATGAGCGTCACAAGCTTTCTGTCTTCACTCGTAGAAAACCTTTTTTGTTGGGCGCATTGCTGTCCCAAAACAGTCAAGGCGGGGGAAGGAAAATCTCCGTTTCTCCGAGCCTGGAGAAGTTTTACCTCCTCCGATACAAAGTGCCGTAAATCGTCACTCCAAGGACTTGACAACGGTCGAACCGAGGTTCTGGCAATCGTCACTTTAATGACGCATCCATCGGCCCGACCGCCCAGAGTGTGCACTTGGGAAAGGCGAAATTTCCACGTCTGGAAAGATCGTCTTTTCCACGCACCATGTCCGCTACATTTTCATTACCAATACATTGATCGATTTCAGAGTATAGCAGGATAAGCATGGACCAGCGGCCCCCGCTCCGATTTTCCTGATTTCTGTCTTAAAACATAGTTTTATGTCTAAAACAACATTGTGTACAATTTACTACAAAACGCGAAAAGATATCGACATGGGATAAACGGCAAACAAAAGATATAGATATACTCTAGATTGCAGATTTTTTTCAGAATTTTTTGCTAATTATTTATAATTGAAAATAGTGAATTAATTTTTTGGGAATTTTTTAAAGTATCTTCCCCTGGGTTGACACCTACCAAAAAATTATAAAATATTGCTATGATACTAACCTACTTTGTAAAAAAATCTCAGAAGTGTCCATTTGGTGGAACAGTGTCAAGAAAAATAAAGTATGCCGGCGAACGCTTGGTCTGATCAGTATCGGCGCAGCGACCGAATCCCCTTGCGGTGGCTAGTGATGGGAGCGAACGGAAAGTCGGCGCGTGTACGGAAAAGCTGATACATGTAAAAGTGCGACTAAATCTTCTAATATATGATTACAGTTGGAAATCTAAACAATTATATTTTAGGAAATAGCTTACATTGAAGAAGAAAAATGCGTGTAAAGCTAGTTCGTTGTTGTGAAGTAACAGACAGAAGAAGCTAGTCACAATTATGTAAGAATGGTCACGATGGTTCTGCTCGATGCTCCGAAGGGCTCGAGTTCGAATCCAACTCAATTTTCTTTTCTTTTTTTTATATGCATTTATAAACTAAACGATTTTTATTGTTTGCACTTCAATATTTTATAATTAATTAATTATTTTCAACTATAAATAATTAGCAAAAAATTCTGAAAAAATCTGCAATGTAGAGTATATTTATATCTTTTGTTTGTCGTTTATCCCATGTCGATATCTTTTCGCGTTTTGTAGTAAATTGCATTTATGTGCCCCGTCGTAACTTAGAGCTGATTAGATTTTGGTCCATATTGGTCAAGTAGATTTTAGATTATTTAGTTTTTTTCGAAAGAAGTTCATTCGAGAATGCAATTTATAGAAGAGGATGGAAATTTTCCACCGAATGAACAAACGTAACAATAATGTATATTTTTTTAAATTATTCAACTAATGCTAATGTTACCGCTTACAATAATTGTAAATTATACCAATGCAAGAGTGAGTTAATCATTTCTACTGTCAAGAATATATATTTCATTTTTTTGTATTTAAAAAAAAATTTTTTTTTTAATTATGCAACTAATGCTAATGTTACCGCTTACAACTAACGAATCGGGAAGTTCTTTGCGTGGCTCGTGGAGAGTCACACACAAAATAAAAGAAAGAACCATTAATAGTTGTATGCCCCACTAGTTTCAGAATAGATCGACATACTTTATCATAAAGGAATCTCTGCTGAGCATTTTACACGAATCCGCACTTAAACATCCATGCAACTTTCATTCAGCAGATCCTCATGAAGGTGCTCGCTCCCGCATGAAGAAGTAATGGAGGCAAAGGAGTTGGAGGGACAACGAAGACGAATCTCCACTGTCTAGTTAAGCGAGCAAAAACAACGTTATACGCTATCGGGATCCCGGGGGCGCTATTCACGTGAAACAATAGGGGGACAGCGGGAACGTTGTTTAAATATTGAAACGCATCGAAGGTCGGAAGTTATCGAAGTTCTTGCGGTTGTTCCCGCCTCGAGGGAAAAAGCAGTTCCCCAACGGTATACCGTCGAGGGTGGCTCCCACGAACGACTTTCCGAAGGAGACCTCGTAACCCCCTTAAAACTTCCCCGAGCTCTCGCGAATTTGTTCACGCCGCACACTGCCCCGAATGCTGCAACTTACTGGACAAAAGTGAAAAAAATTCCTGACTAGCTATAATTGTTAAAAGAAAGTTGTAGCGCCCGACAGGAATACAATGTTATTCGAAACTGCTCAAATTTTTAAGCACACTCAACCCTCACGAGCGACTTAGCTGCGGTTAAGTTGGATCCAAGGCAACTTTAGCATACAGTGGATCCAAAAAGTATTTAAACATTAGAGCTCAAATTATATACTATTATATATTATACATATTATATTATACATATTATATACTATTATATTATAATAGTATATAAGTTAATGTTTAAGGTTAAAAAGGAAGAAGAGAAAAGACGTGCAGGTGAAAGAGTTGTAAACAAAAAATTGTAAGGAATGTAACCCTAAGGGGAACCATTAAATGCATACATACATACATACATACATTAGAGCTCAAATTCCGGAAAAATCATCAATCAAAAATCATCAGTCAAATCTAAATTTTAAAATTTCGATAATTTCATGAAAAAATAGTATAGCCTTAAGGCTGTACTCATTTTGAAGTTTGAAACCTCTAATTTTGCAGAGCAGCGTTCATTTTTCTTTAAGATATTTTTGAATAATCTAGCAGCTGGGAAACTGAAAACCCATTTTCCTGAAAAATGCTGCGAATTCAATCGTCTTTAAAAACTTTCATAAATTTTTCTCGTAAATGAAACTGCGATACATTCGAAGATTGACGCCTATTCTTTAAAACAATTCCTTAAAAATTTATGTATGATTTTTTTCTCTGTTTTATGGAACAAAAATGAAGACCAAGTTCGTTTAGTGGCACACCTCTCATTCAAAGTTCGATAAAAGGACAAAACAAAATCGTGAATCAATTTGTGAGGTATCATTGTAAGTATGAAGCTTTAGTCTTCAAATCCAAGGTGGTTTCAGTCACGAAACAAATTTTCCAAAGTTTTCACAGACGTTTAAATGTATAGCATTATCGAGAGAAACTGTGCCCTCAAATTCTCGATTATTATGAAAAAAATAGGTAAGACTTTAGAAAAGCCCGCCCTTCCTTTCGACATTTGACATACGTCATTCTATTCGTTTTGACATGCTGAACGCAAAATTTATGTGTCATTTTTGGCTGAAATGAATAGTTTTCGAGATATTCGTGAAAAACTGCAGTTTCTACACATTGCATTTTGTGTATACGTGCATGTCCGTGCTGTGCGTGTGCGTCACCACGATGCGACCGCTGGTCAAATGTTTCTACAGATATATTACTACGATCGTCGAACGATCTATATACCGCGTGAACTTTTTAAAACATACGATGATGAAGAGTGAGGACACATTACAACAATACCACACACACCCACCCAGTGTTTCTGAGACGAAGGTTCGGTAATTATGTATTGCGAAAAGGACGCTGTACTCCGATTTTGATGAAATTTAAACATGTTATAGATTTCGTCATTGTGAACAACTTTTTCCTTTTCCAACGTAGGGGGGTCGCTTTTAATTTTGAAAGACCAATCCTAGATTTTTTCGTATGCGTGGTCGGGCCGGCCTGACGGCCGGCCCTCTCCGCCCCCTCCGCGACCTAACCACAACTCATTCTATTTACACGATTTTTCCATTACTAGTTCAAATTCTGAAAGACAGTTACAATGTAAAGGTTGTGATTAGGTCACGGAGGGGGTCGAGAGGGCCTGCTGTCAGGCCGGCACGACCACGCATTCGAAAATCTATGATTGGTCTTTCAAAATTAAAAACGACCCCCCTTCATTAGAAAAGGAAAAAGTTGTTCAAAATGTCGAAATCTATAACATGTTTAAATTTCATCAAAATCGGAGTACAGCGACCCTTTCGCAATACATAATTACCGAATCTACTTCTCAGAAACACTGGGTGGGTGTGTGTGGTATTGTTGTAATGTGTACTCACTTTTCATCGTGACATGTTTTAAAAAGTTCACGCGGTATATAGATCGTTCGGCGATCGTAGTAATATATCTGTAGAAACATTTGACCAGCGGTCGCATCGTAGTGACGCACACGCACAGCACGGACATGCACGTATACACAAAATTCAATGTGTAGTAACTGCAGTTTTTCACGAATATCTCGAAAACTATTCATTTCAGCCAAAAATGACACATAAATTTTGCGTTCAGCATGTCAAAACGAATAGAATGACGTATGTCACATGTCGAAAGGAAGGGGGGGGTTTTCTAAAGTTCAGCCAAAAAATATTATACCTAAAAACTAATATTGATTTGTAAAAGTAGAAACTTCAAGCTTTAACATAAGTCCAGACTTATTGTTGTAGTATTTGTTTGTACGAAATGATAAAAATTTAAATATAGACAATTGTTCAGGAATATATTCTGCGCATGTGTATAATATATATACAATAATATATATATATATATATATATATATATATATATATATATATACAATAATAATATATACAATACAAATAATATATACAAAGAGTTGTTTTCAG
The DNA here is from genome assembly GCA_963971365.1 of Lasioglossum villosulum. Lineage (NCBI taxonomy): Eukaryota > Metazoa > Arthropoda > Insecta > Hymenoptera > Halictidae > Lasioglossum > Lasioglossum villosulum. The sequence continues at coordinate 22,211,213 of OZ020502.1, forward strand.
AAACCACTTCCAAATATCACTTATTTTTGTCTACATGCCAATTTATATTATATGTATGTGTGTGTGTGTATATATATAACAACTCTTTGAATGAACAACAAGATCGAGACTAGCACTGCATTATTTGTTCAAACGCAGTCAAATTGAATATAAATATTAATAATATCACTTGTTCCATGTTTATTGGGTTATTATATGTTTTGAGCATTTCCAATTAATTATATTTATAAGCTTAGTCATTCGTTGTTACGCATACATCAATGGTTTTAATTATTTACACTCTATTAAACCAACCTAAAAATTTTAAGAATTAATAGAATATACCATTCAATTATATGTTCTCGGCGCACAGTTTCGATCAAAAATATTTTTTTTTGTTTTACGTTTTTCGAATACTCTTTCATATTTTTTATTTTCAAGTAAATAGAATCTGTCAAGTGTTTGTTGAGGGAGCAGAAATTCTAGTTCCTTATTTATTTCGCGTCTTTTAACTAGGAAACTTTGTAGTAAATAATGTGCATCTTTAATGGCAATATTGAGTAATCTACGCATATATCTATTTTCCAATTTTAGTAATTTATTGTATGTGTTCATTGAAGTGACTAGCAAGTTGCAATTTTTAATTATATTCATTCTGATGAAATACGGAATCACGTTATTTGTTCTACATTTTAAAAGAAATAATTTTCTGTTATTTATTTTTGCAATAGTTATTTGAGAATCCGAATCGTATCCATTCCCAACGTTCTTGACATTGACGCAAAAAAAGGCTTTCTTCATAATGTGTATAATTTTCGCGATCCATGACAATAGTTACGTGTTTCTCGATCGTAGATTTTAATATAAATCAATTATATGTTCTCGGCGCACAGTTTCGATCAAAAATAATATTTTTGATCGAAACTGTGCGCCGAGAACATATAATTGATTTATATTAAAATTTACGATCGAGAAACACGTAACTATTAGAATATACCATTGTACAATTTTTAGAATTCAAAAGTATTGAACAGAAAATTTGTCTGTCTTAATTTCAGTGAAATAATATCTGAATACATTTTCAATTCACTTTACGTTTAATTGTAACTTTCGAAGAAGTATGAAATCTTTTATCGAACAATTTGTCAGTAAATATATTTTACAATTAAATGTAATTTCCTTTTAGAAAAATCCGAATGGAAGTTCAATTTATATTTGAACAATACTATTTTCCGCCGCTTTGAAACTGCATTTACCAAGGACGTTGCCACCGAGATAATACGAGACAATTAGGGAAGAACAATTAATTGATCGAAGAAAGACTCATTCCAGTTCTTTTCTCCGCGGAATAATTTCCAAACTCGTAAAAGCGGAAGAGCCTTGCTCTCATTATTAGAAAATCGCCCTCCATTAACATAGAGACCCGGCGAAATCTAGCACGAAGACGTTTAATAACCTGGCTTCTGCGATCCTGCCAACTTTATATGTATATGGTCTGCGTTTTTCTACCTCTTCCCTCTTCCACATTTTTACTTTATTTATATATCCATTATTACATTATTGTTCTTTTGCTTTAAAATTCCTTCCAGCGTCCGTAATTAGTAGACAGCGGATCTTTATGCAGATATGTGATCTTTATGTGGAAACGTGTAAAATATGCGCGAAAGATTTCTTTGTTGTAATTTAAACTAGAATAAGTGATAACAGATTTTTCTGAATTATTACTTGAAATTGTGTCTCTTATCAGTTAAATCTTATTGTTTGCAAGCTAACTAATGAGGTTGGGTTTTTTCATTTTCACAAAATTTGCCTGATATTAAATTTGCTATATATTGACCGGTTACATCCGTTGTTTCATCCATGGACATCCAAACGTCATTGTCATAATATCTTTCCGAATGTTTTTAATAGCTAAATAATAATTTTTGAAAATAAATTCAAATCCAAATAATTTTTGCGAAGCGTCGACTCTTTTGGAATATCTTGTTTGTATATTTTTCAAAAGATTCCTCCGCAGCTACTATATCACACAAAACTACATTATATAACTACATTAACTACATTATAAAACAAAAAAAACTACATTATAAACTACAGTATATAAAAATTATTTCAAACTAGTAGTCACACGTTTATTATGTTGTTCAATATTTATTTATGCACACCGCTATACATAAATATTGTTTTATTTGCGATTGACTGTCGCATCAAATCTGCTTATCACATACTTTGCAGAAAATGTCTTCTGAAGAAAATATTGCAGAAAATATCTTTATTCTTAATTAGTTGAACCGACAAACATTGTACTGTTCTTATTTCAATAAATTTGTTTGGAACCGTTTTGTGAATTTGTGTAAAGTTATTGAAAATGTGTAAACAAAGTAAAAATGAGAAAAAAATGTATTTCTGAATGATCATTGTATCTATTAACAATTGTGACCATGGATGTTCAATTTAAGTAGTAGTATTTCAGCCTACATTCAAAAGTAGGCCAATGGAATTTTACATGCAATATGAATTCTATCAGAAGTACGCCGCTGAAATGTTGGAAATGTGTAATGTGCCTTGCGACTTGAATCCATGCAGTTTTGTTCCAAAAGTTAAGTCAGAATTTCATGTCAACCAAATGATTTATTTTCTTCAATAAAATAAATCTGAAGGTGGTTTATTTACATTTCGATTTCGTGCGAAGAATCACAATTCAATTAAAATGGACTATTGATTCATTCTAAACGAAAATAAATTGGAATAGAAATAAAATAACTACATGAAAGTAAAAACAAATGTAATTTTATTTTAATTTAGACTGCCGTGTAATTCTTGAATAAAAATTTTACGCTAAAAGTTCGACGCTGTGCTCGACGACGAATTCATTGGGAACTAATAATGCGCAGCAAAATTTTTGCCGTTTGTCCGAATTTTCCGACTTTCCTTTATAATTCTGTCGAATTTTGTTTTGCTGAAAACTTTTCAAAGACCAGAACGAACAAAACAAAAAAAAGAATTACGCGTGTCCATCGTTCGCATCGTGAGTTATGATATTGAGTTCATACAATAGTCTCATAGAAAAAAGCACTTTCATTTTTTCCCGAATTTTCCATTTTGTCGGTCAATTTTTCCAATTTTTCATTCCCTAAAAACCTTATTCCGACTATTACGAACATTTCTTTTAAAAAATTAGCCAAATCGGTCCCGTCGTTATCAAGTCATGCGCTTACCAACGAACAGCATTTAATTTTTATTATATACAACAATACTACAACATATTTAAATTTAATCAAAATTTAATCTAATTTAATTAGATTTAATTAATTTTAATCTAATTGATTAATTTAATTTAATCAAAATTGGAAAGCAGTACCACTTCGTACATAATTAACTCCTTTTCTATAACAACTTCAACAAGCTGCAATTAATAAATGGAATTCTTAAATCTCTTTAATCTTCCTAATTAACTCTTTCTAATTCACTTTTGTCCTAAAAGCAGAAAATCCGCAGTCAATTTTTCAAGAGTTTTTCGCCCCACTGTTTTTGTTCACCGCGTTATTCACCCTGCGTTTTGAAACGGATTCCCTCAGAGCCCTTCCACGTTATTATTTATTCATTCTTCGCAATTGCCAGAATTTTGAAACGTATAAAGCGTTTGTACAGAAATAAAAAATACGCAGGTTTAAATGGGAAGAAAGACCCATTGAAAATATGAAAACGCAGACGTAAACGATTTGTATGGGCGCTCTCAGAGTTTGGTTACAAAATGACGAAAGTGTTTTGTGCTTTTCCATTAGGCAAACCGGGTTACAGTTGTTTCGAACAACGAAAGTTCCAAAACTCGTTTCGGAAAACCTGCAGGCAGACAATCTATCCACTATTAGTATAAGAAACTCTAAACAACTATCCTGGAACGTTGTGTGCAAAACAAGAATTGAACTGGCGCATGCATACAGGCTACTCCGACAAAAAAATAGTGGACAACGTCCGAATCTTCATAATAACTTCCTCATAATTGCAACAATGTGAATATGCCAAAAAAGAACTGTATGTTATGCTGTAATTTTACAAATTATCTACCTAACTGCTGCATGCTCATAACGAATTCATTGCTGCATACGCTTAAATTCTGTTTTAAGCTGCCACTTTCATTTATTGACTACCTATATTAAATCTAGTAACAGAATTAACGTTGACCTCGAAGGAGTTGGCTTAATATGAAATTAACATAACACTTCGTACAATATCTAAATATTTAGTAATTGGTTAGATCTCAACATAATTGATAATTTAAATAATATTTTTGCTAATGGTACAACAAGGGTATAGCAGGATAAGCATGGGCCAGCGGCCCCCACTTCGATTTTCCTGATTTCTGTCTTAAAACATAGTTTTATGTCTAAAAAAAACATTGTGTAAAATTTCAAATGTCTACCCTCATCGATAAGGGTGATATTGCGGTAAATTCCCCCGCACTTAAATGCAATTTACTACAAAACGCGAAAAGATATCGACATGGGATAAACGGCAAACGAAAGATATAGATATACCCTACATTCCAGATTTTTTCCAAAATTTTTTGCTAATTATTTATAGTTGAAAATAATGAATTAATTTTTTGGGAATTTTATTAACTATCTTCTCCTGGGTTGACACCTACCAAAAAATTATAAAACATTGCTATGATACTAACCTACTTTGTACAAAAATCTCAGAAGTGTCCATTTGGTGGAACAGTGTCAAGAAAAATAAAGTATGCCGGCGAACGCTTGGTCTGATCAGTATCGGCGCAGCGACCGAATCCCCTTGCGGTGGCTAGTGATGGGAGCGAACGGAAAGTCGGCGCGTGTACGGAAAAGCTGATACATGTAAAAATGCGACTAAATGTTCTAATATATGATTAACGTTGGAAATCTAAACAATTATATTTTAGGAAATAGCTTACATTGAAGTAGAAAAATGCGTGTAAAGTTAGTTCGTTGCTGTCAAGTAACAGAAAGAAGAAGCTTCTCACAAATATGTTGTATGGTCACGGTGTTAGAGGTTCTGCTCGATGCTACGAAGGACTCGAGTCAGAATCCTTCTCAACTCAACTTTCTTTTCTTATTTGCACTTCAATATTACTATAAAATATTATTCAAATATTATAAAATATTATTCAAATATTATAAAATATTATTCAAATATTATAAAATATTATTCAAATATTATAAAATATTATTCAAATATTATAAAATATTATTCAAATATTATAAAATATTATTCAAATATTATAAAATATTATTCAAATATTATAAAATATTATTCAAATATTATAAAATATTATTCAAATATTATAAAATATTATTCAAATATTATAAAATATTATTCAAATATTATAAAATATTGAAAATATTATTCAAATATTGAAAATATTATTAAAATATTGAAAATATTATTAAAATATTATTATAAAATATTGAAAATATTATTAAAATATTATTATAAAATATTGAAAATATTATTAAAATATTGAAAATATTATTAAAATATTATTATAAAATATTGAAAATATTATTAAAATATTATTATAAAATATTGAAAATATTATTAAAATATTATTATAAAATATTGAAAATATTATTAAAATATTATTATAAAATATTGAAAATATTATTAAAATATTATTATAAAATATTGAAAATATTATTAAAATATTATTATATATTAGACGACTTAGTCGCATTTTTACATGTATCAGCTTTTCCGTACATACCGCCGACTTCCCATTCGCTTCCATAACTAGCCACCGCAAGGGGATTCGGTCGCTGCGCCGATACTGATCAGACCAAGCGTTCGCCGGCATACTTTATTTTTCTTGACACTGTTCCACCAAATGGACACTTCTGAGATTTTTTTACAAAGTAGATTAGTATCATAGCAATATTTTATAATTTTTTGGTAGGTGTCAACCCAGGGGAAGATAGTTAATAAAATTCCCAAAAAGTTAATTCATTACTTTCAACTATAAATAATTAGCAAAAAATTTTGGAAAAAATCTGGAATGTAGAGTATATCTATATTAACAGCTCTCTGTATCTCGATCGTCACTTGTTCATAACAACGTATTAATGTTATCGGCGCACTGGTTCGATCAATTGGACAATAAGCAATTTTGCATAGTATTACATGAAATTTATTTCAACGTTTCGGTCTCAGTTTTAGACCATTTTCGAGAATATATTATTTCATATATGCGTCTGAAAGGATTATTAAATATAATTTTTACAAAAAAACTGATTTATATTAACAAAGGTGTGAAGAGAAACTAAATTCAAAGACAAAGTATGTAACTACTTACATGCTTATAAAAGTATTAATTTACATTCTTTAAGAGTACGGAACAATGTGTTGGTTCCATGCCGGTGACATGTGGACTGAACAAGTATTAGAGATTTGAAAAGACATTGGATCAGTGAGAATCGATTTCTGTATTGATCAATCGATAGATGGCGTTAAAAATGAAACATATCTTAACCTCTTTTTACCATCACTGCAATTTATTTAACAAATACCAAAATTAAATTTGATAATTATATATTAATCCCCATTCAATATGATTTTTGTTGAGAATAAACCAGATAAATACTATTTTGTTTGGAAGGTGATTCATCATAAAACATTACTGATTCAGTAGTCTTGCGTAGTATTCATGTATCGAAGGTGTTTCATACCTTAGATTTACACTTTGATGTTTAATCATGTGAATCGTTATATATAGTATATCTATATCTATATCTATATCTTTTGTTTGCCGTTTATCCCATGTCGATATCTTTTCTCGCTTTGTAGCAAATTGCATTTAAGTGCGGCGGAATTTACCCCAATATCACCCTTATCGATGTGGGTAGACATTTGAAATTTTACACAATGTTTTTTTAGAAATAAAACTATGTTTTAAGACAGAAATCAGGAAAATCGGAGCGGGGGCCGCTGGCCCATGCTTATCCTGCTATACCCTTTAAATGACTCATTGTTAACCTATACGACTTATACAACTCTAAAAGCATTTGACAAACTCTCACATCACACAGACGCATGCGCACAGCAGAAACATAAAGTACAAAGTCGGTAAGTCAGTAGTCGGTAAGCTAGAGCGCAACATTGAAATGATAAAAAACTTTTTTTCGAAAAGGGAAAAATTCTTCTGGCAATCGTCATTTTAGTAAAAAAATGAACCTATTTTCAAAATTTCACCGAATTCTGATTTTTGCTATAAACGATCGCCAAAGCTTTCGTACCACAACCGTTATAATTATTGCATATTCTGCAAAGTTTCAGCTTTAATTTTAAAAAAATTTCATTGCTCTATCTCATTTCTCAGTTCTTTGATTTTGTCACAGATTTCGTCGAAAATCCCCACTGTGGCGCCGCTAGTAGATAAGAAGAGGGAGAAAGAGAGAAAGAGGTAATAGCGACCGGAGTAAACAGAAGAACATCTGTCGCGCGACGGCCATTATGTTCACCGGCGCAGCGCGAACTTCCAAAACACTTCTAATCCGCGCGTAAGGCGGTTGTACGGGTCGTTCCTGAAATCTCTCCTCGCTTTACCGGAAGTCGTTTTGCCTCTCGTTATACAGAGCCGAGTCGAGTATTTCTCATTACCGGTAAAATAACTCGACGGTCCTCTCGCGAGCCCCATGAAAACACTCCAAGTTAGCGGGCTGATCGATCCCCCAGATTCCGGTTAGCCCGTTCGTTCGAATTAAGTGGTGGGACTTAATTATTCAATCGCCTCGCGGGCTTGGTAAAGAGAACAGGAAACGACGAAGGGAGGGGAGAGGAACGGTGGCGGCACCGAAGGGGATGGATCGAAGACGAGGACAGGGAACACGGGAAATAGAGGAAGGTGTTCGAGCTAATGGAAACGGAAATAAAAGTTGAACCGGCCGAAGAATGCTGGTCTTTGGGGTTGGGGGAGGGGGATGGCTCGAGCGAAGAAGGCGGAGAAGTGGGAAAAAAATTGAAAAAGAAGAACAGCGACGTGAAGTGGCGTGGGAGGGTAGAAGAGCAGAAGACAAATTACAGAGTGGAACGATGGATTAAGTGTACGCGTCGAAATGGGGTTGAACGGGGATCCAAAAGGAGCGGGAAAACAGAAGTGCGAATTAGCTCGAGGAGCTTCGAGAAGATTTTTCAATACGTGATAGAAATGTATAAGACGACGTGGTGAGTCTATTGTCTCTTGTACAAGCAGGCTTATTAGTAGGCTGCGAATGTTCATGTTATTTTCAATTTTTGTAGACAAATTATGAGAACGTGGTACCAAATATAATCCTATTTCATATAATAGAAATTGATCTTATCGGCGCACAGGTTCGATCATGATTCAACAAACATAATTTGAAATGGTAACGAACGTTGATTCGGGTTTGGATCTATTTCCGTTTGAGCTATTCGAATGTTTTGAATAATAGATGAAAAGAAAAGGAAGGATGATGTTTCGTCCTAGGCCCGCTAGAGGACTCATCAGTAAGGCTATCTAGCGGGCTCTGCCTTAGACACAGGATGTGGAAAGGCGTTTGAGGAACGTTATTATACTAATAGCACGTGCAATTTAAAGGAGTGGACGAATTGCAAAGATTTAAGGACATCGACGTACTCGTTTCAGCTTGACAAGACAATTAAACGGAGTAAGAAATTTCTATTTGGCTTCTGTGTCTTGCAATCTATGCAGACATTTTTCATTTTGCATAAAGATCCGCAGTCTAGTAATAACATTTGTAGATATAAAATTAATAACAATCGTACTAAATTCTATAGAATCTTATGAGATGTGAGTATGCTCCAGCATTTTTTGGAAATTTTTATGAACCATAAATGCATAAAGATCCGCAGTCTACTTATTAGGAGACAATATTTAAACATTTTTCGAAAAATGAAATCTTTGGATTACAAAGGTACTGGGGATGTTTAGTGGAGGTAATTGTTATTAGACTGCGAATTTGATGATTTTATGCACTTACAGTCGGAAACGATATTAAGTGAACAGCATTTAATACTAAACCTACAACCACCGTTCAAAATGACCGGTTCCAGATTTATGACTTTGCAATGATTGAAATAATAAAAATATTTAAGAAGAATTGACTGTATAAATATCTTTAGTAGAGCACGCATTATAATAGGAGCCGCACAAAGTCTAAATAAAATTAATCTTGTCATTTTTATACAGGAACAACGTCTACCAGTTATTTTTAAGGCTGGGTAGGTTTAATGTTAAAAAGTAATAACCTTTTTTAAATTGTGCAGTATATAAAATAAAATGTAGGAGGTACTAATTTATTCGACATACATAGGTTAGTACTTTTTTATAACGAATGTCCAGTTGCATCGATTGATGTATTAAAAAATACCTCATTCCATTTAAAAGAATGAAGTTGACCTTCATATGTCCTTTACGCGTCCACCTACAAAAAAGATACTAACATCAGATTAATGCCCCCTCGATACCATGCAAGTTCCATCTGATGCATCTCATCCTAACACCAATAGCAGCCGCAATATTCAGGTATTCTGTTTCTGCGGACTCACCCTGTATATGTATTACTTTAAATTAAAGAGTATTCGTTTATTGATGATATGTGTGAATTTTTATGGCGCTGTGAGGTGAACCAGGCTGGTGATGTTGCATTTTTACAATTAATTGAAGATATTCTATATAAAATAGAAAGTCGGTAAGTCGGTAAGGTAGAGCGCGACATTGAAATGATAAAAAATTTAGTTTCGACTCGCCAAAAATCCTTCTGGCAATCGTCATTTTAGTAAAAAAAGAACCTATTTTAAAAATTTCATCGAATTCTGAGGTGTACGGTAAATGGTAGTTTCGCCGAATGTTGTAAGGGTTCTTTTTGAGAACACTCCACAAAGATCCCTTGCTCAAGCATTCTTTTCTGTGGGCCTGCGTTGTGTCAATTTTCATTGACTGGGGTACGGCTGGTCTGGTTTCCAGATACGAAACAAGACACTTTCAACCGCACCCAAGTCTGTAACGAAATGTAAGGACCGTGCATGCCAATAAATAACTCGAAAAGGACAACGTGCCTAGACAATTCTAGACAATAGCTGTGGAACGATGCGAAGCGTAAAATTGCAAAGCGGTCCCAAGGGACGCGAAACAAATCCAATGGAACGACTATATTCTCGGTCGAATAACAGGAACTTGAAGTTCGCGGCCATTAAAAATAGTTGTTATCGCGCACGCGTTAGCAGCCTAATGTCGCTTGATACAGCCGCGAAAGTAGACGGACGCAGGAGCAGACATTTTCGTTTCGTGGCGCGACACAGTACTAGAGTCGCTTCCGTGCGAGTTTTGCTAAATTGCCGTACTTTCCGGCTCGTTATTGCGAATTTCTCGTTACCTGTTAATGCCGCCGCGGACGATGAGAAACACCGAACGTAAAACGTAACAGAACGCGTTCAACAAACCGGCTTGGAGTGCCCGGATCTGAGAAACGAAACTTCAAACGCGGCGGGTACCAGCGCTTACAAGCAGTTGCGTTGATTTTAACGACAACACGGACTTGCTCGATAACTTCTGTGAAAATGCTGCGGGACAGTGGATTCGTGAATCCGAATTCGAGGAATCTTGAAATTAGTGCGTGCAAATAAAATCACAATGGTAAGGGGCTGTCGTAAAAGTTGGGACACGTTCTGTTTTTTAACTATAAAATTGTGGGAACACATATTTTATTTATTTAAAGAAAAGAAACAAACAGACTTAAATGTATAATAGTTGCGCGGTTAAAAACTAACTGTTAATCTAAACTAGCGATTAATAAACTATACGACTTCAACTACACGACTTCAACTACTTGACTTTCATACAACGACTGACTTGGACTGACTCTCCCAACTCATCCTTCGCCTAGCAAAAACTCGGCTTTCCCCACGCTTTCCCCTTCCGCAGTTTTCACCATGCCCAAATATGGGCATGGGCATGGGCATCGTCGATGAGCCGAAGGCCCATCGTCGCTTGCAACCAGTATGACCAGGCGAGTCCGACCTTGGGACTCGCGAGGGGAATACAGTACCCCTTCTCTGATGACCATCGATATGCGCAAGCGCGACGGGGATCGAGTAGGGCGCATGGAAAACACGTTTCGCAAGCGCGACAAGGATCAAGTATCAAGTGGTGCGAATGACGACGCGTGGCGCTTGCGCGATGGGGACGCAACAATGACAGATGACATATTACAAGTTTTAGGTTAAACCTGAGTAGACCTGAGTAGAACCTGGACACTTATTTTACATATTTTGCATTCAGCATATGTTGTGCATAGTACATAGTTTTTGCATTTTTCTCATGCAATAATAAAAAATAAATTGCTTTTCCGATTGCCGCTCTCAGAATGAACATAGCCTAAGAAGCAGTTAATAATATTGTTATATTGTTAATAATTCTAATTATTATTATTATTTTATTTCAATATGTGTGGTACATATACATGTGTATCATATGAATTGCACATAATAGCGGAGGAAATACGAATGCACTTTCAATTTGGTCAATAGATTAATACATAGTTTCTGTGAAACAAATATTATTGAAAGCTCCACATATATGGAATAGAAAATTACAAAAAAAGCTACCAAATGTTCCCTTACCATCAGTTGTAATCGTACCATAATGGGAAAGTAAGTAAATATATTTGGTAATATTGAAGTTCATTCAGACTAATTGATTTATTAATTTTGTGTAAAATTGTCAAGTTCTATTTTATTTCCAGATTGTTAAATCCTTTAAAGAACAAAGCGTACTTAGTACGTATTAAGACAGCCAAAGAGAAATTATAAAAAAGAAATTATTGGAGCTACTTTTTCCACTTTGCCAGTTACAATAACGAAATTAGAATCGAATATGTTAACATTGAAAGATGCGATCAAATCAGTTACGGATTTTGCTCAATATATTTTTTGATTATTTTATTTTAATAAAAAAAAATAAACAACATAAAACAAAGAGACATACAAAACTAAATAATAAAGGAAAATTGCAATACAAGAGGAATCTCTTTTTTCCCATAATACATGTACTATATTCGTATATCTCTGAACTCTGAAGTGAACCGTCTAGAAGTATCTATCTTATCTCACCAGTAACCCGCTCGGAAGCGGGTTAACCCGTTGTCTGTAGGCTCTAAAACCCGTTCCCTCCGGGTTAGTATGGGTTACAGAAACCTCGCTCGGTTAACCGGGTTTGTATTAGGGTTAGTCCGCGGTACGCATCCCTGGTTGGAACATTAAAACATCAAATTCTTCTCTAATATAATAATTAGAGAAGAATGTGATGTTTTAATAATAATATAATAATTACATATTCTTCTATTCTTAATATTCTTCTCTAACTAGAAGGTTAATTGATTACATTTCTTTAATGGAAATGGTTTTAAAATTACAATAATTTTTGTATCTATTTTATATACTGATATTTTCCTTTCAAAAATTAGTACCTGTATCTTAAAAATTAATACGAATTAAAATATGGATACGTCAATACACATGTAGTTAAATATACGTGAAATAGTACACATGTAGTTAAATATACGTGAAATATTACACATGTAGTTAAATATACGTGAAATAGTACACATTTAGTTAAATATACGTGAAATACTATACGTGTATTTACATACGTTTACGTGAAACAGTACACGTGTATTTACATACATTTACGTGAAATAGTACACGTGTATTTCAAAATACGTAATATAATACACGTGTGTTTAAAAAATCGTGAAATAGTACACATGTAATTAAATATACGTGAAATAGTACACATGTAGTTAAATATACGTGAAATAGTAGACATGTAGTTAAATATACGTGAAATAGTAGACATGTAGTTAAATATACGTGAAATAGTACACATGTAGTTAAATATACGTGAAATGGTACACATGTAGTTAAATATACGTGAAATAGTACACATGTAGTTAAATATACGTGAAATAGTATACATGTAGTTAAATATACGTGAAATACTACACATGTAGTTAAATATACGTGAAATAGTACACATGTAGTTAAATATACGTGAAATAGTACACCTGTAGTTAAATAGATGTGAAATAGTGCACGTGTATTTACATACATTTACGTGAAACAGTACACGTGTATTTACATACATTTACGTGAAATAGTGCACGTGTGTTTCAAAATACGTAATACAACACACGTGTGTTTAAAAGATCGTTAAATAGTACACGTGCATTTAAATATACGTTAAATAGTACACGTGTACATATGTACTTAAAACGACACGCACTGATGTGCATGTACGTGAAATGGGTACCATGGAAATCACTGACACGAATTTCCCCGACAGGGTTTTCACCGACTCCTGATTTGGCCGACAACGACTTCGACCGACAACGAATTTGACCGACAACGATTTTGATCAACAATGATTTTGACCGACAACGATTTTAATTCGTTGTCGGTCAAAATCGTTATCGATCAAAGTCGTTATCGGCCAAATCTGGAGTCGGTGAAATGTTGTCGGTGGAAACCGTGTCGGGGAAATTCGTGTCGGTGATTTCCATGGGACCCAGATGAAATACGCGTGAAATAGGGATCGCTACACCATGCCCATAAAAATGGTCGTGTAGGATGCTTATCCTGCTAGACGCTTTCTGCATTCATTCCGCCCAATTTATAGAGACGACCCAGTGTCCCACAGCGGGCCACAGCTTGCAGGATGAAACGCGGCTGCGTCGAACTCGATCCGGTTCGCTGATCCATCCGGCGGTTATCCCGTTCACCGCGACAAGGAATTTGGCCGCGTGTACCGGAGGCTGATTTATTCGCGCCCAGGTGTGTAACCGCTGTATAATGCCTGTGTAATACCTGACGGAGGAGGCTGTACCGTCAAGAAGCTAACCCGTTTCCGCGGCAGATCTGGCTAGCGTGACCAGAATCCGAAGACGCCGGGTGTCGAGCGCGAGAGCAGCCAGGTCGTACATGGCTGCGCTATGTGTTCTTGCCCCGCCCGGTATCATTGGTCCAGAACGTGGAAAAGGCACGTAGGATTCTACTTGAAGAAATATTGCTGCGAAGGCGGAATACACAATGGCCCGGCATCCTGCACACTGCGCACGAATGTTTTTCTTTCCGCTCTACACCCCTGTCCCACTATCTCCGCTCCCCGCAACCACCCGCCACCCTAATACGATTCAGATTCCTCGATGCGGCAGCACGTCCCTCCTTATGAGCCGATCGACTACGCCGAGACTCCCCATTCTTAAATGTTGCCTCGCCTGATGGAAGACATGATCTTCACATAGAGATCGCTCCACTCCCCCCTCTCCTCTACCCTCGTTACACTAAGTCGGAAAATCCATTTACTGATTTGATCATATTTCTCAACGGAACGAGCTTTTCATTGGCTCTGGCGAGTTCAAGAAGAAAAGGAAGCTGGAGAGATCATGTTCCCTTGGGGACAACTCAAAATGTAACGCAAGTAAATCGGGTACGCGTTGTGTTACGCTAACGCACAATGTTCGACGCTATACAGGGTGTCCCAAAACTAGTATAGGAGCGGGAAATGGGAGCTTCCTTGGGTGAAGCGACATTTTTCTTTACAAAAATGGCGTTCGGGGCTTTGTTTAGGAGCTATTAACGAAAAACACGCACCAATCAGAGCGCAATCTAGACATGCGATGGCACGTTCGGCCAATTGACAGTTGGCGCGTTGGGTAGACTGTGCTGTCTCGCGTCTAGGTCGCGCTCTGATTAGTCCGTGTTTTTCGTTAATAGTTCCTAAACAAAGCCGCGAACGCCATTTTTGTAAAGAAAAATGTCGCTTCAAATGACACAAGGAACCTCTCATTTCTCGCTCCTACACTAGTTTTGGGACACCCTGTATAGAGATAGGATAAAAGTTGCGTTTTCTAAACTATTTCATTTTCTACCTAGGACATCTGATACTTTTTTAAACAGAATATAGGGATGCATCAATTGGTGATGAACAAAATAATACAAATGTGTAGGTATTTTCTATTTTATTTTACGCGTGATACTGAGCAATAAATTCATGTACAGGGTGTCCCAACATAAGTGCAACTCCCGGAAATGGGAGGTACCTTGGGTCATTTGAAGTGACATTTTGCTTTACAAAAATGGCGTTCGGGGCTTTGTTTAGGAGTGATTAACGAAAAACACGGACCAATCAGAGCGCGGTTATAGTGGATTGATTCTGGTTCGGCCAATAGCGGCACCACGTTAAGCGGGACCTGTCGCCGAGTCGGACTCCGTTCGCTATAGCCGGGCTCTGATTGGTCCGTGTTTTTCGATAATAACTCCTAACCCTATCCTAATTTACACTAAGTTACACTTATTTTGGGACACCCTGTATTTCGAAAAATTATCGGTAATATTAAAAACCATATTATTAGTGATAAGCGAATAGAATAGATAAATAGATTAAGATAATAGTTAAGATAGTATATAAGTTAATGTTTAAGGTTAAAAAAGGAAGAAAGGAAAAGATGTACAGGTGAAAAAAATGTAAGGAATGTAACCCTAAGAGGAACCATTAAATGCATACATACATAAAAACCATATTATGTTACCAATGTTATATGACATAAATTGTTTCAGATTTAACCCTTCGCACTCAGAATTATTTTATCTCGAAAATTAAACATTTCTTCCTGGCTAGAATAATTTCATTCTACATAATTTTTTGCATTTTATGGATATGAAATTGATATAATACCTCATACAATACTTGAATGTGTAGTAATTGATTAGATACCAACATGTTTAATCGTGTAAACAATATTTTTAATGATGTTACAGCAATTTTTAATTCTCACCACTCGAGTGCTAAGAGTTAATACATAAAAAATTTGACTTTTTAGCATTGTATCGAACACCGTGTAACGCGGCAAATCCATTTACTGGTTTAATCGTATTTCTCAACGGAACGAGTATATCAATGGATCTGGCGATTGTGGAAAAGAGAAGAAAGGAGATGATGTTCGGATGTGAAAGATTGAAAATGTGATGCAAGAAATTCTGTATGCATCGTGTCAGGTTTTTCTTACGTTTTTCGTGGTACGTGGATCGTTCAAGTGCAGAGGATATTTTAGTGGAGTGATGCATAGTAGTTAGAGCAATGCATGCTAACTGGACAAAATTCAAAATAGTGGTCGTTTGCATCTGTTGCAAGAAACATAAGCTCTTTAGGAATTTCTCTGTTTCTTTGATAAGATCGTTTCAATCTTTGCTACCTAACTTGCAGTTGCCTATTTTTACCACAAAAGCATAAAATCCTCTGTTCGATCCGAAATAAGTTTTGATACATGTGTTTGTTTTGTTGGGGCTCGTTTTACATGAAAAACTTAGATGATTTAGTCAGTTGGCATTCTTGTTATAAATGTTTGGAATCTAAGTAATAATGAAACAAATTTATGTAATGTATCTTCATTGAATAATTAAAGACAAATTTTCGGCCGTCTGGCTGGTCGTAGTGCTGTACTACTGAATTTTCGTGCTACGTTCTTCGATATCGTATTTTCCTAATACTGAAATCAATTTGTCTAGAATTGTCTAGACATTATGTCTGAGTCTGTGCTACGATCAAGTGAAACATTATCACTTTCAAACTATTTATTGCCATCTTTAGCTTTTAGAATTAGTTATGGACTTGGATACGGCTGAAAGTTAAGCGTCTCCTTTCGTATCGGAAAAGCAACACAGCCGTACCCCAGTCAATGACAATTGACGCATCGCAGGCCCGCACTCAGCGGAAAGACGACACCAGTTTGGGGATAGGTAACTGAACAAGGGATCCGTATGCATAGGCTTGATTTATTTACGAGGTTTGCGTGAGAAACGAAATAACGGATTTAGTAGGCGTAACAAAGATTTTTAATTACGCCCCGAACTGGTGATTAATCCCCTGTTTATTCCTACCAAAGAATTTATCCTTTAAACGTTAATTGACTCACCCTGTATAAAATTACAAGCTTAATGTGTACAAGACAAAAATTTTAAAATATTATCACGACTTTCCTTTTATTTAAAATGGTATCCTATTTCCCTGTCAGTGTAATTTATAATACCAACTAAATAAATATAAAGAATAAATGACTCCTAAAAAACAAAATAACACTATTAAATATGTTATAAATTCCATTCATATGATTAATCCAATTAATAAAAAAATTTCACCTACTAAATTTAATGAAATAGGTGCAGATATATTCGATGTACAAAATAAAAATCACATTATTCTTATTTTAGGATCTCCCAGTAAATTCAATGAATTTAAAGATTTCATGGAATTAAATATTTTTTGAAATCGGGGAAATCTTTGTTTCGAACATTTTTGCATAAGAGGATAATTTTTGATATAACTTCATGTAATCGAGATAGGAGGAACATGTAGATACTGGAAAGAGAAATACTCTGAATTTAAAAAAGGATTGCAGTGTTCAGAACATCAACGCGAAGATTTTGAATTACGCCCCGAACTGGTGATTGATCCCCTGTTTATTGCTACCAAAGAATTTATCCTTTAAACGTTAATTGACTCACCCTGCATAAAATTACAAACTTAATGTGTATAAGAGAAAAATTTAAAAATATTATCATGACTTTCCTTTTATTTAAAATGGTATCCTATTTTCTTGTCAGTGTAATTAATAGTACCGAAGGATCTCCTAGTAAATTCAATGAATTTAAAGATTTCATGGAATATATAATATTCCAATATATAATATAATATTTTTGAAATCGTGGAAATCTTTGTTTCGAACATTTTTGCATAAGAGGATAATTTTTGATATAACTTCATGTAATCGAGATAGGAGGAACATATAGACACTGGAAAGAGAAATACTCTGAATTTAAAAAAGGATTGCAGTGTTCAGAACATCAACGCGAAGATGTAGAAGAATGAAACATCGCACACGACTATTCTTCACATGTGACGACGTTCTGACCTGACATCTTATTTATTTCTAAATCATGTCTAGTCCTAAATCAACCAACACTGGCATTATTAATCAATCATGGTGGCAACGTTGCAAGAAAATATCGACCAACATTCAGACTAGCGTGTAGTTGCAAGCAACGTGGTGATAGTACAACATTCTGTATACGCGTGTAATTTGTACCATCGTGCTCTTGTTTGCGCTCTCATACTTCGTTTTACTATTGCGCCTTCTGTGAGAAATTAATGGTGTGGAAGAATGTAATGTTGCCTTTTTTTACTTGCCACTGTGTTCGCGATAAATACAGTGGTACAGGAGAAAATACCACTGGGAGGTAAATGCGGTTTGGAATTGATGCAGCTACGTATTCACATCACTCCCGCACGTCCTTTTGTTGTGCAAACTAATTCAGAACAAGTTGAAAATATTTTTACACGCCAAACTCTGAAAAAGAAAACAGCTTTTCGAAAGTTAATGAAACATTAACCTTGTTTTATTTCAATATGTTAAAACCCTAGTAGCACAAAACATTGTATACACATTCATGTAATATTAAAAAGAGATTCAATCTTTTTTTAATATTCAAATATTCATACAATATTTATTTTATATTAAGTAACGAATATTATTTTATAAATATGGAGGAAATATCTATTTCATGTTACGAGAAAAATATCTTTTTCTAAATATTAAATGAATCTATATTTCATGTTAGAAATAGAATATTCATTCCTAATATACATATAATATTTATTTCATATTATGAAAAAAATATTTCTTCTCATTATAAAACGAATCTCTTTTTAATATTAAAAATAGAATAGTTTTTCCTAATATAAAAATAATATTTCTATTTCATACCATGAAAAAAATATTTTTTCTCATAAAATAAATCTTTATGTAATATTAGAAATAGAAATTTTAAAGTGTCTTGAAAACAAGATAATTTTATCATTTTTTGCCATGGTAATCATTTTTTACACAGAGTAAACAATGAAATCGATTAGTACAACAAAAATATGCATTTCTACTTAAAGAAATGATGCAATTGTTAATTGCACATGCACAGTTACACAAAAAAAATCTGTGGGCCTACGAATGTAGCATTCCCCGAACCATTAATCTTTCTAACTGCATAAAAAAATTCTGTATTTTCAATAAACCCCTTTCGAAGACGAAGATAAATATTCCCTCGAGCAGTGCACAGAAAGTAGTGTTATTATATTATAGTTTCTAATTTTTGTTATAACTTTTTCTTAAATTTGAAGATTTAATTGAACGTTATCTAAATATGATTTTCACGTTTTTTAAATATTTACTTTATGTTTTTTAAATATGTAATTTATATTCTCTGAATATTTAGCTTATATTTTCTGAACATTGAATTTACATTTCTTGTATATGTATAGAATATTCGGATCTAATATTTTTCTCATATGAAAAAGTATGGCTTAAAAAATATTTTTTCAATATTTGAATAAAACATTTACCCAATATTTTTGTGCTACTAGGGACTATTATAATTTCGTTCAAAACTGTTTACTTCTTTGTTCTTATTTTTACCTTAATTCATCCTCCCATAAAAATACTGAACTTTTTCAGATATACAGAATTCTTGAAATTATCAACAAAATTAATCTTGTACTTGAATTTCAAGGTCAAAGGGTCAACAATTTTTTACTGTGTCTTATTCTACTAATCAGAAGGATGA
This sequence comes from Lasioglossum villosulum, assembly GCA_963971365.1. Classification (NCBI taxonomy): domain Eukaryota; kingdom Metazoa; phylum Arthropoda; class Insecta; order Hymenoptera; family Halictidae; genus Lasioglossum; species Lasioglossum villosulum. Next base: position 22,230,872 of record OZ020502.1, read on the forward strand.
AAAGTGCAGAAGAATTCATAGGCGAAAACTCAACGCTTCCCGTAAAAACTTACGACAAAGCTTTTTCATTATCAAACTCATTTTATTTATATTACATTTGCAATATACATATTTCATGCACAGAGATATAATTTCCAACGACTGCATCAACAGCACGCTATATAAAGTCCATCTGACCGCGGAATGAAAATATAATATAAATTAAATCAGTTTGGTAATGAAACAACTTTACCATAATTTTTGAAGAGGACGATTGAGTTTTTACAAATGGTTCCGGTTGCACTTTCTACTATTGTGATGAATAGGATACGATGCAACAAAACAAAATTGTAATACAAGGTCCAAGTTAATTTTACGGCATCTTTCTACATCAATTTCCACCAAACCGAGGATGGAAAAGAAAAGTGGGCAACCTGCAGCGCATTGCATCTTTGCGCCTACTTATTCTTTTGGGGTAGGCGCCAAACTGAATCCATCTTCATATTTTCAACACCTGAGTACTCTCAGTTCAGTTCATGTTCTTCTTACTCATCAGATCTATTAGAAATAAATTCTAATCTTTAAATTCACCGCGTCCACTAAGCGACCTGCGCTCCCTCTGCTCATTCTTTGCTTTGAACACTTCTTTTTCTCTCTCTTCACTCTCTATGAAGAATCACGTGTGTAAGACATACAGGGTGTCCCAAAATTCCCTCAGCATCGGGAAATGGGAGGCTCCTTGGGTCATTTCAAGCACCATTTTCCTTTCGAAAATGTCATTCGAGGCTTCGTTAAGGAGTTATTAACGAAAAACACGGACCAATCAGAGCGACAGGTAAATTGGTAATCTCTCTTTCCGCGAACAAATATTAAAAAACAAAATTCTTGTTTGTTCAGTGTATCGTGGCATGTTGTTCAGATGCGAATATTATTTGTACAAGGCAGCAAATCTCCGATAATTTTCATACACTCAATATTTTTAAAACGATCTTGTGCTGCTCAAAAATAATTCAACCATTTTTACTTTACTCTCTAAACTAACAAATTTTGTTTAGTTTATAACGTCATGTTTTAACATTACGATCAAAACTAATCAAATGACCCCTAGTAGCACAAAACATTGTATACACATTCATATAATATTAAAAAGAGATTCAATCTTTTTTTAATATTCAAATATTCATACAATATTTATTTTATATTAAGTAACGAATATTATTTTATAAATATGGAGGAAATATCTATTTCATGTTACGAGAAAAATATCTTTTTCTAAATATTAAATGAATCTATATTTCATGTTAGGAATAGAATTTTCTTTCCTCATATACATATAATATTTATTTCATATTATGAAAAAAATTTTTCTTCTCATTATAAAACGAATCTCTATTTAATATTAAAAATAGAATAGTTTTTCCTAATATACAAATAATATTTCTATTTCATACCATGAAAAAAATATTTTTTCTCATAAAATAAATCTGTATGTAATATTAGAAATAGAAATTTTAAAGTATCTTGAAAACAAGATAATTTAATAATTTTTTGCTATGGTAATTATTTTTTACACAGAATAAACAGTGAAATCGATTAGTACAACAAAAAATATGCATTTCTACTTAAAGAAATGATGCAATTGTTAATTGCACATGCACAGTTGCACAAAAAAAATCTATGGGCCTACGAATGTAGCATTCCCCAAACCATTAATCTTTCTAACTGCATAAAAAAATTCTGTATTTTCAATAAACCCCTTTCGAAGACGAAGTTAAATATTCCCTCGAGCAGTGCACAGAAAGTAGTGTTATTATATTATAGTTTCTAATTTTTGTTATAACTTTTTCTTAAATTTGAAGATTTAATTGAACGTTATCTAAATATGAGTTTCACGTTTTTTAAATATTTACTTTATGTTTTTTAAATGTGTAATTTATATTCTCTGAATATTTAGCTTATATTTTCTGAACATTGAATTTACATTTCTTGTATATGTATAGAATATTCAGATCTAATATTTTTCTCATATGAAAAAGTGTGGCTTAAAAAATATTTTTTCAATATTTGAAAAAAACATTTACCCAATATTTTTGTGCTACTAGGGAATAGTACTCCGTAAGTTACAGTTACATGTGTCTTACATTATAATTATGATACGATAAATTGTAACTGACAGGGTGCAAATCAGAAGGTTTAAATATACACTAAAATTTTGGAAATTATCAATTCGAAATGATACTAAACATTTCCCAGATTATGGATGATCGTTTAAGAATTGTTACAGCTAAAGCTAAATGTTCAGTTTCATTTTAAACAACAGAGTCATATGCAGACCTATATGGACGAGATAGAAGCAAATTCATCGTAATACAATACTCTCGTTTTTGTAAAGACTCTGTTCGGAACGTCTACGTTTCGTTTGAAAAGATATCGCTGTCTGTTCCTGTAGCACTTCTATGGAAAGAAATGTTACCCTTCTTTACGAACTTCTACAAAACTTGTTCTTGTAGTACAGATATATCAAGATCTGTGTAATCAAAATTCTATGGAAATAATTTATTTTACAGTAGGTGATTCAATTATAAGAAAATATATATACAAGTAAACTTTAATAACTAAAATATTATATATTTTAATTTTTTATTTCTAATTATGGTGACTACATTAGTAATTGCATTATATATATACACATATATATAAATAATAATAATTTGGAAACAATTATCTTTACTTGTTTCACATGTCCTTTTTTTAATGATATTTAAAGTCACCCCTGCTCCATGAGGCTATTAAATAGCTGCTGTATATTGACTGCACAAAGGTTGCAATTCATTTGTATTTTAATTAAGAGCTGGAATGAAAGGGCGAAAAAATATAAACTGTTTCAATATTAGAAAATAAAAATAAACATTAAGTACGTATTAATTAAAATTATTTTATTGAGGGGTAAAGTGTGAGCATTGTGAAAGGTACATGTAATATGCGTAGTACATACATTTAATATTTTTTCGGAAGACCTTTCATACAAAATATCAAAAAATATAAAGGTCACGTGTTTACATCTATTATTAACAAATAGGCTGCAAATAGCATGCATTTATGATAAAAAAAATAGGTAGATGACATGTAAAAAATATAAATATTTGAAAAATACTGTTACATTATATCCAACTTAACAAAATTACTAAGAATAGGAAAAATGTCAACGTAGCTGCTTGTAATTAATACAAACAAGTTTTATTTTCCATAATAATCCGCAGTTTAATCATAAAGTTTCAGAAGTGCTATCTATACTAGTTTTATATAAAAGACTAAAAAGAATACATACTTCAAAATATTAGAGAACATGCATAAATCAGATGTAGTAGAGTACTAATAAAATGGTTAATAATCAAATTAATTAACAGAATATGGCGTAAGATGTCTGCCAGATTCCCGATTTCCTTAAAGTCGAATATTAAACTCGACCAGATCAACGTAAAAGATTATTCATCGAGACACCGTTTTCTTTCACAAGTTAATGAACACGGGTTTTAGTTTGATGGTTCGGAAGAGTTATTCTCAAGATAAGGTGAGGTAATGGTTTAATTAATATAGAATTCGTCGTGGATATCCAATTTGTTTTAAACGTGACTACAGAAAACAAGATGGAACGTTCGATTACGGAATATCACGGAATAGAAATGAGGAAGATCCCGCGGCAAGGTGAAAGTTTTGGAAGTTTCGAATGGAAAATGGTATTATTTATGGCATCGGAGGACTCGCTGTTATGAATGCGTAATTATCGGAAGAGGAGAGAAACCGGGAACTACTCGAACGACAAAAGTAAAAAGGATATTTTGTGCCCGTATCAGGATACTGCGCAAATTATGAATAGCAAATCATTGTTAATCGATCAGTCGTTAAATGCATCAATATTATTTTTTTCATCATTATTCATTGATAGACGGCATTTGTTGCATTGTGTTAATGACATTTGTTGCATTGCCCTGATGCATTTGTTGAAATGTTTTGATGCATTTGTTGCATTGTTTTGATGCATTTGTTGCATTGTTTTGATGCATTTGTTGCATTGTTTTGATGCATTTGTTGTATTGTTTTGATGCATTTGTTGCAATGCCCTGATCCATTTGTTGCATTGCCCTGATGCATTTGTAGCATTGCCCTGATGCATTTGTTGCATTGTTTTGATACATTTGTTGCATTGCTCTGATGCATTTGTTGCATTGTGTTAATGCCATTTGTTGCAATGCCCTGATGCATTTGTTGAATTGTTTTGATGCATTTGTTGCAATGCCCTGATGCATTTGTTGCATTGTTTTGATGTATTTGTTGCATTGCCCTGATGCATTTGTAGCATTGCCCTGATGCATTTGTTGCATTGTTTTGATACATTTGTTGCATTGCTCTGATGCATTTGTTGCATTGTGTGAATGCCATTTGTTGCATTGTGTGAATGCCATTTGTTGCATTGTGTGAATGCCATTTGTTGCATTGCCCTGATGCATTTGTAGTATTGTTTTGATGCATTTGTTGCATTGCCTGATGCATTTGTTGCATTGTTTTGATGCATTTGTTGCATTGTCTTGATGCATTTATAGATTCATAAAATATAAAATGGTTGACAATAATAAATGTTAGCTACATATATACCGTGGTTTCGTTGTAAAAAGTTCTCTAGACAAAATCAGTTTTTTAGAATTTTGCAAGATGTCTACAAAAATTGAAATTATGGCATAAATATTTGCAAGCTATTTGTTAATGTCCGAGGAGGAATGTACGATTTCCACGATGACTCAACATCCGTTATAATACTTTACACGTGCGTTATCAGTAGACTACGGATCTTTATGCAAAATAAAATACGTCTGCATCAGTGGCAATAGAAAGCAGGTGAAGTGATAGCTCTCCCTTCAAGAATTTTAATAGATGAAAAAGCAGTTCTACATATTAAGTACTTTGTGTAGTTTTTTGAATGATACGATTTTTGAAGTGATTTTCGCAAACGATAAAGTTACTTCAAATGAAAAAATACTGAGAAACAATGTGTTAACCTTATGCACTACGAATTACTTTTCAATTTTCATTTTCCAATAACTTCTTACCATTTTAAGTGTTTCATTTGAAATTTACTTCAAAGGACAGTTCCTTGAGTGCTGCTTATTATAAACAATTTTGATTACTAACCATATCCAATGTTACTCAAACTTTATTGTAATTTATATTTTTGGGCCTTATATTGGTATTTAATTAAAAAGTAAGACAATTATATAAATAAAGGAATGACCAAATACATATAAAATCCCGTTTCAATTACATTTCTCTTTCTTTGTTGTCGAGTCGCACCCAACAAAGGAGTGCAAAGGGTTAAAGCCTTTGCGTATTTTCGAAATGTAACACGAGATAAAATTCGTTTCGAACTTCCATCGGTGCGATGGAAGCATGGGTGATAATTCTTCGCAATGGTGGTAGGCTTCGCGGGGTGTTCAATTCACGATTCGAACGAAGTCACTTTGCAATTCAACGCCGCGTTAAAGCCCACGAACGAATGGACAATGGAAAAAACGAGGATCTTCTCCGCTCGAAAGGTATTGCTCCTTAACACGCAATATATTTCACGTTTCAGAAGGAGCCGGTGGCGTAATCGAGTTTCATAGAAACGCCTTTTTACCGGACTGAGATGGACGGACGGACACGTAATTCATCGCTGCTTCGCAATCGATTCGTCTGGAACTGAAATTAAGCGTCCGCCGCACAGTGGAACAAACAGATGAATTCTGTATCACAATCAAAGAACTTTCGAGAGAAATGAGCTAGAACGATGAAATTTTATTTAAATTAAAGCTGAAACTTTGCGTAATATTTGGGAAAATAGAGAGATCATGGTACGAATGTTTTTTAACCTTGAAAAAATTCGTTGAACTTGCACAATTTCAAGAAAATTTTGCTTTTCCAATACCACGGGCGAAAAACTTTTATTTTACGTGATATACATAATTTCCAGTAGACTTTTTCACGCTGATTTCAAATCTGGTCTCGAAATTTGTCTACGACCTCAGAATTTTGCAAAAAGTCGATTTTTGTCAACAAAACTAATGAAATCATTTTTTCTTTGGAATGATTAGATAACCCACTAGTTTGAAGGTATATTGTATTCTCATATATTGAAACACAATAAAAATAAATATAACGAAGTATTTGAACGTTTACTTGACGTACATCACTTGATGAACGATCACTTGACATATCTAATCCTAGCTGCATTTAGTGTCGGCACTTCTTGTAGGCTGTGTCTGACTGTAATGTAATTTAAATTAGATATCTATTGCCCTGATGCATTTGTTGCATTGCTTTGATGCATTTGTTGCATTGTCCTGATGCATTTGTTGCATTGTTTCGATACATTTGTTGCATTGTATTAATGCCATTTGTTGCATTGGCCTAATGCATTTGTTGCATTGGCCTAATGCATTTGTTGCATTGTTTTGATGCATTTGTTGCATTGCCCTGATGCATTAGTTGTATTGTTTTGATGCATTTGTTGCATTGCCCTGATGCATTTGTTGCATTGTTTTGATGCATTTGTTGCATTGCCCTGATGCATTTGTTGCATTATTTTGATACATTTGCTGCATTGCCCTGATGCATTTGTTGCGTTGTTTCGATGCATTTGTTGCATTGCCCTGATGCATTTGTTGCATTGTATTAATGCCATTTGTTGCATTGCCCTAATGCATTTGTTGCATTGTTTTGATGCATTTGTTGCATTGCCCTGATGCATTTGTTGCATTGTATTAATGCCATTTGTTGCATTGCCCTAATGCATTTGTTGCATTGTTTTGATGCATTTGTTGCATTGCCCTGATGCATTTGTTGCATTGTTTTGATACATTTGCTGCATTGCCCTGATGCATTTGTTGCATTGTTTTGATACATTTGTTGCATTGCCGTGATGCATTTGTTGCATTATTTTGATACATTTGCTGCATTGCCCTGATGCATTTGTTGCATTGCCCTGATGAATTTGTTGCATTGTTTTTGCATTGCTATTGGAAAAACCATAATTTTCTTGAAATTCTGCAAGTTAATGAATTTTTTCAAGGTTAAAAAACGTTCCTACTATAATCTCCCTATTTTTCTCATATTCTGCAAAGTTTCAGCTTTAATTGTCAACAAATTTCATCGCTCTATCTCATCTCCATCGGAAGTTTTTTGATTTTGACCCAGAATTCATCCGTTTGTTTCACTGTGCGCCGTCTGTCGATTCAATTACTTTAATCAACGCGAAACGCGCCCGCTGTTTTCCGCAATTCCACGCGAATATGCTGCTCCGCGCGCGTATGATGTTCAATGATAATGAAACAATTCGCTGGACCCTTCAACTTCCACCACGTTGCGTTAGATAACACTGCGGCCTTCCGGCAAGACCATTCTGTCGCCACCGCGAAGCATTCCTTATGCCACGGCACGTGTGTTCCTCAATTCACTCGCGCCATTACACCTGTGCCACTGATTAAATTAATAAACATTCTTGTGCAATAATATTGGAAACATCCCTTTTTTATTCTGATCCGTTGTGCACAATATTGACACGTGTTTTGGTAACGTAAATATTAAAGCGGCTCTTATTTACTCTTGTCACAAATTTTTGTCAAAATTTCTTTCACAACACCTCGCAGAATACCGTAAAATTAAATTAAGAATACGAATTTTTAAAAAACCAGGGTTAAAAACCATTTGAATAAAAAAATTGATATTCGGGACTTTATCATTGTGAAAGATTATCCCAAATTTATCAGTGGTGTTCTAGACTCCGTAGCGAGCAGACGTATTTCATATCGCGCTTTCAGAGTAGCTTGCGACTAAAATTTTTTAAATTTTCAATATAGGCCCAGATAAAAAAGTTGTAAAATGCAACTTTTAGTATTTTTGCTACAATTCCGATCAATTGCAATTTTTGACCAAATTTTTTTTCGCATCCTGTAGAAAACTAATTGCTCTAGCTTCCCAACAAAAATTCCAATAGTATAGTACAATATTAAAAAAGTTATCGTCTTTTATGAAGCGGCAGAATATCAGTGCACGCCACTTATATATATATATATATATATATATATATATATATATATATATATATATATATAAATATATAAAATATTTAAAAAATAAATTATGCTATAATAATTTAATTTTTTAATTAATATATAAATTTATATATATCATATAATATATATTATATATTATTATATAATATTATTATGTAGGAATAAACAGATAGAAAGGTGGTGTCTAATACAAAATATTTTAAAAATAAATTATGCTATAATAATTTAATTTTTTAATTAATATATAAATTTATATATATTATATTATATATATATATTATATATATATTTTATATAATATATATAAATTTATATATTAATTAAAAAATTAAATTATTATAGCATAATTTATTTTTAAAATATTTTGTATTAGACACCTCCTTTCTATCCGTTTATTACTACCTGGTTTCGTTTGTTATTTTTGTTCAGAAAAATATTCAGAGAATAATATCAGAGTGATCTCTTAAGGTTGCAGGTTAACAACCGCGTCAGAATTTTTGGCGTGGGCAGGCGGCTTCTCCGAGGACGATTCCTTTGGTTAGTCAAATTACTTCACCCGCATTCGGCGCATGTTTCTCCAGGGGGCTTAGCCCGGTTTCGATTATTATCGTCTCGTCGACCGGGTTCTTACCTCCGCTCTACGGCGAAATTTCTCGTTAGCGGACACGGTAACGAGGTAGAAGATTCGCCCGTAGGCAGCAGCTTAGTGACGTATTCCGCGAATCTCGGTCGCCAATCTTCACCTGGACCGCTCGCTGACTTTTGCATTAAGTTCTCGAGTACCTGTAAGGGGCGACCCAGTGCGATCCGACACGTAAAAAGGGCGTTCCGAGACCCAGACTGAAAAGGAGAAAAATTCCAGGGGGTCTGGAGAAACCGGTAAGAGAACGGGGGAGTTAAGCAAACTGTGACAGGGCTCGGTCGAGGGTGGTGAAAACGAAAGGAGATGGAAAGAAAGGAGAGAGGATTGGAAATGAAGGACTGATGAAAAGCGGCAAGCGAATGTAACGAAAGAAACGAGGAAAAGCTAGACGTGGGAGCAGAAGTGATGGCGAGAACGAGGCAGAAATGAAAACATTAATACAGAGATATGAAAATCTTAGACGATGAAAAACATCGCAGAATTTTTATCACTTCTCAGTGCATAGAGTTGTTAATGGTTACAGGTCGTGACGATTGTACTTCCTCACATTATGATAACTGGATCAACAGAGTTTGTACTAAACATCTTCGCGAAGTCCTGGGATTTTAATTCACTTGGAATCCTTTGAACTCGTTTGACATTTCACCTTGAACCTTCTTCAGAGGGTCAGATTTCATCGAGTTCCTTTATAAGCTTTGTCCATTATCTTTTGAGATCTCTTCGATGGTTTCATAGTTTTCCCAATTGCACCCTTTTAACTTCTCCCGGCCATTTACATTGTAGATGAGCTTCAATTTACTCTTAACACTCCGAGCATCTCTCGATGCCGTTAGCAACCCCAACTTCCAAAGATTTTGAGAATCTACTATTTTATTCTGACTAAATGAAGCTGGAAATGTTAGCGAGTCTCGTGTCGACTCGTGTAAATCGTTTACTTTATTGCAATTTACATAAAAATATTAACCCTTAATACTCGAGTCTCCGAGACGTGAATAAAAATTGCTGTAAGTATATATCTCGGTATCTAACCAATTACTAAACATTTAAGTATTGCATGAGGTATTATATCAATTTCATATACAGGGTGAGTCATCAAACGTTGACACCTCAAATATCTTTGTTGTTTCTAAAGATACGTAAAATATGGTAAGGACAAAGCTGAATGATACAATGGGGCTGACACGATGCAAAAAAAAATTTTGTTTTTGTCATTTTTTTGGATATATCAAGGTCACCTTCATTTTTTAAAATGGAATGAGGTATTTTTTAATACATCAATCGATGCAGCTGGACATTCGTTATAAAAAAGTACTAACCTATGTATGTCGAAAAGTTACTAGTTCAGGAGATTTTCAATTTAAATAACCCTGAAATACCATTACAGTCATACTAAGTCGTTAGCGTTTACTTACTAGTGTAACATCTTAGTACGACAGTAATGGTATTTTTGAGTTATTTAAATTGAAATATCTCCTGAACTACTAACTTTTCGACATAGGTACATAGGTTAGTACTTTTTTATAACAAATGTCCAGCTGCATCGACTGATGTATTAAAAAATACCTTATTCCATTTAAAAAAATGATGTTGACCTTCATATGTCCTTTACGCGTCCACCTACAAAAAAGTTACTAACATCAGATTAATGCCCTCTCGAAACCATGCAAGTTCCATCTGATGCATCAATCGATGCAGCTGGACATTCGTTATAAAAAAGTACTAACCTATGTATGTCGAAAAGTTACTAGTTCAGAAGATATTTCAATTTAAATAACTGTAAAATACCATTACAGTCATGCTAAGATGTTACACAAGTAAGTAAACACTAACGTTCGTTTTAGGATAGTCTTAAGAATAATGTTAGGATTTGAACTCGAATTGTGAACTCCCAGATAGCACGGACGTTCCAATGGACGTCCGTTTTATATCCACTTTACGTCCAAACGTCCGATATCCGTAGCGGACGTCCCTGGGATGTCCGATAAACTTGAATTTCGGACATCCTATGGACATCCGTTTTTATGTTCTAAGGATATCATAGGACCTGAATTTCAGATGTTTTTGGGACGTCCATTTTTTTCGTCCCAGGCACTTCTGTGGGACTTGAATTTCGGACGTCCTTCGGATAGATAGGTCCGAACGGGACGTCCTATGTACGTTACACTTTGCAAATGGTACCTCTTTCGGACATTCCTGGAACGTATCTCGGACATATAGACCTTATTCGGACATCCTTGAATAAATTGAAATTGACATACATTGAACATCCATCGGACGTCCCGGTGCTATCTGGGCATGAATTTTGAACTTGCATTGTGAGTTTGCATTGTGAGATTGTATTGTAAACTTGAATTGTGAGCCTGAACTTGAACATTAAGTTTGAACTTTTACTTTGAACTTTAACTTCGAACGTTGTAGAGGGTCATATGGCCTTATCGACGGCCATAAGTGTTCACAATTTCTTGATTGTGTAAAATGTCATCCACCCATTTTTATAATACTACAAATACATAAAATTCGTGGCACTTTGCGAGTTTGCATCTTTGCATTTTTATACAGGTGCGAACCACTCGGTTTGAAAATCTGTTTACGCCGGAAAAAATGACAAACGATCACGGGCTAGTCTTAAATTTGAGTGAATATTATCTGGCATCGGTTCGGGCGCGCCGCGCCATGCCGGTGCAACGAGGATGCGTGCAAGACCAAGCAGTCGCGGTGAAGTTATGCACAACATTTGCCCGCGAGGACATAACTCTGGGCACAAAGTTGGCAGAGAACAGCACTGCAATCCCTTTCGTGCTGGAATAACGTGAAAGCTGGAATAACAAACCACCTATGTTACTGTCCACCCGACCCCTTAACCACCCCCGACCGCGTCTGTACCTGCAAAAGCGGACGTTAAATTCGATTTCCCGCGGACTCGAGGAACCCGAATGGCAACGGGGGTGCCAGGTCCCTCTGCAATCCCCGTTCCTACAGCTGATTCGAGCAATTCGTTAATGCTCGCTATTATTGCACGTAAGCATGACAAACAGTCTTGAATAATAAGTAACGAAGTCTGATTAATTGGATGCTGTAACAGCGTGAAACTTGTCGAACATGTTGCGGATTAATTTGTTGGGATTTCCAATAGGGCTGTAACTTTTTCGAAGCTTCGAAGTCTTCGAATGAACGAAGGGAGCTTCGAAGTTTCGAAGTTTCGAAGTCTTCGTAGTCTTCGAAGTCGTCAAAGTCTTCGAAATTTCGAAATTTCGAAGTTTTGAAGCTTCGAAATTTCGCAATCTTATACCGTGTCACGATTTTTGATAAATAATAATATTAACTGTCAGTCACCGGTGACTGACATTGAACTTTCCGTTTGAACTTTTCGCAATTTTTTTTTTTTATTTGTGCAATAGAAACCTCAAATAAGAGGTTATTCTGCAATCAATATTACATAGATAATATTACAATAGAAATCTTATTTGCTAATGCGTGGTAACTTTTCGTAATTAAATTATATTAAAAAAAAAAATTGCATTCTATCAATTTTCGGGATCATATCACGAATGTACTTAAAAAATAATTGATGACGTATCTACCGTGGCCGTGATAATAATTTACTACGGAGAGAAGTTCGAAATTAGAAACTTTGATTCTCCATCGCCTTCGAATTTCCAGAAAGCGAACCTTTGAAATTTCGAAGGTTCTGCAATCGAAGCTTCGAAGCTTCGAAATCTTCGACCTTCGAAGGTTCTGCAATCGAAGCTTCGAAGCTTCAAAATCTTCGACCTTCGAAAGTTCTGCAATCGAAGCTTCGACATTCGAAGCTTCGAAGCTTCGAAATCTTCGACCTTCGAAGGAAAGTTACAGCTCCAATTTCCAAACGTACCCGACTTCTTTTTAAGCTTTATCTAACTGTTCCGTCGCGTCGGAACCATACACGTGGATTTCTTCCGATTGATATTTATGGTCCTTTCGTGCCTAAAGACCGTCTTCGAGGATTAAGCAAACAAGGGTCATTCGACGTCCAGTCGAGGCATCTGGCCTAATGTTTAGCTTCTCTCTGCACTTAAAATACAAAGTATCATAAATTTAGTCCTTCGGAAGGATCACCCGCGACCGTTAACCGTACCGTGTCAAATTACCGAGACGCGTCGGTGACCGATTCAGGGATCTTCCTACTCCTCCTTCCAAGGGCCTCATTCAGTGCTACAGGAAGGAGGTCCTAACAGTCAAAAGTGTACTGATTGGAAAATGCAACTTTCTGCAGGGACCAATCAGTGCATCTTATTTCTTGCTTGAGAAGCCTGACGAACATCGCGTTGAGACCGCGTTCATCAGTTTAGTCTCGTCAGTCATTCGCATCATTTCAACTCGGTTTACGACAGTTCGTTGTCCAGCGATCAGGACACGCGTCAAAAGGGATCGCATCTTTATCAGATCCGCGAGCGGACTACTTTGTCGCGATTCAATTCTATTTAGGATATACAATCTGCGCGCGTATAAGGCAGGACCTGCTAGATCAACCTTACTGATGAGTCCACTAGCAGGTCCGGGACGAAACGCTTCGTTTAACGTATACTTATTGTACTGCGAATCGATTAATGTCTTTTGCGTCTTTATAACTCTTGAACTACTGGCCCAATATTAAATTGGCGGGCACAGATCCGGCAAACGTCGCGTACATCACACAGCGACACTACACTAACGCTAAATCAATTTCTGGGTAATTAGAACAACTAATATAATGAAAGCATATGTTAGTAACAGTAACCACATTAACAGGTTTATTAATTCTTAACTGGTATGCTGGGGTCTCTTACGACCCCAAACGAAACTTCTGTATTGTACGAAAATTGCAAATATCAACATTTTTTAACTTCTTTAGAACACGTGGATTATTTAGTCTGAAATAATACACTTAAAAATATCAGAAAATATTATAACTATTTTAGAAAGGTTTTACGATGATACTTTATAATCTAACTAAACACTTGCCACTTAAGGGTGAAACGAAAATCAACAAATAAAAAAAGTTAAATGATACCAATAATGGAAAATGGAGGATAGGATGTACTCATTATTAAGTAAGCATTACTGGATATGTATACGTTGATGAATGGATTAAGGAAATGTACATTGCTTTACGAGCGCGATAACAAGATTGTGGACTTTATGTATTCGAGGGAAAAATGAGTAAGAGGAATTTGAAATAGTATAAAAATTAGAAGTATTCGAGGATATCGATATGTAATTTTGAAGTCAAATTGCGCCGTTCCAATGGTTGTGTGTTTGCTGTCTCTTAACGGTCTTTGCTTCAGTTCAATCTAGACCAGCATGGTACAGTAACCACTTGATTCTTGTCCCAGATTCGACGACTCGATTCTTGTCCAGGCGGCGACTATTGTTCTCGGCCCGGGTATATCGGTGTGAACACCACTACATTAACACAACGAATCGAATGTTCAAACATCTTGATTTTCATTATTTTTTTATGGGACTTTCAAAACGTATTTCTGGCATTTTTCTGATTAAAACAAGACCAAACACGGTATAATTTCAATTGTATTTAGTGGTTCAATCGACTGTGACAGTTTCGTATGGGAAAGAAAGAGACCCGAACAGTCGCCGTCGCCGGCAATTCAAAGGCCCGCGTATTCTCACAATGTGTATTGCCAATTAAAAATGATTTATTTTTCATTACTTCTTGGTTTCATTGACTTTATGGTGTAACTGTAGGATATGGAAGAGGATAGCGCGTGAGCAGGAAAGAAAAACTGTATTGTATGCTCTATTCTTTAAAATACCAATGCGATTAACACATTTATTAATAACTTATTAAATGAAAATTTATCTGGTTAGGTATTCGTTTATGTAATCATTTAAATATTTTTTATTCTTTAATTCTTTCGGAACATATTTTCGAGATGTTTATTTGTTTATTTAAACATATGCTATAGCGTATGTTGAATGTATGATAAATTATAAATTATGCTTCCCACATGTAGAGTAAATATGGACCAAATTATATGGTGTTTGGTCTTGTTTTAATCAGAATATTGCCAGAAACAAGCAAATAAAAGTCTCATAAAGAAAATAATGAAAAATAAAGCATTTTGAATTGGCATTACATTGTGAGAACACGTGGGCCTTTAAACTGTGTTCGCCGACACAGTTGCTCTATTGTAGTCTCGCTTGGCGCGATCGGAGCGGTAGACCCAGCCGCAAATCAGAAAAACAAGTCTACATCGCGATTCTTGTCCGCTCCACGAACAGCCCCTGGGACAAGAATCAAGTGATTACTGTACTCAGTCGTTTGATTATACTCTTTTAACTTTTCTTTATACATAGCAAGTATGTTTTTCAAAAGATTATCTTGCAATCAGTGTTTTAATTTTCCCTTGTTAAATACCTACTATATTACTTTAGTATTTATTTTCAGACGCATTTCTCTTGAGAATTATCCAAATCCGGATCGAAACGTTGAGAGTTTAATTTTTGCAAATTTGCTTTGTTTGTACTATTGATCGAAACTGTGCGTCGTGAGTATACAGGGTGTTCAGGCTATTACTAGCCAGCATTTTTTGTGTAAATAGTAAATATTAGAAAAAAATGATGGAGGAAAAAATATCACTGTTTTTTATGTGCAACACAATGACATATGCATTTTTGTTTTATTTACATTATTTTGATGGAACTGAAGGTGACCTTCAATTTTTTAAATGGAACGAGGTATTTTTTAATACGTCAATCGATGCAGCTGGACATTCGTAATAAAAAAGTACTAACCTATGTATGTCGAAAAGTTAATCGTTCAGAAGATATTTCAATATAAAAAACATAAAATACCATTACTGTCGTGCTACACTAGTAAGTAAACGCTAACGTCTTAGTACGGCAGTAATGATATTTTTATATTTTTTACATTGAAATATCTACTGAACGACTAACTTTTCGACATACATAGGTTAGTACATTTTTATTACGAATGTCCAGCTGCATCGATTGACGTATTAAAAAAACCTCATTCCATTAAAAAAATTGAAGGTCACCTTCAGTTCTATCAAAATAATGTAAATAAAACAAAAATGCATATGTCATTGTGTTGCACATAAAAAACAGTAATACTTTTTCCTCCGTCATTTTTTTCTAATATTTACTATTTACACAAAAAATGCTGGCTAGTAATAGCCTGAACACCCTGTATATTATTTTTATTAAATATTTACGAACAAGGAATAGCAAAACAATTTTGTAGTTATTTCAGGATTCACTGTCAATCACACAAAGCAATATTCAATCGATAGTTCAGAAATGAAAACGTTCAAGTCGGAACTTGTTAGCCAGCGGACTTTTAGCCCCACCACCGTTTCGCGCAGTTGGCAACTTTCCCCCGAGCAAACAGAGTGGCAACCAAATGAGCGATTCCCGTTCAAAAATTCATAAGAAATTCCATTCGAAGGGGTTGGTCGTTGGCCAGCAGACTACCCGAGCTGCGCGTGTGGTGGTTTTCGCGTTGTCCGATATTTCGGTAACCCGGCAGAAACTAATTATTCGTCGGCCCTTGAACCATCCCGTTCCGACGCCGCGGTAATGGAAAAGTTTCTTTCCCGTAGCCAACGTGCAGTAACATGTGGAGGCGCGGCGGTCGCGTACGAAACTTTTATTTACGGAACCGGTATAATAAAGACGATAATAGAATATTCTATAAATGGAGCGACGGCACCCGCCAGTTTTCATAACGTATTCCATTAGCGGAAGTTGCCGCATCGGAGTTGCAGAATGCTCGACCGGGAAAATGATAATGGGATTGCTGGTTCGTAAAAAGTTTCGCGAGCCGGGGCGGTTCGAAGACATCGATAAACCGAGGTACACGGTCCTTTTCGATCGTGGTCGGGCCATTGAGAATCGCTTCTAGGAAATTTCGAATTTCGTGGCTCCGGTAGAGAACGTGCTGCCTTCGGTCCTGTAAAATCGATACTCGTTCCACGGTTCGAAATTTCTCCGGCGACAAATATAAAACCGCTGTCCGGGCGCCGAAAATGGAAATAAATATGCTCTTCGATTCGTTCTTCGCTAGCCAGACGGATATTCACGGAGGGTGGAAATTCAGCGCGGAATTTTCATGAGTGAATTTCGTGAAACCGGACAAGCTGCGCGAAATCCACGGCTCGCGGGACATGCCCCGAATTTCTTTCAATTCCTACAATGCCGCCGTAATTGAGGAAATCGAATGAACCGGCGCACTATGGCGGCCCCCTGAACTTCGCAACCTTTCATATTTTCGCAGTTGGAATAAATTGGATTAGCATTCGGAGGTCGGTCCAAGATTCTCAACTTTGTTCAACGTTTATAGTTTTACGTGCGTCGCGCTTCCTCGCGGAAACTACATTCTGTACCACGTTTTATTCTCCATGCGGATTTTGTTATTACTTTCGCGATCTCTTTTACGACTGCCCTTCTTCCATCTTTTATCTTTTGTATCAGGTTCCATTCGTCATTTTTGTTCCCCTCTTTCCATACCTTTCTTCTTGTCTTCTTGCTCCCTTTGTCTCTTCTCGTTCCACCGATTCTTTTTTCTATTCAATTTCCCTTCGTCTTTCCGGTCCTCTCTTTGTTCCTACGTTCGGCTCCTTTCTTTTGTTCGCCCTTTACTTTCCCATGCTTGACTCTTTTCATTTGGGCGGGCTGCCGCTTTACATCAGCGGTTCCAATTTAATATTACCCCTTCGTTCTCGTCGGCTAAATATTCGAAAGAAATTAATTTGCGGAATTTGGTGCGAGCGGAGCTGATTTTTCTAACCCTCGCTTTGTTACACCGACGCGTTGCGTACATTGCAAGATGAATTTGGTACGTATAGATTGTTGCGTCTCCATATCTAATTCTGTCTGGGTTTACGCTACGGTCGCATTAGCTGATGTCATTTTTGAGGAAGTCTCCTACTGCCTCTTTAGCAAAGGGTATAGCAGGATAAGCTCCGCTCCGATTTTCTTGATTTCTGTCTTAAAACATAGTTTTATGTCTAAAAAAACATTGTGTAAAATTTCTAATGTCTACCCCCATCGATAAGGGTGATATTGAGGTAAATTCCCCCGCACTTAAATGCAATTTGCTACAAAACGCGAAAAGATATCGACATGGGATAAACGGCAAACAAAAGATATAGATATACTCTAGATTGCAGATTTTTTCAGAATTTTTTGCTAATTATTTATAATTGAAAATAGTGAATTAATTTTTTGGGAATTTTTTAAAGTATCTTCCCCTGGGTTGACGCCTACCAAAAAATTATAAAATATTGCTATGATACTAACCTACTTTGTAAAAATATCTCAGAAGTGTCCATTTGGTGGAACAGTGTCAAGAAAAATAAAGTATGCCGGCGAACGCTTGGTCTGATCAGTATCGGCGCAGCGACCGAATCCCCTTGCAGTGACTAGTAATGGGAACGAACGGGAAGTCGACAGTGTGTACGGTGTGTACGTTTCGTGCGAAATCGCGAAGAACACGGAACTCTTTCCGCGCCGCGTCGGAGTATGGAATTTCGTTTGCTATCGTTTCGAGTTCGAAAAGTGTGCTACGTGTAGTATTGAGCAATTGTGTGAAAGTGTGGTGTATCGTGCTTCACTGGTGTAACATGCAAATGGATTATCGACTGAATAGGTTAGTTTTCAAGTTAATCAATTTATGCTTTTTCTCTAGTTCGGGTAAAGTTGCCGATGATGTGGTTCTCACCGATTTCGATCACCTTGAGATACAATATGTTATAAATTCCACGAATTAAATATCTAATTAACATAGATTTTTTACATCGATCGATTTTCAATTACTAGTTTTTGCACTATTATTTCGTAAACTAATGCCGGCAGACAAAAACTGTAAAGGGAAATGTTGTTCAGAATCGTGGTTTTGACAACGTATCAAAATTCCATCGAAATCGGATAAGATATTGGTACATCGAATGATTTTCAATTAAATATTGTTAGAATATTTCCTAAACTAATGCCGGCAAACAAAAACTGTAAAGGGAAATGTTGTTCAGAATCGTGGTCTTGAGAAGGTGTCCGAAGCTCATCGAAATCGGAGAGGATTTACATCATCGAGAAACTCTTGTTCGGTACAACATCGCGGCGTGTTACCAACGCTCAGCTGATGGCGCGAGGCGCGGAACGATACAATACGCGTCTAGCTCGCGCTCTGATTGGTCCGTGTTTTTCGTTAATAACTCCTTAACGAAGCCTCGAATGACATTTTCGAAAGGAAAATGGTGCTTGAAATGACCCAAGGAGCCTCCCATTTCCCGATGCTGAGGGAATTTTGGGACACCCTGTATGTCTTACACACGTGATTCTTCATAGAGAGTGAAGAGAGAGAAAAAAAAGTGTTCAAAGCAAAGAATGAGCAGAGGGAGCGCAGGTCGCTTAGTGGACGCGGTGAATTTAAAGATTAGAATTTATTTCTAATAGATCTGATGAGTAAGAAGAACATGAACTGAACTGAGAGTACTCAGGTGTTGAAAATATGAAGATGGATTCAGTTTGGCGCCTACCCCAAAAGAATAAGTAGGCGCAAAGATGCAATGCGCTACAGGTTGCCCACTTTTCTTTTCCATCCTCGGTTTGGTGGAAATTGATGTAGAAAGATGCCGTAAAATTAACTTGGACCTTGTATTACAAATTTGTTTTGTTGCATCGTATCCTATTCATCACAATAGTAGAAAGTGCAACCGGAACCATCTGTAAAAACTCAATCGTCCTCTTGAAAAATTATGGTAACGTTGTTTCATTACCAAACTGATTTAATTTATATTATATTTTCATTCCGCGGTCAGATGGACTTTATATAGCGTGCTGTTGATGCAGTCGTTGGAAATTATATCTCTGTGCATGAAATATTTATATCGCAAATGTAATATAAATAAAATGAGTTTGATAATGAAAAAGCTTTGTCGTAAGTTTTTATGGGAACCGCTGAGTTTTGGTCCATTAATTCTTCTGCACTTTTCATCCTTCTGATTAGTAGAATAAGACACAGTAAAAAATTGTTGACCCTTTGACCTTGAAATTGAAGTACAAGATTAATTTTGTTGATAATTTCAAGACATTCTGTATATCTGAAAAAGTTCAGTATTTTTATGAGAGGATGAATTAAGGTACAGATCAATTTTTAATTGATAATTTGAATTGATAATTATAAAAACAAAGAAGTAAACAGTTTTGAACGAAATTATAATAGTCATTTGATTAGTTTTGATCGTAATGTTAAAACATGACATTATAAACTAAACAAAATTTGTTAGTTTAGAGTGTAAAGTAAAAATGGTTGAACTATTTCTGAACAGCACAAGATCGTTTTAAAAGATTGAGTGTATGAAAATTGTCAGAGATTTGCTGCCTTGTACAAATAATATTCGCATCTGAACAACATGCCACGATACACTGAACAAACAAGAATTTTGTTTTTTAATATTTGTTCGCGGAAAGAGAGATTACCAATTTACCTGTCTGCAAACATGTCTATTTACTGCAAGTATACCGGAAACAGAACCGAAGTCTGCGAATTGAACTGCATTATTAAAACTCCGATGGAACATTCAATTTGAATTTTGCGAGGCTGTCGCTCGCCCTGGGAAACGTTAATTGAGGCGTTAATATTAATCGGTACTCGCATACATTTTTGAATAGGTCACACGAACTGGGCAGCGCCCTGGGATCAAATTGTTTGCTGTGTGGCTTGCTCGCGTCGATGAACATTCGATCTACCGTCCCATACTTCTTCGAAAACGTTTTACAATTCTTCCCGATTAAATCTTTTAATCTCTGATAAATTTATTTTATGTCGACAACAGCGTCAGTCACTGCTATTATTACTCAGAGTAATAAGCGTGTATAGGTTACTGAAAGATTGTTAAACAGTTTTAAAATATATAAAAATAGAAATGATAAAAAATATATAGAACTAGCAGCCTCCGACACGGCTTCGCCTGCACTAAATGTGAGAAGAATTTAGATTTTTTATCTTAAATATATTAATATATATATACAAACATCCATTTATATATATTCATTATTTTAAGTATTATTTCAACAATAAATTGTTATTATTGAATTAATAATGTTCCCCAGGGTTATCATCTATATATATATATATATATATATATATATATATATATATATATATATATATATATATAGATAGATAGATATATAGATAGATAGATAGATAGATAGATAGATATAGTTAAAATAATGTTAAAATAATAGTTAAAATAATGAATATAGACTTGAAAGATGCAAAGCTCGTTTGTAGGCTTGACCTTGAACGTGTCCGAACGTGTTTCGCAGTATAAAATACCTCAGTTGATATATTGCAGCGCCATCTACAGCGGCGAGTTACAAAAAAATGTGTAGCGTAATAGACTTCGAAACTGTTTGACCGATCAACATGAAACTTGGTACATATATGTATTTTTTCATGGAGAAGGTTTTATATATATATATATATATATATATATATATATATATATATATACACATACACACACACACATACATACAAATATCCATTTATATATATATATATATATATATATATATATATATATATATGTAGATTATAATATAAAAATATAAATACAGTGGGACCTCGATTTTCCGTATCTCCGTTATCTGAAGTCTCCATTATCCAAACTTTAAATAGCTCTCTCCCTCTTCCTCTCTCTAAAACGATCCATATACATTATTATTTATTGTACAAATCAATAACTACTGAGCAATAAAGATATACCATTATGTATCTATTTATTTGAATATCCTGTGGGTCAAAAAAGTATTGGAACACTCTTAAAGAGCCGATAACTTTTTAAATGTCGTACTATAGGACTTTGAACTTTTTTAGAAGCTAGAGCAATTAGTTTTCTGCAGGATGTGAAAAAATGTTGACAAAAATTGCAATTCATCGGAATTGTAGAAATAATACCGAATGTTGCATTTTACAACTTTTTTATGTGAGTCTATATTGAAAATTTTTAAAATACGTTTTATATCAATTAAACATATTCTGAAAATTTCGTCAAAATCGGTCGACGTTGCAGTGAGCTACAAACGTTTAAACGTGTTAAAAATTGCAGATTTTCACGATTTTCGGCCTACAACTGCAGATTCTGACATCTTTCAATGCCTGTCGTTTTTTACGCATCAACCGATATCGATGAAACTTTATCAGTGCATACAACTGACATATCTACAAAACGTACATTTTTAAATTTCCAATGTAGGCTCACATAAAAAAGTTGTAAAATACAACTTTTAGTATTTTTTCTACAATTCCGATCAATTACAATTGTCAACATTTTTTTCACATCCTACAGCAAATTAGTAGCTCCAGCTCCTAAAAAAAGGTCACATCGTATAGTACGATATTTAAAAAGTTATCGCCTTCTTAAGAGTGTGCCAATACTTTTTTGACACACTGTAGAAACACACATAGTCCCAGTTTAATTCGGATAATCGAGGTTCTACTATAACTCATTTCGAAAATAATAAATTTTGCCAATTGAACGTAGAAGCAATTTTGTGTTTGATTTCATTTAATGTACTAATTTAATGTGGTATTGCGTTAACGCAGTAAAGTGTGTGGAGCTTAATATCAGCACAGGCTCTTCGTATCCGTTCCTGCATGTCTTCTTGTGTTGTGGGTGTTGCACGATAAACATATCCTTTTAACTTTCCCCATAAGAAAATCCAATGGCGTTAAATCTGCTGATCGCGATGGCCATTTTCGATGTCCAGATCGACCAACACAACGATCTTTAAATGTATTGTTCCAAACATTAATAAGCCTCTTTGCAGAATGTGCCGGGCAACCGTCGCACAGTGGTCGGAAAGCCCGAAAACGTGGCCAAAATGCCAAAAATGAATTTTTCGTTAGGCGGATGGGGTTTGCCGTACTGGATACTCAGGTAATGACTCTATGGGAAACCCATAATAAAAAGGTCTTAACATGTTTACCTGCCAAATGGTGGGAGTACAAATATCGCGTTCATTCCTCACGCAGTTTTCGTGCAGTGAACTACTGTGCATAAAAAACAGTGTCAAGCTTGTAATTTTGCAAAAAGTGAATTTTTTTTGTGTGTGTACGATGGATGCTGTTCCTGGAAGTAAGTACTGTGCATAATAACAATATTGGATTTATATTAATTAGTGTTTATAACGTACGAAGTCAAAGATAAAATTTGGTGCACAAATTTTAAGAATGTAGACTAAAAGTTGTATACACCCCAATATCCTGCAGATTAGATTGCTGGGTCTTATAGTAGATACTTTAATCTTACATTATTTTGAAAAAAATCCTGCGGAAATTTGCGAATTTGAACATACGATCCATTTTTGTGACGCAGAGGTAGTCACGGTACTAGTTACATGCATATTTTCTCTTGAAAGATAGAAGATATAATAAAGTTTGTTAAATAAGTATTGTATGGTTCCACTTATAGAATTTTCTTATACATGTTTTGAACATCAACAACAATTTGTTTATTGTTTAAAAAAAAATTTTTTGGGTTACGCATCCGCCATATTGGACCCGCCATATTGTTTTTTTAATTTTTGACGTCAGATTCATATTTGCCGGCACGAAAAACATGGGAATACTAATTTTCAAGAGAGTCTAATAATTTTTTGGGTTACGCATCCGCCATATTGGATCCGCCATTTTGTTTTTTTAATTTTTGACATCAGATTTAAGATCAGCGACCCGAGAAACCTAAGAATATCAATTTTGAACTACATTGGAGTACTCCTTCCTATTTTGGCCACGTTTCCGGGCTTTCCGACCACTGTGCGTCGTGTTGGTACCACAAAAATTGCCACACATTTAATGGAACATCTTCTAACAAATTAGGTAGTGTATCTATCAAAAATTTTGCATACTTTATTTCATTTGAGGAGTCCCTTCGGCTTTCCTGACTTCTCATTATACTGCGGATTTTATGCATTTATGGCAAAAATGGGTTCGCACAATTTAAAACAGTTGAGGTGTTAACAAAATTTAAGGCCACCAATGTATCAGTTTCAACTCAACAAGATCATCAAAATGAGAACGTAATTTTTATTTGGCTCATATGTCTTGCAATCGATGCAACCATTTTGTATTTTGCATGAAGATCCGCAGTCTACTTCTCATCATCAAGTGTCATAACTTCTCAAACAGAGAGTACCCCTGAGTGAATGTAAACGTTTGCCGAAAGACTTAAGACTAAATTTCTGTGACTTGAAATTGATGAGAATTTATTATTAATTATTTTTTTATTAAATTATTATTAACTTTTATTCCATATCATAAGCATTTACGATAAAAGTGTCTGTTTTTCATCAATTTTAAAGTTTATGACTTTGAATTACTATATCGTTGAATTTGTCTTAAAAGGACTACAATCGCAGGAGTTCAAAAATATGTGGTTCCATTTAAAAAACTGAATTGTCCCCCTAATCTCTAAAGCATCTCTACTCGGAAAAAAATTATGTAGACCACGTAATGGGCCCTTAGATATCAAACAACGTTATCTGAAGCATTCCTTCTTAACTCAAGAAATGTAGACGTTATTTAGGTGGCTTGTCTTATGTGACTCACCCTGCATTCTCACCACTCTTTATTACAATTAGAAAACAGTGGTGACTATATAATTTTTTTACACTCCGCCACACAGTGGGCCAGAATGGGTCGATAGATGTTCACGTTTATTTCATCATTATTTCATAACTTAAAGACCACATTAAATAGGTCGTTGAATTCGTCAACTGTAATGTTATTAAATAAAAAATATGTAGTGATAAATAAATAATCAAAGTGACCTTAATTTTTTATTAAATGAAACAAATTCTTTAAATTTTTGTATTGGAATTTATAGAAGACTAATTACTGATTACTTTTTGTCGAAAACATGTTTTTGTCACACCACCGGAAATGTCGTAAAAATCGTGTGTGAATGATGAATAATAATTGAAAACTGGCTGTTCAGGCATTGAAACAAGAGTAATCCATAATTTTTGAATCGATGAATTTTATTAAAATTGATTCAGAAAACAAAACCATGTTATGACAACATAAAACATATTTTTTTGCACAGTATACAGTCACTAATACATTAATGTAATCACATATCTAGAATGTACATCATTTACGATGGATATAATAAATTGAATGATATCGGCGCTGGGTTCGATCATTTTTAGAAAAACAACAAATGTGCAATTATTTAAACATGTTTCTAACGTTTCGATCCCTATGTGGATCTTTTTCAAAGAGACACTTTTGCATCTTAATCACACCTAAACAAGTGAGTAAGAAAACTTTTTGTTAAAATTTGTTTCCCTTACATTTAAACATGCAATAGTTGTTACTTTGAAAATTGTATTTTGTTTTATTTTCTAAAAGTTCTTTTTCTCATTTTTCTTACAGACGCAATTTCAAAATTTATCTTGAAAATGGTGCAGATCACCACCGAAACGTCGATTTTTTTGATTATTAGCAAAATTGCGTATTTATTTATTTAATATAAAATCATTTAATAATTTTTTTTTGATAAATGCGGGGGGTGTGGCATTATAAAATAATGACAAACCACCCCTCTTGCTTCGGTTTCCCTAACGCTTCGGACCTCACCCAAATCATTTAATAATTGTTATGAGCAGTAATACGATCGTTATAAACTATTTTATTTAGAATTTTATTGTAAAACATTTTGTTGGGTAACTGCGATATTGTGCAAACTGTTGTTCACTTGGCGAAATCCACGTGGTCGAGGAGAGAAAAATTGAACGGAAATATTTCACGGAGTATAAAGCGAAGTGGCAATCGAAAATCTGAGCTCCTCAGGTTTTAACCAATATTGGATTCAAGGGAACGAACCCGAGGACGGCAAATGAATAATAAAAAAGAGCCAGGAGGGAAATCTTATCAGTTTTTCCGCCTTGCCGGTTAGCCTGAGATGCTTTGCCGGGAACTGCACTCCACAAATTTATCGGAAATCAAGTTCCATGTGCCCGCGGCCACTCGTGGAACTTCGAGTCATCAAATACGTACATACCTTGAAGATGCGGCTTCCTCAGTCCGCTTTCAAATTCGTGCAACTAACAATAGCTCTGGGGACACGGACGTAATCGCTGAACCCCGAGTAAAAGGCTTCGTGACATCGTCTCTGTGTATTGACAATAACCCTGTAAACTTCCGTAAACAAAAGTTACTTAACACCTTGAACTACGATGTATTTTACGGTTGCTGTGACTGCTTCTTTGTAGATTATAATTTCCTAGAAGAACAACATTTTATTGTACATATTGAGATAGTTTTGCGATCGAAAAAAATTGGTAATAGACAGATGTTGATTTGTTGATAATAACAAATTTTGTTATAAAACATGGAATTTTAGTTTATATTTGATCGAACCTGTGCGCCGAAATCATCTATCTATTATTTTATTGTACAGTTCGGAGCATACCTGATCACTAGATCGCGGATTTTATCTATTTACGACACGACTTCGCCCGTGCTAAATGTGAGAAGAATTTAGATTTTTTATCTTAAGTATATTAATATATATATATATATATATATATATATATATATATATATATATATATATATATATATACAAACATCCATTTATATATATAGATGCTAACCCTGGGGAACATGATTAATTCATTAATAACAATTTATTGTTGAAATAATAGTTATAAATTTTGGTTATTGCCCCAAGTAATAAAGTTGTAAAAATCAATTTATACTATTGTTATTCTCGATTCCGACCAAATGCATTTTTTCAACATATTTTTTAGACGTCATTTACCAAATTAATTCTTCCCACAGCGAAATTTGCCTTACACTTTTCAACAAAATGGACTTTTATTTCGGTTCAAAAGAAATTAATAACAAAGACATAGTTTGTCCTATTTAACTCTTGCAAGGTAAGGTCTAATAACACAAATAGTAAGGTGGGGTCTCTTAGGCCTCGACGAATAAATTACATAAATAGCTTCGTTTTTAATAAATTTGGGATAAGGAATAACACACAAAATAAAAAGTAAACAAACAGATTTAATTCCATTCATATAAAAATTCTTTTCAAAAGTCTGAAGCCGGTTTCTCTTAGACCCCACATTACCTTGCGAAGATTAAATCGACCCAGTTGAATATCTCCGAAACTGTTGCTGACACCAAAAAATGTTTTAGACAAAAATTAAACAATATCAGGGGACACACTTTCCGACTTATAAATATTGTTGTTTTTGTGTACATTCGTAGAGATCATATGAAGGTAAATTTTATTTTTCTAAATGAATCGACGGTAATAGTTATTCCCTACATAAAAGTACTAAATCACTTATGGCAAAAATCATTAGTTTAGAATATATTTTGCTATTGTTTATTATTAATTACAGTATTATTATTTATTATTAATTCCAATATTATTAATTACAGTGTGTATTTACTACAGCACAGGTCTTCTTGAGTAGCATCGAGTAGTGCATTAAAAAATATGCGCTTCCATTTAAAAAGCAGTTTAGAGTTATCTTTCACACGGCCTCTACGCGGCTACATTGAAAAGAAATTTCGCTAATTTCTGTCTGAAACATTTTAACGCATAAAGGGGCCCATTCACGGACAAGCATGTTGCGCAAAAATGATTGTCCAGCATGATGTTTACGCAAATTCACATTGCATTAATTAGTCAATTCCTGCCATTCATGGTCAATAATGTTGCGCAATATGCTTGACCGTGAATGAACATCTTACGTCATAAAACCATCTAATTGGGATTGTTACTATTTGTCACTTGCTTGCTGCAGAGTGATTTACTAAAAAACGGCAATGGTACGATGCTAAGAAAAAAATTACTGAAAAACTCCTAGATGGTCGACCGCGCCACATAGACACTCCTAGGGCCCTTAAGAGAGTACCAGACCCTCTGATCTAAGTATTTATCAGTGTAACCAACCTCTACGCTGAAAAACAGTTAGGCAATAGTGATGAACATACATTTGTATCAATCTAATGCTTCAGTTTCGCTATCATTGCAGGTTTTTTTCTTTTTATCAATATCTTTATTGCTATTAATTTATTATTTATTGCTATTAATGGATCCGAATGGCTTCATGTCATTTACACTTTTGTTGTTACGAATCTACGTTGATAGTTCACCTAAGTTCACCTGACTAAGCGCCATCTCGTCTAAATAGCTGAACTAAAATTGGTTCTAGACTTGCTCTAGACTATCTATGTATATGAACGAAATATGGGGAAGTTGAATACAATCACGAGAAACCACTTTTTGTTCTCATACGAGCATGTTACTAGCTGTGCAAGGGCTCACTGTAAAGAATAAGATTGATTGCGCTTCGCTGAGCTCATGATTTAAGTAAAAAAACCGTTTTCTATTAGAAAAATACATTAGAATCTGCAGAATTTTTCTTCATTTGTTTTCCCTACTTTGGACACTCACATTATTAGATATAAACATAATCTTGTTAAATCAGGAGCAGAGCGGGCTATGATCAACCTTCCTCTTTAGAATGAGCACGCACACAGCTCATAACATGTTCGTATGAGGACAAAAAGAGGTTTCCCGCAAACACTGTTTTCACTTGTTTTTCTAGTAACATTCTAGTAATATTCAAGGCTACCGTACCCCCTTAACGAAAACTACAAACGAGAAAGAAGTTCTAATCACTTCGACCATAAAATAAATTGTACAGCAAAAGATGAACAAGTCGAAGTAACAAAAAGAATGAATCTGTCGTTTGCGCCAAACATATTTACGAGAGAAACTCCACAAAGCTCTGACCGAATTAGTTTCAGTCTGAACGGGTCGAAGTGCTTAAGTCAAGCAGTATATTTATGGGCAGTACATGGCCGTCGTGAAAAATGGCGAGACTCGTAGAAACCCCTCTCTATCGGGCCACCGCATCGGTGGAACTAGGACATCAGCGAGGCGGACTTAAATGAAAGGAAGGTAAAGCTTCCTGTTCGGCCTGTGCTGGATCATGAGCCTAAACTTTCGATCGGTTGATTTACGAGGACGCCGTCAGAAAAAGGATCGACCCGTTCGTGAAAAAGAGCCAAGAGTCCGATGTTCCGAGGCGGGGGCTCGAATGTTTCAGAAAAAGTGAGGCGTCCGACGAAATATTTCCAATCTCGAAGTTTCACGCCCGAAAGTTGGCCTCGGCCGTCACCGGTGCTCAGTCCACGGCTACTTACTACGTATGAATCTTCCCGGCCAGGGAAATAATAAAATTCCCCGGCTCGCCTCGGAAACTTTGAAACAGTTTTATCATTTTTCTCCGAGCATCCCTGACTCCTTTGTTTCCTCTACCCTACCCTCCTCGCCCGTTTTCCCTCTTCTCTCTTCGCGGCGTTTAGCCGTTCGAGCCAGGCCCAGGGAAGGTATCGCGTGATTCAACAATGAGCGGGGGCGCCGCGGAATTGTTTCACGAGGGAAAAACAGCTTCGCAATAAAAAGGTCCCCGGGGAAGCACCGAGAAGGCGGCGGCGGGCTGTTCATGCACGGCGATACTTTTTTGTTTTCCCTACCTACGTCGAAAATTAAACCGACGCCTTTTTCCCAGCCGCGTATCTCGGCCCTCTCGTTTCGACCACCCCTCGTCTCTTTCTCTTTTTGTCAGCCCTTCAACTTCTGTATTTCGCATAAACACGACGTGGACTCCTTGTAACCATTCGCACGGCAGCATTAATGCCAGGAATACCTGTGCGGTCGCCACTCGGTCGTGAGAAAATTTTCTGAGATGGAATTCGATGCAATTTTTGACAGTCATGCTGTCAAATTTTTGACAATGAATGGTTGACCGATTGTACACGTTGGAATCACGTCATGTAATTGTACGTATGTTTTAGTTTGGAAATACTGGAGGTGAAAATATTGACACGTTCGTATGTTTACTCAGCATTTTAAAGCACAATTCTGATATTAATTACAAAATTATAAACGGTATTGTTCGCGACGTTCACGCGTGTTTCACCAGAGGGAAAATTTTAGAGAAAAAACAGTTCAAATACTATTTTAATTAAAAGATTTTTTTTTTATTAGAAAATCTCATATGAGATTTATTTCAACATAATTGTAATGCAATACATAGAATACAGTATATATAGAAAATTAAGTAAAAGATGTTCTACAATTCGAGAGAAATACTGTTTTAAATAATAGTTGTTCTACATTTCGTATAAAACATTATTTTAAATGTATAGTTATTCGACAATTTAAATAGAATATTCTTTTAAATAATAGTTGTTCTACATTTCGTATAAAACATTATTTTAAATGTATAGTTATTCGACAATTTAAATAGAATATTATTTAAAATAATAGTTGTTCCATAATTCAAATGAAATACTGTTGTAAATAATAGTTGTTTTACAATTAAAATAAAATACTATTTTGATTGATGGTTGTTCTATGATTAAAATAGTTTATGAAATTTTCAAATCGTTTATTTCGAGAACGGTTCATTTGTGATCTATAGTTCCTTCGAGATTTTTCTCTCTAATTACGAGTACTGTACGATGCAATCAAACAAAATGTTGACCTTGAAAATCAAACGTAAATACACTTTTGCACACTTTTTTTATAGATCTAGAACGACTTTAAACTTATTTTTGATAGATTATGCAATTTAATAAACGAAATTAACTGAACTGATATTTATTAACACTAACAACCGAATTACTGAGCATAAAGAAAATACGTCTTTCAGGTTTAAATGTCACACGTCAAGTGAGGATCACGAGCTAGAAAAATAGAATGATGTGTCGAAAAAATAAACAACAGTTTCTTAAACAAACTGAAACACACCAATATTTAATCGTATCGAACTGATTATAATCGAACATCAGATTAATTTTGACATATTTCAATATTTTTTATACACCCCGTACAGTAATATTTTCCGAAATAATATTTGATCGGTACGAACCAGAGAAAAATAAATGAAAATAAATAAAATACTATTTTACAGTTTATTTTTAAAAACTTCCTCTAAGAAAAAAAATATTTTATTTTTAAAAATGCACGTATGACTTCAATTAAAATTGACCATTTACTATTTACTTTTTGAAACAGTATTTTACCAAGCTTCATCCACCGTTGGTGGAAAGTTCAGTGCAGGTCAACAGTGACCATCACTGCAGTAAATCTGTTAACTGGTATACTACGGGCTCTTTCATGAACCGAACAAAATTTTTGTACGGTAACTCTCGCTACTGTATTATGTGATAATTACAAATATCCAGTTTGTGTAACTTTATAAATTATTATTTGTGTAACTGAATAAATTGTTTTCGTTTGAAACTTTGTTTCTGAGAAAACCGAGTTCACAGATTCGTCGGGTCTGCGTGATTTAGCACAGTGATTCGAATTAATATTCAACCTCTCTAAAAAAGACGATAACTCTTTTAATACTGTGCTACATGACTTGAACTTTTTTGGAAAGCTAGAGCAATCATTTTACTACAGGATTTGAAAAGAACTTTTTTCAAGAGTTGCAATTGATCGGAATTCTAAAAAAAATTGTTTTTATTTTGTATTTTCTTTTGTAGATCTGTGTCAATTATATGCACTGTGAAAGTTTCATCGAAATCAGTTGATGCGGAAAAGAACGACAGGCATCGAAAGATGTAAGAATCTTTAGATTCATTGCAATTAGAAGCTGAAAATCGTGAAAATCTGCAATTTTTATTATCTTTGAACGTTTGCAGCTCATTGCAACATCTTCCGATTTTGAACAAATTTCCAGAATATGTTTAATTGACACAGATCTACAAAACGTATTTTTTAAATTTTTAATATGGGCCCATGTATAAAAGTTGTAAACTGCAACTTTTAATATTTTTTCTACAATTCCGATCAATTGCAATTTTTTAAAAACTTTCTCTTCACATCCTGTAGTAGACTAATTGCTACAGCTTCCTAACAAAGTTCATTTTGCATAGTAAAATATTTAAAAAGTTAACGTTTTTTCTAGAGCGTCCGAATATTAGTTCGAGTCAGTGGATATGCAGGAAGTAGAATTGGTTGGTCATGATCAGACACGTCATACGATTCCTATCGAATATCATGCGTATCGGCTACATTTTCAAACTCGACTAGCTCGAGAACAAACATTCGGATGAAAACATATTGTATATTTTTGACTTATTTTCTCTTGTAGAATTATCCCCTCCATCCTATATACTCGGTGGTATCTGAGAAAATTTGCACAGAATTTTAGAAAAGTCCTAGACCATCACACCGTACAACTTAAGAAAAATAGATATAACTTTTTACTGGAAATAGAGAATTTTATGCGTTTCATGCAAGTTTTGTTTGTTTAATTCATAGAAGCTATCAGCGTTGTCAGTAACAATTGTTAATTACTTGGTAATTAAATTTTCAGCTTACACCATGATTTAGTAAATTCCAGAATCAATAAATTGATATTTAGTGGTAATAATTCCGTGACAATCATATTGTGGATATTAAATTTAAATGTTTAGATGTGTTGCTGCCGATCGATCGTCGACGTCCAGCTGATCGTCATTACGACACGACGAAGATCATTAAATTTCTTTTCATCTGAAAAAATCACAGTTCTCCATTTTCCGTTCATGACATACGATCATGTGCAAATTTCAATCTTTCAAGTTTGTAAATCTTGATAAGAGAGAACTTTTTCTCTCTTTGTCGGTATCGAAGCGTCTTACTCGCATTCGAAACTTGTTGCACACGTCGTACAACAACTGGTAAAGGGTATAACCGGATAAGCATGGGCCAGCGGCCCCGCTACGATTTTCGTGATTCCTGTCTTAAAATATCGTTTTATGATTAAAAATACATTGTGTAAAATTTCAAATATCTACCCCCACCGATAGGAGTGATATTGGGGTAAATTCCCCCACATTTAAATGCAACATGCACTGAAACTAGAAATAACACTAAAACACTCTATATTTCAGATATTTTCAGAAGTTTTTGCTAATTATTTATAGTTGAAAATAATTAATTAATTTTTTGGGAATTTTTTAAAATTTTCTCTCCTGGGTTGACACCTACCAAAAAATTCTAAAATATTGCTTTGCTGCTAACCTATTTTGTATAAAAATCTCAGAAGTGTCTATTTGGTGGAACAATGTCAAAAAAATAAAGTATGCTGGCAATCGTTTGGTTTGATCAGAGTCCTCTTGTTGTGGCTAGTGATGGGTGCGAACGGAATGTCGGCGCGTGTACGAAAAAGCTGATACATGTAAAAATGCGACTAAATCTTCTAATATATGATTACAATGATTACAATCTTCTAATATATGAAACCAAATATAAATAATAAATGATCGAACCGTGCGCCGCGAAATTTAATTCTCGTATTTTTAAATATATGATTACAGTTAGAAGTCTAAACAATTATATGTTAGGAAATAGCTTACATTGAAGAAGAAAAATACAGTTTGTTGCTGTTAAGTAACAGAAAGAAGAAGCTTCTCACAAGTATGTTGTATGGTCACGATGTCAAAGGTTCTGAGGTGCTTCATGTGTTTCGTAACTCAAAACGTTTAAATACTTCATTAGTATTATTTTACGATGTACGTTCAAATTAGTGTGTCGTAAAATCATTTCAACGAAAACATGATTTCGTTAATTTCTTGTCACAAAAATCGATTTCTTGAAGAAACCAGAGGTCGCAGACAAATTTTGAGACAGATTTGAATCAGCGTGAAAAAGCGTGAAAAACCACATTTTCCTTAAATTGATTAGTAGCTTAACCAATTTTTTCAAGGTCGATAAACGTTCGTACTGCAATCTTCCTATTTTTCCCATATTTTTCAAAGTTTCAACTTTATCCTAAAAGAAAATTCGTCGCTCTACCTCATTTCTATCGAAAGTTCTTTGATTTTGAATCGAGTTACAGTACTCCTCTACAGGTTCCCCCACCACGTACCTAACTGTTCCCCTCATGCGATCGGAATTTTCGTAACGCTCGAATTTCCTAACGCTTGAAAATTGTTGCCCCCTCTGCAAAAAAGTTTCACTTCAAAAACCAATAACATTTTTTCAGTTGATGCTTGGTTTACGAAAAAATCGAGTTCGAAAATTCGCTGCTTGCGTGCTGTTGCATAGAAATTGTCTGACGAGCACGATCATGACAAACCAATTCTACTTCTCGTGAATCCGCAGACTTCCGAACTCGTTTGTTTTAAAAAACGAACCGTCAGTCGAAAAAATGTTATTCGCTTTTTTATTTCTTTTTTCACATACCATAACCTCATATACATTTTTACCAGCGGGCCTGAACCACGCTATACAGGGTGTCCCAAAACTACCCTAGGAGCCGAAAATGGGAGGTTCCTTGGGTCATTTGAACCGACATTTTCCTTCGCAAAAATAGCGTCCGCGGCTTTGTTTAGGAGTTATTAACGAAAAACACGGACCAATCAGAGCGCGGCTACAGCGGATTGATTCTGGTTCGGCCAATTGACAGTTGGCGCGTCGGGCCGACTGTGGTAACTCGCGTGTAGGTCGCGCTCTGATTGGTCCGTGTTTTTCGTTAATAACTCCTAAACAAAGCCGCGGACGCCATTTTTGTAAAGGAAAATGTCGCTTCAAATGACCCAAGGAACCTCCCATTTTCGGCTCCTAGGGTAGTTTTGGGATACCCTGTATATGTACGTTTTTCACAGATAATGTGATTTAATATTACGAAGGTACTACGATAAGCAATTTAATTAAATAATTTTAATTATTAATAATTGAAACAGTTGATTAATAGTGGCATCAAACATTACTGCGCCGAATTCTGTTTGACGGTTTTAATCTATCTCAGCGATTCCTATAAAAGACTGTTCTATTATACATTGTGAAAATTTGCAACAATTTAAGCATTCTTTAAATATTCGAACCAATCACCAGTCGTTAATCCTCCAGCTAAAGCTTCAGCGTGAAAAGCATATTTTTCTATTCTCCAAACTGATATTTGAACTTTTACTTCGCCATAATCCGGGAGGATCTATCATATAAACTTTCTTGTACACAGTTTCCTAAAGCCATGTATCACACAGATGTTGCAGAAGTCACGCTGACACACAAATTGAAATGTACGAACGTATTTTCACGTTCGGTTCCGATAAAGAAACGTGTAAAATGAAAGAAAGAGAACAAAAGGGAGGAGGAAGAGAGGGGGTACGCAAGCTGTTCCTTCCGTTAGTCCGAACCACTGTTTCTCACGATGCTATCTCACGAAACAAGACCCAACAAGACCGATACTTTTTTCGGATTGCACGCCAAGCCCTTCGATTTGTTCTCCTTTGTTCTTCAACCGCATTGCCCGACAGGAGCGAAAAATGAAAACTGATCGGCACATTCCTCGTGGTCTTCATAAAATCAATGTCCTTGGCAATCCAAATATTATTCTGACCCAAATCATTTCTATAATGCATCCTTGCAGTCATTATACTACATTATTCTCCCTACCTTTTGTTACCTTTGTTTTTGCACCTCTCGTTTAAAATTGATATCACAGTGGTGCGTCAATTAAACGAACTAATTGAGACCGAGGTGTTCCGGATATTCGAGCAGTTTTAAAATTACATATTAAATACAAGAGTGCTACTGCTGTAATTGGAAATGTCACATACATACATTACTCAAAAAGATATACATATACAGCAATTACAAATATACAGTCAGTGTTAACAAAACTTATTTGTTAAAGTAATTTTTAACTCTTTTTCGAACCATCGAAAACTGTTTTTTCGAGACCTCTCATTCACTGGTTCGAATAATCGACAATTCGAATAATGAAGGTTTGGATAATTGATGCTCTACTATACTTACTCTTCCATTCCGTACCGCGAAAAATGAAAACTGGTCGACACAATTCTCACAGTTCTCAAAAAATCAATTCACAACAATCCTGATCCCATTCAGAGCTAAATAATTCTTGAATATTCTATGCAATTGTTATACTAATACTTCCTGTCATTTGCTACCTTTCTGAACATACTTTTCATTCAAAATATATTTAACTAGCAGCTCCCGACACGGCTTCGCACGTGCTAAATGTGAGAAGAATTTCGATTTTGATCGTAAGTATGTTAATATATATACAGGGTCATCCGTTTTTAAACGGACAAACGTAAACCAGCTATACAGAACCCCAAATGGAACAAGTTTTACCCCTGCCACTTTTTTTGTTTCGGCCTTGATTTCTAGAAAATTGCAAAAAAACCATAATTTTTTTAGTTCACATAAACTTGAATACTCGGGACTCCAGTGATGAATCTTGATGATTTTTCCTTTGTTTGGTTTAAAATAAATAGGGGCATCTTTTTTGTTAACAAAACATTTTTGTATGACCTTCGGATCTTTGTTTTTTTTGGCATAGGGCACGTCGTGGAGTCTGAATGAAAAAACTTCGAAAAACTTGGATTTATGCGTAATGAACCGTTTAATTCAAGACAAAAAATAACAAAAAACTATTAACAAAATTCAAAATTTTAAGATTTTTCAAAAATTAACATAAACTATTTTTTCGAAAACTGAACGTTTTTACTAACCATTTAGTTATAAATGTTGATGATCATCAAGATTCATCACTGGAGTCCCGAGATATTCAAGTTTATGTGAACTAAAAAAATTATGGTTTTTTGCAATTTTCTAGAAATCAAGGCCGAAACAAAAAAAGTGGCAGGGGTAAAACTTGTTCCATTTGGGGTTCTTTATAGCTGGTTTACGTTTGTCCGTTTAAAAACGGATGACCCTGTATATATATCTATATATACAAACATCCATTTTTATATATATATAGATATAGATGATAACCCTGAGGAACATTATTAATTGATTAATAACAATTTATTGTTGAAATAATAGTGCAAATAATGAATATAGACTAACGCGTCCGAACGTGATCGAACGTGTTTGAATGTGTTTCGCGCTATAAAATATGATAACCCTGGGGACCATTATTAATTCATTAATAACAATTTATTGTTGAAATAATACTTCAAATAATGAATATAGACTTGAAAGATGCAAAGCTCGTTCGTAGGCGTGGGGGAGAGGGGTTTTTCGCGGTACGTAATATTACACGTGCATGCTTTTCCCAGGAAGACTTGACCTTGAACGTGTCCGAACGTGTCCGAACGTGTCCGAACGTGTTTGCATAGTCTTCAGTAAATCAACGTCTTCGACAATCTAAGTCCTGTACTGAGACAAATCATTATTTTATATCTTTGCAACCATTATACTTA
Source organism: Lasioglossum villosulum (assembly GCA_963971365.1). Lineage (NCBI taxonomy): Eukaryota > Metazoa > Arthropoda > Insecta > Hymenoptera > Halictidae > Lasioglossum > Lasioglossum villosulum. Next base: position 22,267,875 of record OZ020502.1, read on the forward strand.
TGTTTTCTACCATTTGCTACCTTTCTTCTCGTACTTCTAATTAAAAATATATTTTAATACATTTTTCATAGCATGAAAAATGAAAACTAGTCGTTAACATTTGTATAGTCCTCAGTAAATCAATTACCACAACGATCCAACTCCTGTTCTAGGCTAAAAAAATTTTAAATAACGTCTTGAAAATTCTTATACTATATTATTTCTATTTTTGGTTTCGTCTATAAATATTTTTAATTTTTAATTTATTCCAACTTTTCATAGTAAAGTGGTGATTGAAGTGTCATGACTAGACTGCAAATTTTATGCACTTAAAGCAAAAGTAGATGAATGCGTCTCACAATAAAAGCGACTCTTCAGAATTGTTGAAAAAAGAAATACATTCTCAATTATCATTTAGAAAGTCTTTATCTATATTCTAAGTTCCAACGGTTTTACTGTTCATACATGTGGCATTATTTCAATAATATGAACAGAACTGGGAAAATTAAATAATCGGAAAACATCTGGAATGAACAAGACTTTGAAAAATAAAAACCAAATCAAAAGATAATAAACATCATGCGTCGTTTTGTTATCAAGCAAACAAATTGAATTCGGTAGAAACAGTCGATATAAATCCAGCGCGATTAATTTGATAAAAGTTTTCCAACTAAAACATTCCCCGTTATTCCATCGATTACAAAAGCTACAAAAACGGCGTGGCAACGATGTTTCCCGTGCAAATAATAAAAGAAGACAAGTGAACGTGCTTGGCGTTGTAAAACAGAAATACATTTCATTCGTTTTCCGTTTCAGCTCATAAATATAAACAAGTGAGAAGAAAAAATTCTGCGTAAAACGAAACGGATTTAATAAAATTAGAAATGTATTTTTTTTCTTGCAAAACGGCAGATTGTGATTCACGTCGGACGACAAGGAAGCAAATTCACAATACCTGACAAATTTATAACGCGCCTCTGTCGAAACGCGTATTGTTGGAAACGGATCGAATTTCACGGTGCCGAGTGAAACTCACTGACAAAGGAGAACTAAATAGAAGAACAAAAAACACGGCTCGCGCGTACTAGAGGCCGAACTTTCTTCCTCGAAAGCATTGTCTCCACCGAAAAACAAAAAATCCAGGATGTGGCAAACTGATCACCCTGGCTTCAAAGGTAAATGAACCGTCCGCCATTTTGTTTGTCCTTACGAGTGTAAGAAACGTTATAAAAAATAAAACCTACAAATACCTTCAGTAGGATTGTTACGTCCTTGATGGAACGTTTTTAGAGAAGTTAAAGAGTTTAAGATTTTAATGAGAGAATATTTTAAAATAGAACAGATTCAGAATACATAAAATTGTTATTAATAACTATAAATGTTAATATTTACCGATTGACGTTTATTGCTTGCTCTCTACTTCGGGCACGATTACGATAACCGTGGCCCCTACTTTGAAGGTTATACTTGTGTTCCTGGGAACAGTTTAAGAAAAAAATGTGTATGTAATAGGAATCCAACGGACTCCGATTAGCCGGTAAAGCAGATTTCTTGTTTTTTATAAAACTGCAAATATCTCGGAAACTATGCGAGATATGGCAAAATATCAAGAGATTTTTTTTGTAGGAAATCGAATTTCCTATAAGAAACGTTAAAATGATGTTAAAAGTCCATTTTTCACGAAAAATATTCACTTGAAATTACTACTAGACTACCCCTGGATTTTCGTATGCGTGGTCGGCCCCCTCTCACGACCTAACCCTAACTCACTCTGTTTACATAATCTTCCCATTGTAGATCTCTTCCACAATTTGATCTTTTCAGAACGAAGCCTTTACGTTCCACCGATTATTATTTCGGGGGAGAGGCAGTTGTTCTGCAAATTCACCGAAATATAAATATACTCGGAAACTGCGCAGCTGATAGAAAAATTTCATAGGACATAAACTATTGGAAATTTAATTTTCTACAAAAAAGGTCTCGTGATATTTTGCCATATTTCGTATAGTTTCCGAGATATTTGCAGTTTTATGAAAAACAAGAAATCTACTTTACCGGCTAAACGGAGCGCATTGGATACCTGTTATATACACATTTTTTTCTTAAAATGATCTCAGGAACACAAATATAACCTTCAAAGTAGGGGCCACGGTTATCGTAATCTCCCCCTAATTCGCTCTCTTATATGCTTATTCGTCTTTAGAAGTGGTGAAGATGATGATGATGATGATGATGATGATGATGATAATCCAGAGGGTGTAACACGCTCTATAAATTTTATAACTCCACTTTATATCCAAAAACAACAAATTAACGACTGAACAGTATAAAGAAAGTTTGTATTTGGGATGACGAACGAGAAGTATTGCTGAACTTTTGATAGTCGACTGTCGAGATAGAGTATGAAGTAGTGAGATATTGATTGTCAACTGACTGCTCCTGATGAGGAGGCTCCCTTTATAGATTTGTTGATCCATTGTTCTTCGCTTAATCTTCTTATGGTGGATGCCTCACATAAAAAAATTATAAAATGTAACTTTTAGTATTTTCTCTACAATTGCGACTAACTGCAATGTTTGAAAAAATTTGTTTCCCATTCCGTAGTAAACTAATTGCTCCAGCTTCCCATAAAAGTTCAAATCGTATAGTAAAATATTAGAAAAGTTATCGTCTTTTTTAGAACATCCGATTGTTAATTCAAGTAACTGTATTTATTAGTGTTTTTGATTAGTTTATTGATAAATAGATTTATTTTATGTTTTGCTTATATAGCATACGTGTGCTTGTGTGACGTTCACTACTTTTGCACACGCATAACTTTTGTTGTTTACATAATCAGTGAATTCCTAACATAAAAACATGAATTCTCGCTATTTGTTCGGAAAAATCTACAGGATTACATGTCAACTAGCTGAAAATTGTTGGTTTCTGGAAGTAAAAATCAGCCTAGCTTTCATTTCTTACGATCCACTTGAAACATTTACATTTTGGATAAAAATTCGCGGTCTACTATAGTCATATGTATCTTAATTGATTCTTTATTCAAAGTTCCAATAGCGAGAATTCGATTACGTTACACAAAGTGTAATAAAAGAAACATTGAATCTCAACTCTTTCGTGATTAAATTACTATATCTATTTGCATAAAACGAGTGTTTATCTACATACCGATGATCTATGAAGCTGAATGACAAGAACAGGATATTCCCGATCATGGTTTTTCGGGAGTTATGCGCAAAGTAGGTCCCCGGAGGCTAAATATCGGGCCAATATTGATAGAGGGGCGCCCATTGGCTGTCCCGGGAGGTGGAATGTTTTAGAATTTAACCACCTTTCCTAACAAAAAAAAAGATGATCTATACAGCAATTTGTAAACAACCGACGTTTACCATTTGTCAATGCGCATTTGCGAAATCGACCACTGTGCGCGGCAATAAGACAGCGCTTAAATATTATTCTTCTTTGGTCTCCCCTTTTTATTTACTTTTCAGAGCGTGGAGATTATTCCGTCGGGTTCCAAGCTTGATCGTACCTAGTCTAGAGGTGAAACAGCCTTCGTTGTTCATTTAATCCGAGAAAAAATCCCTACATATACATACCCGAATATGTGTGTGTACATATTTTTTTTAGTTTTCGATGACCTCGTGGCGTGTCCGTCCATCCGCGACGCATCGCGATTTATTAGTTCCATCTGTCGTTTCAGTCTGATCCGAGGCGACGCGACGTATCCGGCTTTCAGGTACGCTCTCCTGCAAATCCAGATTTTATTTCTCATTTAATTCGGACGCCGTTTTTAAAATCGTCATATTTTCCGTTCCATTTCCACCGTGCGACCCTTCGCTGACAAGGTCGGAAAATACGATTCCGCGCGTCGACGGAGTGCCAGCACGTTGTTAAGGAATTATCGGACAATACTTGCTCGTCGGTACCGACAAAATATCTCAGGAAATTGCGAGAATTTCTATCGCTGTGTACAGAATGCGCCACCTGACTTTTCACTTGATGCGTATCACTGCATATCGAATTTCGTAAAAATGTGTTCCACCATAAATAGGAAAGGAATTACTTAAGTTACAATTCTAATACCACCATAAGAGATAAAATGTTCGTTGCAAATTACTTTTTGCAAGCTTAAACCGTCAAATTAATTCTGAACGTGGAAGATCATTACGTTCTGTGTCGTATACCATTAACTTCGGTTTAAAAATATCATTGTATTTAAAAAATTGAAGGTTACCTTTATTTATACAAAATATAATACAGATGAACAAAAATACAAACACAACTATATTGCTTGCAAAAACCTGTGAAACTTCTTCCTCTTATATTGTTTTTTATATTTTCTGATAGCAAGAAAAACGCTGGCTAGCGTTGGCGTGTACACCCTCTAAACATCTTCTTAGATCATTTCTTATAATTAATTTATATAATATCGTCTATTACTTGTTGCAACAAGTAAATTACGTGTCCAGAGAGGAGGTATGGCTGGACAGAAGATCTATATGCAAAAAGAAACCCAGAAAATGTTACGAGAAAATTCAGTTTAAAGACCCTTCAGGTGCGCATGCTTCGTATATGCAAGAAGTAGAATAAGTTCGTCATGATCAGACGCGTCAGATGCTTCCTATCTAATAGGATTTTATTATTATTATATTTTCGACTGTTTCTCGTTCTAATTTGTTTAAACTCTTTGTGGCGCGCTTCAAGAGCCTCTTCAGGAAGATCTATATGCAAAAAGAAGCCTAAAATATGTTACGAGAAAATTCAGTTTGAAGACCTTCAGGTGCGCATGCTTCGTATATGCAAGAAGTAGAATAAGTTCGTCATGATAAGACGCGTCAAATGCTTCCTATCTAATAGCACAAGTATTCGTTGCATTTTCAAACTCTATTTTTTCTGTGTATACAGGATGCTGAAAAAACCATTCAATATTTATATGGTATCGGGAAATTTAGTGACTTTTTGTTATAACTTTTGAACCATAAGAGATATCGGGATGAAACACTAAAATTCATTTAAAAAATAGTCAATTTGAACTATAGACAAATTAATATTTTTTTCATATGTTAAACAATAATTTTAAATTAATTTTCATCGATAATTTTCACGAAAAAAAATTGTTTAAATACAATCTTCTAAACCATTTCCTCTGTCTAAGAACATATTTTAAATTTATGTTTAACACATGCGATGTTTTAGGGAATGGATAAAATGTAAACTTGAGGAATCTTTTTGTAATCAATGCATACAAAATGTACCAAGAAGGTAGAAAGGCCTCATAACTGTGTCAAAAGATATTTTATATAATAATTTATAATATTTATAATATTCTATGTAATATATAATAATTTAGTAATATCTATGTAGAACTTTTGTGTTGAAAATGTGATAACAATAACGGTTTTATAATATGACAATATGTAGTAGCATACAACGAATACCATGAAATATAAAAAAAATAATATTTGTTTATAATTTTTCAGTCTTCATTCTCAATTTGTTTTGTCTAGCATTATTTTGTATAGTCCATTTAGAATTCTGTCTTTTCTGTTATTTACTTATTATTGCTTCAACTTCCGGTTCTAAATTTTTTTTAATGCCAATGTAGCCCGTAAAGCGTAAAGAGGCGCGAGTAACATTGACAGTTTTAAACTGTTATAATTCAAAAAGGCGGACGTATGCAGAAATAGTCTTTACGCTTTTGTATAGAGGAACGTGTACTGAAAATAGTCCAATTTGTTAGAGCCTGGGACATCCTGAGACTTCGAAGATATTCCTTACCGAATATAAAAAATTGTTTAAATTATCTCCATTTAGTCCAACATTAATTTCTAATACATTGTGCAGACTAATTAATAATGTGAGACACGATTTCTTATCATAAAAATCTGCTTTTCAATTTAAACAAAAAGCGCGAGAAAGTATTAAATAGGAACGTCAGGGCATCGCATCAAAGAGAAGCAATTTTTCTCGTGGAAAATACTCTTCTTAAAATCTCCAACTTTCAACATTTATTACAACTATAATATTTATTAAATTGTACTAATTTCTACATTTCCGAGGTCTATGCACATTTGGGAAATAATGTTCATTAATTAAATATCGATACGAGAAAGTTCGTTTTTGGACCAAAAGTCACTGAATTTCTCGATTTGGACCACTGTGCGTCGCATAGTGAGCCGCATGGGGATTAAGTGTGACATTGCCTCGTAACTTTTAATTCGTAAAAGGTATGGACGCGAAACTTGAACTGGGCAATGTGGTAATGTCATATTAGGAATTAGGTAAGAAAAAATACATGAATGTTATTACTATTATTATCCTTATTATTATTATTATTGCCATGAGTGCTACAATTATTATTAATATTGTCAATATTATTATATTTCCTGTTATTTAATTATTAATTCTTTTGCTTCTGGATCTAATTCCTTAATTTTTGTAGTACGCGATTTCATTCTAATAGTGCTCATATATGGATCTAATGTCAATAGGAGGCAATGTAATATATCTGTGTTTGTTTCAATTCTGGAAAATTTTCGACTGTTTTTCGTTCTAATTTGTTTGAAATCTTTGTGGCGTGCTTTAAGAGCCTCTTCAGGAAGATCTATATGCAAAAAGAAGCCCAAAAAATGTTACGAGAAAATTCAGTTTAAAGACCCTTCAGGTGCGCATGCTTCGTATATGCTAGCAGTAGAATAAGTTCGTCATGATCAGACGCATCAGATGCTTCCTATCTAATAGGATATTATTATTATAATATTTTCGACTGTTTCTCGTTCTAATTTGTTTGAAATCTTTGTGGCGTGCTTCAAGAGCCTCTTCGGGAAGATCTATACGCAAAAAGAAGCTCAAAAAATGTTACGAGAAAATTCAGTTTAAAGACCCTTCAGGTGCGCATGCTTCGTATATGCTAGAAGTAGAATAAGTTCGTCATAATCAGACGCGTCAGATGCTTCCTATCTAATAGGATATTATTATTATAATATTTTCGACTGTTTCTCGTTCTAATTTGTTTGAAATCTTTGTGGCGTGCTTCAAGAGCCTCTTCGGGAAGATCTATACGCAAAAAGAAGCTCAAAAAATGTTACGAGAAAATTCAGTTTAAAGACCCTTCAGGTGCGCATGCTTCGTATATGCTAGAAGTAGAATAAGTTCGTCATGATCAGACGCGTCAGATGCTTCCTATCTAATAGGATATTATTATTATATTTTCGACTGTTTCTCGTTCTAATTTGTTTGAAATCTTTGTGGCGTGCTTCAAGAGCCTCTGCAGGAAGATCTATATGCAAAAAGAAGCCCAAAAAATGTTACGAGAAAATTCAGTTTGAAGACGCTTCAGGTGCGCATGCTTCGTATATGCAAGAAGTAGAATAAGTTCGTCATGATCAGACGCGTCAGATGCTTCCTATCTAATAGGATATTATTATTATAATATTTTCGACTGTTTCTCGTTCTAATTTGTTTGAAATCTTTGTGGCGTGCTTCAAGAGCCTCTTCGGGAAGATCTATACGCAAAAAGAAGCTCAAAAAATGTTACGAGAAAATTCAGTTTAAAGACCCTTCAGGTGCGCATGCTTCGTATATGCTAGAAGTAGAATAAGTTCGTCATGATCAGACGCGTCAGATGCTTCCTATCTAATAGGATATTATTATTATATTTTCGACTGTTTCTCGTTCTAATTTGTTTGAAATCTTTGTGGCGTGCTTCAAGAGCCTCTGCAGGAAGATCTATATGCAAAAAGAAGCCCAAAAAATGTTACGAGAAAATTCAGTTTGAAGACGCTTCAGGTGCGCATGCTTCGTATATGCAAGAAGTAGAATAAGTTCGTCATGATCAGACGCGTCAGATGCTTCCTATCTAATAGGATATTATTATTATAATATTTTCGACTGTTTCTCGTTCTAATTTGTTTGAAATCTTTGTGGCGTGCTTCAAGAGCCTCTTCAGGAAGATCTATATGCAAAAAGAAGCCCAAAAAATGTTACGAGAAAATTCAGTTTGAAGACCCTTCAGGTGCGCATGCTTCGTATATGCAAGAAGTAGAATAAGTTCGCCATGATCAGACGCGTCAGATGCTTCTTATCTAATAGGATATTATTATTATAATATTTTCGGCTGCTTCTCGTTCTAATTTGTTTGAAATCTTTGTGGTGTGCATCAAGAGCCTCTTCAGGAAGTTGTCCAATTTGTACTAACATAGGCTGAATTATATGGAGGACAAATTCTTCACGAGGTGAAAGAGAATTCGCTACGCGACAGATACAGCGCGTTATAATTTTAAACAGTAATAATTTGAGAACCAGACCGAAGGGGACATTAATTCTTTCACGATTATTTAGAGTAAGGTGTACTAAAAATATTCCAGTTTGTTAGCAGCTGGGACAACTTGGGCCTTAAAAGATCTCCCTTACCGAATATAAAGAATTTAAAAAATTTTTGCTATTCAGTTCAGCATTGATTATTAATGGGTCATGTAGACTAATTAATAATGTAAAATACGATTTCTTATCGCAAAAATCTGCTACTGAAGAACAAAATATTGAGATTCTTTCAAGTAACACGAAAAATAATAGGGTTGTGTTAGGCACAACTTACTCTACTTCTATGCGAACTTAACTCATTTTTTGAATTCATGAATCGATAACTTCCCGTGTTAGTGTAGGTTCCTGAGCAAGCTAACAGCGCGGTGAAAAGGAAATGAAAACTGAAGAAATAATAAAATAATCAGGCTGTTTCTATATGCTCTGAGAAACCTACTAGTATTTCCAATTTATTAAAATGATTAAAAAGAAACAACATAATCGATATAGGTGCTATTTCTTTGCTGTTTACACTATGTTATATTAGCTGCTTGTTTCAAAATTTACTTCGCGGCCACGCTCGCAAGAGTTAATCGTTAATAATATCCCAGCAGGAAAAGAAATAATGTATTCATCGTAGATGCATGTTTACCGTATTGACTGAATATTCATAAGCGCAGAATAATATTTCTCCCGAACCGATGCGAACGGAGTGACGGTTGTGTTTGCTGAACTTAATTTAGAGTCTAGAGCGCATGAAGCTTGATTACATTAAAAATTGATTCATCGAGTAAGAAGTTTGTACTTTATTACCCAGGCATTGTTCGAGCGTTTCAACATGGAACGGATCGTCCACGTTTCCTCGAGCGCGATCGCCGTTCGTCTTCATTCAAACTGAATGTAACAGGACAAAAAATTTAGTCGGTGCAAGATAGATTGTCATGTCTCGCGGACGTTCAGACTCATCGTTCCGTCCATTGGACCCAGTCTTCACCTGCCCCATTCCGTCCCCAGAGAAATTTCCATGAAATACTGTAGTCGGTCACGTAACGTGAATTGCGACCGGAAGAATTTCCAATTCGCTTCCCTTATGCGCCAGCATTTACTCTTAGATTTCCACTTACTTGCATCCACTGTAACGGGAAGGTCGCCGACAGAATACGATTCAATCATTTCGAAATATCAGCAGGGAATTGTTGCGGAATGCGGCCGAATGCGATTGTCACGTAAAGGTGCATTCGTTTGCAGAGCATTTACGCAACAGTTTTATCAAGACTCCGCACAATTTTTATCAAATTACTAATATGTCGTGTTATTTATGCACAACTGATATCGGCGCTAGAGGTTCGATCAAAGATACAAAAATTAGCGATTTTGCAGAATTATAATTTCAACGTTTCGATTCGGTTTTGAACCATCATCGAGAAAAGTCCGCGTCTGTGGAATTTAATAGACACTGTTATTCATTAACACCGGAAATTGTATGGTTTAGACAAGAGGTAATATACAGTGACTCCCATTAATATTCGGACGCTATAAAAAAAACGATAACTGGTTTAACATTGAACTACTTGAATTTTTGTTGGGAAGCTAGAGCAAATAGTTTTTTACGATTTTGTCATAAATAGAGCGTTAGATAGTGCATGTTATTTCAACATTAGGAATACGTTTAGTGTTAATATCATTTTCCTTTAAATATCTCGAAACAAGAAAGATATCACTTACAATTAGACCACTTTCATAATTATGAACACGTACAGTGGGTAAAAAAAGTATTGGCACACTATTAAAAAGGCGACAACTTTTTACATATCGTATTATACGATTTGAATTTTTTTAAGAAGCTAGAGCAATTAGTTTGCTACAGAATGTGGAAAAACATTTTTAACTTCCCGATTCATAGGGAAGTTATTGTAATTACCCCGAAAATCGGAAATCGATTTTTTAGCAGATCTTCACGTTTCATGGTCATTGGAGTCATTTTAGACTATTTTTATCAAAATGTTTGTATGTGTGTGTGTGTGTGTGTGTGTGTGTGTGTGTGTGTGTGCGTATGTCCGTTTGTATGGTATCAAATTTTTCGTTAACGTTTTCTGAAAAAATAACAATGCGATCAGAATAATGAATGATGCAATCGATGCGCCCCGCTGGAACTTAGAGCTGATTAGATTTTGGTCCATATTGGTCAAGTAGTTTTTTAGTTTTTTTAGTTTTTTTTCGAAAGAAGTTCATTCAACAATGCAAATTATACGAGAGGACGGAAATTTTCCATCGAAGAAACAAACATAATAATTACATATATTTTATTTTTATTTTTTTATAATTTAAACAAATTTTTTTTTATTAAAAAAAAAATTTTTTTTTATTTTCCTTTTTTAATTATGCAACTAATGCTAATATTACCGCTTAGAATAATCGAAAATTATCCCAATGCAAGAGTGAGTTATTCATCGCTACTGCCGAGAATACATTTTCAAAGAATATCGATGAAAGTACAAAAACATTTATATTACAATCTTTAAAAAAACAAGCAGTTCAATACGAATTATTAACTGAGATGAAATTGGAAGTTAATATCAAAAAATGGTTAATGGAGCATGCGAGCAACGAGCATACGATGTTGGTTTAATGCGACGCCATACAGCAAACATTTTGATAAGTAGAAAACTATTGAACTTCCCTGAAAACGTATAATCTTCTTAAAACGTACACTAAATAATGATAATAATATACTGCAACTAACGAATCGGGAAGTTCTTTGTGTGGCTCGTGGAGAGTCACACACCAAATAACATCCGTACTACTAACCCTCTCGCGAACTCACAAAGCGAGCTACAACACCCCCACCCGCGAAGCTCGCGAAGCGAGCGAGCAACAATAACCAGCTAGTTTCAAAAATTGCAATTGATCGGAGTTGTAGAAAAAATACTAAAAGTTGCATTTTACAATTTTTTTATGTGGGCCTATATTGAAAATTTTTAAAATACGTTTTGTAGATCTGTGTCAATTAAGGTAAAGGTACCAGTAGTTGACCATGAACGAGTAATTGACCATTTTATAGAAAAACATAAAAAATCAGATTTTTATAAGCTGTACACTTTTGATGAAAGTGAACCTTGGATGCTATACCATCTGTTGGTTTCTCTAATACTATTCACTACGAACTTGCAACGTCTACTATGTTCCTCAATTAAACTTTTTATGGAATTGATTTGTTTTATTTCTTATTTCATTTTTTAATTGTAATTTGTGATGGAAATTGTTGAAACTAGTAGGAGGTCAATTACTAGATTTTTCATTTTGATGAGTGGTCAACTTCTGAAGCGATTACTGAATTTCTAAATATGTTTCTTAAATTTGTATAAGTAAACTTTTTTAAAAAAGTGGCCTTGGTACATAATTTAGAAGACTTAAAGAATGTCTTCAGACATCGACTCTCGCTGTTTGATGACAGAGTAAATGGTTACTATTGTTCGCGTGGAAAACTTCTCTTAACTGGTCAACTACTAGTACCTTTACCTTATATGCACTGCGAAAGTTTCGTCGAAATCAGTTGATGCGGGAAAAAACGACAGACATTGAAAGATGTGAGAATCTATAGATTTACTGCAGTTACAGCCCGAAAATCTGAAATTTTTACCATCGTTAAACGTTTGTAACTCATTGCAACGTCGAACAATATTGACGAAATTTTCAGAATATGTTTAATTGACACAGATCTACAAAATGTATTTTTAAAAAGTTGTCAAATGCAACTTTTAGTATTTTTTCTATTTTTTCTATCAATTGCAATTTTTTAAAAAATGTTTTTCCACATTTTGTAGCAAACTATTGGGTTGGCAAGAAAGTAATTTCGGTATTTTAAGGGAATATAAAACTGAATATCTTCATTCAAGTGACGAACATTAATCAATAAAATATTTTCTTATTTATTCTGTTTGGCAAAGGATCGAACAAAAGGGAAAATATAGTATTCATTAAGATTCATTGCTTGAATGGAAAAATTGGGCTCTCTATTTCACTTTAAAGTACCGAAATTACTTTCTTGCCAACCCAATATTTGCTCTAGCTTCCCCAAAAAATTCAAGTCGTGTAATTCAATGTTTAACCAGTTATCGTTTTTTTTAGAGCGTTCGTATATTAATGGGAGTCACTGTACATACTTGCTAATTGTGAAAAAACACAGAATGAGGAGCGTAAAAGAAATGGTACTTGTGAGTAAGAAGGTTTAAACTGTTCTAGACTGTAACAGTTGTGACAAAGTAAGACGAAAAACAGAGAAACATCGTAGATCTAACTAACCAATCAGATGTCAAGGATCAAGAGACACCAAATCAATGTTTGGCGCGAAATTCAAATTTTAAATATTCATCAACAAACTTCCAACCAATGTATTACCAAAAGTTGGTAGAAAAATTAGCAATCATTTTATGTGTGAAATTTCACATAACAATGTCAATGTGTTTAACCATATTTATAAAAACTGGAAATCATAAGTTAGATTATTATAGAACATCATTATAAATTAATTACTGATTCAGTAATGTAGTGTAAATTTCATTAATCTCAGGTTTTTCGTACCTAAGATTGACACTTTGATGTTTAATCATGTGAACAGTTTCTAATAATAATCTTTGGTGTAAATTACTTTCTCTATCCAGTATTTTGTCGTGTTACATCGTAAAAACGTAACACGCCTCGTAACGTCGAGTCAAACCGTGATAAAGAATTTGAACAGGATTAATTCATATTTTACGCACCAGGATTTTAAAAGATATTCAGAATATTTTCCTTGAGCTACAGTGCCTATTGCGCAACATTATTGACCGCGAATGGTAGTGATTGATGAATTGCGCAACTTGTTGTGCAAAATCAGAAATTCAGGGATTTTTTTTCAGACGCATCGAAAAATGTACGATTCTGTCAATTTTAAGCAGAAACTGATCAAAAATATTTTAAATTTTCATTAAGGGCACTAATAAAATAATTAAAAGAAATGCTTTTTTTATTATTGCATACAATCCTGTAAATTGTAATTCTTGGAAAATGTTTTTTGCAGATCATTTAGTAAACCAATTAATTAATTAATTATAAAAATTATAAAAAATCTAATTAATTATAAATAATCAGGTCGTTTGGTACAATTATAAAAAAGTTATTCTATTTTAAAAGGTGTAAGAACACTTTGTAACCCACTGTACCTTCACGACATGTACTGCCGATACCACAATTATATCAAAATATATTTTTTATCATTTTCACAGACTCTCAGAAACTATAAATGTTATTACGCTGGAGCTGGCACAATCAATGCTAAAATATTGCATTGCACATTGCATTGGTGCATTCATAGAAGTGACAGATAAAAATTTCATATAAATGTCAAATATAAATAAAATATAAATAAATTGTCAAATATATTGACAAACGAACGTGATAATTAGACAGCGGATTTTATGCATTTGTGACAAAAATAAATAAATGTAATTTAAACCGGTAGAAACATTAGAAGAATTAAAAATACTATAATTTTCAATCTATTGAACATATTAAGAAAAAGAATAATTTGCTATTTCCAGTTTGTTGCAATTCAGGTAGACAATAGTCAACTCAGGTGATAATGAACTGTTATCAAAATTGAAGTAAGCATGGCTGGAAATTGTGAGTGGCTTCACAGACGGCCTCTACTGCTTAACGGTGAAAGTATAGAACACAGACTCTTCCGCGCATCTATTTTTGAATAGCACACGAGGGTTTCACGTATCTGCTGTGTATGTTGAGGGAGGCAGAAAGAATGGCTGACAATGCTGAACGTTTCGAACAGTGTAAAATGGGCAGGTGGTGGAAAGAAATAGGAGCTCGTTAAGGTTTACGTGCTTCTTGCTCAGTTTACAATTCTTAATCGCGGTCGCGAATCCATTGTGCATTGTACTTCGGAACCCACTCCCACGGAATGGATAGAGAGCTCGAGTACGGTGAATTACTCTTTTTACTTCTGAAGTTCGGTGGAACAACGCCTGCAGGGGGAACGCGAAGTCACTTAAAAATAGGATTGCTTTTTAGAATTTTTTTACGGTCACACGGCGCTCGAGCAATTTCGAACATTACGAGGCCATTTCGTAACGAAGTCCTGAGCTTCTCCCTCCCTCCCTCGCCTAACCTTTTCCTTTCCAAATGGCACTCAATGCCCGCAAAGGGAGGCGTAAAAATTACATTCCGACACTCCCGTAAACGACTCTTTCCGCTTCTTTTCAAGTGGAACACCGTTAGAATGGTCGGCGAGTAGAGATCGTTGAAATAGTGGCAGTTGCGCCGTGGACTTAACATGTTTACAAAAAGACAATGTCCGCGAGTGACACCATGAGTTTATCGCGCCATTCGGAAGTTGAACTTTCTACACACATGCAAAAAGAACGTTGCTTCTAGAGCTATTACCCAATAGTAACCCCAGGTGTCCTTGCGGATTATGTACGTTCTTTTATGAACAATAAAATTAGGTCAAAATTTATTTCGCTTAGTAGAGAATTCGTTGAAGGCAAAATAACATAAGAATATTACTTTTGTTAATAAATGTGTTTCCTTCACGTACCAATCAGAATATTAACCTAACCGAAGGGGCAAGATATAAATTGGGGAAAAACTTTTCGCAAGGTCATTTTTTTCTAGATATTATTGCGGAGGCTTCGGCCCCGCCTCGCCGGTGAACACATCTCAACAAAAAACTGAAGGATGTTCTGGAGGTACAATCCATCGATATGTTGGCAATAAAAGCCATTCATGAGTATATTTTGCATTAAAAAAATAGATTAGTTTAAAAAGCTTTCGTTTAATTAGTGAATTTCACGTTATATTTATTTTTTAATCAAATTGTCTTCATATTATAAAAAATTGTAAGTGACTCTTGTGAATGATTGTGCCCCCTGATTTGCACTTGAAGATAATAAATTTGTGATATTCAATATACATATGTAATTACGCAATAAAAAGTTAAAAGTAAATAGTTAAATAAATTAAAAATACCTCAGACAGCAATATTCATGGTTATTACTGAAAATAAACATGTGAAATTTGCGTAAAATGATGTTCTCATAATAATAAAAATCGTGACAACACTGGACTCAGCTGTCTGTTTCTATATTTCAGAGTTGGTAGTATTGTGTACGTTTGAAAATTATCGTGACTTTGACAAGTATAAATCAATTACGACGCATAGTAGATCTAAGATTACTTGGTGAACAGTTATGGTGTACATCTTGTAAAGAAGCATTATCTTTGACTATAATGTCTGGGGTCACAACTCTCAATACGATGCCATAAATGTTTGGTTATGAACCAAGTATATACCAGCAAGTATTGAAACGTCGCGCGCAATCATCGTCTGCATCATAGATGATAGAGCAGCTATATTCAGTGGTCTACACTGTTGTCGCGTTTCCATGCTAGTAAGATGACAACACGATAAATTTCACGTTTTCTAACAGTTTATAATTTTTTCCTCTGTAACTATTTAGTGAATCCTAATAAATTTTGAACATAATTAATTACATAATTTTTATTATATATATAAAAAAACTGGAATTTCCAGTTGCGTTTTTTCAAGGTTTAAGTAGGGTCTGAAGTGGCATTTTATAAATTCTCCATAAGAAGACTTTAAGTTGCTATAAATATTAAACGATGCAGTGAATCGAACCCAAACTTTGATAATTGCATTAATTTAGTAAGAATTATATCTTGTCAAACTTTCAAAAATTTTATTGCGTTTTTATATACCTCCAGAACATCCTTAAAGTACTACACACTGTAAACAACTAGACGAAGTTGCCTTCCCCTGTGATCATCCTAGAGCAATTAGTTTACTAAAGGATGTGAAAAAAAAATTTTTTCAAAAATTGCAATTGATCGGAATTGTTGAAAAAATACTAAAAGTTGATTTTTCAGCTATTTTATGTGGGCCTATATTGAAAATTTAAAAAATACGTTTTGTAGACCTGTGTCAAATAAACATACCCAGAAAATTTCTTCAAAATCGGTCGACGTTGCAGTGAGCTACAAACGTTTAAAGATGGTAAAAATTGCAGATTTTCATGATTTATTGCCGAAAATCTGTTGTTACGAATATTCTAGTAATATGCTAGCCATATCCATGGGTCTGATACCCCCTTAAGACTGTTACGTATGCGGCAGCGACCGTTGGTAACCTTTGGCCCTTCTGAAGCTGCACATCGAAATAAAGTCTATTCAGAACAGGGCAATTATTCAGATTAGGGCACTCATTAAGATTTTGGGGCACTTAGAGACGATACATCAATCTGCATCGTTTCTGGGAACCCTGTTTTATCAATAGTCCCAGTTCAATGTGATCCGGGTGTTATGCGGCAGGCGGGTCCCCGGAGATCAGGGCAGTAGATGTGTAGAGGGGCAACCCAATGGTTGTCCCGAGAGGTGGAGGTTTTGGAGTTTACCACCTTCCTTAAAAAAAAAAAAAAAAAAAAAAAAAAAGGCCGATATTGGGGACTACATAAGGGCACTGAATCCCTTCATATTCGGGCTTTCATCTCAAGAGTTTTACACTGTACGCGTCGATTCACGTTGTGATTACTATCGAGCAAGATCGGGTATTAGTTCTCTTTCGAGCAAAACTATTACATCTCTTCCGGTACGAATCCCATCAACGGGATTCTGTAGTTAGATAGCCCCCGCATTCCTCGGTGCGTAAACAGAGAGGTTAGTCCGCGACACCGCGACAATTTACACTCTATACATTTGTACTCCTTTCTACTCAAGATTATATTATCGTGTGTTAAACTTAAACCTAGAGTTCAGTTTAATCTTAACCTTTCCTATTTCGATTCCAGTCGTTAGCATCCTACGACGATATACCTTTGCCGCTCAAGGTGTATCTAACAATTTCAAATAAGTTACGAGTCGGCGAAACCACGACCTTATCCTTTCCGACAGTGGCACAAACGGATATCCCGGTGGTGAAAGATACACTGGCTAGTCCGGAGTGTACCCCTAAAAAGGTAATTCCACTGAACCCTACTTCCACACAAACGGATATCCCGGTGGTGAAAGACACACTGGCTAGTCCGGCGTGTACAATTTCTACCTACACCAAAAATTCTCAGAAATCACTAACTATTCTCGGTTTCCGCACACTGCCAAACCTCGGCTCGTAACAAGACATTCCCGGTGGAAGCGCGTCCGCCGTTAGGGAAATCGGGAAATCAGTAAAGTCCGGGGCCCTTCCTGTCGAGTGCCGGCCCTCCGCACGTACGACACCGCGAGCGACAGTGATTGGTGGGCGAAAAACCGAATTAAGTAGGGGACGCCTTACTTCCGCATCCTCGAGTCACCGAAGATTCGGCCCACTGCTGCGTAGGCCTTCCTAGCGACAAGTTGTTTTGCTACCGTAACTATGTAAGCGCGTGTGCGTCGCAAAAGTATTTTGTAAAGGCTGCCGTTCAGCTGCGTCGATATCTGCTGCCGTTGGTAAGTGCCTACCAGATTCCTTAAAATGAATTATTGTTGATTTGCGATCATTAAAAGTGGCTCGAGCAGCGTTCGTGATTTTGTGTCGGTTTCCACGTGGGTCGTCCTTTTGACGACCACGTGTTTCGTGTGCCGTGAATCGGCTGCCCTTTTCGTGTTCCTTTGGCGAGTTCCCAGTGAGAGCGATTAGCTAGAGTTTCGTGTGCGAAATACGTGTTCGCGAATCGTTCGTTAGCGAAATAGCCGCAATTTAGCCTCAATAAATGCTAAATCATAAATAAAATTCTCATTTTTTATCATTTTTCTTGGGCATATATACAATATTTTTATGGTATCATAAAAAATTTAATGAAACTAATTGACTACATATATAACTATTTATTAAAAAATAATAATTAATGATTAAATATAATTATTAAAATAAAATAACTATTAAATAATTTTCAAAACATTGAAAAATACGCAATTTACAAAAAAAATTCAAATTTTTCGGCCTCTGGTTTTCGAGACATCTCTAAAAATATGGTTTTGACCCCTAACTTTTAGGGCTGTTTTCACCCCTTCAAACTGGATGGTTGTCGATAAAAAAACCCCTGTCGAATAATTTTCGACGAACTATAGCTCACATAAGTTTTATAAAAATCGGCTTTTCTCATCTGAATATGGTCCCTTGTTAGTATACATATATTAAGACAGCCCAAGAGAATTGGCAAAAAATGAGGATCTTATTAACGATTTATCATTTATCGATGCCAATATTTTACACAAATTAAAATGAATAAGAGAAGGTATGGACCGAATGCGTGCAATAAGATAGCTTTGTACAGATAGGTTAATGCAAACCAAGTCAAATTTCTTAGCTGTATGGCTGAAATAAAGCAAATTATTATTATTTTACATAAATTATGCATTAAATTTGCATAAACTTCTGCAATTTACAAATAACTTAAAAGAGTCCTGATTTTTCGGATTTACAATGACTTTTGGGGAAAACCTACGCCTTGCATTCTCGACAGGCCTACACCCCCTCCGAGACAACGTTTTATTACCACTCGTTGGAATATAAGTACGGCAAAGAACACGAACCGTTACTTTGTAATTAAGAACCAGGGACCTAAAAATGATGTTTGAAAATAACTTGAAGGTCACATCTGGAAGGTGGCTTAATGTTTTAATGCGGACGCGGTGGATACGTCGTCGGTTGAGAGGTTACGTACCTGAATTCGGATTCGCGCTTGTTCCTTCGCATGGAGGGTTTTGCCGGTTTTACGACACGACGGAACGTATTTATATTAGGCCTTGTACAGACCTAAACGGTTTGCCGAACCGTTTGCCGAACCGTTTGCCGAACCGTTTGCCGAACCGTTTGCCGAACCGTTTGCCGAACCGTTTGCCGAACCGTTTGCCGAACCGTTTGCCGAACCGTTTGCCGAACCGTTTGCCGAACCGTTTGCCGAACCGTTTGCCGAACCGTTTGCCGAACCGTTTGCCGAACCGTTTGCCGAACCGTTTGCCGAACCGTTTGCCGAACCGTTTGCCGAACCGTTTGCCGAACCGTTTGCCGAACCGTTTGCCGAACCGTTTGCCGAACCGTTTGCCGAACCGTTTGCCGAACCGTTTGCCGAACCGTTTGCCGAACCGTTTGCCGAACCGTTTGCCGAACCGTTTGCCGAACCGTTTGCCGAACCGTTTGCCGAACCGTTTGCCGAACCGTTTGCCGAACCGTTTGCCGAACCGTTTGCCGAACCGTTTGCCGAACCGTTTGCCGAACCGTTTGCCGAACCGTTTGCCGAACCGTTTGCCGAACCGTTTGCCGAACCGTTTGCCGAACCGTTTGCCGAACCGTTTGCCGAACCGTTTGCCGAACCGTTTGCCGAACCGTTTGCCGAACCGTTTGCCGAACCGTTTGCCGAACCGTTTGCCGAACCGTTTGCCGAACCGTTTGCCGAACCGTTTGCCGAACCGTTTGCCGAACCGTTTGCCGAACCGTTTGCCGAACCGTTTGCCGAACCGTTTGCCGAACCGTTTGCCGAACCGTTTGCCGAACCGTTTGCCGAACCGTTTGCCGAACCGTTTGCCGAACCGTTTGCCGAACCGTTTGCCGAACCGTTTGCCGAACCGTTTGCCGAACCGTTTGCCGAACCGTTTGCCGAACCGTTTGCCGAACCGTTTGCCGAACCGTTTGCCGAACCGTTTGCCGAACCGTTTGCCGAACCGTTTGCCGAACCGTTTGCCGAACAGTTTGCCGAACAGTTTGCCGAACAGTTTGCCGAACAGTTTGCCGAAATGTTCGTCAAAATGCGCACATTCGTGTTCGTCGTCGTTCCCGGAGCTGATGGATCAACGGCAATTGACGAACATTTCGGCAAACGTTTCTGCAAACGTTTCTGCAAACGTTTCTGCAAACGTTTCTGCAAACGTTTCGGCAAACGGTTCGGCAAACAAACATTCAAGTCATGTAGTCTTGAATCTGATTGAACATTTCATTTATAAACTTCAATTCACTGAATAAACTACCAACAATTTCTGTATTTCTTTGTGTAGTATATGCCGCTGCAGTTTCCATAGTTGTTCGCAAGAAATTTTGAAAATAGCACAAATCCGTTTTGTTTGCTGTTAACCGATGCGTGCCGTTCTGCGCGGCGTTCGGCGCGGCAAAATGTTTGGCGAAATGCGCGTTCGTCAAACGGTTTGACGAACGGTTCGGCAAACAGTTCGGCAAATGGTTCGGCAAACCGTTTAGGTCTGTACGAGGCCTTAGGTACACTTAACTAATGTAGGTGACTGTGCTTCTTTGCATGGAAAAAACCGAAAAATACCGGCATTTATTTCGACTTCGACAGAGGCAGAATACCTTACCTTACCTTACCCTTGCAAGGGTTAACTATTTCGGTCTTTTCCATTTCGGCATTATTTTTTGTTTCGAAAGAGCATACTGTCGAGCGGACAGTCCTTGAATTTTGGATGGCGACCGTAGCAGGCAATGAAATAATAAAGCGTTTCAGACCTAATAAAGCATACTGACAAGGGAACTTATTCAGTCGGTACAAGCCGATTTTTATGAGACTTATGCGAGATATAGTTCTTTGATTTTTTTCCAATTTTCATCGAAAATTTACATTAAAAAGTGACAACTATGGTATTCATGATCCTACCGTAGTCTTGTGTAACCGGGTTAACCCTAACCCGAATCCGGTTCGGTTCTCGTAACCCAAGTAACCCGTCTAACCGGGTTACAGAAGAATTCGAACCGGGTTAGGCGGGTTACTCGGATTACGAAACCCAAACCGGGTTCGCGTTAGGATTCGCATCCCTGATTCTGGTCCTCGCGAACGTGAATTCGAGGCTCCCTTAGAGTAGATAATTTTGCGTGGCACCTCAGAGTGCCTGGCGCCCGAAATATCAAAGTGTTGATCGAGAGTTTCGAATTCGCGTTGTTTATCGCGGGTGGACTGCGTCCATCATGGCTAGGCGTAGCCCGGTTCTCACCTATAAAATCCGTAGCCACTTATTTCTCCGCCTCTCAGTACCTGGTATCGGTACCCGGACAAATAAGCAGCGTGATAAGGTCATTGTATAATGTCACTGAAGAGGATTTCACCCCTACTATTACATTGCCATAAAAAATATATAGTTCCATAAAAAAAACTGATGAAGAAGAAACTGATGACCTTCATATCCAGAAAAAAATTATCTTAAAAAAAGTTTTTTCTCAATGATATCTTGCCCCTTCGGTTAGGTTAATGTTTTCCTATAACATTTTTTTCTATTACTAAAACTAAGTGAGATATTCAAGATGGTCAAGTTAACTGGGACACCTTGTATATGGCTGTTAGTCTACTTAGAAATGAGTGTGGTCATGAAATAAATAATAAAATTTTATTAAAAAGTGTTATTTATTGCATTTTATGACTGTTCTTGTATGGGAACTTTATCAATTACGAATCGATCCGGTCGTACCGTCCCTAATACTCTCGATCAATACATCGAACGACACAAGCATAATTTCATACTCGACTACTACTGATGTACTATGTCATCTTCTAAATTTTCGTTTACAGATTCGCTTGTAGTTAGTTTCCTACTGGATTTTTGAATTTTTTTTCAAGAAATGATTTATTTGGACATTTTGACATAGTATGAACATAGTTTTCAATCGACATGAAGCAGTGACTTTTCCAATTTTTGTCGATAGCTCGTGACACTGTGCGGCGCGCCAACTGTCAATTGATCTACTGTGCTAACACGGTTCTAGGTCGCGCTCTGATTGGTGCGTGTTTTTCGTTAACCACTTCATAACAAAGCCACGGGCGCCATTTCTGCAAAGGGAATTTTTCCGGATGTTGATCGAATTTTAAGGCACCCTGTACATTAGGGTGGTCCTTAGCTATACTTGGTGAAATTTTTTTGCGGCCCCTCCCGAAAATTGTGCCTTTGGGTCAGAAAATAATTTCTGCAAAGTTTGAAGTTGATCGGATAAGGAAAAACTGTGCCTCAACGACGTTAAAGTTGCGAAAAACATGAAATTTCGTAGGAATGGGAATATTTGATCAAAAGACTTTTGATTATGACTAAACGTTCTTCTTGTGTCAAAATATTGATTATAATAGTACCAAAATGTAATATTTTCAATATAACAATTAACTAATTATCATATTTTTGTAAATTTATAAGTCAAATTTTACGTATTTTATTGAAAATACCAATTCTTTTAGTTTTATTCTTATACTAATTTAAAAAGTAGAGAAATTAAGATTGGACATACAGTGACTCCCATTAATATTCGGACGCTCTAAAAAAACCATAACTTGTTAAACTTTGAACTATACGACTTGAATTTTTTGGGGAAGCTAGAGCAAATAGTTTGCTACAGGATGTGGAAAAACATTTTTTCAAAAACTGCAATTGATCGGAGTTGTAGAAAAAATACTAAAAGTTGCATTTACAACTTTTTTATCTGGGCCTATATTGAAAATTTAAAAAATACGTTTCGTAGACTGTGGTGAATATTGCACCGTATATGTAAAGGCAAAGATAAGAAACTAAGAGGTATCGAGGTATCGAGTTTAAATACTTTTTAATATATACAAGGCAACAAATACATTTAATACAACAAATACAACTAAAGACATTTCACAGAGATTTCGTTAATGTAGTCTTTTTTGCGTCTGGATAGCGCTTCCTGTAGTCTGACACAGTTTGCATTATACATTGTTTTTCTTTCTCATTTCGCGATAATACATCGTTAAATTCTTCCACAAGTTTGACTCCTTCTCCCGTATCATTAACTACAACTAAATTATTTACTATAATTAAGCCTGCGTTATAACTGGGATCACGTTCCCATTCTGAGGGATCCTTATTTATAAAATCTATGGAAATCGAAAATCTTTTAAAAAAATTTATCTTACATCATATTATCATATTACCCATCATAAACCGCAAGAGCTTGCTCTTTACCAGTACCAGAAGGTATCGCTGGTATTCCGAGCAGTTGTTCATCTCCATCACAGGTTATTATTACTCGTAATCGGTCTACTTTTTCTTTGCCAGTTAAAGATCGTAACATTGTACCATCCCAATGCAAAGTAATTGCATTATGCTTTTTTATTTATTTTTTTATTCCAATTTCATGTTCATAGGCGGCATTTAAGGGTACCCGGGTACGGAACGAAATAAACATAAAAATAGACGAAAAGGACCTCGGTGCAACGGTTCAACGCGTCGCACCGATCGTTCTCACCGATATTACGCTTCGCGAAAATGGACTTTTTAGCGGAAAAGTGGCGGATAGAGTTTCGACAGCCCAATTAATGTAAAATAATCTTAATTCGTACAAAGTATAAAATATTGTATGAAACTTGTATAAAATATTAACTTCAATTTTCAGTTGACGCTTTAAATTTCGCGCTTTTACCTCTATTTCAAAACTTCGCGCTAGATGAGGCACGACTTCCCGATGTCCGGTTGCTCTAAAACTATGGATATATCATTTTTTCATGAAAAGGAACAATATCGGAGGAGGGCCCGCCGAAAATTTCATGGTCGTAAAATAAGGACCACCCTACTGTACATTCAATCATCCGCGTAATTCCTCACTGCAAGTGGCTCCTTCAGAACCGCAGTTATGCACATTTACAATGAGTAGCAACTACATCTCTAAAATATGAACTCTTTTTATTGATTAAAAAAGGTCAGAAGTATTTTCAATCAACTGTGTAATTCCTGACTGCACTTGGTTTCTTTTCAACCGTAGTTATGCACATTTACAATGAGTAGCAACTACATCGCTAAAATATGAACTCTTTTTATTGATTAAAAAAAGTCAGAAGTATTTTCAATCAACTGTGTAATTCCTGACTGCACTTGGTTTCTTTTCAACCGTAGTTCTGCACATTTACAACGAGGCACAAGTACATCGTTAAAATTAGAACATACTTATATCTACAACTCATCGAAAATCCATTAAGCGGCGAATTTAATCCGTACCGAATTTTAATTCAGGCCGAACAGCCGTCGATCGAGGAGGCACGTTTCTAAATGCTTTTTACTGCAATCTGGAAAATAAAGACCTCCATCCATATAATTGCCTCGTCAATTATGAAAGAAACAATATACTCGGGGCTCAGCTCGTGCGGACAACGTGAAAATATTGTATAAACGTGATCGCTGGCCCGTGAATCGGCTTCCATCTCCCGAAACACGCGATCTCTCGCCTGAAATTTCCGGACGATCGCAAAGAAGAGCCAAGTTATTAACTCGGCAACGAAGCTGTTACTACGGGCTCTCGCAATTTTATGCGATAATTCGATCTTTCCTGGCCGCTATTAAAATACCGATTAAGCATCCTCCGCCGAGATAAACGATATTTAAACTCGATACTTCGCACCGAGAAGTTTACGAGTTGCCCCGAGTTACATGAAACTGTCGGCTTCAGCGACGTCAAAGGAGTAAGTTTCTTAACTTGGATAAATACTGGAATCCTATTTGTGAGAACAGTTCGCTCTCTCCCCGATCGTCGACGACATAAGATTGTTTTTAATTGATTCTTTCCAATTTCAAGTAAACCACGAATCTATAAAATATTTTAAAATCAAATTATCAACACAATTATGTAAACTCTTTAATGTTTTTGTCGAGGTAGTAAGTAGACAGCGGATCTTCATGCAAAATAAAAATGATCTACCTGAAGTGTAACAAACTGGAGTGAAATAGAAATTTATTTTCATTCTTAATATGTTTAGTGGATTCAAGATAATATAACAGTAGTCTTCGAAAAAAATTTTTAATGTATATAGTATTTTAAATTACAGGTCCTAATTTTTGTTGTAAATTCGTCAAATCCGATGGCTAGTGATAAGTTATTTAACTGTTATATTGACGATCAAATAAGAAAATAATTTTCAAAAATCTGCATCTATTGCTTGTATCTTCATCTTGAATACAGAGTGTCTCGTTTAAATCAGCCCAGTCGAATATCTTCGAAATTATTGATGATACTAGAACATGTTCTAAACAAAAGTTCAACGATATCATGGTATCATATTTTCTTCTATGTGGATGTGTAGAAGTCGTACTCAAAATTGAAAATCTAACCTAATGACTACACCGCAGATATTCTGATGGTAACTAAATGAGACCGGACCACGTGCATATAATAATATAAAAAGGAAATAATATATTTAGTATAAATACAAGTTTAAATAACGCGTGCAGTACATATCGTCTCATCCTGAAGGTGTGAACATATAGTTCAATATTACCAACATATTCATACAACTTTAAATTGTTGTAGTTAATTTTGAAAAAGTGAAATCAAATTGAATCTTATTGCCAGTGACAGTGGCCTTTGTAGTTTCAAAATTAATGAAAATCATGCCAAATTCTATTATAAAAGGTGAATTCTTCTCGATCGAAAATTTTGATAATTAAAGTTTTAAATGTTATCGGCGCCAGGTTCGATCATTTTTCATTTTTTTAAAAATGATCGAACCTGGCACTATGTATGTATAAAATAATGTCTATGGAATAGAAATTCTTATTAGCCTAATACATATAATACTTATCAAGTATAATAAATCTTTGACGTGCGTGTACTGTATTAAATTTTGGATACGCAACAAATTTAGAGGATACAAAAATTAATTTTAGATGGTGATAAAGATGACGCGGCGGTAAATATTTTATTATTTCCGAATATCTAATTTACTCAATATAAAACAGATTCGATCTCCTCGGTTACTTTCAATTTTCCACGAACTCCTGTACGAATGAATGTATTCACATGCCAACATAAAATTGGACAAATCCTTTTAGAAACGTTACGCTCTTTTACCTTAAACCTGTCTTAGCACACAGAAGAAACTGCACGGCAATAGTGCAACGAAGTATCGTAACGTTTCCGATTTTAAAGCACGGATTTAAAAGCGAGGTATATATGCGTACACTGAGCTTCAATCGAATTTAATTTTATTTACACAGATTCAATGATTACAATTGCTTTGCACTTAACAATTCCCTGATAGAAAAATAAAATTGATATTTATCGTATATGTACGTTTAGTTCAAAATACTCAAGTATTTACAATAGATGAATCCAATTTAATTTCCATTTAAAATAGACCAGTCACATTTACATTTGATAAAATCAGTTTGAAATGACTGATTATTATACGGTTAAGGATTAATAACGTTTCCTTAACATCACTAAATGAAAAAATTTAAACAAATTTAAAATATTCACTATTTTATAAATTCTTTTATACTGTTTGCATGTAGAATACGTCAATGCAATTCTCAAGAAAAAAAAATGCGTTTTAAATATTTGGTAAACTTGTTGAAGTTTATGTTTCTTAACATATGCCACGAAAAAAGAAAATATTTCAATTTTCCTAGGGCTGATTTCACTCTTTCGACCAGTGTCGGATTAAACTAGCGCGGGGCCCGTAGCAAATGTTACCAGGAGGCCCTAGGTTTCGTATGATAGTAAAGTAAAGCACAATGTTTACTCTAAGGTTAGGTTACTTACACGATCTTGTTCCATCATGCGGCCCGCGACGAGTCGATACCTCTTTGCGAATGAATGACCTTTTTTTTACAAAATTTTGACGGGGGCCCCGCAGCATTTGCTACTCCTGCTACTAGGCTCAATCCGGCCCTGCTTTCAACATTAAATTAGAGCACCAGCAATTAAGATATACCTGTTTATACCGAAACTAGTCAAAATGACTGGTCTTTAGAAAAAATACGTAGTTACATAGGGTATCCTAAAATAAGTGTAACTCCCGGAAACGGGAGGTTCCTTGGGTGATTTGAAGCGACATTTTCCTTTACAAAAATGGTGCGTCGGATTTGTTTAGTAGTTATTATCGAAAAACACGCACCAATCAGAACCCGGCTATAGCGAATGGAGTACGACTCGGCGACAGGTCCCGTGGTGTTAGAATTTAAACTGTATTTTAGTTCAGTTAGAAATAAAACCTTAACGTGGTGTTGCTATTGGCTGAATCAGAATCAATATCAATTATATATATATATATATATATATATATATATATATATATATATATATATGTATATATAAATTATATATACATATATATAAATATATAAACACATATATATATTTTTATATGTATCAACTGAATATGTTCTCTTGTAAGTTATCTTTGTAATGTTAGCATGCATTGTCATGTATAGCTTAATAATAAAAAAAACGTCTCCTGTAGATAGTATGGAAAAAGAGCTACCAGCAGACATCTACATGATTCGCATGCATGATAGCTGCACACGGAGTGCCAGAGGTTTTATTTTCTCCGGTGACACACATTACACGACCCTATCGTTTCAACTCGCCAAAACGACAAACATCGCACCCCACGAATAGCAAAATATGTAAAGCAAACGGATGAAACCGGAGGATGATCGAAATGCCAAACATGCACGCTATTTCTGCAACATGCACATCGATAGCATGCTTAGAGACGATGCATAAATACACCCTTAACATCCAAGAATACATTTCTGCTGGGGATGTGCGGGCTGTTCGACGTGTCGGGTACCCCACTGTTCGAGTCTGTCCGGAAAAAGTCGAGCGAATTCCCCCCTCCACTGCCTTGTCCGCAGGAGTCAAGCTGCAGCAGTCAGTATCGGCATATTAAGACTTTTTTCCCGCTCCATGTTACCCTTTCTGCAACGCCATTTTTAGGCCGCTTTTTGAGGGCAAACGTCAATTATTCATGATTAAGATATTGAAAAAATGTTTCTTGCCACAAAGTAAGAACCGCAAACACTGTTTTGTTGATGAAATCAGTGTTTGGGGGAAAACATTTTTTGTCCTCATATTAGCATATTCTGAGCTGTGCGTGGGCTTATTCTAAAGAGGAAGGTTCATCATAGCCCGCTCTGCTCATGATTTAACAAGATTATGTTTATATTTAATAATATGAGTGTCCAAAGTAGGGAAAACAAATGAAGAAAAATTCCGCAGATTCTAATGTATCTTTCTAATACAAAATGATTTTTTCGACTTAAATTATGAGCAGAGCGTGCTATGATGAACCTACCTCTTTACAATGAGCCCTCACATAGCTCATAAGATGCTAATATGTGGACAAAAAATGTTTTCCTGTGATCGCATTCAATTGTTCCCCAGATTCCGTTCATGAAGGGCAATGAAGTCTGAAAGTCATTCTTGCCACAAAGTAAGAACCGCAAACACTGTTTTGTTGATGAAATCAGTGTTTGGGGGAAAACATTTTTTGTCCTCATATTAGCATATTCTGAGCTGTGCGTGGGCTTATTCTAAAGAGGAAGGTTCATCATAGCCCGCTCTGCTCATGATTTAACAAGATTATGTTTATATTTAATAATATGAGTGTCCAAAGTAGGGAAAACAAATGAAGAAAAATTCCGCAGATTCTAATGTATCTTTCTAATACAAAATGATTTTTTCGACTTAAATTATGAGCAGAGCGTGCTATGATGAACCTACCTCTTTACAATGAGCCCTCACATAGCTCATAAGATGCTAATATGTGGACAAAAAATGTTTTCCTGTGACCGCATTCAATTGTTCCCCAGATTCCGTTCATGAAGGGCAATGAAGGGCAAGTAGAATCAATTTTAGTTCAGCTACTCAAACGAGATGGCGCTTAGACAGGAGAACTATCAGCATAGATTCGTAACAACAGAAATATGAAGGGCTTGAAGCCACTCGGATCCATCAGTAGCAATAAAGATATTGATAATAAGAAAAAAACCTGTATTGATAGTGAAATTGAATATCGTAATTGATATCGTGAAGCTCTCATTAACGAAGACGAAATTTCGGTTGTTTCCGTTTACGTCTATTCTCAGAATTCGATGAAATTTCAGAGATAGGTTCTTATTTTACTAAAATGACGATTGCCAGAAGGATTTTTAGCGACTCACAAAAAATTTTATCATTTCAATGTCGCTCTCTACTTTGCCGACTTACCGACTTTCTACTTTATGTCCGTGCTATGCTCGATAATTCTGCATGACAGCAGATACAATGCAAAGATTATGTGATCCGAATGAGTTGTGGTTAGGTCGTAGTGGGGGCGGAGAGCGACCACACATACGAAAATCCAGGATTAGTCTTTGAAAATTGAAAATTGTTTTTCGAGTCGCCAAATATCCTTCTGGAAATCGTCATTTTAGTAAAACAAGAACCTATTTTAAAAATTTCATCGAATTTTGAGAATGGACGTAAATGGAAACTTCGCCGAAATTTCGAATAATGTACTAAATTATCTATTAATTTAATTTGGTCTCAGTACATTTGTGTCTAAAAGTACTGTGCGCAATTCTATTTGTGTCCAATAGAGATGTGTCCAATCCTACTTGTGCCCAATAGAGACGTGTCCAGTCGTACTTGTGTCCAATGATGTTGTTTCTAAAAGATATGTGTACAATAGCTAAGTTTCCAATCGTACTGTGTCTAATCGAAGGCCTCTCATTGTAAAGAGGAAGGTTCATCATAGCCTGCTCTGCTCATAATTGAACAAGATTATGCTTATATTTAATAATATAAGCGTCCAAAGTAGGGCAAACAAGTCGAGACGACCACCCTCAGGTTCCCATGTATTTTTCTAATACAAAACGGTTTTTCTGACTTAAATCATGAGCAGAGCGGGCTATGAGGAACCTTCCTCTTTACAATAAGCCCTCACACAGATCATAACATGCTAATATGAGGACAAAAAATGTTTTCCCGCAAACACTGTTTTGTTGACGAAATTAGTGTTTGCGGGAAAACATTTTTTGTCCTGATATTAGCATGTTCTGATCTGTGTGAGGGCTTATTGTAAAGAGGAAGGTTCATCATAGCCCGCTCTGCTCATGATTTAGTTCGATTACGTTTATATCTAATAATATGAGTGTTCAAAATAGGGAAAACAAATGAAGAAAAATTCCGCAGATTCTAATGTATTTTTCTAATACAAAATGATTTTTTCGACTTAAATCATGAGTAGAGTGGGCTATGATGAACCTACCTTTTTACAATGAGCCCTCACATAGCTCATAACATGCTAATATCAGGACAAAAAATGTTTTCCCGTGATTGTATTCAACTTCCCATATTTCGATCATGCAGACAGAGTCTAGAGCAAGTCTGAAACCAATTTTAGTTCAGCTACTCAAACGAGATGGCCCTTAGACAGGAGAACTATCAGCTTAGACTCGTGACATCAAAAATATAAAGGGCTTGAAGCCACTCTGATCCATTAATAGCAATAAAGATATTGATAAAAAGAAAAAAAACCTGTATTGATAGTGAAATTGAAGCGTTAGATTGATACAAATGTATGTTCATCACTGTTGCCAAACTGTTTTTCAGCGTGGAGGTTGGTTACACTGATAAATACCTAGATCAGAGGGTCTGGTACCCCCTTAAAGCAAGAAGCAATTGTCATGTGGCAGCAGCGCATCAATAAAACTTCAACATCTGTAGCCGTAATTCGCAGGAACGCGTTAATAGCAATTCCCCGAAAGTAGAGGCACACGGTTCACGTAATTTTGCATTAACCACGGATACATTTCCGCAGCCAGACGGAATCGGATTCGCCTATATCGCGGATTCTAAAGTGGCTGTCGCGAGCAGCTGTGTGATAAATTCCGGGAACGCGTTAAATTCTGGCTTGCGTTCGAGATAACGATATAAGTGAGTCGATGAGTGGAAAGAGGAAGCGAACGGTCTTTAGCGATTTAGAAGGTTGTAACGAGTCCGTCGTTTTCATCGAGTCTATTCGCCGATCCAGCGTCGATCGATCGAGCGATCGACGGAACGGATTTCATCGCCGCCTCTTCTGATTTCTCTCGAGCTGATTCCACCGGCACGATCTTTTTATTAGGATCGACATTTGGATGCTGTCCAGTTACGGCGATGCACCCCCGCCGGGGCCATTCATCGCTAACTTCCTGCTGCCTCTTTCTTTATTTCCCGTCTCGTCACTGCTCTCACGTCGAAGACATTAGCCAAGGAACCAACCGGTTCGACTTGGCTGGGACGAACTTCCCTTACGATCTTTTAATAAAAACGCCGAGATGTAAATCGCATACTGATTTCGCGTGGATGTTCCGTGGAAGGAGATTTGTCGTCGGCGTCGTCGTCGTCGAACGATATTGGAATTTTTACGAGAACGCTGTTAATCGAGAAACGGATCAGCGCCCAGTGCTTCGTTCGTTCGAGCTGGAATTCATTCCGGGAATTCGTCGTTCTGCCGAGGAACTTTGATTAAATTTTAGTCATGTTTCATGTACGTGAAAATGGCAATTTTTAATCCTCCACGTATTTTTTTCCTTTTTTTTTCGTTTGCGGATCGACCGCCGAGTAAGTGGATACCAATTAAAGAGCGTTGTAGTGATTCGTACAGCGAATATTCATTAGCCGATGGAAACAAGATTTACACGCAAAATAAAAATTGAACAGGAGCCACATAGAAATTTCACGGTTCCTTTGATCATTTTAATAAGCCGGGATTTATAAAACGGTGCCGTTAAACTCTTTTAATCTGTCTCCTGACTCAAATTAAAGGTAGATGATTGTACTTTGTCGTAGAGGTACATTGATTTAAAAGAAACGCGCGAGCACATGGTAAAAACAATAGAAACTTATCATCAGCTCGAGCAATATTGACTCGAGAATATATTTTAACCATGAAGTAGAGCCGTAGGGTTTGAAGGAAAAAGTTCGAAATCATATCGAAGAATTGTTTCATTTTCAGAGCATTAGCTCGATGTGAACGTCGATTTTTAATATTCTACAGGGTGTCTCAAAATTCGTTCAACATCCGTAAATGGGAGATTCCTAAGATCATGTGAGGCAACATTTTCCTTTGCAAAAATGGCGTCCGCGGCTTTGTTAAGGAGTTATGAACGAAAAACGTGGACCAATCAGAACGCGACTTAATCTAACACGCGTCTAGGTCGCGCTTTGATTGGTCCGAGTTTTTCGTTAATAACATCTTAACAAAGCCACAGACGCCATTTTTGCAGAGGAAAATGTTGCTTCAAATGATCTCAGGAACCTCCCATTTACATCTGAAATGTAATTCGAATTTTTAGATATCTAGTTTTTTTAGAAATGAATTTAATTCATATATTTTAAGTACATATATATATATATATATATATATATATATATATATATATATATATATATATATATATATATATATATATATATATATATATATATTTAATGATAATAAAAATATTTTTTTCGTAAAATCCTGAGGTAGTACGTGGAATATTAATAGCATAATTATCCAATATAAAATAATAAATTATAAATAAAAAAATTACATATATATATATATATATATATATATATATATATATATATTTAATGATAATAAAAATATTTTTTTCGTAAAATCCTGAGGTAGTACGTGGAATATTAATAGCATAATTATCCAATATAAAATAATATAATAAATTATAAATAAAAAAATTATAATAATTAACTTAAAGATTATCCCTTAAATTATTTATATTTATATATAAATTATATATATATAAAATTTATATATAAATATAAATAATTATATAAATTATATATATATATCATTTATATATAAATATAAATAATTTAAGGGATAATCTTTAAGTTAATTATTATAATTTTTTTATTTATAATTTATTATATTATTTTATATTGGATAATTATGCTATTAATATTCCACGTACTACCTTAGGATTTTACAAAAAAAATATTTTTGTGGAAAAATACGAACGAAATAATTTTTTTGTTCACATGATTTGATAACGATTATTTTGAATGTATATTGTATTCTCATATATGGAACACAATAATATAAAAATTAAGAACAATTTATCGTGCAACTAATTTGTTGTCTAACTTTCTACATTAAATAAAAAATATGTGTACTGATCAAAAATCGAGACATGATCAAAAATACGAACATTCACCTTAACTACTGTATTTATTTCAACGCTTTGGTATAAATAAGTACTCTGGATTTTCTCTCCTGTCTCTGTAATGATTCTGTTAAAAATATACACATGTACGGTAATCTGCAATTGCAATAATTAATGGTATCAATTACGGAAAAGTCAATACCAAATGAAATTCTGGAATCACTTTCGAACCGATATGAAATATCAAAAATAACGATTATGAAATCGATATGAGGACTGAAATGGGCACCGTAAAGCAAATAATTAGATTGAGGATTTCATGCATTTAAATCGAAATAAGTTCGTGAAATACAGAAACAGTGGAAAGATTAAAAACATGATTTTAAAAAAGGCATTGCAGAAAATGTTTACAAAAAAACACGCAATCTACAAATAATAGAAATATCGGTTCTTTATAAATTATGATTATACCGCAGATCTTTATGCAAAATAAAAATAAAAATTGATTTTATTACAACATTCTTGAATTTTTTAAATATGTTGCTGTTTTATATTTCGCCCAACCAAATTTTTCATAAATGCATAAAGATCCGCCGTCTGGTTAATGGTGAACAGCGAGTACAAAATTCGATATAAATCTACAGATAAATCTAGAAATCAATGTTTAATTTGGTGCTCCGAATTATCTTCTCCGCATGGATTAATTGCTTTCTCGATATCAATTTTGTGCATTCTTTCACATTGAATCTGAATTGAATTGTTTATGTATTATACAAAAAACGCACATCCGCAATCTTCTAATCGCAGCAACAATATTTTGTCGCGGTCCCATTGCATTATCTTTTCCCAATAAAAATATGCATTTGCATAAACTGAAGTCTACTTACAACTACTTCAGTGTCGTGCAGACTAACATGGTGAACACACGTGTTTAACGAATCTCACGACTCTCACATTATTATACTTAATCACACCTAAGCAAGTGAGTAGAACAATTTTGTGTTAAAATTTGTTTCCTTTACATTTAAACATACAATAGTTGTTACTTTGAAAATTGTATTTTATTTTATTTTCTAAAGGTTCTTTTTTTCTCATTTTTCTTACAGACGCAATTTCAAAAATTATCTTGAAAATGGTGCAAATCAGGATCGAAACGTCGATTTTTTTGTTTATTAGCAAAATTGCTTACTGATTAATTTACTTTGTTTTTTCTAATGATCGAACCGTAGTGCCGAAATCATGTATTAATTGTTATAAGCAATAATACGATCGATATAAACTATTTTATCTACTTACAACTGTCTCGAGAACCGATGGTCAAATTTACATTTATCGTTTACAAAATATCTTTGGCCATAGAATCTTCATGGGAATAAATGTTAATCTCGGAAACTTTTCTAAAATTGTAAGAAAAATTACTAGCTTCATTAGAAGGCTATTTAAAAAGCGAAGTCATAATGTAACATATTACATCCTTGCGACAAAAGGAACATAAGTAAATAAACCTGAATTTTTATGAATTCTGTAAATATTACTTCATAAGTCTCATCAAAAGCGTATTAACTTAACTACGTTGTCTAGCAGCCAGGTGCCATGTGTGTCGTTCATCAGCAACTCGAAATATATTAATTCTGTCTGGGTCGGACACAATAAAAAATGTCACGAGTCAACCGGGTTGATTTTAAGGGTTTCAAGATTAAACCAACAAAAATGACATTATTATTGTTTACTTCAGGATTGCATTCCATTGAACAATAGCCTTTGACGCCTATACAATATTCTGTTATGTTACAGACAGTTTTTAATAACAGCAACCTAACCATTTTTGATTCATGGCTGTTCTTCCGTTTATAGCAAAAATCAGAATTCGATGAAATTTTGAAAATAGGTTCATTTTTTACTAAAATGACGATTGCCAGAAGGATTTCTCCCGTTTCGAAAAAGAATTGTTTATCATTTCAATGTTGCGCTCTAGCTTACCGACTACTGACTTACCGATTTTCTTTATGTTCGTGCTATGCGCAAGCGTCAATTAGAATGAGTTGTGGTTAGGTCGGGGTGGGGGCCGACCACGCACACGACAATCCAGGAGTAGTTTTTAAAATTTTCAAATTTACCTTATATATCCATTACTTTAAACTAAAGAGGATTCGTTTATAGATGATTGAACCTATTTTCAAAATTTCATCGAATTCTGATTTGTACCATAAACGGAAGTTTCGCCCCAAGTTCTCTCACCCATTCTAGTGTCGAGTCAAAATCTTTCATTTTTTTTACAATGTAGAACAAATTAATTGAGTCATTGTTAACCTATACGACTTATACAACTCTAAAAGCATTTGACAAACTCTCACCATCGACTAGATATAGGATAGACCTATCATCTTATGGGACATGGTGTCTCATGTTGTGAATTACCGACTGTTCAAAAAATCAGAGGTTTTGGTATGCCCTCTACGAATTAAAGTGGCGAGTTTAGGAATTATATCGAATTTCAAGAAAGCTGTCAACACAAACGAGGTATAGGAATCCTATGCCTATATCTTGTTTGTGCTGTCAGCTTATTTTAGAGCCAGCACCACCGACGAGACCCTGTTCGTGGCCCTAAACACAGTTGGTAATACAGGAAATGACAAGAAAAACGGGCCAAGTGGCCCTGGCAAAAATGGCCACCGAAATACGTTGGATGATAGGTCTATCCAGTGTTCCGATTGAATGCGAAATTTCTCGCGCATGCGCGGCAATTTTAGCCTCAGTAACGTAACCTTTTCGATGAAATCGGGTAGCTTGAGCACCAGGCAGACTTTTAAAAATTTACTAGTGTGCACATGTGAAATATTGAAATGGTAAACCGAACAAAATATTGCTCTAAAATCATGAGAACAATAATACTGGTACACTCCCGCCAATATAACTGCCACAGGCCGCCCTGCTGCGTTATAGTAGATACGCCACTGTTTTCACCGCGCATGCGCGAAAAATTTCGCATTCAATCGGAACAGTGGGTCTATCCTATATCTATCGGTGCTCTCACATCACACAACCGCATAAGCACAACAGAAACATAAAGCACAAAGTCGGTAAGTCAGTACATTGTCGGTAAGCTAGAGCGCAACATTGAAATGATAAAAAACTTTTTTTCGAAACGGGAGAAATCCTTCTGGCAATCGTCATTTTAGTCAAAGATGAACCTATTTTCAAAATTTCGTCGAATTCTGATTGTTGCTATAAACGGAAGTTTCGCCGGATTCATTTTGAAGCGATACAAAAATTATTTTATTTTCCATCAATGCGTTTTTAGAGTGTCAATCGAAATGCAACTGTATGTTCCAATCAGAAACCTGGGAATTAAATTGTAGGGGAGTGGGTTAGGAAAATGGAATCGAAAGAGAAACAACTGTTTCAGCCGTCGAAGGAGAACACCACCTAAGTCGTGCAGGATAAAGATAGAAGGGAATTGCGTCAGGGCAAACAAGACACAGGGACGGATACGGTAATCGAAACAAGAATAAAGCGGTTCGGTTTTCATCGACTGTTCTCCAACACCCTTTGAATAC
This sequence comes from Lasioglossum villosulum, assembly GCA_963971365.1. Lineage (NCBI taxonomy): Eukaryota > Metazoa > Arthropoda > Insecta > Hymenoptera > Halictidae > Lasioglossum > Lasioglossum villosulum. Next base: position 22,304,615 of record OZ020502.1, read on the forward strand.
CGAACTACCTTCGCCGAACAACCATTCCTCGAAAGGACTACATCGTAGCCCCTTTGACGGGGATCATAAACTATTCAGGCCCTTCAGTCTCGTGATGACAGTCGTCGTGTGCCAGCAGCATTTACAACTCACAGGACGAAACAGTAAATTATTTCTGGACGAAGAGCATCAAAGCACCCCATCCCTCTTCGGCTGCTCATCCGCCTTCATTTCTCCCTTTGGAATGCAGGAGAATATGGACGACACTCGAGGATTAACGTGAAACACGAATAGCATTATTACATAATCTAATATCTCCGTGGACGACGTAATGTCAAAGCCAACTTATTTCTTCCTTGCATGATAATTCCTTTGAGAATTGTTAATCCGCGTATCATTATCGCGTGTATGTGTGTGTGCGCGCCCTCGCGCTCTATTTAACAAAGCTTTAAATTCCGACGAAATTTTGTAGCAGATAACTCCGGTGAACTACGGAAATTGTTCCAATTGTTTCACATCGTGTTATGTTACCGTTCTAATTTGTTTGTTCATTAAAGTACAAGTAACGCTGATTATGTCGATCTATTAGTGCCCAATCCGTTGCACAGAATGCAAGGAATCTACTCAATTTTTGCGTAATGCATACTGACTTATAATAATTATGCACGAATGACTAAAAAAGCCTGAAACTTTTTCATACATTCCATATTTTCCTCGTATCCAAAATACATTATGATTTATAGTAGTAACAGATTTATTCTGCTGCGTTTCAGTGCAATTGTGCAAATACTACATATTATTATATTTATTACGTACAGGATGTATAAAAAGTAATGGTCATCCGTTGTAGGGGTGAATACACCCCTGGATCCTTGCAGCAAAATTGTTTACAACAAAGAAAATTGTGGTTAAAGTTTATTTTTACATCAATACCTTCTCCTCCTTGAGACGAGGGAAAGTTTGGAACGGACCACATGTCGCAAACAAATAATTGTTTAGATATAAGGTATTAAAGTTCTTGAAAAATTTGAGGGTGTAGAATTACACGTATAAAAAAACCCTAATGTATACTGGATGAGTCCGCAGGAACAGAACACCTGAATAACGCGGCTGCTATTGGTGTTAGGAAGAGATGCATCAGATGGAACTTTCATGGTTTCGGGGGGGCATTATTCTGACGTTAGTAGCTTTTTTGTAGGTGGACGCGTAAAGAACATATGAAGGTCAACTTCATTTTTTTAAATGGAATGAGGTATTCTTTAATACATCAATCGATGCAACTGGACATTTATCATTAAAGAAGTACTAACCTATGTATGTTGAAAAGTTAGTAGTTCAGGAGATATTTCAATTTAAATAACTCAAAAATACCATTACTGTCGTACTAAGACGTTACACTAGTAAGTAAACGCCACAGTTGGCCAACCGTAAATACTACTAGGGTATTCTTGACACGGTACTGTTTCTACGCCACCTGGTGACCATCGCGTGCAAATCGATGCGCTGAATACCATCACTGCCTCGATGCAGTGATGCTAGAATTGAGGGTCCAGTGATGCCAGAAGGAGGAACTTGCCCCGCAGATTAAGGGTACGTGCAGTATGCATCCGTTTTCATCCGACGTCCGACTTCGGAACACACCGACGAGCGTTCTGAGCGCCTCGGAAGGCATGTGTTGGTGCTGCTACGTCCGATTTCGTCGGAAGAGGTGTTCATAGTGGGCCCGACATCGGACGAAACGGTCGAGGCTAGCGCCAGCCAAACCTTTTTAAGTGCTTCGAGAAGGGTTTCACTGGGACAAGTAGTAGTAGTAGTAGTAGTAGTAATTACATTGCCGGGGAGGAGTAGCGGATCGTCCGCCCCTCACTTCCTTAAGGCACACCGGTATACACCAGTATCATAATCGGCGCTGCCGGCAGCTCGGCCCACTAAGGGGTTGCAGTTTTCCCATCGTTCCGCCGTTCCTCCGTTTTATTCGGCCCGGGCCATTTTCGGAGTCTGCGACTTACTATGATGGGTCCGGTCGTCATCGATGAGAAGGGCCATGCTACCTAGTTTTCGGATTTTTTAGCGGTTTTAAGGCTCGGAGTGAACGTCGGGCCCTCTCACCTTCGGACCTGCAGGGTGCCTCGCCTGCCCGTGTTTTTGGCTCCCCCCACCTTCGCCATATTCCTTGGTTGAATGTGTCAAGTTCGAATCCCGTCCCTACTCTGTCGCTGCTATCCAGCGACTTACCCACTCCCTCCCCAAGGTTAGGATAGGCTAAGCTGTGACTCTACGGGCTTTGCAAAGAACAATGGACGCGATCGCGAGAGTTTCGTGGGGGTGATTCTAGTATATGTCTGTACATATATTGCAAACTTGGGATCCGATCCGACTTCGGCGAAATTCCCGCTCGCGCGGGAACATCACCTCCATTCGGTCATCACTTGCCGTCCTACTAAACGCGATGGCGTGACGGAGGTCGGTCGCTCCAACTTCGCCGAAATCTTTCTCCTTCGGAGCATAGATATCAGTTCCATCGTGCTCCCGCCTCATTGGGTGGGCTTGACACATTCTCGGAATAATGACTGATTGTTTGGATGTGACCATCATCCCCGGGTCCGGTCGATGTTCAGCAAATAGCTCCGTCCATCTGACCTTTCCCTTAGAGGTTTGTTGTTCCTTTTTTTTTTTTTTTTTTTTCGTCGCATCGCAACGGGACCTACAGTTTTTATAAAGGTGGGTTCCGAACCACCTGTTCACTGGGACAAACCCCATGGGGTCCAACGTCGGACGATGGTCGGAGGAGAATCAAATCATTTTGTTTTTCATCCGACATCGGACGGTGCAGCGTTCACTTCAAACAATTTTCACGTCGCCAATTTTGAAGAATCCGTATTTTTAAAAACGGGTCCGTAAAGAAGACACTTTGGGCTATATTATCATTATTTTTATTTTTCAATTTTCTGGTGCTATGATAGCAATGTACCTGTTTAAAAAAACAACTGCAAAATAAACTATGAATAAAAGTATTTATTTTTTCAACTGAAATAATTTGTTTTAAATATCTTATGGTATCACTATGGGCACCAAAAATTCATTTTCATCGTTTTGTTATAGTTTGGTCGTTATAATTTAATGAAAAACTTGTGAAACATTATATTACACGTTGGCGTAAAACCATCAATTTTCAAGATTAGGCAGGACTACGGTGACGTGTCTGGATGTACGTTTCACACGCATTTTCGGCTGTTGGCGAATCGTGTATTGGCTGCAGTGGCCACATATACTACGTAGCGTGCACCGCCGCGGCCAAAACATTGGGACTACAGGCGCGCGGCTGTGGTGGGGATAGGCAGACCTAAGAATGGGCTCGCTTTGTTTATGTGCCGTTCTTGGGGCTGTTCTCTGTGGAGAGGTTTCTGGCAGATCGTTACTATTGAGATGGTAGTCGACTCTTTCTCGGACATCTGTTGACTATAAAGTAATTTTTAAATTACCACGATTATGAATTAGACGCGCTAAAAACAGCTTCGCAGTCGATCGCCCAATAATGCACGCTCAATGTTTCATTGCACGTGCAGATAATCGCTACGCTATCGTACGTCGCACAGTGGTGCAAAATCCCCAAGACGTGGCAATAACGTAACGTCATTTTAAAAAATTTATTATTACATTGATCATAGATTAAAATAGAACTTAAGCTGTGTTACAGTCTTTATTAGTAAAATATCAACGTAGCTCAAAGATCTCTTTGAAGTCTTGAAAATTGATGGTTTCACGCCGACGTGTAATATGATGTGTCAACAAGTTTTTCATTAAATTATAACGGCCAAACAATAACAAAACGATGAAAAGAAGCTTTGGGTGCTCATAGTGATATTATAAGAGTATTTAAGAAAAAGTATTTCAGTTGGAAAAATATTTGTTTTTATAGTTGATTTTGGAATTGTTTTTTTAAACAGGTGCATTGCTATTATAGCACCAGAAAACTCTTTACGGAACCATTTTTAAAAAATACGGATACTTCAGAATTGACGACATGAAAATTGTTTGAAGTGAACGCTACACCGAAATATATTGCGCGAGGGCCGTCCTGGTGGTTGACGTCGGATGAAACTAGAAGGGTCTCACAGACGGGTCTACCCACACATTTGAAATGTCGGACCGATGCCTCTGACGTCACTAGATCGGTCGGACGTCGGATGCATACTGCACGTACCCTAAGGGGGTACCAGACCCATGGATATAACTAGCATATTACTAGAATATTACTAGAAAAACAAGTGAAAACCGTGTTTACGCGAAACCACTTTTTGTTTTTATACAAGCATGTTACGAGCTGTGTGAGGGCTCATTGTAAAGAGGAAGGTTCATCATAGCCTGCTCTGCTCATGATTGAACAAGATTATGCTTATATTTAATAATATGAGCGTCCAAAGTAGGGCAAACAAGTCGAGACGATCACCCTCAGGTTCCCATGTATTTTTCTACTACAAAACGTTTTTCTGACATGTTTGTAACATGTTTGTATAAAAACAAAAAATGGTTTCCCGTAAACACGGTTTTCACTTGTTTCTCTAGTAATATTTTAGTAATATTCTAGTAATATGCTAGTCATATCCATGGGTACGGTACCCCCTTAAGTGATATTTTTATTTGTAATAAGACAGTGTTTCTTTATGCAAAATAAACAAGAACAAAAAATAGAGATTTACTTTCTCTTGCAATACGAAAGTAACATTTCAATAGTATAACATTTTTCTAATGTTGTTACTGTCTTGAATTGAACCTACTAATTTGTATAATACATGCATGCAGTCCGCTGGGTAATAATAATCCACATTTGCGCAAAGATTTAAATGTCTCGTCATAATCAACTACCAAAATGGCGCACATTAGTTTGGGTTAGGATAGTCACGAAAGGTTTAACGTAAAGTTCTCGCTGAACACACGAGAAAAGTTGAAAACTTTCCCAAATATCCAATACTTCGGTGATCATCGGCTAACCGTAAATGATCGATGTTTCAGTGTGGCGGTCAGAGCGGTGTCTGGATAGCAACTGTGATCTTACTGATAATTGGAAGCTGTGTCGACAAAGTTGGGCCACGACCAGCCGATGGCGAGGTTGCACACCTGACATCGTCGGAGGAAAGGTTGAACACCGTGAAACAGGTTCTTTCCGAGGTGCCTTTGATCGATGGGCACAATGACCTACCCTGGAACATTCGAAACTTCGTCCATAATCAACTGGCCGAGTTCGATTTCAAGGATCTACGACAGGTGGAGCCGTGGAGCAAGAGCGCGTGGAGCCAGACTGACTTGGTCAGACTTCGCCAAGGCATGGTTGGCGGTCAGGTAATTTGACTAATAATATAATAAATAAAAGACAGACCAATACTGTGCGCATATGACCGCACGATCGAAGTGAAAACTTGTATGGCGATTGCATGCTTGTCTGTTTCTCGCTCGTTCGAATAGCGTTTCACCTTCAAGCGTGACGGATCAGACTCATTCACTGTCCAGCAATTGTGCACACGGCGCGCCTAGAAAATTTCAGTCACGTTAGCTCTACTTTAAGCTACCATATCCCATAGGACATATGTCATAAAATTCTTTTCTCTGATACCCAAAATCTAGTTAGATTCTGGTAATGTCACGTGGGTACCCTACCTCCTCAAAAACGTTGAATAATTGTGCTCAAACCGAAATGTATGCAATAATCCTGTTATACACTTATCAAAGAGATTACTTTCAAGTCTCTGAAATTTTTCCGGCGATAATGGCGAAACATCCGTTTATAGCAAAAATCAGAATTCGATGAAATATTGAATATAGGTTCATTTTTGACTAAAATGACGATTGCCAGAAGGATTTCTTCCGTTTCGAAAAAAAATTTTTTATCATTTCAATGTTGCGCTCTATCTTACCGACTATGTACTGACTTACCGACTTTGTACTTTATATTTCTGCTGTGCGCATGCGTCTGTATGATATGAGAGGACCGACTAGATATAGGATAGACCTATCATCCAACGTATTTCGGTGGCCATTTTTGCCAGGGCCACTTGGCCCGTTTTTCTTGTCATTTCCTGTATTACCAACTGTGTTTAGGGCCACGAACAGGGTCTCGTCGGTGGTGCTGGCTCTAAAATAAGCTGACAGCACAAACAAGATATAGGCATAGGATTCCTATACCTCGTTTGTGTTGACAGCTTTCTTGAAATTCGATATAATTCCTAAACTCGCCACTTTAATTCGTAGAGGGCATACCAAAACCTCTGATTTTTTGAACAGTCGGTAATTCACAACATGAGACACCATGTCCCATAAGATGATAGGTCTATCCTATATCTAGTCGATGGTGAGAGTTTGTCAAATGCTTTTAGAGTTGTATAAGTCGTATAGGTTAACAATGACTCAATTAATTTGTTCTACATTGTAAAAAAAATGAAAGATTTTGACTCGACACTAGAATGGGTGAGAGAACTTGAGGCGAAACTTCCGTTTATGGTACAAATCAGAATTCGATGAAATTTTGAAAATAGGTTCAATCATCTATAAACGAATCCTCTTTAGTTTAAAGTAATGGATATATAAGGTAAATTTGAAATTTTTAAAAACTACTCCTGGATTGTCGTGTGCGTGGTCGGCCCCCACCCCGACCTAACCACAACTCATTCTAATTGACGCTTGCGCATAGCACGAACATAAAGAAAATCGGTAAGTCAGTAGTCGGTAAGCTAGAGCGCAACATTGAAATGATAAACAATTCTTTTTCGAAACGGGAGAAATCCTTCTGGCAATCGTCATTTTAGTAAAAAATGAACCTATTTTCAAAATTTCATCGAATTCTGATTTTTGCTATAAACGGAAGAACAGCCATGAATCAAAAATGGTTAGGTTGCTGTTATTAAAAACTGTCTGTAACATAACAGAATATTGTATAGGCGTCAAAGGCTATTGTTCAATGGAATGCAATCTTGAAGTAAACAATAATAATGTCATTTTTGTTGGTTTAATCTTGCAACCCTTAAAATCAACCCTGTTGACTCGTGACATTTTTTATTGTGTCCGACCCAGACAGAATTAATATATTTCGAGTTGCTGATGAAAGACACACATGGCACCTGGCAGCTAGACAACGTAGTTAAGTTAATACGCTTTTGATGAGACTTATGAAGTAATATTTACAGAATTCATAAAAATTCAGGTTTATTTACTTATGTTCCTTTTGTCGCAAGGATGTAACATGTTACATTATGACTTCGCTTTTCAAATAGTCTTCTAATGCATAAAACAATTTATGCATCGTTTCATCTTGTTTCTGGAAGGAAGATCAATTTATTCTAAGACACCGTGTATATATGGACCTTATCCAGCGTTGCACTCGCGGCCACCTAACCGGCGGGTTAAGAAAACTTAAAGGAGAAATATTTTCATGGCACGTTCGCACATATTTCACGCGAAAGTTGAGAAATTACGTGGAACGCGGGTAAAGAGCAAAATAACAAGGCTGCCAAGCGAAGCTCACGGCCCAAGAAATTCACTTGGCTTTTTATTTAGCCAACTAGAAAGCACGATGTAATTAATTTGGGACTTCTTTACAACGGCTGCATGGAATTTTGCGAACATACGCGTGCGAACAGTTTCTTCGAGATCGCTACAAGCGATGAAAGATCAAAGCACCATAAATAGTACATGTAAACAAAAAAATGCACCGAGTCCCGAAGGCTTCAGCGATCTATGAAATAATTTGATTAATAGCCCCACGCGGTTTGCGTTCGGTTACTGAATTCTGTTGTTTCGTGTGCTCTTTGATATTGGAAATATTGAAAACGGATTTCGGAAAGGTAATAAAGGGCAATTTTACAAGCTTTGTTTATTCAAAACAATGTTATCACATCTAAAAGGAATTTAAATAAAACATATGGAATTTCAGCCACGCGATTGAGCGAAAATATGGCAAACACGATTTGTGAATGGATGCAGAGAAAATATAATGGAACAGGCATGTAGCAAAAATCATTTGCTAAAGTGCTATAATAAAATTCGAGGAACATGCAGTCACAATAACAGCATTGTTCGATGCTATCTAGATATTTAGTAACCCTTCTGTGGTTTTGTCATATATGTATGTATATTCGACATTTCATAAATTCGTTTTTTGAAGCCTTATAGTTTACGGTCAATTTGAAGTCCAATATTAATACATTAGGAATGTTTAATAACGTTTAAGGGTAGATTCGGAATCAGCGACATCACTCTTTCAGAACCACCCAACTGTAATTGGGAAACTAATTTGATGTTGGACAGTGTAATATCCTTAACTTTAACATTTTTCTTCAGTATCAATTGTAATTAATTTTTTTTAATAACAGATGATGTATAGTATTATTAGACTGCGAATACGATGCCATTTATGGCAGAAACGAGTTGGTGCAATTTAACCAGTCATCTCTAAACGTTTGTAACTAACTGCAACGTCCACTGATTGTGACGAAATTTTCAGAATATGTTTAATTGACACAGATCTACAAAACGTATTTTTAAAATTTTTGGGCGAAACTTCCGTTTATAGCAAAAATCAGAATTCGATGAAATTTTAAAAATAGGTTCCTTTCGTACTAAAATGACCATTGCCAGAAGGATTTTTTACGCATCGAAAAAATTTTTTTTATCATTTCAATGTCGCGCTCTACCTTACCGACTTACCGACTTTCTATTTTATACAGAATATCTTCAATTAGTTATAAATGGGATCATCACCAGCCTAGTTCACCTCACAGCGCCATAAAAATTCACACATACCATCTATAAATGAATCTCTCTTACTCTTTAGTTTAAAGTAATACAAATATAAGGTAAAATTGAAATTTTTAAAGACTACTCCGGGATTGTCGTGTGCGTGGTCGGTGCCCCGACCTAACCACAACTCATTCTAATCACATAAGTAATAATATAACTAAATAATCAATCAACTTTTCGGGTTAACCTAATCCAAATTAATTCTCATCGCATAATCTTCCCATTGTAGATATTGGTTCACTTGGTTTAACAATTGAAATTTTCTATACATCCTACATTAATTTCCAGAATATATATATATATATATATATGACGCATGCGCACAGCACGAACATAAAGTACAAAGTCGGTAAGTCAGTAGTCGCGAAGGTAGAGCGCAACATTGAAATGATAAAAGTTTTTTTTTCGACGCGGAAAAAATCCTTCTGGCAATCGTCATTTTAGTAAAAAAAGAACCTATTTTCAAAATTTCATCGAATTCTGATTTTTGCCATAAACGGAAGAACAGTCAATTTCTAAATATAGGCTCACATAAAAAGTTATAAAATGCAACTTTTAGTATTCTTTCTACAATTCATATCAATTGCAACTTTTGAAAAAACTTATCACATCCTGTAGTAAACTAATTGCTCTGGCTTCAGAAAAAAGTTCAAATCGTGTAGTACAATATTTAAAATGTTGTGTTTTTAGAGCGTCCGAATATTAATACCACTCATAGTATGCACATTGAAACAGTGTGTCGATATATGAAGTCGATTATTTTCAATGTCAATATTATTACAATATTGTTTTCAATATATTAAAATCATTTTAAGGTTGTTGCAAATGAAATGGCCGTTTTGAATCTTTTACATAAACTTTAATTTTACAAGCTTCATTCGACATCAATACACTTCTTCCATCGTGATACAAGTGCCTAAATGCTTTTCTGGTAGAATCTAATAAACGTGAGGCAATAATGTTATCAAATGCAGTTTTTATAGCACGCTCTTCTTTCAATATTTTTTCATTCAAAAAGCCATCTAGGTGCTTGAAAAAATAGTAATCAATAGGTGACAGGTCAGGCGAATGAGGACGGTGAGGAAGAACCTCACGTTTCAACTCTGCTAATTTTTTTTACTGTTCTTGTTCGCAATATGTGGTCAAGCATTGTCGTGGAGCAAAATTATACGACGTCTATTGACTAATGCCGGCTGCTGAACGCGCAGTTTTTGTACTATTAATTCCTGATAGTATTTATCAGCATTTATAAATACTATCAATTTCCTGATAGTATTTATCAGTATTTATAAATACTATCAATTTCCTGATAGTATTTATCAGCATTTATAAATACTATCAATTTCCTGATAGTATTTATCAGCATTTATAAATACTATCAATTTCCTGATAGTATTTATCAGTATTTATAAATACTACCAATTTTCTGATAGTATTTATCAGCATTTATAAATACTATCAATTTCCTGATAGTATTTATCAGCATTTATGGTTTCACTTATTTTTAAAAAATTAATAATGTATAATACCCTTTGTTGATCACTATACAGACACCAATATTTTACGCGGATGGAGGTTCGGTTTCGGCATATGTTTAGGAGTTTCATCTGCGTCTAACTTGAAAGGGTTGGGGTTGGGTTTGTCTCAAGATAAAAGTCTGCTCTATCGCGTGATGTAATTCGATTTTCCGGTGCACCCTTTTTTTTTAGGCAAACTGAAAAATATCCTCACAGATTGGTGTAAAAAGGTTGTCTCTCCATCTTTAACTATTGTTTAAACATGTTCAAAGATTCATAATGTATTAATATTGGATATCAATGTATTCGGGAAAGCCTACAGAATCTATTGCTGCAAAGAACAATGCAATATGTTTTATAATAACATGACACTATTTGTTCAAAATTGAGAAATATATTTTCTCTTTCACATTAAGTTTCTTAAAAACTATAAGTCTAAGGGAAAAATTAAGGGCAGATTCGGAAACAGCGCAAAAAACTCTGTAAGAATCACCCAACAGTAATTGTTAAACAAATTTGGTGTTGAACAGTGTAAATCGGATCGGAAACTTTCTTCCAGCAGTTCTATTAATCGGAAACATTTTTCCGTATAACATTTTTTTTATTTTCTCTGTTCTTTGTAATAATAAATGGATGCTTATGTTATTTTGTTGTTTTCAATTCTTCAACAAGCCCCTTTTCATTTCCCATCAGTTTGAACCCCGTAAAGTAATATTTTATACTTCTAAATTGTGAATGTTTTCTCTAAAACCCGTTTCAATGCCTCCGATCGGAAACATTCTGCCACGGGGTGTACAGTCAGTAATACACCACTACAGTAGTACAGTAGCTATACGAAAAATATGAATTTTCTTTTCTCTTCTACGACATTCTTGGGAATAAAGACATTTTAATCACTGTGACTGTACAGAATATGATACGCCAAGGGGTAACATGGAATTATGCCACTCTCAAACCATTCGAGATTCTTCTGACACATTCTTTTTAGCAGCAATAGCAAACGAGTGACTTGCTTTATGCCTCATCCTGGATTTTCTAACTTTTACATACCTGAATATGTCACCTCGACTCGCAAGAATATCGCAAATCCGTAGAGCAAAGTCGAATCCTCGTTGTCAAATAAAAACGTCCATTAAACTGTATCCAACCGGATCAGTTTATTTACGATGCGAAACGAAGCTGTATCCCTACCAGTGCGCATGATCCTGAAAACCATAGCAATCCTGACGGGAGAGAATATCAAAGACACCATGGATTTGCCGGATTTAATACATCGATACTATCCTAGAATATTTCTCTCAGCTACATCTGTACTGGTACCGTCATTTCTTGTCATACATACCACTAAAGATTACGATAACGCGAGAATGTCAAGTGCAACTACACGTACTACAGAACCTCCGGTAAGTGCATTCTCGATCCTTGCTAAAGGACCTGCTCCAACCCCTTATGTCCTCAATTATGTCATTACCGTGTTTGACTGTCATCCTCGTTCTGCTGTTGGACGTCGACGTTGCACTAAAACGGGAACGAAGGTGCAGAAACCTGACACTCATTACAGTCTTCGTAAGATTCAAATCCACACTTCTTTATTACTTAATTCGGGAAAGTCTAGAGCATCTTGTCCTGTAAAGAACAATACAAAACCTTTTATGATAATATCATAATATAAATTATAATTATGATATCGGCGCCAGGTTCGATCCTTTTTAGATACAACAAATGTGCAAGTTAAATATTTAAATTTCTCAACGTTTCGATCCCAATGCGGATCATTATCAAGAGACCCTTTTTGCGTCTGAAAAAGAAATTAATGTTAAAGATTTTAAAATTAAATATACTGTTTTAAATGTAACACAGCTTAAAACAGTATATTTAATTTCAAAATCTTTAATATGAATTTCTTTTTCAGACGCAAAAATTTGGGTCTGTTGATTAAATGTTAACCCCTTGGTGTATCATTTTCTGTACAGTCACAGTGATGAAAATGTCTTTATTCCCAAGAATGTCGTAGAAGAGAAAAGAAAATTCATATTTTTCGTATGGCTACTGTACTACTGTAGTGGTGTACTACTGACTGTAGCAGTATGTTTTTGTCTATACTTATAATTCTACACAATCAAATTTTGCAAAAACTTTAACAACTTGTAGCTCAATAACTATTTGTTTGCGACATATGGCTCCTTTCAAACCTTTTCTCTTCTCGATGAGTAGTATGATGTAAAAAAAACATTAACAACAATTTCCTTTGATATAAGCAATGTTGCAACAAGTTTCTCTTACAAATGTCCACCGATCCAGAGGTGTAGATTCACCCCTAGGACGGATGACCATTACTTTCTTTACACCCTGTACACTATTTAACTGTCTTACGACATCTGAAGACTTTGGGAAGAGTAAAAAAGTTAGATAAAAGGGTTCCATATGAGTTCACTGAAAGAAACAAGATGTGCTGTCTGGAGATCAATTCTTCATTACTACAGGATAATTACCTGTGATGAAAAGTGGATTCTCTACGACAATCGACGACGTTCAGCATAGTGGTTAGACGCAGATGAAACTCCAAATATATGCCGAAACTAAACCTCCATCCGCGTAAAATATTGGTGTCTGTATAGTGATTAACAAAGGATATTATACATTATTAATTTTTTAAAAATAAGTGAAACCATAAAAGCTGATAAATACTATCAGGAAATTGATAGTATTTATAAATGCTGATAAATACTATCAGAAAATTGATAGTATTTATAAATACTGATAAATACTATCAGGAAATTGATAGTATTTATAAATGCTGATAAATACCATCAGGAAATTGATAGTATTTATAAATGCTGATAAATACTATCAGGAAATTGATAGTATTTATAAATGCTGATAAATACTATCAGAAAATTGATAGTATTTATAAATGCTGATAAATACTATTAGGAAATTGATAGTATTTATAAATGCTGATAAATACTATCAGGAAATTGATAGTATTTATAAATGCTGATAAATACTATCAGGAAATTGATAGTATTTATAAATGCTGATAAATACTATCAGAAAATTGATAGTATTTATAAATACTGATAAATACTATCAGGAAATTGATAGTATTTATACATGCTGATAAATACTATCAGGAAATTGATAGTATTTATAAATGCTGATAAATACTATCAGGAAATTGATAGTATTTATAAATACTGATAAATACTATCAGGAAATTGATAGTATTTATAAATGCTGATAAATACTATCAGGAATTAATAGTACAAAAACTGCGCGTTCAGCAGCCGGCATTAGTCAATAGACGTCGTATAATTTTGCTCCACGACAATGCTTGACCACATATTGCGAACAAGAACAGTAAAAAAAATTAGCAGAGTTGAAACGTGAGGTTCTTCCTCACCGTCCTCATTCGCCTGACCTGTCACCTACTGATTACTATTTTTTCAAGCACCTAGATCGCTTTTTGAATGGAGAAATATTGAAAGAAGAACGTGTTGTAAAAACTGCATTTGATAACATTATTGCCTCTCGCTTATTAGATTTCTACTAGGAAGGCATTCAGGCACTTGTATCACGATGGAAGAAGCGTATTGATGTCGATGGAAATTATTTCGATTAATGGAATATGAATGAAGCTTGTAAAATTAAAGATTCAAAACGGCAATTTCATTTGTGAAAATTTAATAGTTTGCTACAGGATGTGAAAAAATAATTTATTCAAAAATTGCAATTAATCGGAATTGTAGAGAAAATGCTAAAAGTTGCATTTTACAACTATAATATGTGGGCCTATATTGAAAATTTTCAAAATATGTTATGTAGATCAGTTTAACGTTCAGCGATCGTAATAAGCTTTAAGCAAAGTTTAAATGTTATCGGCGCATTGGTTCGATCATTTGAATACTTAATACACTATTTGCAAATGATCACAATTATTTATTATATTCATTATATATTACAATTATTTAGATCATTTTCAAAGGAATAATATCAAAATTAAAGTTTATGTTAAAGATTCAACACGGCCATTTAATTTGCAACAACCTAATAGATTAGGCATTTGTTCTACTGTGCGCTGGTCGTTAACTGGCTAAATAAATATGTCGGAGTGTTCTACATGTGGCAAGCGACGTACCAACTTGTTGACTGTTGTAAAATATCGTCCATTGAAATCTCGTTTGAAACAACAATGCTTTGTTTCCAATCCTACCATAATCTTCAAATAGCGTAGCAGTTAAGCCAGTGTACCCGAGAACGGTAATATCAAGCTAAAAAATAACGCAGCGCTGAGATGACACCGAAAACATCCCTTTCTTTACGGCTGGTAATAGTGTAACAGTCGAGGGTGACGCACGTAATGAAACGCCACGCAACGTAACCACCACCACGACCAACAGAAGTGAAGCTGAAACAGCCAGGGAAACGGTCCAATATTACGTTCCACAAACACGAGCATGCTTTCTACCCGTTTTCGACCGCAAGCTCGTTACCGGTTCTCTCGGCTTCTTCGCGCAACTTTTTTGCGTTCCAGTTTACCTCCGGTTTCCCCCTGTCAACGTGTTTCTCCTTTCCACAACTTCTTTTTCTTGCCGGATCCGCCATTATCGTAGCGAAGAGCGTCTCTTTGATGATGCCGCGATGATGAACACCTGTGTTGCCTAGGACTGGTAATTGTCACTGTGTCGCTTTATCCATCACAACGTTCCAAATCTACTATTTTATATTCGTAAAAGGAAGCTCGTAGTCAGCTCGTGATCTGTCCAGTACGTTTCGAGCGTTGTCCAGCTGTTCTTCCGTTTATAGCAAAAATCAGAATTCGATGAAATTTTGAAAATAGGTTCTTTTTTTACTGAAATAACGATTGCCAGAAGGATTTTTGGCGCGTCGAAAAAAAAATTTTTATCATTTTAATGTTGCAATCTACCTTAGCGACTACTGACTTACCGACTTTGTACTTTATGTTCGTACTGTGCGCATTCGTCGTTTATATATTCTGGAAATTATTGTAAGATATATAGAATATTTCAATTGTTAAACCAAGTGAACCAATATCTACAATGGGAAGATTATGCGATGAGAATTAATTTGGATTAGGTTAACCCGAAAAGTTTATTTATTATTTGGTTATATCGTTATTTATGTGATTAGAATGAGTTGTGATTAGGTCGGGATGGAGTACGAGAGCACGCACATGTAAATCCAGGAGTAGTCTTTAAAAATTTCTAGTTTACCTTATATATGTATTACTTTAAACTAAAGAGAATTCGTTTATAGATGATGTGTGTGAATTTTTATGGCGCTGTGAGGTGAACTAGGCTGGTGATGATCCCTTTTTACAACTAATTGAAGATATTCTATATAAAATAGAAAGTCGGTAAGTCGGTAAAGTGGAGCGCGACATTGAAACGATAAAAAAATTTTTTCGGTGTGCCAAAAATCCTTCTGGCAATCGTTATTTTAGTCAAAAAAGAACCTATTTTCAAAATTTCATCGAATTCTGAATTTTGCTATAAACGGAAGTTTCGCCCGTTGTCCTGTACAAGATTGCCGCTGGTTCAGTAGTAATTAACGCTTTGGTTCTTACAGTAGGTCGCGTATTTTCAACACCACCTATGTTGACACAGGTAGTCATAAATCAAAAGTCGAGTCAGTTGTCTCGAAAGTTGTCAGCCCAGAGAACAGTATTTTGACAACTTTCAAGACATTACAGTATTTATTATTAGAAAAATGTTGTCGCTACAAGTATAGAGTAATACCTTGCTTACCCTTCATTAAAAACAATAGTACAAAAAATAAACTGAAATAGTGAACATGAACTGCCTAGCAGGCTAAAGTTTTTCTCAATAAATTTTAAAAGATACAATAAAAACCATTTCTTTCATGTAAATTCACATCAATATTTTTTATACTTTCCAGAATAACAATACAGAATATACAAGGTGTGGCACCTAAAACAGGTCACCTGAATAACTCGCTTGCTTTTGAAGATAGAAAAAAAAGGATCAGACCAAACTTACTTGATATCGAGGGGCTCGTAATCTGATGTCATTAATTTTTTTATAGGTGGAGACGTCAAGGAGATATGAAGGTCAACTTAATTTTTTAAAATGGAATGAGGTATTCTTTAATACATCAATCGATGCAACTGGACATTTATCAGTAAAGAAGTACTAACCTATGTATGTCGAAAAGTTAGTAATTCAGGAGATATTTCAATTTAAATAACTGTAAAATACCATTACAGTCATGCTAAGATGTTACACTAGTAAGTAAACGCTAACGACTTAGTACGACAGTAATGGTATTTTTGAGTTATTTAAATTGAAATATCTCCTGAACTACTAACTTTTCGACATACATAGGTTAATACTTTTTTATAACGAATGTCCAGCTGCATCGATTGATGTATTAAAAAATACCAAATTCCATTTAAAAAAACACAGTTGACCTTCATATGTCCTTGACGTCTCCACCTATAAAAAAATTAATGACATCAGGTTACGAGCCCTTCGATATCAAGTAAGTTTGGTCTGATCCTTTTTTTCTATCTTCAAAAACTTTTTTTTCTATCTTATTCAGGTGACCTGTTTTAGGTGCCGCACCCTGTATAATTAACTTATAAACTATTGCACGTTTAGGGTAACCACAAAGTTGTATATGTGCTTCTCACGTGATTGTTTACCACTGATTGATTTAAGCGAGGAGCACAACTTTATTCTTGGGCAACATCTATGTCGAATAGTTCATATTAACCTACAGTAGATTAATAAATACAAGCTAGAGAAATTTGCTCATTTTATAATAGAAATAACCAGTTTATGCACTTGCCCCGTTTACGAACTTACCCCACTGCAC
Organism: Lasioglossum villosulum; assembly: GCA_963971365.1. NCBI lineage: Eukaryota > Metazoa > Arthropoda > Insecta > Hymenoptera > Halictidae > Lasioglossum > Lasioglossum villosulum. The sequence continues at coordinate 22,321,759 of OZ020502.1, forward strand.
CTTAATGTTAATATTTAATCGAAACAAAAGTATTCACTGATTAATATTTTATAATATCGCGATTTGTGCGAATAACAGCTTGCAATCCGTTTGGCATAGAATGTATTAAATATTTGATTAAATCAGCTGACACTTCTCTCCATTCATATTTCATAGTCTTTTTAATTTTTAACACATTGTACGCCGCACAGTGGGGTATTTCGCTGAAAAACGGAAATAAAATATTGTAGCGTTATTTGTGGGCTCAGGGTCACAAATAAGTAGGTCGTTGGATTCGTCTTGACGCCAGCTATAAGATTATGAAATAAAAATTGTACTTTACATTTAAAAAATCAAAATAAATTCTTATTTTTTGGCGAAAAAAAATTTTTTGAAATTTTAAATATACATATAATTTTGTACATGTTTCAATGCTGTTCAACTTTTATTGGAACCATTTTGTCGTCAGATTATGCGAGTTGAGATAGGTGTACAAACTTTACACAGGTTTTATTCTGTTATCATCTAAATTAATATTGTCATTAATATTTCAACATTACCAATCATTCAATTGAGTTAAATTGAGCACTCCTTCTGGTAGCATTACATTCTATAAAGCTTTGCGATGATAGTCCAACCAAAATTTCTTCCGAATTTTTCCGAATTCGAGAGTTATAACTAATTTAAGTAGACATGACATGGAAAGTCGCAGCGTACGCGTAGTGCACTTGCACCGCAAACACTCGCGGTCAAACGCGTTCGCCCGATTCTCTACAAGATCTTACCGTATTTGTCAACATTTTACCATTATTTATTATCATAAATATTTATTATTTATTATCATAAAGAATTATTATTTATTATCATAAAGAATTATTATTTGTTATCATAAATAATTATTATTTGTTATCATAAATAATTATTATTTGTTATCATAAATAATTATTATTTGTTATCATAAATAATTATTATTTGTTATCATAAAGAATTATTATTTGTTATCATAAATAATTATTATTTGTTATCATAAATAATTATTATTTGTTATCATAAATAATTGTAATAACAGTTTTATCTAATGGTAGATAATATTTAATCCATTTAAAATTAGAGATTACATCTGAAAAACATAAATAGCCACAGATTTTACTACGCTATTACAATTTATATAGCTCGGCTAACAATAAATTACAAGAAATTTTCATTCTGAAGATTATCGATGCTGTGCGATACCATATTTGCGGCACAGTGAATCATAAGCGCAGACCACGGTCATAAACTTTGTCACGGTAACTCTGGTCGAAATAACGAGTAATATATCCAGCAAAAATAATGAACAGCGATTTTATTAAATTATATTAAAATACCAAAATTCAGGCAGGATGGATTAAATAACATTCAAATTCTGTATTTAATTACTTCAATAATCTAATTTCATATTTCCATTTTTACACCTGAAACCACTAGCTAATAATAGAAATGATAATTACTTTGTTTTAAGAGATAATATGAATTATTAAACATCATTAATATTAACATTGACCGAGCAATGAGAGATTAATATTTGATAACAGTTCCTGATTAATAAACTATTAATTGTAACGTTTTATTTATTTGCATGATACGATTCATGTAAATACAATTTAAATCTATTTAATAATTTGGAGAAGTAAAGCAAGTGGTATGGAACATTACATATCAATTCAATCAGCAATCATTATAAACAATCTATTTAATTAATTTATGATAATTAACGAACGCAGATACAAACCATTAAAATAAAATCATTATCTCAATTAAACTCTACATATGGCAAATAATAATTAATAGTTCACGAAATCATCCGATTGCTCTTATAAATATTATTTTATAATAGATCGATCGAATAATTATATCTCTCGCTAATATTCGGACACTCTTCAAAAAACGATAACTTTTTAAATATTGAACCATATAATCTGAACTTTCTTGGTTTGCTACACAATGTGGAAATAATTTTTGAGAAAACTTTTAAGTAGTCGGAATTGCAGAGAAAAAACTAAAAGCTATACAATTTTGTATTATAACTTTTTGACAAAATTTGGAAAAGACGATTCGTATATATGTATCAGTTACACGTATTCTAAAAATTTCCTCAAAATCGGTCGACGTTTCAATTAACTATAAACGTTTAAACATGTTCAAATTTGAAGTTTTTCATGATTTTCGGTCTCTAACTGAAACCAATCTAAGGATTCTTACATCTTTCAATGTCTGACGTCTTTTCCCGCATCAACTGATTTCAATGAAGTTTTCATAATGTATATAATTGACACAGATCTACAAAATTTATTTATTAAATTTTTTAATTATTTTGACAACTCTCAGTATATTCTCTATAATTCCGACCAATTGCAATTTTGTGAAAAAATTTCTTTTGGCATCCTGTAGTATACTAATTGCTCTAGCTTCCCCCAAAAGTTCAAACATTATAGTACAATACTAAAAAGGTTATCGGTTTCTTGAGAGCGTCTCAATATTAATGACAGTCGCTGTATAAAGAAGATCATGCTTGTGTAAAGTGTGAAAACGAAAGCACAAGGCTTGCAGAAAATTGTATGAGAGTGAAGAGAGGAGTGCTCGTCATAGCCGAAGGGCAAGGCGACATAATAAATTAATTAATTAATAATAAATAATATTTGTGTAAAATATACAGTATATAGGCTTTGCACTACAAATTCAACATTATGCAAATCAATTTCACCTTTTTGTAAATCAATTTCACATTTTTGCTAATCAATTTCACCTTTTTGCAAGTTAATTTCACCGATTAAGAATATTAAAAATTAATTATTTTTTCATATAGATTAAATTATATATTTATTTAGACACACATGCTCAGTGTCATTACTGCGAGGGAAACATAATATTCAATACTCAATACGCTTCAATGAATACGCATGTACTTTCATTTTTATAATGTATTAATTAAAAAATGTTTACAATTAATATATATATATTTACACACAGTTTTCACAAATTACAAACTTAATGAATTGGTAATTACTTTTAAATAAGTATTTGATGCACATCTTTGCAATAAATAAAATTTTGAATTTCTTAACAATTAATTTACATTTGATTTATAAGATTTGTAAATTGTTAAGTAGTATTCTACTAAATCAATGCGTGTTTAGATATGAACTACGTTTAACATAAATGTTATTACAGCCGTAGGATATAGATGTTACTTGTGTTATATTTCGTTTTTCTAAATTTGTAATGTATACGTTATTGTTCAAATCTTGTATTTTTAATATAACTACATTTAATTAATACATTGTGTATTCTCCACTTTATATGAATAAACCTGACATCAATGAAATTAATTTACATTTGATTTACAAGAACTAAATTAAAATTGTCTTATTTGTAAAAGGCTGGAATTGATTTGCAAACTGGTGAAATTGAATTTTAATAAGGTGTGTAGTTAGGAGCATCACTGATCACACGCATTTTAAATCAGTATAACTTTTTAATAAATAGACCAAACGACTTCAATTTCTCTTTAAGGCTAAAAACAATAGTAAACAACAATAGTGAAAATAGGTCTCCTCAGCTTTTCTAGCTGGCAATAAAGAAAATTTCAAAGTTGTGTTTGGTCAACCCATATAAATTACATACGCTCTGATAATTTCATTGAAATTGGTTAATTGATTTACGAGTTATAAACGATCAAAAGTGGTAAACAGGCCGAAAATCTTGAAAAATTGCAATTTCTACCACTTTTGATCGTTTATAACCCGTAAACCAATTAAGTCATTTCAATTAAATTTTCAGAACGTATATAATTTATACGAGTTGACCAAACACATCTTTTAAATTCTCGTTATTGGCTCACCTAAAAAAGTTGAAATGTCCAATTTTTATTATTGCTTTTCACAATTCCGACCAACTGCATTTTTTCAACATACATTTTAGACAGCATTTCCTAAACTAATTCTTCTAGCCTTACAGAGAAGTTGATGACGTTTTGTCCATTCATAAAATGTTATTTTGATTTAAAGTGTGTATTTGATTTAAAGTATGTATTTGATGTAAAGTATGTATTTGATGTAAAGTGTGCATTCCTAAACTAAATCTTCTTGCCCTACAGAGAAGTTGATGTTTAGGTCCATTCATAAAAAAGTTATTTTGATTTAAAGTGTGTATTTGATTTAAAGTATGTATTTGATGTAAAGTGTGCATTTCCTAAACTAAATCTTCTAGCCTTACAAAGAAGTTGATGTCGTTAGGTCCATTCATAAAAAAGTTATTTTAATTTAAAGTATGTGTGGTGATCAATTATGCTCCTAACTGCCTCGCAAAAGGGTGAATGTGGAGTGAAAAACCAGTAGAAATAAAAATTCGGACGTTCGAATATATATGCGAGCAACTGTAAGCGAAAGCAGTAGAGGCGCACACTTTCTTAGGCGATAATTAACTGAAGAGTGTAATCCAACGAATTTTTTGTTCGCAGTTTTGGGCTGCTTACGTGCCGTGCGAATCCCAGCATCTCAACGCGGTCCAGCTGACTTTGGAGCAGGTGGACCTCATTAAGAGGCTCATAGAGAAGTACTCGCAACACATGCAGTTCGCTGCATCTTCAAGGGGTGGGTATCTTTCACAATTATCTGAAACGAGTCGTTGCACACGGGCCTGAACTGCGCGCGCGACACAGAAACGTTCCTTTTTCCCCCCTTTATCTCTGCACTCTCCGTCTCTTTTTGTCCCTTTTCTGCGCGAGAAAACAGCGCTCCCATTAAACACGACTCGTAAATTCTGGTGGAACGCAAAACTTTGCTTGTTCGCCACCGCGCATCGGTAGTTTCGGTTCGATGACCGACACTATTTCTTGTCGATTCAACAAAACGACTTCGCTCTAAATAGATTTTCGTTGAAACACTACCTAGATCGAGTCGTGTTATAGAGTTTCCTGAACTCCGAACGATTTCCCCGATGATTTTCATTCGACTACAATAATCCCGAGTTTTAAACTTCTTGCAATATCATTCGTACGTGCCATAACGTGTGCACGTAATGCTCTGTTTGTTAATTCAATATAATTTTCACTCTTACTTAATTAAATCATCGCTTCCATTGAGCTATTTAATGGTGCAAGTCAAAACAGTTTTTTTTTATTTGTGCAATAGAAACCTCAAATAAGAGGTTATTCTGCAATCAGTATTACATACATAATATTACAATAGAAATCCTATTTGCTAATGCGTGGTTAAAGTAATAATTACATGACATTAATCGTTACAGTACATGGCGTATTAACAGTACGTGACGTTATATACATAATCCGCAATTTTTCAGAAAGGAACATAAAATCTTACATATAGTGTTTGTAGGTCTGTGGAGTAAAACATTGCATGACATGTGAAGAGAAAAACCTTGTAATCTTAGGTTATATATAAGTTTGGCTGAACTTTAGAAACCCCCCCCCTTCCTTTCGACATGTGACATACGTCATTCTATTCGTTTTGACATGCTGAACACAAAATTTATGTGTCATTTTTGGCTGAAATGAATAGTTTTCGAGATATTCGTGAAAAACTGCAGTTACTACACATTGAATTTTGTGTATACGTGCATGTCTTTCAAAATTAAAAGCGACCCCCCTACGTTGGAAAAGGAAAAAGTTGTTCACAATGACGAAATCTATAACATGTTTAAATTTCATCAAAATCGGAGTACAGCGTCCTTTTCGCAATACATAATTACCGAACCTTCGTCCCAGAAACACTGGGTGGGTGTGTGTGGTATTGTTGTAATGTGTCCTCACTCTTCATCATCGTATGTTTTAAAAAGTTCACGCGGTATATAGATCGTTCGACGATCGTAGTGATATATCTGTAGAAACATTTGACCAGCGGTCGAATCGTGGTGACGCACACGCACAGCACGGACATGCACGTATACACAAAATTCAATGTGTAGTAACTGCAGTTTTTCACGAATATCTCGAAAACTATTCATTTCAGCCAAAAATGACACATAAATTTTGTGTTCAGCATGTCAAAACGAATAGAATGACGTATGTCACATGTCGAAAGGAAGGGGGGGTTTCTAAAGTCTTACCATAAGTTTTAGTCTATGAGTATCATAGATAGAACATTGCCATAATACATGATCAATATCCTGTGCCTCATATCCACATGGACAGCCAGGGTTGTTTACCACATTGATTTTCGCTAAAGAGAAGTTAAGACTGTAATGGCCAGATCGAATTCTGTTCATGATCACAAGTCAAAACAGTTAATTCTTGGATAACGAGGAAAGATGTTACGTTTTTCTTATGAAAGCCATGTTAAAAGCATATAATTATTTGGTGTAATGACGATTTTACTTTTGAAATATCCAAACAGTTAAAATTCAGTCACTAATAAAACGTAGAGTTTGATTAAAGCTGTACTAAACAAATCATGTTGCTCAGTACCGTTTACTTCTGATAGATGTTATCATATTTTGATTCATTATTAACGTTGTTCGTGAATATTAGAAATAAAATTCCACTTCACCTCGACTTAATTAAACATTTACTAATTTTGTTTTATAATTAATACAATCCAGAATATATTATTATGCATTTCATAATAAATTCAGTTCACAATATAATTTTAAATTTAATAATTAATTCGTTTCAAAATAATTATATGAAGCAATTATATAAAGTTATTAGCCGAATTAATTTTTTATTTCGAATTTCGAATGCCCTTGAAGCCATTTAATTATGCTAACTAAAAAGGAGAGAATCAAAGGGTTTTACAACCTCAGATTTACATTATTCATCGTTTCATTCATGGCATAGAACCTATTCCTTCGCTGCTGCATAGTAGTAAGTCGTTTTAATAATTAGTAAACTGCGGAACTTTACGTAATTTATATTCGAAATTTGTAAACTACAGAGCTTCGATTTCTCATCGATTTTTTGAAACTTGAAATGAAGAAAAATTAAATCTAATGAAAATAGTAAAGAAAATAATTCTAGGAACACTAGGAACTATATCTAACTAGTATGCCAATTAATTTTTTGGATATCATAAAATTAAATGTTAATTATCTCGATAAATAACGATTATTGTCAAAAACGCTTGGACAAGGATCTGCTTATTTTTGCTGTATAATTACCAGAAAAAGTTTCATTAAAATCATCGACCCCATTACTGTGACCTCTCCTTCTGAGATTTTAAATGGATATTATTTTCAGAGATCATGGAAGCCCATGAAAAGGGCAGAATAGCATCCCTAATCGGAGTGGAGGGTGGACATAGCCTAGGAAGTAGTTTAGCTGTTTTAAGAACATTGTATCAATTGGGTGTACGGTATCTCACACTCACTCATACTTGTGACACACCGTGGGCGAAAAGTTCGTCGGTAGAAGGCAACGATGGAGAAGGTAAATATAATTAAACGAAAAGTTTATCATACTTCTTCCAAATTGAAAAAATCACCACTACAATTTATTGTACAAAAAATAAATAAAAAACACCAAAATAAACATGAAAAAGCTTGGTAATATCTTATAAACCAATCCTATAAGATGCAGGATTGAAAATTGATGAATGAAAGAAATATCATTATGAATATACCCTAGTAGCACAAAAATATTGGGTAAATGTTTTTTTCAAATATTGGAAAAATATTTTTGAAGCCACACTTTTTCATATGAGAAAAATATTAGATTTGAATGTTGTATACATATACAAGAAATGTAAATTGAATGTTTAGAAAATATAAGCTGAATGTTCAGAGAATATAAATTATATATTTAAAAAATATAAACTAAATATTTAAAAAACGTGAAACCCATATTTAAATAACGTTCAATTAAATCATCAAATTTAAGAAAAATTTATAACAAAAATTAGAAACTATATATAATAACACTACTTTCTACTACAAAATTCAGAAATTTTGTATCCAGTTAGAAAGATTAATGGTTCGAAGAATGCTACATTCGTAGGCCCACAAATTTTTTTAGGTGCAACTGTGCATGTGCAATTAACAATTGCATCTTTTCTTTAAGTAGAAATGCATATTTTTTGATGTGCTAATCGATTTCTAGATATACAATGAGCATCTTTTTCAATAAAGACAGGTTTTGAAAATATCTCGAGTACTAATAATTTTGTCGCACATAATAAGAACAATACTTAATTAATGTATTTGTAACATAAATGTATGTCTATTAAGTGACAAACACGAATTCAAAGTAAATTAAAAGTAAACATTTTACTTCGTATCGTATTCTGGAATAAATATTTTCAATGATAAGCATAAAATATTTCCTTCACATTAAAAAGAGAATATTCTATTTCTAATATTACATAAAGATTAATTTTATGAGAAAAAATATTTTTCATTGTATGACATAGAAAAATATTATCTGTATATTAGGAAAAAATATTCTATTTTTAATATTAAATAAAGATTCGTTTTATAATGAGGAAAAATATTTTTTTCATAATGTGAAATAAATATTACTGTATATTAGGAAAAAATATTCTATTTTTAATATTAAATAAAGATTCGTTTTATAATGAGGAAAAATATTTTTTTCATAATGTAAAATAAATATTACTGTATATTAGGAAAAAATATTCTATTTTTGATATTAAATAAAGATTCGTTTTATAATGAGAAAAAAAACATTTTTCTTGTAACATGAAATAGATATTCTGTGCATATTTAGTAAACAATATTTTTTACTTAATATAAAATAAATATTGTATGAATATTTGAATATTAAAAAAAGATTGAATCTCTTTTTAATATTATACGAATGTGTATACAATATTTTTTGCTACTAGGGTAACGATATGATAAAGCCTACAATTTATGAATTGTTTGTTGTACATTTTCGTATATGCCACTTTCGGTTCCCAACACGAAGTTTCGGTTCCCAACACGAAGTTTCGGTTCCCAACAGCAATTGTTTTTCATTAACATAAAATATGGACGTAAGAAAATTTTTCTATACATAATAAGCTTTCAGATAAAGAGAAAATTATTTCGGCGCAACGGTTCGATCAAATAAAACAAAAATAAAGAAGTTTAACAGATAAATTTTAAACTTTCTACGTTTCGATCCTAATTTGGATCATTTTCATGAAAGTGGAAAAACCTGCGTCTGAAAATATAACACAGAGAAACGGTTATGATATTGAAAGTAACATATAGTACTCAATTTTAAATAAATTTTGGAAATTTTTTCAATATCATAACCGTTTCTCTGTGTTATATTTTCAGACGCAGTTTTTTCCACTTTCTTGAAAATGATCCAAATTAGAAACGTAGAAAGTTTAAAATTTATCTGTAAAATTGCTTTATTTTTGTTTTATTTGTTCGAACCGTTGCGCCGAAATCATTTTCTCTTTATCTGTTTTAACAATCTTACGATCGATAACTCTAACAACATTTACAATAAGCTTTCATTCAACAATACGTCATATAAAACAATCTGACATAATTCAAGAAAACCCGAATTTATGTCACAGCCGTGATTTCCAACAAAGATAAAGAGAAACAAAAATACAACGGTTGCCATACGCATGTAATACTTTACAATAAATAAAGCAGGTGTTTCAACATCGTCGATGGGATTGATGAAATAAATTTCACAATTAAAATGATGAATAAAAACGAACCTTTGCCAAAACTGATTTCTCGATATTAACACGTGCTTCAGTTATTCGAAATCAATCCGTGTAAGTTTGAAATTGGTTCCAGCATGTATCGATCATTCTATGTATACACAGAACGTGTGTAAATGAAATAAATTGTTGGGAACGTGGCGGCGCGGCGCGGCGTGGCAGTTCGAACATGTTAAGAGTCATGATCCCCATTGTGCTGGAACAATAAACGTGAACGATTGTAAACACGGACGAGAAAAAAGTGAGGATATCTTTTGTTTCAGGAGGTGGTCTGACCGCGTTCGGGAAAGCAGTAGTCAAGGAGATGAATAGGCTCGGTATGCTGATAGACCTTAGTCATACAGCGAGGGCTACCATGAGGGACGCTTTAAGGACCAGCAGAGCACCCCTCATTTTTTCTCACTCTTCGGCCTTTGCCATTTGCAATTCCTCGAGAAACGTTCCCGACGACATTCTAGAGCAGCTGGTACGGCACTTACGTCTCATACTAAAATCTACACTCCCAGCCAGAGTTGGACAACAATTTTTGCCCAACTCAGCCCCCAGCCAAAAGATAGCACTCGCGGACCGAATTGTCCGAAATATCGCAAATCCGTATATCGAATTTTACGTGGTAACGATCGTAACAACGTACAGTGCGGTTCTTTGATAGGAATTTGAGACAAAAATCAAAAAATTCGCATGGCGTAGCAATAATTAAAATTTTTAACTTCCCGATTCATAGGGAAGTTACTGTAATTACCCCGAAAATCGATTTTTTAGCAGATCTTCACATTTCATGGTCATTGGAGTCATTTTAGACTATTTTTTATCAAATTGTTAGTATGTGTGTGTGTGTGTGTGTGTGCGTATGGCCGTTTTTATGTTATCAAATTTTTCGTTAACGTTTTCTGAAAAAGTAACAACGCGATCAGAATGATGAATGATGCAATCCATGTGCCCCGTCGTAACTTAGAGCTGATTAGATTTTGGTCCATATTGGTCAAGTAGTTTTTTAGATTTTTTAGTTTTTCTCGAAAGAAGTTCATTCAAGAATGCAATTTATACGAGAGGATGGAAATTTTCCACCGAATAAACAAACGTAATTATATATATTTCATTTTTATTTATAAAAAATTAAAAAAAAATTTTTTTTTTATTTATGCAACTAATGCTAATGTTACCGCTTACAACTAACGAATCGGGAAGTTCTTTGTGTGACTCGTGCAGAGTCACACACAAAATAAAAAAAACCACTAATAGCTGTATGCTTCACTAGTTTTGTTTGGAATTGTTTTAAATGTACTACTTGAACATTTGGAATACTATTTTAGAATTGTTCATTCTTTTACACTATATAAATTTGAAAGAAACAAGAGGCATATTTTATGTATAATGTAAAAATGAAATATAGACATATAGTACATATATTACATGTAGGAAACAGATAAATAACGTTAAATAACAGATAAATCACGTTAATGATAGTTCGTATACGAATTCGTTCCCTAACTCTGAATAAACTATGAATCGGGAAGTTAAAGAAATATAATTTTGCGGGATATCTTCCGTTGTTTACTAGATATCAATACACTGTCTTATGTCCTCAAGATCTCTGTTTTCAAGCAATTTTTATACAGCTTGATATGAAGAGATCCGATGAAAGTGTTGAAGTCTTATCATCAAATCTTCATTACTAAATTTCCTACTTGTTTCGCGAGTATGATTTAATTATGGGTCTTCATCATTTAATTACGGGTTTTCATAATTTTTTTATGAGTCGTTTCTAATGCTTCTTCCGAAAGAAGGCCTATATGTAAATCGAAACTTTCTATTACTATTTTCTTGAATAGTAATTTTTACATACACATTTCTTATTTACCAACTGATGATTTTATCGGATAATTAAATTGGAATCGAACTACGATTATTTTGGTTCGTGTCAACGTTGAATAACTTTGAGTGTAGCAGTTTGTAGCAGGAATAACTTGTGGGAAATTGAAATATAATCTCTACTGATTACGAAAAAACAAAAAGTACAGGATATTTTTAACCCTTCTTGAAATATCTCTATTTAAAGGAGGAAAAGGTGACAAAAATGATTTCAACTGTATTATTTACTAGTATAATGCATATAAGAGAATTACAAATTTTGAAATTTCAGTCACATTAGTTGTACTTCAAGCTATATCCCATAGGACATAATTCATAAAATTCTTTTTCCTGATACCATGAAAGTAAGTGACGTTTCAGATTTATAAACTGTTTGCAACTAATCCCGTACTGAATTGTTTGAATTTTCTATTGATAAACATGATAATTTAGATGTTAAAACATAGTTTCAACATAGAGTCCTTTGGATATTAGACAATGATTTTTTAGATTTTTGTCCACAGAGTAATATTACAGAGTAATAGAGTTGTGATGAATTACAATTGCACTACTTCACAAATTATAATTACAAAATAATCCAATTGCATTGTACTCAATTATTTCGTAATTCGAAATTCAGTCGCTTCATTCAATTAAATAATTATGTAATTTGTAATTATCGTTTCTTATGCAATTAAATTTCAATGTAATTCGTTTTTACATTCGAAATACAATTAAAAAGCACAGTGTAATTATGAATTATAAATAAGACGAATAAGTGGTGGAAAAAGAAAAACATTAGTATGAGTTATTCATAAATTCATATTGCGTGACGAAAAATAAATTTGTTTACTACGTTCGTTTCAGAAAAGAAACATTAATTCTAGAAAAACACGGGACAAAGTTATTACAGAGAAAAAGTAACACTATTTAACAGGGAAGATCTAAAACAAGAACTAAGATTGTTGCATTTTGGAGGGTTTGTCACCGTTGCATAAGAACGCATTCTCTAAACATAAAATTGTCTGTGAATGGGAAACGAAAGAAACAGGGATAGAAATGAAAGATATTTTTCATATAAAGCGAGTAATTTGTATACACATTGAGCAGTTTAAATTATACTGTATTTGCATTACATTTTATTTAAATTATATTTCGATTACACTCATGACCCGATTAATTAGCAATTAAATTAAGTGAAAAGTTCGAATTATCTAGTGCAATTACAATGAAATTCAAATACTGTGTAAGTATATAAAATACAATGTATAAAATACAACTCAGCAGAATAACAACGTCAAGTTGAAATAAGTTTGGTTTGTAGAGGATAACACTCTGAATATATTTTAAAAACTTAACAATATATACAACATTTGAGCTTATGTTGAACTAGTTGTGACATCGGTAAGTTTATAAATAATCAACCATATTTAAGAGCTCGAAGAGATGTTTTTCGTGTCTAGTATACGTTGCACAGTTGATGAAAGGCGCGAGGCAAATTGAAGGGAAAATGAGGGCCCACATACTTTCCCTCTAAGCGTGGCGTTTCATCTTCTCCCTGGTGGATAGATAATTATCCCGACTCGGTTGAGGAGCTTTCAATGACTCGAAGCATTTACCACCAACGATTCCTTCCTATTTTCGGGATCTTGTCCTCCATTACAGAGTCTCTCGTCGCATAGTCCTCGTTAAGGGCAATTAGTAAAACGTAAAATTGAAAGATCTAACAGTTGTTCTGTGTATGAAAGTCTTTCAAACTACTTTACCATTGATCTAAATATCATATTTTTTGTGAAAAATAGCAGCTGTTCTCAAAGTTATTAGAAAACATGTTCTACACTGTCCTTCATAAACGTAGAGTGCTCTTCAGTCTCAACTAAAACTTCAATTTTGAAGAATGTCGATAAAATGATTACAACTTTCATCGTAAGTCTTTGGACACTCTCGTGCTTGCAAAAAGTGTTAACGAAACAGAGACGTGCGCACACAAGATACACACACGTAATCTTCAAACTGGTCTAAGTTACTGAATGGTAGTACATACAACCGCGAAGTCATGTTTATTAAAACTAGAAGACTTTAGTAGGACCAAAAAATTCAATATAGAAGATGTTCCACGACTTCGCTCAGTGCTGCTCGACATAAGCTCCAGAATTTAGGGCACTTTCACCACTCTGCTTCTACAAGTTCTCCAACTCCGCTTCTATCACCTCCTCCATTGTTTCTACAGTCTTTCTTCATCGTTTTAGTACTACACATAGAGAAGTCGTAATTCTTCACTTTCCTCATTCTTCCAATTTCGACAGTTTTTCTGCAGTAAAAGTTGAAAGCATTTGATCATTATGGTCTGCTTTTCAGAAGGAGCTCGTCGTACAGGGTGTCACAAAATTATTCTGATAGACAATAATTCTTATAGACGATTTCAACCGTTGACGAATTGAATCGACAACGATTTTAGTCGACGACAGTATTACTTGATAGTAACATTGTTTCTACAGGTGGTGTTGACATTGGTTTCTTTAAGTATTCTAAACTGACACTTTTACTTTTCTATGAAAATCTATTGTTATTATACTATATGAAGATTAATGATTAATATACTATGTTAGACGTAGTCGGCTAACTTTGTTGTCAAACGATGCCCTTTGCACTTAAAGCTATTTTAACTCAAAAATTAAACAGTTCTTCCTGGCTGCAATAATTCCATTCTATACTATTTTTTTTCATTTGATGAATATGAAATTGATATAATACCTGGCTGCTCTTTACTTTACTCAACTGCAAATTTTTGCCTTTCTTTTATAAATTATTCTGTATTTGTTATGTAATCCAGTAGATTTGAAATTTTAGTTTAAATTTGATGAATTTGCAATGTTTTTGACAGGTAAGCGGGCGCCACCATATTGAATCGTAGTGACGATCGTGCACCGTTTACCGAGCAGAATCACTAAATAGCAGCACGCATAAGACCTAAGAAATCCCCCGCAAAATTGAATTTGAAGTTGAAACACAAATTGACCTTGAAGCTCCAATAATTTTTGCAGTTTCTTTGTTCGTAATTTCCATTCATTTTATAGTTGGGGAGATAGCAGCTTAAATTTATAAAATACTAGCTTTCCCCCGCCACGCGTTGCTGTAGCACAGTATTTTTTAAAAGCATGTACGTATTCAACGTGTTTGTTGTAATCTATTTTGTTCAATTCCATTTCACTTTTCGAATTGCTCTGTAGTTCTCTCTCTCTCTCTCTCTCTCTCTCTCTCACTCTCTTTGTGTGTCCCTCCCAGATTTTTCCTAAAACCTACCGTTGCAAAGCTACAGCTGTTTAAAAAGTGGGTAAACCAAAAAGTTCAAGAAAACTGCACACTTCTTGTGTTATAACTCCTAAATTATGCAACCTACACAATCGGCACATAGGCTATTTTGAAAGAACTCTGCGAGCTGAATCCAATGAGTATTTCCAATTGAATATAGATGGTATCAGTCAAAACTTATAAACAGAAACGTGGTCAAAGGAGGCGAAAAAAGTCACATTTGGTCTGTTTGTGACGTCATCACTTGAGAACTGCAGAACGCAGAAAGCTGCGATTTGAACATTTAGCCACGACGTTTCTTCGGGAAGGTTTTGGAGCCAACCGCATTCGAAGCAGTCCATTCGTTCAAATTTTTTAAGCAGAAACGTGCTAAAAGGAAGCCGAAAAGTCACATTTAGTCTGTTTGTGACGCAATCAATTGCGAACAGCAGAACGTAGAAAGTTGCGTTTTGAACCGTTAGACGTGGCGATTCTTTGGGAAGGTTTCAAAGCAAACCGCATTCGAAAAGTCTATTCGTTGAAAAGTTATAAGCAGAAACGCGCGCAAAAGGGAGGGAAAAAGTTGATATGTGTTCACTAATGACGTCGCAACTTTTGAACCAATAGACTTTTTTGAATGCTTCCTTTTGAAGAAATGCCGCGTCGAATGCTTCAAACCCCAGCTTTCTACGTTGAGCCGTTCTCAAGTGATGCCGTTACAAACAAACATACATACATACATACATACATACATACATACATACATACATACATACATACATACATACATACATACATACATACATACATACATACAGACAGACAGACAGACACGATTTTATTATATATAGAGATAGAGATAGGGAAGAGATCAGTTCCACTAATTACGTGTAACGTGTAATAGGATTTGACTGTTCTTCCATTTACCGTCAACCTTAGAATTCGATGAAAATTTGAAAATAGGTTCTTTTTTGACTAAAATGACGATTGCCAGAAGGATTTTTGGCGAGTTGAAAAAACATGTTCCATCATTTCAATGTCGCGTTCTACCTTACCGACTTCCTACTTTATATTCGTGATGTGCGCATGCGTCAATTAGAATGAGTTGTGGTTAGGTCGTGGTGGGGGTGGAGAGGACCACGCACACGAGAATCCGGGAGTAGTATTTAAATATTTTAAGTTTACCTTATACATATATGTAGGATTTAAGTTATCAGTAAAATAACACGTCCGTAAAACATCAACAATTTAAGATTTAATTTTTAAAATATCAGATGCAATATCAAAACACGTCTTTACTTTTTCACACGTCATAGGAATCTGAATTAAACAACACAAATTATAAAACATGAAGAACGAAAATAAATCAATAAGTAACAAACATCGAATCGTCGCGTCGTTACAGTTACTATCGACGCGAGATTCGAGGGAACTCTCGCCGATTATAGACGACTTCTCCCTACATATATGTATTACTTTAAATGAAAGAAGATTCGTTTATAGATGATATGTGTGAATTTTTATGGCGCTGTGAGGTGAACTAGGCTGGTAATGATCAATTTTTACAATTAATTGAAGATATTCTATATGAAATAGAAAGTCGGTAAGGTAGAGCGCGACATTGAAATGATAAAAATATTTTTTTCGACTCGCCAAAAATCCTTCTGGCAATCGTAATTTTAGGCCAAAAGGAATCTATTTTCAAAATTTTATCGAATTCTAAGGTTGACGGTAAACGGAAGATTCGCCCATGATTTAATGTTAAAACAATAACAGAAACGATAACCATAGTAACAATAAACGATGTTTACACAAGGAACGCAGAACGTGTGAAAGTCCGTAGACCATGATCGGCAAACTCGTTAGTCAAAAAAGAGCTAAACATCAGCAGTACAACTATTTAGATTTTTTTAGAGCCAATTTAAAAGAACTCTGTTTTTAGAAGTCGGTTCAAACTAGATGTATTATATTTAAATCTAAATGTGAATGGTCTAAGTGAAAATTGGAAACAATAAGTTTACAGTTATTTCACATAATAATATTTAAAACTAACTTGATTCAATGTAATTTTCACGATATTTACATATGTACTTTGCTGTTCTAATATCATTCAAACGGCAAACCAGGTTCACGTAGAAAAATATAAATCTGTCAGATATCACTTATAGCACACGTATGATAATCCTTACATATTTACTATAAGTAGAGCAAGTACAAAAAGTAATAACGATCGAACCTAGCGCCACAAATAAATTCTAATTATAAAAATATATGACGATCGAGAAAAATTATAAACTATTAGATATCACTTATGTTGTGTGTCAAGACTATTGAAATCAGATAAAACCCGGACAAATTAAAATATAATTACGAAATGAAGTATATCAATGAATTTTCTGGTTATCATAAAATTAAATGTTGATTATCGTAATAAATGGATAACGATTATTGTCAAAAACGCTCGGACATGGGTCTGCATATTTTTGCTGTTAGATTCGCCAGAAAAAGTTTCATTAAAATCGACAACTCCACCACTGTGACTTCTCCTTCTGAGTGACTCTTCTAATATTCGAACAGTCGTGTACAGTAGCATATTAATAAAATTACGATCGATAAAGCAGAGGGACTGCAGATATCAGTAAGCTTATCCAAAACTGAGACACGCAGTCTAGCCAGACGCGGTTACGCGGGAACATTGCAGTAGATTCGGTCGAAGTACGTGCCGCAGTAGCTGCGGTTAGAAACTGCGGCGTGCAAAAGCTGCGGTTAACGTCTGAGGCTTCGAACGGATGAAAACTGATTCGCTTTTTCATCAATCATCGCTGAACGATATTACTATCGACGTTCTGTCTACCACCGAAATTCGCGAACGTGAAATATTAACATCTATCGGCCTGGTCATTCTGATAGCAAAAATACGAGGGTCGGTCAGTAAGTAAGTTACATCCCCGCACCTCTTCATACTTCGATCCCAAAACGAAATACTTCGTTTCTATAGTAGTAGATTGTCCCAAAAGTGTCTTTCGCAAACGTTGACAAACAATATCTTCTGGCAATTATTCCATAAATAAATTTTTTAATGTTATCGGCGCCAAGTTCGATCATTTTTAGAAAAAACAACAAATGTGCAATTATAACATGTTTCTAACGTTTCGATCCCGATGTAGATCTTTTTCAAAGAATCATTATTGCGTCTGAAAAATATTTTGAATGAATAATAATGTAAGAAATTATAAAGTTAATAGAACCCTCAAATAACTTACATGTTGTGTAAAAAGTAGACAATACATTTTAACACATATTACATTTTGTATTAAAACTATTTAATCTTCATGGTGGCAGATATGTAACTAAGCACATGCTGTTTGAACGGCAGGAGTGATGCGACATACATGTGACAGACCCATCACGTTAGAAACATGTTGTAATTGCACATTTGTTGTTTTTTCTAAAAATGATCGAACCTGGCGCCGATAACATTTAAAAATTTAATTATCTAAATTTGCGATCGAGAAGAATTAACCTTTTATTCCATAAATGTTTGAAGTTTCTAGCCCATGATTGAGGATCCTTTAACAGATCATTAAACAGCAATTTTAATGATAAACTAACAACTCACCCTCAATAACGTAATTTAATCGTTTCAAACGTGGACCAGGTTACAGGAAGTATTAAATCGGTCCTAGAGCTTGCCATTAATTCTCCTTTCCACAAAGTTTTAATTTTTTCTGACTCTCTGAGTGTTATTTCTTGTCTAGCAAACCATGATAACAGAGAACCAATAATCCAAAATATATTCTATTTAACCTCGACCTTATATAAAAAAAAACAAAGATATTGTATTTGTATGGATCCCTTCCCATATGGGAATCACTGGAAATGAAATGGCCGACACAGCTGCTAAAGAAGCCACAAAAGCCTTACCTCAAAACTTTCCGGTCTCTCCCAATGATTTAATCAGAGTACTCTATTAGCATATTGAATCCCTGCTTGATATCTTTGTAACTAACTGATCGTATCTTTCTTTGTAGGCTGCTAACCGCGGACTGGTGATGGTAACGTTTTATAATTATTTCGTAAAGTGTGGCACGGAGGCAACCGTTTCCGACGTCGCCGAGCATATTTACTACATTAAGAACTTGATTGGCGTGGACCACATCGGTGTCGGTGGTGACTTCGATGGTATCAACAAGTACGTATTACATTTACACAGGGTGTACTGCATACAATGGACAATCGATTACGTAAGAATTCTACACGCAAAAGTGAGACGAAACTGAAGAATACTGACGTTCCGTTTTCGAGTAAATCGAGTTTCAGAATACATATGCTACGACAGTAAATCCTTGAATGCTGTCGGAGATCGTCTACGTAAACGTTGTCAAGTGCTTACTCACTCCACTTTCACCCAGCCAATTTCTTCGTAAATGCATACAAATCTGCAGTCTAGTTGTAATGTTAATTCGGCGAGTTATGCAAGCAGCCTTAATAATTTGACCACCCGCTGCAGGTGACAATTAACTCTTTCGCTACGAGTTTTTCTTCGCGCTTAAAAGAACGTTAAATTATGAGTGGCTGTGCGGATAATGTATTACCTTGCCGTGAGGGTGAAAAAGAAACGTGGAGGTTAGATGAAGCAAGTCTTCTACGATATCTTGCTAAATCTGGATGCTACCTCATCCATTGAGTATACTAGTATTTATTTTCTATCAAATTATTGTAGAGAACTAACAATATATCGCGTTACAATTAATGTTTAAACCTACGCTTTATATTAACACAAAATAAATACTAGCTCCTTACTTGACAAAATTTTCAAAGATCAGCCCTGATAGATGTTATAACATTACAGGTATTGAAACTATTATTTAATACTATTATTTATAATTTGAATACTGTTTAAATAATGTAATAAGTAAAAAATTTCATTTTGTACACTTAAATTGTTTGTATTAAATAAGTTTTTAATTAACTTCCCGATTCATAGGGAAGTTACTGTAATTACCCCGAAAATCGAAAATCGATTTTTTAGCAGATCTTCACGTTTCATGGTTATTGAAGTCATTTTAGACTATTTTTATCAAATTGTTAGTATGTGTGTGTGTGTGTGTGTGTGTGTGTGTGTGTGTGCGTATGGCCGTTTTTATGTTATCAAATTTTTCGTTAACGTTTTCTGAAAAAGTAACAATGCGATCAGAATGATGAATAATGCAATCGATGCGCCCCGTCGTAACTTAGAGCTGATTAGATTTTGGTCCATATCGGTCAAGTAGTTTTTTAGATTTTTTAGGTTTTTTAGTTTTTTTCGAAAGAACTTCATTCAAGAATGCAATTTATACGAGAGGATGGAAATTTTCCACCGAATAAACAAACGTAATTATATATATTTCATTTTTATGTAAAAAAAATTTTTTTAAATTTAACCCTTTGAACGCGAGCGGCGCCGATACGGCGTCCGGCCGATGTTAAGTAGCAACTCGAGCGGTGCCGATACGGCGCACAGTGGTCGATTTACTCCAAAACGTGGCCAAAAATCAAATCTTTCTTTGATTTATACGAAACTAGGTATCTCGGGGTTTTCGAGGTCGCTGATTACGAATCTAAAATCAAAATCGCAAAAAAAGTAAAATGGCGGCTGTAAAATAGAGATTGAACCTATGAAAACTGTCAGAATGGGACAAAACTTGGTATTTTGGGGTTCCTGAAGTCGTTAATTATAAATCTGAAGTTAAAAGAACAAAAAACAGAATGGCGGAACCAGTATGGCGGATGTACGTAGTAAGAAAGTATTAAATAGAAGTGAAACTTTTGTCTTGTTAAATATGAATCTAATATCAAATTATATAAAGAACACAAGTAGCCGGCTAATTATTAAATTATAGAAGAAAAAATTCTTGTTTTAAATATGTGTTTTGAGGAATGAAAGGTTTTAAATTAGGAAGCATTGTAATGATGAATGTATCAAATGGTTTATTCAACATCTGAATAGTCAGAATCGTCATCTATTACATTTTCTGTCGCCAAATTTGTATTAATAATTAATAATTGTATTGCATCTTCAGATAATAGAAATACGATCCGTCGTAAAACCCTCCGTGCGAAACAACAAGCGCGATACCGATATTTTAACACGATTTTTCAAATATGTTTGATCTGACAAAAATATGTTGATCAGTATTCACTTTGCTACAAATTACAATATAAAAAATTGAGAAAAAAAATTTTTTTTTATAAAAAAAAAGTTACTTCAATTTTTTAAATATTAACATGTATTTTTTACTTCATAATGTTGTAACTGGTATCGAGACGAATTGAACGACCTATAATAATATTACTTTAAACCTTGACATAAGGCTACAACAGTTTAGATCACAAAAAGCGGGCTTCCAGCCCATGCAGTACATTACAAAAATTGCAATAACAACCACGGATGCACCTGGCTGCACTCAATGTCTGTTGATCCTACTAGGTGATAATACAAACTAAAGGTGTGTACAAGCCACATGCTCAAAATCCCTCAAAATCATAACTATTTTCCTAGGTTTATAAATTTTTCGTATGAAATTTTGTTATGTGTTATATATTACATTATCCATTGTTACTTGCATTTTATATAATGTATAAACATGATTTATTTACCTCCAGGGACACCCTCCATATTGAAGAATAAAAATTGGTATGATATAACACAAAAATATGCACTTCTGGACACTTTTCTCACTTGCCAATTTACTGTGCGTAGCTGCTACCTTAACGATGGTCACTTTCAGACTGAATTTCTCGCTTAGGTAGAAAGATCAGGTCCTTTTCCCATTAACCATTCAATAGCCCAACTATCACGGTAGCCAACCCATGTATACGTAACTCTCTATTTCAAAGTTCATTTTTTGGATTTTTGGCCACGTTTCGGAGTAAATCGACCACTGTGCGGCGCCCGGCCGATGTGAAGTGGCAAGGATGCATCTTGGCTATTGTTTTACTAAGTATCACACCAAAACTAATTACAGAGTGTAATATTTATCAAAATTTGTTGTTTTCGACATATAAATGAATAAACTGGTGAAATTTTTTTTTTTTAATTTTTTTTAAATTAAATATTTTTGAAGTACCTGTAAAATGTTCACCTAATTTGGCCGAAATCGTCTCGAGTTGCTGGTTCGCGCAAGCGAAAACGGCCTCGAGTTCAAAGGGTTAAAAAAAATTTTTTTTTTCAATTATGCAACTAATGCTAATGTTACCGCTTACAACTAACGAATCGGGAAGTTCTTTGTGTGGCTCGTGGAGAGTCACACACAAAATAAAAAAAAACCATTAATAGCTGTATGCCTCACTAGCAATGCGTACCACTAACCCTCTCGCAAGAGCAGTCCTACCCGCGAGCTCGCGAAGCGAGCGAGCAACAACAACCCGATCCGCGAGCTCGCGAAGCGAGCGAGCAACAATAACCAGCTAGTTAAAATCTGTGATGTATACATCCCTGTTCGTAAATATCAGGATAATTACGCATCTGTAGATTTATTCGTAATATTTATAAATGACATGGATAACTAAATGGAGGTATCACATTTTGCACGATTTTATCATACATGTCATTACACGACTGAAAAAAATAGATGTATGACAAAATCGTGCAAAATGTGATACCTTCCAATTCATTAATTGGATAAAGTAATTAAGTGCTCAGGAAGAGAAACACGGTTTTGAACAATTAATCATCAAATAACAGAACGGTATAACTTATTTCGCGAGAACTGTGTTAAAGTGACACGAGGGACGGATGAGGGTGAAACACATTTAATGTATTTTAATTGTTGGTAGATTGTTCGCATCTATTGCTTTTTTAATTATACAGGCTATTCCGCGCAACTTATTTACACTTAATAACTTCCGAAGTATGCATTGAATGAAACAATTTTTTCTAGAAAAAATGTATGGCTTAAATTGTTTAAAGGGATACATTATGTAAATCATATACTCTTTTGTAAGTGGAGGCGTTTCGCAAAATTTGAAAGTCAACTTCGAATACTATATTTTTATGCAAAAATATCGAAGAGCGTTAGATTTTTGATAACACAATACTGATCTTTATTAGCTGTAAACCTATTAGTTAACAAATAATTTCACATTGATTGTTGAAAAGGATCTGTACAGGGTGTCTAAAAATTATATGTCACGGCCATCATAGCGTGATTCTACACCTACTTAGTGGAAATTGACATAAAATACTCCCCGCAAAATTGACCTTGACTTTGAAAATCAAGGTCAAAAAATTTTTTTGTTTAATCGTGTTCTACTGGTCATAAGGACCAACTTTGTGAAAGAAACCATGGATCGTATCTCAACCATTCTCTTAAAAAATGATGTTGCATTTCTTATCTAGTAGTTATCTTATCTGGTAGGAAATTCAATACAAGATAAGATTTTCGTAGGACTCCTTCCTTCTTCTTCAGCTCTCCTCGGTCAAATCTACTGTATTACATACGAAATAGATAATAATTTATAGGAGAAAGGCACAAATTTTCGATCCCGTAAAGTAAAGAGCAGCCTTCACTTTCGCTGTTATCTTGCTGATATAGACACGTATGGTATAACGTTGATGATAACTTCAATAACGAATCACGAACAGAATAGGTGATTACGATTCGATATTGATAAACATTGTCTGTTTCTATCTTTGCTGGTATTGAAACTGTTTATTTAAAATAACGCACACACCCTTTCCAAGAAACAAAGTAAAATCATTCGTTAGCTATTAAGTTTACGGCTAATAAAATACTTTTTTACTCAGACTTTAACGTTCTTCGATATTTTGGCATAAAAAATACAATATTCCGTTTTTAAAAAACGATGTTGACTTTCAAATCTCCGAAACGTTTCCAATTGCAAACGAAGTATGTGAATTACATAATACATCCCTTCAAACTATACAACTTTTCTAGAAAAAGTTTTTTCATACAATGCATACTTTAGAATATATTGAGGGTGAACAAGTTGCGTGGACCACCCTGTATGTATTCAATTCTTACCAAATAATGTAAAATATTAAAATTACCCTTTTGTCTGAATGTCCTCCTGTTTTTTTTTTAAACAAATACAGTTTTTAATCAAAATATATTACATAAGAATGTATCAGTTAAAAAAAGAGGAGAATATACAGACAAAAGAGTTACCACATTCTTTTGTGGTAAGAATTGTTTACATATCTGTATATTACAAGAACAGATTATTTAAAAAATAACATAAAATTTAAACATTGTTGCAACATTTATTAGTTATAATTGTGCGATACACACTGCTTAGCATACGCTCCGCTTCCACTATGATAAACATATGTTCAATAAATATTATTTTTATATATTAAAAAACAGACATATGATAATTTATCATAAATAGACGATTTCTATGGGTTTGTTAGGTATCCGCATACTTACGGACAGGAGTTTATTTTCCATCAACTTAACAGTTTCTCTCGAAGGAGGTAAACCTCAATTTGAATTTGAAACATTACGAGACGAGATCAAATTTGAGTTGTAAGTTTAATTAAGGGAATTCTGCACGGCTCTAATTAACCTTTTCGCTGCGGCAGTGTTACCTCGAAAAGATTTATCGCCCTATGGGTGCAGCGGGACCAGGGTACACCTTCCTGTGGACAGAATTTACTGGTCGCATCGTGAAATTTATCGTATCTGTACAAGTTATTGTAAACCGGCGAACGGTGAATTAATGGCCCTCGGAATCTAATTATACGATCATAAATTCTTTTTCTTGTTTGTTGAAAAACACGGCGGCAATTTATCTGTTTGAGGTGCTAGCTTTTAATAGGAAGTCTATTGTTCTCGAGCGGAAAAGTTAATCCGATTTGATTAATATATCGTTCGATCCAATGGAGATGGCGTTGGCCAATTACAATAGAATAGCTATTCTCTCTGTTTACAAAGACAGTTCAATGAATCTTGTAACGAATCTCGAAAGGGAATACTCGTCCTTATAAAAATGCAGTGAAATAAACGTATAAATGAGAAATTGTTTATTTTATTTATATTGTACAGGGTGTATAAAAAGTAATGGTCATCCGTCTTAGGGGAGAATCTACACGTCTGGATCGGTAAACATTTGTAAGAGAAACTTGCCGCAAAATTGTTTATAACAAAGAAAATTGTTGTTACAGTTTGTTTTTACATCAACGCCTTCTATGCATCGAGAAGAGAAAAAGTTTGAAAGGAGCCATATCGTGTGCGTGCCTTGAGCAAACAATTCCTGATTTCTGTCTTAAAACATAGTTTTATGTCTAAAAAAACATTGTGTAAAATTTCAAATGTCTACCCCCATCGATAAGGGTGATATTGGGGTAAATTCCCCCGCACTTAAATGCAATTTGCTACAAAACGAGAAACGATATCGACATGGGATAAACGGCAAACAAAAGATATAGATATACTCTACATTCCAGATTTTTTCCAAAATTTTTTGCTAATTATTTATAGTCGAAAATAATGAATTAATTTTTTGGGAATTTTATTAACTATCTTCCCCTGGGTTGACACCTTCCAAAAAATTATAAAATATTGCTATGATACTTACCTACTTTGTAAAAAAATCTCAGAAGTGTTCATTTGGTGGAACAGTGTCAAGAAAAATAAAGTATGCCGGCGAACGCTTGGTCTGATCAGTATCGGCGCAGCGACCGAATCCCCTTCCAGTGACTAGTAATGGGAACGAACGGGAAGTCGGCGCGTGTACGGAAAAGCTGATAAATGTAAAAAAGCGACTAAATCGTCTAATATATAATAATATTTTAATAATATTTTCAATATTTTATAATAATATTGAAGTGCAAACAATAAAATTCGTTTAGTTTATAAATGCATATAAAAAAAAGAATAAAACAAGAAAAGAAAGTTTAGTTGAAGAATATTCGAACTCGAGCCCTTCGTAGCATCGAGGAACCTCTAACACCGTTACCATACAACATATTTGTGAGAAGCTTCTTCTTTCTGTTACTTAACAGCAACGAACTAGCTTTACACGCATTTTTCTTCTTCAATGTAAGCTATTTCCTAAAATATAATTGTTTAGATTTCCAACTGTAATCATATATTAGAACTTTTAGTCGCATTTTTACATGTATCAGCTTTTCCGTACACACCGTCGACTTCCCGTTCGTTCCCATTACTAGCCACCGCAAGGGGATTCGGTCGCTGCGCCAATACTGATCAGACCAAGCATTCGCCGGCATACTTTATTTTTCTTGACACTGTTCCACCAAATGAACACTTCTGAGATTTTTTTACAAAGTAGGTAAGTATCATAGCAATATTTTATAATTTTTTGGAAGGTGTCAACCCAGGGGAAGATAGTTAATAAAATTCCCAAAAAATTAATTCATTATTTTCGACTATAAATAATTAGCAAAAAATTTTGGAAAAAATCTGGAATGTAGAGTATATTTATATCTTTTGTTTGCCGTTTATCCCATGTCGATATCTTTTCTCGTTTTGTAGCAAATTGCATTTAAGTGCGGGGTAATTTACCCCAATATCACCCTTATCCATGTGGGTAGACATTTGAAATTTTACACAATGTTTTTTTAGGATTAAGGAATAGGATGTCAATTACTAGATTTTTTTAATAAAACAACTGTTAAATGATTTCGGCGCTACGGTTCAATCGTTAAAGACAACAAAAATATTAACTAAGCAATTTTGCTAATTTTCAAAGTAATCGACGTTTCGGTCATTGATTTTGACCATTTTCAAGATTGAAATTGAATTGCGTCTGTAAGAAAAACGAAAAATTTTTTTAAGATGATGACATACAATATTCAAAAAAAGTAACTATTAAATGTTTAAATGTAAGGGAAAAAACCAGTTTTTCACAATTTCTTACTAGATTTTTTATTTTCAAAAGTGGTCAACTTATGAAGCAATTACTAAATTTTTAAACATGTTTCCGAAATTTGTATAAGTAAACGTTTTTTTAAAAGTGGTCTTGGTACATAATTTAGAAGACTTAAAGAGTGTCTTCAGACATCGACTCTCGCTATTTGATGACAGAGTAAGTGGTTACTATTGTTCGCGTGGAAAAGTTCTCTTAACTGGTCAACTACTAGTACCTTTACCTTAGAAGGCGTTAATGTAAAACACACTTTAACAACAATTTTCTTTGTTATAAACTATTTTGCGGCAAGTTTCTCTTACAAATTTCCACCGATCCAGAGGTATAGATTCACCCCTGGGATGGATGACCATTACTTTTTATACACCCTGTACATGGCGATTCAACAAAATGTGTCACCTAAATTAAATGTAAACTATTTTGTATCTGAAAAGAATTGTTGAAACGAAGATTGTGTGGTTTCAAGAGTAGCATATACTGTAATAATTAGTTTCATTCTATATTGCTTTATTATGGAGATACGAAGGTCATCTTAAACTTTTTTATTGTAAAGGGTAATATTTTCGCGGT
This sequence comes from Lasioglossum villosulum, assembly GCA_963971365.1. NCBI lineage: Eukaryota > Metazoa > Arthropoda > Insecta > Hymenoptera > Halictidae > Lasioglossum > Lasioglossum villosulum. The sequence continues at coordinate 22,349,025 of OZ020502.1, forward strand.
TGTGGTTCGGTAGAATTATAAAAAAGTTATTAGTTTTTAAAAGGTGTACGAATACTTTGTACACTCACTGTATATGTACATATACAGGGTGTTCCACTGTATCGAGAACGGCAGGATATCTCGGAAGACGGTGTCGTTATCAAAAAAGTGTTCCTACAAAAGTTGTTTGGTATGACGGGCTAAGTTACTTGGTATTAATTGTTTTTTTGTGGGTGGAGTGGTGGAGGACATTTCAAGGTCAACTTCATTTTTTGGACATTTGTTATAAAAAAGTACTAACCTATGTATGTCAAAAAGTTAGTAGTTCAGGAGATATTTCAATTTAAATAACTCTGTTATACTAAGCCATTACCATTACAGTTATACTAAGTCGTTAGCGTTTACTTACTAGTGTAACGTCTTAGTATGACAGTAATGGTATTTTTGACTTATTTAAATTGAAATATCTCTTGAACTACTAACTTTTCGACATACATAGGTTAGTACATTTTTATAACGAATGTTCAACTGCATCGATTGATGTATTAAAAAATACCTCATTCCATTTAAAAAAATGAAGTTGACCTTCATATGTCCTTTACGCGTCCACCTACGAAAAAGCTACTAACATCAGATTAATGTCCCCTCGAATCGAATGGCACCCTGGATAATAATTATAAATATACAGTAATTATTAATAAAACTCATTTGTTAAAGTAATCTATAATTTTTTTAACCATTGAAGTCTCTCAAAGGGATCTCTCATTCATTGGTACTGATAATCGAGGTTGGCATAATTAACGCTCTACTTTATCAGGAAGTTTACACGTAATTTAGGTGGCACGGTTAGCTGAATCACCCTGTAGATTGAAAACGGCTTGTATGAAGAAAATAGTATTGAAGAACAATTACCTGAAACTGGATAAAAAGAAAGATGAGAATAGTTACTTCTACAACAATTGTTATCAAACTGGTTCGATGAACTTGACGCAGAAGTATGATCGATTTTGTTGACAGAACACCACGAGGGCTCGAGGATGTCTCCAAATATCCAGAATTGTTCGCTGAACTCCTTCGAACTGGGAACTGGAACGTGCGCGACTTGAAAAAAGTTGCTGGTCTCAATTTGCTGAGAGTCCTTCGACAGGTTCGAATGCTGCCATTCTTTTAGAAAATATTGCAACGGTCCTTCGTAAACAAAAAACGAAACCAAAGAACAAACTATTTCTCGACTTCCTTCCAATCGTGTGAATTAAACTTCGTAAAGAATTGTTTTGGACTTCGAAAATTAATTTTGGAACTCGTCAACTCGACCAATCTATTGGAAACGTGTTTCGATGAATCCGCACAAACTTGCAATAATAATAATAGTTTGACATTTTGTACGAAAGCATCTCCACTGTGTTTCTAAAATAATCAATATTATGTGTCCATTAACTGGTGCAGTATTTAACGACAGTTTTTCTACTATTATTAAGTAGCTTTCATACAAGGTGAGCCAGCTAACGTTTGCACCTCAAATACACTTGTACTATTTTTACAGCTACGTCAAATGTCTTAAGAAAAAACCTGAAAATAAAAATATTTGTCTTAATGTTCTTTTTGTTGAAGACCTCAAGTTTCTTACATTAGGAATTCAGTGACTATTACTCCAGGTCATTCAAGGTCACCAAAAAAGTAAATGTTTGAAATTTAAAATACGAGGACAATTTTCCTACCCCCTCCTATCCACCACGCGCACACACAGACATAACCCAGATAAAATGGTCTAACAAGGGAACATATTCAGTTGATACAAACCGATTTTGATGAAACTTACGTCAGATATACAGGGTGGGGCAATAACTATTAGCACCCCAGATATCTTCGAAACTATAAGTTTCACAGAAATATTTGCTGAAATAAAATTGCACAGTAAGAAGGTGGTCATTCGGTGGGTATAATAGTTTTTTTGCAGGTGGAGGTACTTCGGACTTTTAAAGGTCATCTTCATTTTTTTAAATGGAATGAGGTATTTTTTAATACGTCAATCGATGCAGCTGGACATTCGTTATAAAAAATTGCTAACCTATGTATGTCGAAAAGTTAGTAGTTCAAGAGATATTCCAATTTAAATAACTCAAAAATAACATTGCTGTCGCACTAAGACGATAGCGTGTACTTACTAGTGTAATGTCTTAGTGCGACAGCAATGTTATTTTTCAGTTATTTAAATTGGAATATCTCTTGAACTACTAACTTTTCGACATACATAGGTTAGTAATATTTTATAACGAATGTCCAGCTGCATCGATTGACGTATTAAAAAATACCTCATTCCATTTAAAAAAATGAAGATGACCTTCAAAAGTCTGAAGTACCTCTACCTGCAAAAAAACTATTTTAGCCACCAGATGGCCCCCTTCGTACCGTGCAATTTTATTTGAACAATATTTCTGTGAAACTTGTAGTTTCGAAGATATCTGAGGTGCTAATAGTTAGTGCCCCACCCTGTATAGTTCTTCGATAAATATTTGACAGGTGTTTTTTTATCGGTAACCATCCACTTAGAAGGGGTGAAAACAGCCCTCAAAATTTGTGGTTAGAGCCATATTTTTTGAGACATCCCGGAAACCAAAGGTCGAAAAAAATTGATTTTCTTTTTAAATTGTGTGTTTTTAATGGGAAACGTAGTTGTACCAAAAAATTTTAACAAAAGACATTTGTTTAAATAATATGTTAAAAATAAACGCTTATATTTCTGTAAAACAAGCCAGAATTCCTTCCTCCGCACACCAGGTGCAAGACTATCTTTCATTATGCATAAATATTGTTAAATGGAAAAAAGAAGAAAATCCTAAAACATGTATCCCCTATTTTGGATCAAAGATCACACATAGTGTACATTAAAATTAACTAACGATATATAAGAGAAACCGAAAGAGAACATGAAATTTTCAATGCATTGATTGAATATTTTGTTAAAATTTTTTGCACTACTACATTCTTCATTAAGAGAAAAACACAATTTTTAAAAATTCAATTTTTTCGATCTCTGGTTTCCAAGATATTTCAAAAAATATGGATCTGACAGCGAACTTTGAGGGCTGTTTTCACCCCCTTAAAGTGGATGGTTGCCAATAAAAGAAAATACGTGTCAAACATTTTTCGAAGAACCATATATCGCATAAGTTTCATCAAGATTGGTTTGTTTCACCTGAATATGTTCCCTTATAAATGATAATTTTAAAAAAATGAGTTTGGCAAAAATTTTTCAATAAAATTTTTGCCTAACTGTGTTCATTAGTTATTTTACATCACATTATTTTAAATTAATTATTAAAATTAATTCAGTGTCATTTTTACGATATTGCCATAAATGGAGCGTTAGATAGTGCATGTTATTTCAACATTAGGAATACGTTTAGTGTTAATATCCTTTTCCTTTAAATATCTCGAAACAAGAAAGATATCACTTACAATTAAACCACTTTCATAATTATGAACACGTACAGTGGGTAAAAAAAGTTTTGGCACACTCTTAAAAAGGCGATAACTTTTTACATATCGTATTATACGATTTGAATTTTTTTAAGAAGCTAGAGCAATTAGTTTGCCACAGGATGCGAAACAAAATTTTGTCAAAAATTGCAATTCTTCGGAATTGTAGCAAAAATACTAAAAGTTGCATTTTACAACTTTTTTATGTGGGCCAATATTGAAAATTTTAAAATGCATTTTGTAGATCTGTGTCAGTTATATGCACTGGTAAAGTTTCTGCAGTTAGAGGTCGAAAATCGTGAAAATCTGCAATTTTTAACATATTTAAACGTTTATAGCTCATTGCAATGTCGAACGATTTTGTCGAAATTTTCAGAATATATTTAATTGACACAGGTTTACAAAACGCATTTTAAAAATTTTCAATATTGGCCCACATAAAAAAGTTGTAAAATGCAACTTTTAGTATTTTTGCTACAATTCCGATGAATTGCAATTTTTGACAAAATTTTTTTCCGCATCCTGTGGCAAACCAATTGCTCTAGCTTCCCAAAAAAATTCAAATCGTAAGGTAAAGGTACTAGTAGTTGACCAGTTAAGAGAACTTTTCCATGCGAACAATAGTAACCACATACTCTGTCATTAAATAGCGAAAGTAAATGCCTGAAGACACTCTTTAAGTCTTCTAAATTATGTACCAAGGCTTTTTAAAACACACTTTTTAAAAAATGTTTACTTATACAAATTTAAGGAACATGTTTAAAAATTCAGTAATTGCTTCAGAAGTTGACCACTTTTGAAAATGAAAAATCTAGTAATTGACCTCCTATTCGTTAGTAGTTGACCACTTATGCTAGAAATTAAAGTAATTAAAGAATTAAATAAGAAATAAAACAAATCAATTCCATAAAATGTTTAATTGAGGAACAGAGTAGATGTTACAACAGATGGTATGGCATCCGAGGTTCACTTTCATTAAAAGTGTACAGCTTATAAAAATCTTATTTTTTATGTTTTTCTACAAAATGGTCAACTACTCGTACATGGTCAACTACTGGCACCTTTACCTTACTCATCGAGAAAAAAAGTTTGAAAGGAGCTACATGTCGCAAACAAATAGTTATTGAGCTATAAGCTGTTAAAGTCTTTGCAAAATTTGATTGTGTGGAATTGGCTTTTGAATGACAAAAGCCTACTACTACAGTCCACACGTCCGTGTCGATGAGACAACACATAATCCTGTGCGAACGAAGAATGTCCCTTTAAAGGGATTTTCCTGATTTCTGTCTTAAAACATGGTTTTATGTTTAAAAAAACATTAAATAAAATTTCAAATGTCTACCCACATCGATAAGGGTGATATTGGGGTAAATTCCCCCGCACTTAAATGCAATTTGCTACAAAACGAGAAACGATATCGACATGGGATAAACGGCAAACAAAAGATATAGATATACTCCACATTCCAGATTTTTTTCAAAATTTTTTGCTAATTATTTATAGTTGAAAATAATGAATTAATTTTTTAGAAATTTTTTAAAGTATCTTCCCCTGGGTTGACACCTACCAAAAAATTATAAAATATTGCTATGATACTTACCTACTTTGTAAAAAAATCTCAGAAGTGTCCATTTGGTGGAACAGTGTCAAGAAAAATAAAGTATGCCGGCGAACGCTTGGTCTGATCAGTATCGGCGCAGCGACCGAATCCCCTTGCGGTGACTAGTAATGGGAACGAACGGGAAGTCGGCGCGTGTACGGAAAAGCTGATACGTGTAAAAATGCGACTAAATCGTCTAATATATAATAATATTTTAATAATATTTTCAATATTTTATAATAATATTGAAGTGCAAACAATAAAATTCCTTTAGTTTATAAATGCATATTAAAAAAAAGAAAAAAATGCATTTTAAAATTTTCAATATTGGCCCACATAAAAAAGTTGTAAAATGCAACTTTTAGTATTTTTGCTACAATTCCGATGAATTGCAATTTTTGACAAAATTTTTTTTCGCATCCTGTGGCAAACTAATTGCTCTAACTTCCCAAAAAAGTTCAAATCGTATAATACGATATTTAAAAAGTTATCGCCTTTTTAAGAGTGTGCCAATACTTTTTCTACCCACTGTATAACACGTATACTCGAGGTAGCCCTGGCTGACTGGGACAATGCAATAAAACGAGAAGTAAAAAATTCGAGTTTTTCTTGTGAATGAGCGACACATCGAGGCATTACTGTATCGTGTTATAAAATCCGTGCCTGTATTTAGTCTATTTACAGAAATGTGTTTCAGGTGGAGCATGTGAGGGACGAGATGAGAACCTCAGGAATAATGCCATCCGAAGAATACCTTCAGGATTCACCTGACACAACCGGCAGCTGTGCGCTCGATATCAACTCCGTGCCACGAGTGATGGAAGTTTGATCGTTCTATCGATTCGCCCTGTTTCGCGATTGCGTGCGAATTGCTTCTTCGTGATCATCTCGCTGTCCCGTTCTTTCGACAAGCGAATGGGACATACTCGCGATTAGGATCGGGAACATTCGTGGGTGATCATCGGTGGAACGGCCGACCGTTGCTGGACACTCGCGACACCCGCCCACCTGCACAGTCTGTCCCTTTTAGATGCTCAATCAGAATAACATTAAAGAAAGGAACCTACCTCGAACGAAGTCTCGCGGAGACGACACATGGCTTCGAACACCTAATTTGCTCGACCACAGATTTCGTTGATTAGATCACAGAATCGCGCGGAATTATTTTTTAATTTATCGGGCCGCAAACGGCTGCCCTGTAACTGTTCGAACGACTAGGCATCTGTGCAAATAATAATCGGTCTTCAAACGGTCCGCTCTTCTTACTAACTTCCTTTCTAACCCTCTGACGGCAGAGACTGACAAGGAGAGTGCAAGGACCACGTCACACCGATTTAGTTGAGACTTTGTAAACTTATAGATCTCGATCTCCCATTTACGATTATATACCATTATAGGCGCAAACGCTCAATAGTTTTTGAGATATTCATAAACAAAGTTCATACATTACATTTTTTTCTAAATAAATCCTTTTTGTTTTGGTCACGCTTTAATTGATTATATATATATATATGTATAATTTTTGTGGCAAACCATTCTAGGTGTGTATTTCATTTAATTACCTCAAAAGGTTTATTGAGGTAAAAGGTTGTGGTAAAAATGAAAGTATTACGTTTATACAATGTTTGAATTTACCGCCGTATATTGATATTGGCCAATAGATCGATATCTGATCAACCATTGGTTTCCCGAATGTCTATACGTTTTCCTTACATTTAACTCTCTTCACTACCATCAGGGGCTGTCGACTCCCATAGCGACGAATATAATTCTAATTCATACCTCTAGGGTATGGTGGCAGCACGGTAGTGCCTCGGTGGTGGGGAAATCCTATCTTTGCCTTGCGCGTCATTCAGCTATTTGACGCCATCAGACGCCATTTATAACTGTTGCAAACTATTGCGGAGTCAGACTGTTGCTGAGTTTCCATATTTGCTGCTTATTTATTGATGTAATTCAATGTAATTGTTCAATGTAATTATTATATGTTACATTACCAATTCATTTTCCCCGAAAATAAATTCATAACCATCAATAGCTAGCGAAGAATACGATTACACGTACATATATGCAAGGTTGATCATGTGTGAGTTAGGTGTGCGTGTGATCACACACTGCTTGTATCCCTACTCTTTGGTCTCTACTGTGCTGCCACCATGCCCAAGGGTACTGAACTACAACTAAATTAGTGTCCACTTTTTTATATGGGAGTCGACATTCCCTGACTACCATGGTGACTGTCCAGGCAGCAACATGTATGTCATTCATACATATATTAATTTTTCTAATTTAAAGTTTGTTTTGTGACACTACGCAAGTGAGTAACATTTTGCTTATTATAATATCGTTCATCGTTTTGGGGTTTCTTATATAAATTGAAATAATTTTCTTTTGTTTCATTACAGATACAATGTTGTTTTTGTTAATCTCTTGAAAATGATCTGAATTTAGATCGAAACGTCGAGATAAAATGTTGTGATATTTTGCAAACAGTGTTTTAAAGTATTTAACTGATCGCTATAAAGCTTATTAGGATCGCTATACGTATAACCGTTCTTACATTACTGCTTACATTTGCTAGTGCAGAGGAGGTATACAACGAATAAGGCTTGGTGTACCTTGGTGTATTTATATTATTTATTCGCTGTGTAACATTGACTAGTCTATATATAAAATTGCACATTCATTACAAGTTAAAGAACAAAAGAATTAATAAATTATAAATAAATTCGCTGTGTAACATTGACTTGTTTGTAACAGATTGCACATTTATTACAAGTTAAAGAATAAATCGAAGAAGGCACACATGAAGATTCTGTAGAGGATGAATAGAAAGCTCACGCAAGAAACTGATGCACCAATCACTTAAAAAATCAGTGCCCAACCGTATGTGAACAAAATATTTGTTTATTAACTCTTACTCTAATACACAAACAATTATGTGCTCCAATTTTTAAACTTCTGCTGGAATATGCATGGTATGCAGCCGGATTTAACAACAGAGAGCTATTTTATTAATTTCGGTTTCTTTATATATAATTTATTAATACTTTTGTTCTTTAACTTGTAATAAATGTGCAATCTGTTACAAACAAGTCAATGTTACACAGCGAATTTATTTATAATTTATTAATTCTTTCGTTCTTTAACTTGTAATGAATGTGCATCTCATATATATGTAGACAAGTCAATGTTACACAGCGAATCTACATAGCTATTTGAGCACGAGGTATTTTATACTGCGAAACACGTTCGGACACGTTCAAGGTCAAGTCTTCCTGGGAAAAGCATGCACGTGTCATATTACATACCGCGAAAAACCCCCCTCCCCCTCGTCTGCGAACGAGCTTTGCATGTTTCAAGTCTATATTCATTATTTTAACTATTATTTCAACAATAAATTGTTATTAATGAATTAATAATGTTCCCCAAGGTTATCATATTTTGTACCGCGAAACACGTTCGAACACGTTCGGACACGTTAGTCTATATTCATTATTTGAACTATTATTTCAACAATAAATTGTTATTAATGAATTAATAATGTTCTCCAGGGATATCATCTATATATAAATGGATGTTTGTATATATATATTAATATCTCACATATTCTCACATTTAGCACAGGCGAAGCCGTGACGGGGGCTGCTAGTAAATAATATAAATAAATATGGAAACAAAATTTTCATCAGACGAGAATCGAACCCTAGCTCAACGGGTGGAAGTCTCGTACGTTGCTGCTACACCAAGCCTTATTCGTTGTATACCTCCTCTACAATAGCAAATGTAAGCAGTAATGTAAGAACTTTGTTTATGAATATCTCAAAAACTATTGAGGACGAAACACCATCCTTCCTTTTCTTTTCATTTATTATTCAAAACATTCGAATAGCTCAAACGGAAATAGATTCAAACCCGAATCAACGTTTGTTACCATTTCAAATTATGTTTGTTGAATCATGATCGAACCTGTGCGCCGATAACATCAATTTCTATAATAAAACTATTGAGCGTTTGCGCCTATAATGGTATATATTCGTAAATGGGAGATCGAGATCTATAAGTATACAAAGTCTCAACCAAATCGGTATGACGTGATCCTTGCACTCTCCTTGTGAGTCTATTTTCACTTCAAGTATCGAAATCGTAATTTTAATTAGGGTAAACTGTACTATTGCTGGCACTACAGTAGTTATTGGCACTTTTGATTTAAACGAAAAATATTAATATTTCTTCGTATAGAAAATCATTTTATATTGTTTCTTATTTATATTTCAAACCAACGCTGTAAGCTTTCATAATGAGTTCCACATATGATTGTTAGCCACGCTCTGGTGAATCCAGTAAGACCACAGTGCAATGTAAATTGTTTTTCATTCAAATTTTCGTTACGAGTGAGTATACTTTATCGCTTTATAACTTAATTTCGGACTGTACTACAGATGTGTAACAAGTTCGTATATGTGTAATTATAAAATAAATAGCCTGTTTAACATTTACGTCTTACTGTGCCAATTATTTGTCTTACGATTGTTATTCACGGAATATATTTTATAATAAAAGATTTATGACCCGTAAAACTGTCTGATTTTACCGAAAAATCTGTATTAACTTGTAATAACAGCAAGTTAAGTTCGTTTAAACATTGCAAGACAAGATAAAGATTTTTACTACCAATTTGCCTTAGGGTGTCAATCATTGTACAGTTTACCCTACTCAGTTTTCGGCGACTCAATTAAAAGAACAACAGAACTAAAGGGTGGTCCAATATGTACTATCACATCGTTATCTGTTTTTGAAAACACGTAGAAATTTTAATGACCGAAGTTGTTCAGTATAGAGAGGACTACCATGTTGGAATAACAATTTTTTTGTAGGTGAAAGAGTTTCGAGAATTTTAAGGGCATCTTCAATTTTTTGAATAGAAACATATAGTTTTCTATGCACTGTACGATATGTATTAACAAAATGTATGATGAAAAATTATTCTGAGATATTTCAACATAAAGGGTCTAGAAGACTAAGAATAGTGAATCGGCCCCCCCCTGGATTTTTATTGAAATTGTGTGGCAAACATTGGTTTTAGGTTGAAAGATAACCCCCCCAAAATTTCAAGTCGCTAATCCTTCATATAAGGATTATATGAGGGTAAATACCCTTAACTATATCATTTTTTTTCTCGGTTGTTAATTAAGATATTCGGATAAAAAAATACGAAAATACTCGTACTTACGTCCTTCATATCATATATTTTTGTTCCATAATTGTGATCATATTATTAAGGGTAGAAAAGAATTATTAAATTTTTTAGGGGTGGAAATTGCAAACAACCCTTCGAGTGACCACTTTCAAAAAATTCAACAACAATGTTCTGTTATCTATCTAATATATACAAAAGTTTCAAGATGGCAGGAGGGGTGGAACATAGTTAAATATTGTAAAACAAATGAAATTACGCCATTATAATGTAGGAATACTATTAGTGGAAGATTTTTATGGAGAATAGTACAGAGTAGCATAGAGAAATATGTTTCTTTTTGTTTTAAATGTAGGTAATCTTTAAATCTCTGAAACTCTCATTGACGTATAAAAAAAAACTCTTTATACTGAAAATTTTGTTAATAAAATGTTTTCGTATTTTTAAAAACAGCAGATATAATAATATACTTAAAAAAAAACTCTTTATACTGAAAATTTTGTTAACAAAATGTTTTCGTATTTTTAAAAACAGCAGATATAATAATATACTAACATAATTTAAAAAATTAATACATCAATAAAGCTGTGTTCACAACGGTATCAATTATACACGATGTGTTTTACATCTAAAAATAAGTCGAAGAAACGGAATAATAGTTTTTGTTTGACACCTCGTTTTTCAGAAAATTAAGTTTCAAGATCCATCGAATTCGCGTGCTTTTGTATATGCAGGAAATAGAATTAGGTATGATCAGACGCGTCAAAAGATTGCTTCCCGAAAGCAAGGCATCAAACGAAAAAGTGTCCCGTTTTTCGACTTATTATTACATGTGAATTATCTCCTGCACAGTTGTACCACCCTTCCGGCCATTTGAGGGTTAAACGTAAGGCAATTATAATCAAAAGTCTCGTTTTCATTTGGAGCTTCACGCAGACGCAAATTCGATCTATGATACTGATAAAATGTAAATAAAAAATGATTATTGGAAAATCACATTCGTAACATATGATTTGGTAATTGAAGTTTAATCATTTTTATACGTCTGTGTAGATACGTAAGGTTAGATTTTTTATACAAGAAGGTAGCAACAGTGAAGAAGATGCACGTGGACTCGTGTTTCTCTCTGTTCCTTAATTTTCAATCCTGCGACAAGAGTTACTATACGGTAATTGGAAGAATAATTTTGTATTGCATGAACACGATTAATTTTAATTGTTTCCGAGATTGCGAAAAGTAGCGTTTGGATTCATTAGGATTCGTTAACGGTGAACTTTTGCGATCATCGGAACGATTTAAACAAGTTGTACGAGTTAAACAAATCCACTTTTTGTTTCTCTCTAAAAATGATTCTGGAACTAATACTTAGGTAGTTCACTATCGTTCGAACAATTACAACTAAAAACATATTCTCTATAAGAAAAACTGTAGGGAGACACTGAAGTTCTAATTATTTTGTATCACTACACTGCGAATCCATCCTGTGCCATAAACAAACAAGAAAGAATTAAGAAAACCAAAATTGAATGAAGATCAATAGAATTATTATTTTACCTTGAGCTTGAGAACCTGTTCATTAAACGATTGGTTGTCTTTATTCAGCTTTTATACAAAATAAGAATCGTATAAAAATCCCATAAAACGCTACGGTATATTTGTCAGATGTATAGAACTAATGAACAAAATCACAATGCGGTAAAGCCTTGATTTAAGAAAAACCCTCGGGTCCGTGCTGTTTCTTAGACCCTGTAGTTCTACTATTTCTTTGTGACGCACTACATACCGTGTATTAAACCACTAAATACAGTTGAAATTATATCGTGTTTATTATATATTATATATAGTGTGATGTGGTATATGCGAGATGTGGTTCTTCGAAAAATGTTTGAAAACAGCCCTCAAAGTTCGCTGTCAGATCAATATTTTTTGAAATATCTTGGAAACCAGAGATCGAAAGAATTGATTTTCTTAAAAATTGTGTTTATCTTTTAATGGAGAATGTAGTAGTGCAAACAATTTTAACAAAATATGTTTGTTCAATCAATACATTAAAAATTTTATGTTTTCTTTCGGTTTCTTTTATAATATCGTTAGTTAATTTTAATGTACACTATGTGTGATCTTTGATCCAAAATAGGGGATACATGTTTTAGGATTTTCTTCTTTTTTCCATTTAACAATATTTATGCATAATGAAAGATAGTCTTGCACCTGGTGTGCGGAGGAAGATATTCTGGCTTGTTTTACAGAAATATAAGCGTTCATTTTTAACATATTATTTAAACAAATGTCTTTTGTTAAAATTTTTTTGTACAACTACGTTTCCCATTAAAAACACACAATTTAAGAAGAAAATCAATTTTTTTCGACCTTTGGTTTCCGGGATATCTCAAAAAATATGACTCTAACCACAAATTTTGAGGGCTGTTTTAATCCCTTCAAAGGGGATGGTTGCCGATAAAAAAAAAAGGGTCAAATATTTTTCAAAGAACTATATCTCACATAAGTTTCATCAAAATCGGTTTGTATCACCTGAATATGTTCCCTTGTATCCCTTGTAATAATGTTCCCACATTATGCCTTTTTTTTGTTTAGGGCGGTGGGGGATAAGCACACCCCCTCCTGGATGTCGTTTGAGAGGGTAGTGCGGGACTCGGCTCCCCCCTGAGATGTTAGATCGGGGGATTATTTACCAGTTTGTAATGTCGCCATACCCGCTAAACCCCCACCGCCCAGGGGCCCAATTGGGGACCCTTTCTCTCTCGTCTAAAACTGTTGCGGAGCTTGTGGCCTCATTGACCCGCTTTTCGCATTATGTACTACATATCGCCGCACAGTGGTCTGGAGACCCCGTTATCGTGGCCAAAAGTATTGTAGCATTATTTCAAGTGTTAAAATCATAGTATTGTAGGTCGTTGAATTCGTCTTGACGTCAGCTATACAGGGTGTCCCAAAACTACTGTAGGAGCAGAAAATGGAAGGTTCCTTGATTCATTTGCAGCAACATTTTCCTTTACAAAAATGGCGTCTGCGGCTTCGTTTAGCAGTTATTAACGAAAAACACGGACCAATCAGAGCGCGATCTAGACATGCGATGGCACGTTCGGCCAATTAACAGTCGGCGCGTCGGGCCCACTGTGCAACCTCGCGTCTAGATCCCGCTCTGATTGGTCCGTGTTTTTCGTTAATAACTCCTAAACAAAGCCGCGGACGCTATTTTTGTAAAGGAAAATGTTGCTTGAAATGACCCAAGCAACCTCCCATTTTGCGCTCCAACACTAGTTTTGGGACACCCTGTATAATTATGAAATAAAAAAGATATAGTGACGTCTAAATATAGGGGTGGCCTTGATATTTGAAGAAAAAGAAAATTTCTTCCAAATTTTTTATATTGACGTTTATAAAAGACTGAATGCTGATTAACTTTTGTTGAAACCGTTTTTTTGTCAGATTATCACATATAACTGAAAAATCGAGGACAATGCCTCTCGAAAGTAGGTTATTCTTGGCTCGCATTAAAAAGACGTACATACTGACATTTTTCACCATGTCTAAGCATTAAGTAATGTTACCAATGTGAGTAATAAACATATAGATATATTATGATTTGTAGATTACATTTCTGATTCTAATTCTATATCCTCCAAATGTTCAAGCATGGGCAAATCATTTTCGTCCTCTTCTTCTAAATCTTCATTGTCAATTGGTTCTGTTGTTATGCTAGCGGTTGTAGATATTTCTATTTCCAAACCGCTTTTCTATTGTTTATAAAACAAAACAATAAAGCGAACAAAACTGGACTAGAGAAAACATATATATACGTAGTAATTCCAAGCTGCTATGCAAAATTCAAGTGGAACTGCGTATCCAGGCGTCGAATAAACGCGGGCCCGTATTTGTTAAAATCCATTTATAGTTCTAGATTGCGGAAGATTGCAGTTAAAATTTACATGCTCTTTTTAGTAAATGTTCAAGCTTTCATATAAAACAAGTCCGACGCTTCGCACTCTCAAGCGTTTTTGTATAATTCTTTTGAAAGTTTGAAATGTTATTAATTTACGCTATTCGTGTATGGACTAAACAATGCTTAAAACTGGATTAAATATTTGAATTGCGCTTACTAACACGTATAAAACCATCATTAAAATCTGTTTTCTGATATTCGATGATTGAAATCGAAAACGTTTTATTTTACTTTGAATTTTCTGACTTTGTCTTTAGAACGCTGTATCTTATCACAGAATTATCTAAAATAAATAGTATTTTGGATTTGGGAGCTTTGAAGGGTTGTTACTTTGTAGGAAAAAATTTTTTTCAATATATTCAAGTTGAAAAATTGAATTTTGGCCACGAAAACGGTGTCTCCAGACCACTGTGCGCCGCTCCACAACTCTTTGCCACGCCAGTTCTTGGCTTTACAATCACATTATGCCTAATGTGACGGTACGTTCCGTTTTTAAGTAGCCTGTCCCGTTGTCCCCAACCACAGCTTGTTCGTTTTTGGAAAAAGAGCAACCCACGGTAACAATTTCAAAAAAGGACGCGAATAATCTAAAAATTATCCGACAGTAGCGCCTAGTAGCGCAGCGACGACGGGAAGCCAAAAAGTCTCACACATTGTAAGCAAGACAATTATAAGACCACATAAATCTTTTATTTTCACGTGTTCATTCCTATTTTTTCATTAATAAATAGAAACTATGAAGAACTATGCGTTTTCTTGAATACACATACTACTACCTAAAAATTAGTAGATGTCCCGTTTTGAGGAAAAAAATAAATGGTTACGTCAGGTATGGAAGTGAAGGAGATATTCGTTTTTCGTAGATCCTACAGTTTCCATTTTCTTAGATCAAGGCTGTACTTTGCCACAAAAAATCTCTAAATTGATGGTGTAATTGAATTCAATCCTGTTTGTTTGTTTTCTCAAGAAACAAATAAATTTTCACATCGGCCAATAATAACAATCAATCATGTATACCGTGAGAGACCAGATAAAGCAAAAAGGACGATCGAGACAATATAGAGGTCTTTTCTAAACTGTGGCACTCCTGTATTATAAGAAAAGAATAATTGTGTGTAAACCCGGCTGTGTATCTTCATACGTCTTCCCCTATCTCCCTTTCATTGCACCAAAAAAAAACACATGTGCACTTTTAGCATCGACATTGGACAAATCAGAATGAGCACCCAGTTAAAAGAGAATCTTAAGCTCATCCGGAAGATCATCGCAATCGTTTCAGGAAAGCAGAATAAGTGTTGGGAGGAAACATATCGGATGCGATGAGGAATATACTTGGAGGCTCGGATTAGTGCAATGAAACCATCTTTAATTAATTTCAATATTCAATGAGTTATGAGACCCATGATTGTATAATCAATAATAATAATAATAATAATAATAATAATAATGTTGTGTAATCATGAATACTGCTCAATCTAGTATTTATAAAACAAATATATTATTATTATTTAGTATATATTATTATTATTATTTCGTTCTTATTATGTATTGTCTACCCAGGTCCAAAGTGACCTCTAATTAATTACACAGAAAATATAAAGACGAAATAGTTACTTTAAATCTATTCAAGATACATGCATTATTAATATTAAAAAGGACATAATGACTAGACAGCGAATTTTATGTATTTATGAGAAAAATGAGTAGGTGTAATTTAAAACAGTAAAAACATTAAAAGAATTTATAAATACTATTATATTATTTTTAATCTATTGAATGTATTAAAAAAGAAAATCATTTTCTATTTCTATTTTCTATCCAGTTTGTTGCAATTGAGGTAGACAATTTTTATTTTACATAAAGATCTGCTGTCTAATAATGACGAAACACGGTTTTTAGGATATTTAAAAGCTTTTTTTTAAATAAGTTGCAACAGTTTATGACCTATTTTGTTTCGCGATGGTGATAATTTTTCTGTAATTATGAATATTTTATTTTCAAATATTTATTTGCGCAATTATTTAAAACAAATTGGTGAGATAGTGCATGTCTATTTTCCGTAATATTATAAAATCTTAATTGGTCTTTCGTTTGGGCATTCTTGAACGAATACACCAGATAAATTAACACCAAAAAATTATACTCTCAGCAATTTACTTAGATCAAATATTGATTTAATTACTGTGTCAATAACTGCTCCAAGCTTAGATTCGTACTTTAAAAATACCATACTATAGGTTTTTTTATACACAGCGGATAATATACATTTCTGACAAAAATCAGTAAGTGAAACTTAAAACAGCAGTAACATTAAAAAAATGTAAAATTACAGAGACGGTAATTAATTAAAATTTAATTAATTAAAATTATTTACACAAGAAATAAATCTTTATTTAGTTTCATTTCCACGCAAATATTTTATTTTGCACAAAGATCCGCTGTCTAATGATTAGCGACACTGAATAAATATAACAAGGTTCAAATTCTACAGCTTAATATTATGCATACATAAAAATTAGTTTATCATTACAAATGAATTATTGTTGTAGTTGAAAAGGGAACATCATCGAAAATCATATCACGTTCCTCTTATTAAAAATTCAAAGTCTTTCGGAATAAACAACAATAATTATTATAATTAGACTGCGGATCTTTATGTAACATAAAAATTGTCTTCATCAATTGCAAGACACAGAAGCCATATAAAACATTCTTTCTATTTTCAACAGTTTTAATCGGGAATAACATATGGGCGTTGTTGAATTGTCTGAATGTTTTTACTGTTTTAAATCCACCGATAATTGTCATAAATGCATTAAATCCGCAGTTTAGTAATAATATTTATAGCATTTTCAAAGGATATGTTGATTGAAACACTTGTACGATGGCATTCAATAATAATTGAACTTAATAATTATATCGAAAAACGGAAATTCAATACTCGTATCTAGTAATTGGTTCTAAAATGGTGGTAATATGTCGAATAGTCAAAGATATTCATTGCATTGATTCGTTTCTTACTGTATACGCATAGTGAAGGACACCTATTAATCATCTGTTATCATTTCCATATGGAAAAAGGCCTCGAACGTGTAAAAGACGAAACTTTGTTCACAGTGTAGATAACCCTTCGATAAGAATTAAGTCAAGTTGCTCACAGGAAACGAACGTCACTAATGTAATCGAGCATACGTGCGTGTTTCTCGAATCGTAATATCGGGTGTAATCTATCACTTGTACGCACCCACCATTCTCCTCAACAAAGTATCATCTAAAAATTTTCGACGGGTCATCAGAAATTGCTGGGGGTCGACACCTATGATCCGTTCAATGTTTCTTGTATTTTCCAGCGCTATATTCGACCCCCACGGTTTCTGCGTATCGCCGTTCACCTATCTGTGTCTCGTGTGCACTTATTACAATGATCCATGCGAATTAAACCTTCAAAGCAAATGAAAAAAGTCGATTTACTACCGCGAAATTCGTATGGATTGTACCTAACTTCTATGTAAGGAGTGGGTAAGGAACTTTAGAATATCAAAAATTCCGTTGTACCTTCGCAGCGGGTTCTATGAATAAATGTTTCTATTGTATACTTGTCATTTTCTTTATTACACTTCACCACGCCCTTTTCCCCATTAACACTTTGCCTGCAAAAAATCTGTTAATGCTCTTTCATGTCTAAGATAACAGATAATGTTCTCTTAATCCCTTGTCATATGATTTATTTTACGGTTTCAGTGATTAGAACCATTTTGTAATTCGTAATTTCCTTAGAAAGGAGAAAATTTATATCTATTGTATCTCTACATGTTCTCTAATAACTGTACATTAACAAAACCAAAATAAAACTTTATCTTATAAAGGATTTCAACGCACTTTAAAACAGTATAAATTGTTTATAGTTGTCCCAAACGACTTGATGTTTTGTAAGGAATTAGAAGCATTGGTTTATTAAATGATCTGCAAAAAAGATTTTCCAAAAATTACAATTTCCAAGGTTGATTGTTACGTGATGAGTAGTGAATAGATTCCGTTGACTTTCTCACAGGAATCTCTTCAAGATCGTCTCTGGCAAGAAACGTCCTAGATAACCTTTCATATCATAGTTGATCCCTTTTAACGAAGACCGAGTTCTGGCTCGACTTAATTGGAATTGACAAAAACCTAGAGTCTGGCCCTAAGCGACGATTAGATTATGAACAGACCACCCCATTCATTCTTGGGGTATATAAAATTGGTACCTCTAAACGTGACACACTCGCGCAGAGCAGAGGTACGTCGTGTGCGGCGCGTGCGCAGTAGAACTAGTAGAAGTAAGAGTGGGGGGCCCATCCGGAGGGGAAAGTTCCTCCAGGTTCCTCCATTTTGGCATCTTGCGCAGTTCGTCTCTGAATTGCCCAGTGACACACACTTCGGAGGAGAAACTGCGACTATGGCTGAATAAGTAAGTTTTAATTATATCTATTTCTTGTCTTGTTTGTTGTTTCACCGCGGCGCGACACCAACGCTACACTCGGTGAAACCTGCCGCCGATCCGGACTCTTCT
Organism: Lasioglossum villosulum; assembly: GCA_963971365.1. Lineage (NCBI taxonomy): Eukaryota > Metazoa > Arthropoda > Insecta > Hymenoptera > Halictidae > Lasioglossum > Lasioglossum villosulum. Next base: position 22,367,794 of record OZ020502.1, read on the forward strand.
CGAAACCGTGCGTCGTAACCGCAATTCGATTGGTCCGTGTTTTTCGTTAATAACATTTTTGATAATGAAAGTATCATTTCAAATTACCTCGGGAAATGCTCTGCAATTATATATTAGAATTATATTTTAACACTAACCGTACCACGACCGGACAAATGACCGGTTTCACATTTACCCTCGGTAAATCATGTCCACGGTCTCGTAAACTGTGTCTCTCTACTTGCGAAATATGGTAAACAATACGATTTATGCTGCGACCACGCTATAATTCGTGGTTGCCTTCTCATATTACGCGGGAACTAAAAATAATCTAGGAAAAACAAGCGGTAATTGAAAATATTAAAATATTAATATTTCAACCAAAGCCTTGATGGTTCATCTTGTAAGGAATGCTTACAAGCATGGTGAAACATCTGAATTCCCTTCTTCCTTCCGTATATCAATCCCCACAATTTATTGTAGTTTATTGTGACAGGCATTACCGGCAGTAATTTACTGCATCGAATTTTAACAATTTCCGATGCATGGTTATATCGCACGAACACCGACGCCCGTGTTATTCCGCGGTAAGGTAAGTGGGCACAATGGGCGGGGTGGTAACGGTGGAAATTACAGTGACCTGAAAAACCACGTCGCTAAAAGTTCCATCACCAGTATAAAAGTGTAGATAATTTCTTTTACGCTTATATAAGTTATATATATCTATATGTACAATATCAACACTTTATGTATGAACATAAAATTAATAAATAAAAACAATGTCATAAAGAACCGCTTATATTGATTGAACCACCTACTCTTCCCGAATGTCTGGCTCAACACTGCATTGTATTACTGAAATTCCGGATACCTGTTATGACATCATGCTCTCCTAATACAAAGTTCAATTTCCGAGATTTTCGGAAAATTTTAGACAATTTTTGGCCGTCTAACTTGTCGTTGACTTGTACTACTGAATTTTAGAAATTTTTCGAGCGTCTGACTTGACGTTGACTTATACTACTGAAATTCCGGATACCTCCTTCGATATCATATTCTCCTAATACAAAGTTAAATTTCCGAGGAAATCGGAAAATTTTCGAAAATTTTCGACCGTCTGACTTGTCGTTGAGTTGTACTACTGAATTTTCGAAAATTTTCGAGCGTCTGACTTAACGTTGACTTATACTACTGAAATTCCGGATACCTCCATCGATATCATATTCTCCTAATACAAAGTTAAATTTCCGAGGAAATCGGAAAATTTTCGAAAATTTTCGACCGTCTGACTTGTCGTTGAGTTGTACTACTGAATTTCCGAAAATTTTCGAGCGTCTGACTTGACGTTGACTTATACTACTGAATTCCGGATACCTCCTTCGATATCATATTCTCCTAATACAAAGTTAAATTTCCGAGGAAATCGGAAAATTTTCGGAAATTTTCGACCGTCCGACTTGTCGTTGAGTTGTACTACTGATTTTTCGAAAATTTTCGAGCATCTGACTTGACGTTGACTTATACTACTGAAATTCCGGATACCTCCTTCGATATCATATTCTCCTAATACAAAGTTAAATTTCCGAGCAAATCGGAAAATTTCGGAAATTTTCGACCGTCTGACATGTCGTTGAGTTGTACTACTGAATTTTCGAAAATATTCGGGCGTCTGACTTGACGTTGACTTGTACTACTGAAATTCCGGATACCTCCTTCGATATCATATTCTCCTAATACAAAGTTAAATTTCCGAGGAAATCGGAAAATTTTCGAAAATTTTCGACCGTCTGACTTGTCGTTGAGTTGTACTACTGAATTTTCGGAAATTTTCGACCGTCTGACTTGTCGTTGAGTTGTACTACTGAATTTTCGAAAATTTTCGGGCGTCTGACTTGACGTTGACTTGTAATACTGAAATTCCGGATACCTCCTTCGATATCATATTCTCCTAATACAAAGTTGAATTTTCGAGGAAATTGGAAAATTTTCGGAAATTTTCGACCGTCTGACTATACGTTGAGTTGTACTACTGAATTTTCGAAAATTTTTAGCCGTCTGACTTGTCGTTGAGTTGTACTACTGAATTTTCGAAAATTTTCGAGCGTCTGACTTGACGTGGACTTGTAATACTGAAATTCCGAATACCTCCTTCGATATCATATTCTCCTAATACAAAGTTCAATTTTCGAGAAAATCGAAAAATTTTCGACCGTCTGACTTGTCGTTGAGTTGTACTACTGAATTTTCGACCGTCTGACTTGACGTTGACTTATACTACTGAAATTCCGGATACCTCCTTCGATATCATATTCTCCTAATACAAAGTTAAATTTCCGAGGAAATCGGAAAATTTTCGAAAATTTTCGACCGTCTGACTTGTCGTTGAGTTGTACTACTGAATTTTCGGAAATTTTCGACCGTCTGACTTGTCGTTGAGTTGTACTACTGAATTTTCGAAAATTTTCGGGCGTCTGACTTGACGTTGACTTGTAATACTGAAATTCCGGATACCTCCTTCGATATCATATTCTCCTAATACAAAGTTGAATTTTCGAGGAAATTGGAAAATTTTCGGAAATTTTCGACCGTCTGACTATACGTTGAGTTGTACTACTGAATTTTCGAAAATTTTTAGCCTTCTGACTTGTCGTTGAGTTGTACTACTGAATTTTCGAAAATTTTCGAGCGTCTGACTTGACGTGGACTTGTAATACTGAAATTCCGAATACCTCCTTCGATATCATATTCTCCTAATACAAAGTTCAATTTTCGAGAAAATCGAAAAATTTTCGACCGTCTGACTTGTCGTTGAGTTGTACTACTGAATTTTCGACCGTCTGACTGGACGTTGACTTGTACTACTGGAATTCCGGATACCTCCTTCGATATCATATTCTCCTAATACAAAGTTCAATTTTCGAGGAAATCGAAAAATTTTCGAAAATTTTCGACCGTCTGACTTGTCGTTGAGTTGTACTACTGAATTTTCGAAAATTTTCGACCGTCTGACTGGACGTTGACTTGTACTACTGAAATTCCGGATACCTCCTTCGATATCATATTCTCCTAATACAAAGTTGAATTTTCGAGGAAATTGGAAAATTTTCGAAATTTTCGACCGTCTGACTAGACGTTGAGTTGTACTACTGAATTTTCGAAAATTTTTAGCCGTCTGGCTTGTCGTTAACTTGTACAACTGAAACTCAATTTTTCGGGAATTTTTGAATTTCATAAGTACAAGTCAACGACAATTCAGATGGCCGAAAATCTAATTCTGCTATCGCATATTTATGTAGAGAGTAGGGAGGAAAGAACACATTAAGTATAGTAACTAATATTCTTTATTTTTATCAAAAGATTACAATATTATATGTATGTGTATTGTGGCGAGGTGAAATTAAGGTGTCTAGCAGCATTGTGGAGACAGAGATACGAATATCCATGCGAATACGAATTAGGTAGTTTCTCCTCAGGCAGCGGCAGCTACTTTTTATTTCAATCAGCGTAATCCTCGTCAAATTCTGCATCAGAGAGGAGTGTAACTTACTGCATACTGAAGTACTAGGAACAGAGAAGAACACAATTAGCACACGATGATTACATAGACATTGGGGAAAGTAATAGAATTATAGGAGCTGGATGCTCGAAGCAACATTATGCGCATTGTAACAAACATCAAATAAACAAGCTTGAACAATATATTTTGTTCTAAGGCAACCTGATATTGCAAAATGTTATGGAAAGGAATAGGTTTGAAATAATCGTGGATATTAATTTACACTCTAGTATGCAATATTAACGAAAATTTAAAGTGTGCAGCTATTAGCTCGACATTATCCTTTATTCGTAAGATAGTAGATATTCTTACGAATAGAGGATAATGTCGATTGCCCAGGTCTCACCACGAGGAGGTTGCTGCACAAGAGACCCGGGAAGGGAGTCAGAACGAATGCAATATTCCCTCTGGCTCCCTTTCTTACAACGACGATACTTATACTAAACTACGCAGGTACGTCGAGTAATTATCGCGGAGCAAAAGGTGTGAATCGGAGAAGAAGTCTCCGATCCACGGGGACCAAAGGCGAATCAGGCAGAAGGCTCTGATTCTTTCAAAGAGAACAACTAGGGTAACGCGATGGTCGAGAGGAGTTCGACTACAATACCAACAACTCCAACCACCTGCCGCCAGAGACGGACATGGATGGAAAATTTTTACGGGAGCGTGGTAAAGAGCGAAACAACGCGTCTCGACCCCCCCATTAAAACAATTTATCGCGAACTCCCGTACCAATCAATCTGGTACATACTACATACGAGCAAAGCGTCCGACATAGTTGAAGACTATGTCGGAGTAAAACACTAAAAAAACGAGCAAAGTGAAGTTAAGGCGATAATTACTCGACGTATTTACAACGACGACACAACATCTTAATATCTTAGTAACTAACGCAACTTAATTATACGCCGCAGTCTTCGTGATGTGTCCGATAGTCTTCGATAGTGTATTCTATCTGATACACACTAATAGTAATGTAACACAAAGCATAATCCCGCACACGAGTGCAAACGTAATTCCCGCTCAAGAGAGCAAATCTAAAACCAGCTCACGAGAGCCAAACCTAACACCCGCTCACGGGAGCAGACCTGAGATTAGTTCCAGAGAACCAAACGAAAACCGGACACGAATACGACCTGACCTATAGGCGATTCGGGTAGCCCCGGGGACGCCAGTCCCCGTACTCACTCACGGCCCCATCCGTGAGTGAGCCCCTGAGGGACCTACGATCGGAGGAATACCAATTTTAAAGATGAGCAAACTTTTCAAAGGGAAACTTATGAAACATCCAAAGTGAAAACATGGAATTTGAGAAATAAAAAGTGTCATGTTCATTGACAGAACGAATACTTCGAAATAACGAATTAGAAGTGGGCCAAGAGTAAACGAAGAAAGCATTGATGTACACTTGGCCGGCTGTGAGCAACCTGAACAAAAATTCTATTACACAATGTTATCGAGAATTGTAATCGTGCAGCTATTAGCTCGACATTATCCTTTATTCGTAAGAAAGTCAAAGTTCTTACGAATAGAGGATAATGCCGATTGCCCAGGTCTCACCACGAGGAGGTTGCTGCACAAGAGACCCGGAAAGAGAGTCAGAACGAATGCAATATTCCTTCTGGCTCCCTTTCTTACAACGACGAAACTTATACTAAACTACGCAGGTACGTCGAGTAATTATCGCGGAGCAAAAGGTGTGAATCGGAGAAGAAGTCTCCGATCCACGGGGACCAAAGACGAATCAGGCAGAAGGCTCTGATTCTTTCAAAGAGAACAACTAGGGTAACGCGATGGTCGAGAGGAGTTCGACTACAATACCAACAACTCCAACCACCTGCCGCCAGAGACGGACATGGATGGAAAATTTTTACGGGAGCGTGGTAAAGAGCGAAACAACGCGTCTCGACCCCCCCATTAAAACAATTTATCGCGATCTCCCGTACCAATCAATCTGGTACATACTACATACGAGCAAAGCATCCGACACAGTAAAAGACTGTGTCGGAGTAAAAAGAAAACGAGCCAAATGAAGTTAAGGCGATAATTACTCGGCGTATTTACAACGACGGTACAACATCTTAATAACTTAATCACTAACGCAACTTAACTATAAACCGTAGTCTTCTGGTCTTCACTCTTCGTGGTGTGTCCTCTTCTTGGTCTGTCCTCTTCTTTGTGTGTCCTCTTCTTGATGAGTCCTCTTTTTAGGGTGTTCTAGCTGAAACAGACTAATAGTAATTTGACTCAAAACAAAATCCCGCACACGAGTGCAAACGGAATACACGCTCAAGACAGCAAATCTAAAACCAGCTCACGAGAGCCAAAATAACCCTGCTCACGAATGCAAACTTAAACCCGCTCACGGGAGCAAACCCAAGACCGATTTACAAGAACCAAATTAACCCCACACACGAGTGCGAATGTAACCAGCTCACGACAGCCAATGTAACCCCGCAAACGAGTGCAAATCTAACACCCGCACTCGAGAGCAAAACTAATACTCGCTCACGAGATTAAACCTAACATCAGTTCAAGAGAATCCAACAAACCCCGACCATAAGTGCAACCTGACCTATAGGCGATTCGGGTAGCCCCGGGGACGCCAGCCCCGTACTCACCCACGGCCCCATCCGTGAGCGAGCCCCTGAGGGACCTCCGATCGGAGGGATGCCAACTTCAAATCAAATCCAGAAATTAGATATGCAAGTGCGAATCTGAACAACATATGCAGGAGAAAGAACACAAGCCCAACTTGAACCTAGTTAAACGTGGACGCAACGACACCCTCACGGCCCCATCCGTGATTGATTTTGAATCAGAATATTTTCAGAACACCAAAGACCGAAAGTTTCTTTTTCGATGGAAATTCCAAGTAGAATACTCTAAATAATAAATGATGGTGATAGTTGAGTGAAGGTGGACAACTCTACTCATTCACGATTACATCCGTGAGTGATGTTAACACTAAACCAGTCAAATGACCGGTCTTACAGTTTTCAACTTTATAACTATTGAAATTATGATCTCGCTTGCCAGAAAATGATTCGATAAATTTCTTCATTCAAGCACGTATCGCAATAAAAATTTCACGGCATCGAAATGAATAGAACCTTGTTATTTTCATCAGCTAAAACATTTTGCAGTAATTTCTCAATCGTAGTCCCAACACCCGTGTTATGAACGGACTACGATCAAGTAGGGTGGCGATTTTTTGATTTGTGACCGCGCCAACGTACCGCGCTGAGACTTCAAACGACAAGCCGAACGTAGAGAAGGACAGAATGAAATAAGATCGCGTGACCGAAGCGTGTCCCCGTCGCCGGCACAGTTTAAAGGCCCGTGCGTCATCACAATAAAACACCAAGACCTTAGCTTCTTTATTTTCGATGATGTCATTATGGAACTTTCACCAACATATTCGTGGCATTTCTCTGATTAAAATCATACCAAACATGATATAATTTGGCCAATATTTAGTGGTTTAATCGACGATGAAAGTTTCGAACGCAACGAAGAAGAGCGTATTGGAAAGAAAGAGACGCGAAGAGTCGCCGTCGCCGGCATAAATCAAACACGCTGTCCTTCTTGTAAGTAAAACTTTCATCATCGATTAAACCACTAAATATTGGCCAAATTATATCGTGTTTGGTATGATTTTAATCAGAAAAATGCCAGGAATAAGCCAGTATAATCTCATAAAAAAATAATGAAAATTAAGTAGTTTGAAAATTCGATTCACTCGAGTCAATGTAGTGGTGTTCACACCGATATACCCGAGCCGACATCAAACATCGCCGTCCTGCTGCCCGGCGCAGCGTTGACAGGCGGTGGAATGGGTAGGCACTGGACTACGATTGCAGAGGCGACCGAGGACTACGATTGAGAAATTACTGTACTCAGTAGTTTCAGCGTTGAATCAGATCCAAATCAGAAATATAGATTTCTGGAACAGTGAAGAGTGAATGTTTCTTCGTCGATGGAAATTCCAATTAGAATAGTAGAGATCAAAATTGATAATAGTTGAGTGAACAGTTGAATGTGGACCAAGAGTAAACGAAATAAGTATTGAAGAATGTTTGAGTTAAAACTTACCGGAGCACTCTTGGTTCACATCCGCTCTTGTCGACTCCGCCGGTCCGACTGACTGAGCGCTCCCGCGAGTCCTCTCTCCCTACTCCGTCTATTATCGACCGACTTCGATCGCCGCGTTAATAATTATCGATAAATTTGTTATTTCTGTCTGCTCAATGTTTATAACAATTCCTTTCGCCAATGATGTCCACAACCACTCTCTTGACCATCTTTCCATCTAATTTTTTTGTAAAAATAGGCAATAGATTTCGAGATATAGAATAACTTTTAAAACATGAACATTCGCGCGCATTAATTTATTCGATTCGATTTACAAAGAAATTTATTATTTCTGGCTGATTAATGTTTATAACAATTCATTTTACTAACGATGTTAACCAACACTCTTTTACCCATCCGACCATCTAATTTTTTAGTAAAAATAGGCAATAGATTTCGAGATATAGAATAACTTCTGAAGCATAAATATTCGCATTAATTTATTCAACATAATAATATGATCAATTTATTGATTCTAGTTGTTTAATGTTTATAATAATCCTTTTATCATTCTAATTTTTTACAGTATAGTCTTGATGTAAAGAGGAAGGTTAAATGAAGCGCGCATGGGTCCCTACATTAGCAAGAAAAATCTTTTTCTGATCAAAAAATACATTAGAATCTCCGGAATTTTTCTTCATCTGTTTTCCCTACTTTGGACACTCACATTACTGGATATAAACATAATGTAACTAAAGTTGGACCCACGCGCGCTTCATTTAAGAGCACCGTCTGGTTAGCAAACGACACTCGCGCGTTGACGTGTGTGAGTGCACACGTCGCTATATCACATATACGTACACGAAAATTGTAAGAAATCGCTAGATGAAAGATCAATCTAGGGTGCTATTTGGCTGAAAAGTCGTACTTCTACGTTCACGAGCTATGATTTGCAATATTCGACAGCACGCCCGTCAGTGAGGACGTCATAAATGAAACAGAAATCAACGCTCGTAGCGGAAAATGTCAGAACTATATTTGAATGTCAACCTCTGTGGCTTGGATTTTTGTAGAATTAAACGTACAGAAGTTTTAATAGAAGTACGACTTTTCAGCCAAATAGCACCCTAGATTGATCTTTCATCTAGCGATTTTGACTACTAAGAAATCCAGTTATTGCATTATAAAGATCTCAGACGTTTACTCTCGGACCCTTACAATTTTCGTGTACGTATATGTGATATAGCGACGTGTGCACTCACACACGTCAACGCGCGAGTGTCGTTTGCTAACCAGACGGTGCTCTTAAGGGGGTAGAGTACCCACGTGACATTACTAGAATCTAACCAGAATATTACTAGAAAACAAGTGAAAACAGGGGTTTACGGGAACACACCCCACGTCGTCATATGATTATATTTTGAGCTCAGTGAGGGCTCATTCTAAAGAGGAAGGTTAAATGAAGCGCGCATGGGTCCAACTTCAGTTACATTATGTTTATATCCAGTAATGTGACTGTCCAAAGTAGGGAAAACAAATGAAGAAAAATTCCGGATATTCTAATGTATTTTTCGATCACAAAAAAATTTTTCCTGCTAATTTAGGGACCCACGCGCGCTTCGTTTAACCTTCCTCTTTCAAATGAGCCCTCACTCAGCTCAATATATAATCGTATGAGGATGTGAGGTGTGTTCCCGTGATCGCATTCAATTGTTTCCCAGATTCCCTTCATGAAGGGTGAGTAGAAGCAATTTTAGTTCAGCTACTTGGACGAGATGGCGCTTTGTCAGGAGAATTATCAGCGTAGTTTCTTAACAACAAAAGTGTAAAGGGCATGAAGCCACTCGGATGCGTTAATAGCAATAAAGATAATGATTAAAAGAAAAAAACCTGTAATTATAGCGAAATTGAAGCGTTAGGTTCATACAGATGTATGTTCATCACTGTTGCCAAATTGGTTTTCCGCGCGGGGGTTGGTCACAATGAAAAATACCATGGTCACGTGGGGCCTCTACCCCCTTAACCTTCCTCTTTAGAATGAGCCCTCACTCAGCTCAAAATATAATCTTATGAGGACATGAGGTGTGTTCCCGTAAACCCCTGTTTTTGGCCCAAAATCTAGTTACATTCTGGTTAGATTCTAGTAATGTCACGTGGGTACCCTACGCCCTTACGGACTCCGGCTATTCCTGAAACTTCGTGTCGCGCCCAGCGGCGCGACATTTAAACGCGATAAATCTATTCCGCTGGCTCGGAGTCCAGGGAGAGCGATCGTGACGGCCGTTTTCGTTAAAGTATCGGTCGAGGTTGACCCGGTCCTTCGGTTAGGGTTCGGACCAGGGGGTGTCGACTCCCATAGCGACGAATATAATTCTAATTCATACCCTTAGGGTATGGTGGCAGCACAGTGGTGCCTCGGTGATGGGGAAATCCTATCTTTGCCTTGCGCGTGATTCAGCTATTTGACGCCATTTATAACTGTTGCAAACTGTTGCAGAGTTAGACTGTTGCTGAGTTTTCATATTTGCTGCTTATTTATTGATGTAATTGTTCAATGTAATTGTTCAATGTAATTATTATATGTTACATTACCAATTCATTTTCCCTGAAAATAAATTCATAACTATCAATAGCTAGCGAAGAATACGATTACACGTATATGCAAGGTTGATCATGTGTGAGTTAGGTGTGCGTGTGATCACACACTGCTTGTATCCCTACTCTTTGGTGTCTACTGTGCTGCCACCATGCCCAAGGGGACTGAACTACAACTAAATTAGTGTCCAATTTTTTATGTGGGAGTCGACATCCCCTGGTTCGGACTGACGCTGGCCAAATGTGCCACGTCACAATAGTTGCCTCGAGGCTCTGCTATGTAATCGCCTCATCATAGATACGTTACTGGTTTGGACGCGTATGCGCGAAAAGAGGTGTCCACTATGACATCACTGTTCCAATGCACGAGGATCGCGCATTGCTTGCGACGGACGAACTGTGTCCTTCCTTGATAGCAACGACGAATGCTGGCGGGGGACCGTAGGCACTACGTTATAGTTAGACTATACCGAACAAACACACGGTAAAAAGAAAACTTAGGTAACACCGATTACGAGAGGCAATACCACACGGTTTCGTGTTGCGCAATGTGTCTGATCAATCTGGATAACGTTTTGTTTCAATTTTGTGCGTCGGCGCCTGTGTTTCACGCTTAAATTGATGACACATATATGACGTCTGTATTCTCTAGACTACAATGGTCCAGCTTCCTAAGTGCAGTAGTCGGTAACCAGCGTGATAGCTCGCATCGCGCATAGAGAATCCGCCATGGCGTCTGCGACGTTAACGTTGCTCATTGGAGCGCTGGTATTATTTGTGCTTTACTGTGTCAAAACGTACACCTATTGGAAGAGACACAAGATACCGTCACCGGGCGGGTCCATACCTTTTCTGGGTCATACGTGGCCCGTGTATATCGGCACGAGAAATGCCACGGACCACTTTGAGTCGTTGTACAACCAGTCGAAGACGTACAGCATGTTCGGTATATACGACATGTTCACTCCGGCGTTGGTGGTACGCGAACCGCAATTAATCAAGTCAGTGTTGCAAAGCAATTTCAGCAATTTCCACAAAAACGGAGTCGAGATATCGCCGGAAAAAGACCGGCTTCTGGCGTTGAACCCGTTCTTCGCCTACGGCGAAGCATGGTCGATCGGAAGGAAGCGATTGGCCTTTGCGTTCTCCAATGCCAAGCTAAAGACGCTGTTCCTCGGTGTGATGGAAGTGGCCAAGAAGCAAGAAGCGTTCTTGGATAAGCATCTGAAGTCTACGAACAAGTACGAGTGCGAGCTGAAACACTTTTTCGGACGGTTCACGGCCGAGTGCGTGGCTTATGCTGGGTTAGGCATCCAAGGGTATAGTTACGAAGACGATCCACCGCCAAACGCTTTCCATACGATCGGCCAGAATATGTTCAACGGGAGCTCGGCCAACGTGTTTCTGACCACTCTCGAATTTTTTAAATCGATCTTGATGATCTTTATAAGGTTCTCGATCTTGCCGAAAGAAATTGAGACGTTCTTCAGGGGTGTCGTGCACGAAAATTTGGACATTAGGCTGAAGGACCTGACAGCGAGGAAAGACTTCTTCCAACTGATGATTGAAATGGAAAAGTCGGAGGGCAAGGGTGGCATAAACGAGGAGGCGATAGTGGCACACACACTCTCGCTTTTCATCGATGGGTTCGAGACGAGCAGGCTGACCCTTTCCTTCATCGCGTACCAGTTGGCGGTTTATCCTGACGTCCAGGAGAAGCTGAGGAACGAGATCAAGTCAATTATCGCTAAAAACAACGGCAAGATGAGCTTCGATGGTCTGAAAGATCTGAAATACATGGAGCAAGTGATCAGCGAATCGCAGCGTCATAATGCAGGTGTGGTGTTCTTGAAGAAATTGTGCACGGGAGCATGCGAACTGAATGGCACGGACGGACTATCCGTAAAGATGACACCTGGCATGCATGTTCTCGTACCTATAACCGCTTTGCATCATGATCCTCAATACTGGTGCGATCCGAAAGTATTTGATCCGGGAAGGTTTAGCGATGAGAGGAAGCAAGATATTGAAAAGATGAGCTTCATCCCGTTCGGAGAAGGGCCACGCATGTGCGTCGGAATGAAAATGGCCATGCTGATGATAAAATGTTGTTTGGTTAGTTTATTGAATAATTATAAGATAGAGTTGTCCCCGAAAACTACGGTACCGTTGAAGTTTTCGAAATATCATTTCATGTCCGAGCCCACCACCGGTTTTTGGGCATATATTTCGAAGCTGTAAAATATTTTTTGATTCTCTTTGTACGTGTTTACCGACAATTTTGAATAAAAAAAACATGCACTTTGTTGGAATGCATTCCATCACTGAACAAACGCAGAATTGTTTACACTGCGATCGCTGTTCTCTATTTTTCATTACCACCTACAAATATTTCCTTCCTTTCCCAGTTCACAGCAGAACTCTATAACTCTTTATGATTAACTGAGTAAAAATTGCGGGAATCGTTAAACGGTGTTGTTCACTCTCACAGCTTCCATAATATTCGCGCGATAAACTCGTTGGCATTTGTCAATGTCAGACAATATACTTTATTTCGTAGTGCGTGTTGCGCAGATAACTTCATCGTAGCCTAAGCAAACAGTAATAATCTTCAGTTAAATTTGGAGAACCACTTGCCTGATGAAGAAGCCTCCAATTGACGCCTGACTCGAACATAATTGAAACAGTTATACTAGCCGCGACATTGGAGTAATTAATATTTTTGTCGAACTATTTCTGTAACATCCCGTTATCATTGTTGCCCTTAGACCATATATACCCATAGACGCGGCATAGGTATAGTATGTGCATACGATGCTGTGTGACGAGATCCAAAAGTATCTGGTGTCCACAAGCTTCGATTCGAGATAATTCAAAATGGTGGATAGTGTATGAGACGACGCGAGTGCACAGTACAGAAGTATATTTTATAAGTCCATCATTTGATAAAAATTTGAAAAAATGGATATATATAGCATATATATGTATTGTATTCGACATATACATGTATATTATTTTTACTGTTCTTTTTTTAAATAAAGTAAGTTGTGAGGAAATAAATACAGATTTAACTTCTTCCAAATTATAATTGACAAAATGAGTTAACCATACTTAAAATAATAAGATTAAAATAAAAATGAATGAGTAATAAAATAAAATACATGTACGTATATTATACAGTTACAGTTTCCATAGGGGGTTGCTCGATTAGACACAGTACGATTGGAAACTTAGCTATTGGACACACATCTTTTAGAAACAACATCAATGGACACATGAAGGATTTGACACATCTCTATTGGACACAAGTACGATTGGACACATCTCTATTGGGCACAAGTAGGATTGGACACATCTCTATTGGACACAAATAGAATTGCACACAGTACTTTTGGACACAAATGTACCGAGACCAAATGAAATGAATGGTTTTTGGAGTGTGTCATAAATTTTTGGTTATGTTTTTACTCGAAATATATTTTCGATAATTTCTATTAAAGTATAAAGACGATAGAAGTGTACATTAATTAAATGTAAATACAATACGTGCAACGAAATGTGTAGATTATTTGAGGTTAGGATAGGGTTAGGATACTCTTAATCGACTCAGTAATTGATATCGTGAAGCTCTCATTTCCGAAGACGAAATTTCGGTTGTGTTTCCGTTTACGTCTATTCTCAGAATTCGATGAAATTTCAGAATAGCGACAAAATTTTGCGACTCATAAAAAATGTTTATCATTTCAATGTCGCTTTCTACCTTGCCGACTTACCGACTATCTACTTTATGTCTGTGCTGTGCTCGATAATTCTACATGACAGCAGATACAATGCAAAGATTATGTGATCCGAATGAGTTGTGGTTAGGTCGTAGTGGGGGCGGAGAGCGATCACACATACGAAAATCCAGGATTAGCCTTTAAAAATTAGAAATTGTTTTTCGAGTCGCCAAATATCCTTCTGGCAATCGCCATTTTAGTAAAAAAAGAACCTATTTTAAAAATTTCTTCGAATTCTGAGAATGGACGTAAATGGAAACTTCGCCGAAGTTTCGAATAATGTACTAAATTATCCATTAATTTAATTTGGTCTCGGTACATTTGTGTCCAAAAGTACTGTGCGCAATTCTATTTGTGTCCAATAGAGATGTGTCCAATCCTACTTGTGCCCAATAGAGATGTGTCCAATCGTACTTGTGCCCAATAGAGATGTGTCCAATCGTACTTGTGTCCAATGATGTTGTTTGTAAAAGATATGTGTCCAATATCTAAGTTTCCAATCGTACTGTGTCTAATCGAAGGCCTCTCGTTTCCATAAATATTTATACAGAATGACAAGTGACGACGATTCCCCCTTCCTTTCTGCCACTTTACCATAGCGGTACTGCGATTTCTCAACATACTATAGCACTGTGCCCATAAGAGTCGTCTGCTAGCCGCTTTAATCTCGTAACGAGGCGGTTTTATCTAGCCGGGTCTATCTGTATACAGGGTGTTCCAAAACTACCTTAGGAGCCGAAAATGGGAGGTTCCTTGGGTCATTTGAAGCGATATTTTCCTTTACAAAAATGATGTCCGTGGCTTTGTTTAGGAGTTATTAACAAAAAACACGGATCAATCAGAGCGTGGCTACAGCGGATTGCTTCTGAGTCAACCAATGGCGACACCACGCCTCGCGGGACCTGTCTCAGAGTCGGACTCCGTTCGCTATAGCTGCGCTCTGATTGGTCCGTGTTTTTCGTTAATAACTCCTAAACAAAGCCGCGGACGCCATATTTTCAAAGGAAACTGTCGCTTCAAATGACCCAAGGAACCTCCCATTTTCGGCTCCTAGGGTAGTTTTGGGACACCCTGTATATGGTCTAAGTTGTTGCCACAATACGCACTGACCGTGTTTCCGTCTTCATTTATTTACGTGTTAATTTTAGACTAAGACTCGTTATCAGACTGTGGATTTTATACAATGACTAGGCCCTTCGAACTGCGCACAGTGGGACCTTTTGTCCAAATCATGGACACAATCAAAGAACTTTCGATAGAAATGAGATAGAGGGCTGAAATTTTTTTACATACAGCTGAAACTTCACAGAATATGGGAAAAATAGAGAGACTATGGTACGAATGTTTTTTAACCTCAAAAAAGTTTTCCAAAATGTCGAATTATTGTTAAACAGTTGAACTTTTACTTTTTCAAGGTTTTTCAATAATCTCCCTATTTTTTCCATATTCTACAATGTTTCAGCTTTAATTTAAAAAATTTTCATTGCTTTATCTGATTTCTATCGAAAGTTCTTTAATTTTGATACAGATTTCATCGGTTTGTCCCACGATGACGTTATGGGTAATGCTAACGCCACACTATGGATGATCCGTGCGCGTTTTTTGTCTGCTATAACAACCTTTTCAAAGTCGTTTCGTTTTGCACTTCAAATTCGCCCTTTCGCAAATCAATTTCACCTTTTTGTAAATTAATATCACCTTTTTGAAAATCAAACTCAACCTTTTGTAAATAAAAATTGTCATCATTAGGAATATTTAAAATTAATTACTTATTTATTTCGATTAAATTATATATTTATAAAACTCAATACTCAATACGCTTCGATAAATACATATGTATGTATTTTGAGTTTTCATTTTAACTTAATGAATTGGAAATTACTTTTAAATAAGTATTCCATGTGGAACTTTCCAATAAATAAAATGTTGAATTTCTTAATAATTTACATTTGACTCGATTCTTTTTACAAAAACTTAAAAATGTTTTATTTGTAGAAGGTTGAATTTGATTAGCAAAAGGGTGAAATCGGATTGCAAATCCTGTACAATGCCTAATAGAAACGTCTGAATGTGTGTCATAATTGCATCGATACGTTCTATTCAGATCGATACTGATGCAATCGCATGAACAAGAGATGTGAAAACGAGCGCTAATAACTACTCAAATAACTTATGGTGAACGTTAACCCGTCGAAAAGTGATGTACAGGCTCCCAATGAGTGACGTAACATAGATCGACGTGTAGCAACGCGTGTGATGCTGAAAGTTTTGATTTTCGCGGGTTTTTGGGTGATCACAATTCTTCTGTCGGTCGTTTCCGTTAGCATAACCACAAAGAACAACATTGTAAGCAGTATCAACAATTCCTGGCATTGCCATCAGGATTATCGTTGCTGCCGGAATACTGCACAGCTGGGAAATGCTAACTACCATACTCTAAGTTTCAAATACACTCTACAAGACTTGAAACACTCTCCGAACAATACAGGCACTCTCGATTCATCATCGATAACTGCATCATTCAAGACTCGCAACGCAGATTATTCGGCAAATGCATTAATTAATCCTCGTAATACCTCAAAGTTATTTGTTGCTTCGAATGACACGCTACCAGGATTTCTAAAAGCGCATCCTCATCCTGACCATTTATGGAAACGACGAACTCTGTGTTCGCTTTCGGACCAAGGACAGCATCCTTACCGGAGAACTTTGTCAGACTACAACGATCCAGTTCCCATAAACGACTTCGAAGACCCAGATTCGCTGAAGACACTCGTGCGAGTGAAGAGAGCAGAACCGAACCTGAATTCCCCTTCCGGGTACCAAGAAAATTATTTCAAAGACCTGGCCGACTCGTTCCCTCAGAGTTCCTACGACTATGTCGGTGAAAACGACGACAGTGACGTGTCGATTGACGCGAAACGAGAAATCAATTCGCTGGAATATTATGCCAACGACCGTCCCGTGGAATCAAATAATCGGGAAGCTGAGAAGAATTTGAACGCTGAACTTTCATCGCGTGACAGCGACGAATCCGACGGAAACCAACTTTCCGGTGACAAAAAACCGTTTTCGACCGTGAAGGTAGTCGACGATAAAGAAAATAACGCAGGATTCGCAGTCCCGACAGAAGATCGTGCGTCATCCAAAGAATTGATCGAAGCAGTGAATCAACAGGACTCGAGCGCTGTTCTCAAAGATTCCGCAGAATTGGTTCGAAGAAAGCGAAACAATCGTGGAGGAGCTCCAAGGAAGAGGAGGTTAGAGAAACAAGATTCGGCGAAGACGAACGAAGACAATTTTTCGGGCGACCAAGCCGAGAAACTGTTGACAGAAAAGAAACAGCCAGGTGCGGACAAGTTGGAGGAATCGGACGCACAGTGTCGGAAACCTTCGAGTTTAGCAATTGCCGATTTGAAGGCGGATCTGCTGCGCTTCAAGAGGAAGGCGAAGAACGAGCGCCGCGAGAAGAGCTTCAAATCGAAGAAGAAAAAGAAACACGCGTCTAAGAAGCACAACGATCCGAAGGGTAATCCCCGACGGTCGCGAAAGAACGTTCGATCGAAGATCACGCAACGACCGAGATCGGTCCGCAAGGGAAAGAACAGTGAAGCGAGAATCGACGGTAAATCACACGTAGGGTTTGCTAAGCTAGTGTCTAAGACAAATAATCAGAACAATTTTCGCCGTAGATCCGTAAGCCCGATAAAACCGTTCGATATCGTATCCGAGAACGATCGTTCGTCGTTGCGCGACGACACGTTGAAAAACGACGTTGTCGAAAATAATGTCAACGCCGATGATGCGGCGCTCTCTTTGGCCGAGCACGGAGGGAGCGTCCAGACGAGCAAAGGATCAGAAAGCTTGAACACTTTGATGCAACGTGTCGAGCGAGACATTCAAGATGAAGACGCGATCGCGGACGGATCGAAAGTACGCTCGAAGAGAGACAAAAGTGCCGAGTCGAGTCACGGCTTTCTAAGCGACGAAGACGAATTACAATACTACGAAAATATCCGAGAATTTGAACCAAATACAGACTGTGCTGACAAAGATGATAACCCAGGGAACAACGAAGAGGAAGTTGGTCGAGCGGTGAGGTCGATCGAGGAAGTGAAAGATCTTGCGAAGAAGCTAGTTACTAAAGTAGGTAATACTGACACGCACAGTTACTAGTACACTTGGCAGAAAGTTATCGGTAGACTAAAGATCTTTCCGCAAAATACAAAATACAGGGAGTACCCTGATAGCCAAATCTGCTCCGAGCAGGAACAGAGCAGAGCCTGGAGTGCACGTGGAGTTCAGTATCGTTCCAGACCGCCGCTTTAAGGCCGACTCATGCGGGCGCAGGATCCAGGCGACGGCGCCGAGAATCGTAAATTTCGAGCGCTGGTTGACAGGTCGGAGCGGTCCAATACGTCCCGAACGGTCCCGAGGAGACTCCCAGGGACCGTTCGGGACCGTTCGGGACGTTACGGACCGCTCCGACCTGTCAATCGACGCTCGAAATTTACGATTCTCGGCGCCGTCGCCTGGATCCTGCGCCCGCATGAGTCGGCCTTTAGGCTGCTCGGAGCAATGGGTGGAGGGAATCTGGAAGGAGCGTGGCATGAGCGCCACTGGAACCTCCAAAAATGAACGCAGCAGCACAAAGTCTGCCGTCACAGCATCTGGCCAGTAGCTTCTTCTGGCCAGATGGAAGACAGCTCGTGGAATCTGCGTGGAGCGGCGGATGCCATTATACAGGGCAGCACCGTCGGCAGTCTTAATTTTTACCAACAATTCCAAATACCGATTTTGAATGAATATTCAGTCTGTGCACATTAGGGTGGAGGTTGGTGGAGGTACTTGTCGGTGGTGGAGCTAACAAGGGGAAGCCACGGTTGATGGATTTTTCTGAAACTTGCAGTATTTGAAGATATGTTCTCGAAATGTAATTTGGCAAAGCAGTAGCACGCGCTTCTCAATATTTTCCGAAAAAATTACATTTGAAAATCGGTTTATGCATTTATAAAGAGTTCGCGATAATAGGTGAACAAGAAGATGAATAGCCGAGGGCATAGCGAGGAAAGCTAGTACAGTAAAATATCCATAAATGTCTTAAAAGTGTGGCCTTTAAAAGTCCCGGAGCTATCCCCACTACTGCGGGGTGTACCCTTTTGAGGGGCCAAGAAACTCGAGAGGTCTCTCGGTCGCCGAGAAGTATGACATCATGCGGCTCGGGTGTCTCGGTGAGACCGCCTAATCCAAATTTCCAACTTTACTATTTTTTATTATTTTTTATAAGACTGCGATTACCATATTTGTGGCATTTTTCTAAGAACAATGATACCACATATGATATAATTCCGATGATATTTACTTGTGTAATAGACAGTTAAAGTTTCGGGCGTGTAGGATAGCGTATGCGAAGGAAAGAGACGCATTCCTTGCGCCCGAAACTTTAACTGTCTATTACACACCTAAATATTATCGGAATGATATCATGTTTGGTATCATTTTGCATTAGAAAAGTGCCACAAATATGGTAATCGAAGTCTCATACAAAAATGATGAAAAATAAGGAAGTTGGCAATTTGGATTAGCTATGTTTACGTTTCTCGGCGACGGACGCCTCTCGAGCTGGGCTGTCCTTTTCTACGTTCGACAACACTCAAAGAATAGTGACTGCGGTGCATAAAGGCCGACTCATGCGGGCGCAGGATCCAGGCGACGGCGCCGAGAATCGTAAATTTCGAGCGTCGATTGACAGGTCGGAGCGGTCCGTAACGTCCCGAACGGTCCCGAACGGTCCCTGGGAGTCTCCTCGGGACCGTTCGGGACGTATTGGACCGCTCCGACCTGTCAACCAGCGCTCGAAATTTACGATTCTCGGCGCCGTCGCCTGGATCCTGCGCCCGCATGAGTCGGCCTTAAATGTCCCTCGGCAGACCCGTGCTAGGGACTTATATGGATAATTTACTGTAATTGGGAGGTTGCTGGTTCAAGTCTCGCTGGCGATATATTTTTTTCTAGAAATTGTTACCCCTCCCACAATTTTAAGCCTAAAATCTATTATTTATAAGTTATTTCTATATATTTTTTACGACGGCGCCGCCCTGTATAACATTCCACCTGATTCCACCTGGACTGCAGAAGCTGCACTCCACGTGGCCTGTATCCAGACGGTTCCAGATGCTGTGCCGCTGCGTTCATTTTCGACACTCCACGTGGAGTCCATTTGGCTATCAGGGTATTCTTGATACTCCCCAGAGATGCCAAATGGAGGAACCTGGAGGGACTTTCCCCTCCGGCTGGGTCCCCCACTCTTACTTCTACTAGTTCTACTGCGCACGCGCCACACACGAACGTACCTCTAAACGTGACTCACTCGGGCGTGCGCAGTAGAACTAGTAGAAGTAAGAGTGGGGGGCCCAGCCGGAGGGGAAAGTTCCTCCAGGTTTCTCCATTTGGCATCTCTGATACTCCCGTCGAGTATTTATTTCGTGAATGCGAAATTACATATGCAGCGATACACGATTCGCATCGCAAGATGTTAAGGGTGTGGACCCGCTCTCTAGTATGCGTGACGCATACAGCGCTAGACACATAAACGTACACGAGAGTTGTAAGGGTTCCGTAGTTTTCGATTCCTGACTCTATAATGAACATTTCAGTGTTCTAGTTAGTCACAATCGCTTTTGGCTGATTGTGTTCTTCGGAGATCCCAGCCTCCCCCAATTAGCTTAGGGAAGGTTATCATGAGGTCGTTAGTGGGTACTGTGAGCCCTTCTGGCCACGTAAGCCCCACATAACCCTGTATCTCTCCCAGGGGGTACAGGGTATGCGTAAAAGGTAGTCACAGTCGCTAGATAAAATATTGATGTATGGGGGATGTATCCAAAGAATGGCTTCATTTTACGTTATCGAGGCACAATTTACATTATTCGGCGGTCGTAGATTTATGAAAATGTCTCTCGGCAGCCACGATAGGCGGCAGCACTGTCGCTTGTCCCGTTGTTTCTCATGGCTCAGCTACTTGTTGTAGAATAATGTATCGTAAACGTAAAAATCGGACTTCCGAGGTTGATCGTGGCCTAGTTCAATCTTTTATCTAAAATTATTGACTACTGAAAACTCATTTTTGTGCATTATCGAGAAACGAGAACGCGAATCTCGCACCCTTACAATCCTGAAAAAAGGAATATACCTCCGCAAGAGGGCAGCACTTACTTCTATCATTCTGTTCTTCTCTACATACGTTCGGCTTTCGATTGATGTCTCGACGCGGTAGACTATACAGGCAGTCATAAATCAAAAGTCGAGCCAGTTGTCTCGAAAGTTGTCAGCCCAGAGAACAATATTTTGACAACTATCAAGACATTACTGTAGTTGGGGAACTGGTACACTGGTAGTGGGAGTCGTGAAGCAACAGTGGGGAAGAAATTTCCAGGGCCTGCCTTAAATTGAGCTATTCACATTTGAAGCATGGAGGTTCGAATAATCGAGGTCCTACTGTACTATGATAGAAAAAGATGTTCATACAAACGTGGATGTATTTCTCTATCTATTTCCTGTATGGACAATTTGATATGAGGCTTCAGTCATCCACAATCTTCATCGTAGTCTTCATTTTTGATGTTATTGTAATGCTTCATTACACTACTTAAATTGTTTTATATTCTTCACATATAGCACTGAAGAATATGTTGTTTCTCAGTTGCTAAAATCGTAAGATCATTCATTATATCATTAATATTCCATTCTTAACTCTTATTGTATTTATTGAACATGTACAATACTATTTTTGATTTATTATTATTAGGTTGTCCCGGAAGATTGTTTCTTTCCCGTGCTTTAATAAGTCATTCTTTAATGAGACAAATGGCATGGCTAAATAAGAAGAAGCTTGTGAAGAAATGAAACCTTAAAAATGATTATGTTTTTGTATATGTTACTTAACCATATTAATCGATCCAGCTCATAACGGAAGAACCTATTGGGACAACCTGATATATAATACACAAACAATTGCTTCAATAATGACAACCGTGGTTTTAGTATCTTTTGTCAGACTTTTTAGCATGACATCTATGCATAACATTTTTTGCACATCTTTTGTTTTTAGCATTCCAAAAGCATTAGTATACGCAGTGTTCTATCTTTTTTATTGATTTATCCAATTTCATCTACAGTATTATAAGGCACAACCTGAAGCACTGTCGGTCCTAAAATCTTAATACTTCTAAATACAAGAATATTAAAAGTATTATTTTCACAAATATTTTATCTTTCATTGCAGATCTTTGTGCAAAATAAAAAACGTTTGCATTGATTGCAAGATACAGCGGCCAAATAAAAATTTATTTCTGCTTTTAATTATCTTATTAAGGTGAAACTAATATACTGGTGGCGTTAAATCTTTTAAATGTGTCTACTGTTTTAAATTGTACATACCCTTTTTTGTTATAAATGCATAAAATCCACAGTCTAGTAATTAACGATAAAGTTTCTACTTTATTCTAAGTATGTGAGATTTTAAATTCCCAAAAAGGTTCAAATATCATGAAAATACACTTTGAATACTCTTGCAAGCACTTTAGTGGATGTACATAGTCGTCACTGCACATCTACAAAGTAAGTTTAAATTCGTTCCACTAAAACCCAATTTCTTTCAAGGTAGATGAGCTTGAGAATTACTTAAACATTGGCGAGGCTAAGATGGACAACAAAGAGGAGAAGAGGATCAAAATTCGGGCAATCGACGACTTGTGTTCAAACGTTACCGCCACTTGTGCGGACTTCAAAGAACCGTCCGAGATAGTTCAAAGGTGTGTACCAACGTCTACAGAAAAAATTGTAATCGACACGAAAATTAGGATGAAAAACGCGCATGATCGAGTCAAGGAGAAAAATGAAAATTCTGCGGTAAAGAAGCGATCGTCGCACGAGAATAATGCTAATATGGTGCCGAGGACGAAAAGTAATCGTAGGGAAACTGATAAATCTCAACGGAAGTGGGGTAGGTGGACAGACTGGAGCAGTTGCAGCGTCACCTGTGGAAAAGGACGACAAATCAGGTGGCGATACTGTTTGCACGACTGCAACAACGCAGAGACTGAGATGGAAGAGAAAGCTTGCCAATTACCGGCCTGTCCGCCTGGAAAATTCCTTGGTATATTCTAGGGTTTTCCGTAATCTAGGCGGGACGTTTAAATAGTTCTTATATTGCGAGACGAAGTTCCGATGTATTAAGTGTACAAATTAATTCGTATCTATTTCTTCTCGAGTTTGTTGGTTATTTACAAGCTACATTCTCCAGAAAAATAATTTCCACGTCTTTCTGTGCATTCGCTCCATTTTATAAATAAATATTGAGTCTGCAATTTAATATACATAAAAGATTTTGATCTGAAATACAGTCACTACCGATTGATTGTGGGAGTCTGGAATTAATTTGTGCACCTAATAGTACCATTTAGCAACTGTGTTCGTTTGTTATTATTTTAGTATATGCCTACATTGTAATTTTGTACGTCAATATATAGATTTATATTAAGTGCTTTATGTATAAGAATCTGTGGAAAAGAATTGTTAAATAAAAGGATTATCAGTATGGTTCTTGAAAAGTTTGAACGTTGCTTAATACTCATTTTTAGGAGATGTGGAAGAGGAAAACAAATTTCAAGACATTAGTTGTTAAAATGATTTCAAACTTTCATAGGAATATATATTTTTTATTTCGATTGAATGGTTACTAAATATATCCCTTGTAATTATAAAATTGACCAGCCAACAGAGCTTAGTGTCACAAGCGAGGTGTTTAAAATGTAAGTTGAACGAAATTAAATCAAATAGCGTGTATTTTCTCATTGTTTCATTGTCAAATACACAATATATTGTACAGAATATTATAAACAACACTTCTTTCCTGCCCTCTTCGTATGTATTCAAAAGTAACTAATTTTTTCGTTGCTTACGAGAGGTTCACAGTAGCTTATTTTCAAAAACAGTCAACTCTCAACACGACGATCTGGGTTCTCACTCGACGATTGTCACAAAATATTTACGAGCACGAAGACGATTCATAACTCACAAATATTCTGTGATATCAACAGGCGCTATCAGTCGCTTTTACAAAATGTACAAATTTTATTCACTTCAACGGATCGTTTTTTTTTGTTTTACGAACCATTGTGTCTCTACGCTTGCAGAAATCTCATTATTATACCATACATGTATAATTTGGTTAACAGCAGAGTTGTATTCCATTGCTTACAAACCAGGGTTTTCTTTAATTGTATAAACGTTGATTCAAATATGACCATTTAATAACATTCGACGTGTCGCTGAGAATTTTCGAAATGCTCGCAAATACCAGTTCGCTAAACATTCAGAACTCGGCGTGTTCATTACTTAAACGTTTACATATTTACATGAAAACTGTACACATTCGTCCGTGTGATCGCTCGCAGATAAAATCACAGTGATATAACACGATTATCATCGATACACGATACCGTGCAATGCAGGTGGTTTACTTCTTCTGATTTTTTTGTTTGTATTACATATTTCTGTTCATTGCCTGCTATATTTTCTTATGGTGCGGCGGTTTTATGCTTAAAAAGATTAAATCGATTAAAGACCGTATTTTGGTTTTGATATCAGACCAACATTACGACCTACGGTTAGCTATAGCGAATCGCAATTCTTATACCATTGGGGATCCTAGAGACAGAGACTATAATCGCTCAGGTTGTGAACATACAGGGTAGTTCACCAGGTATTATGTTTATGCAAGGTTGAATGATTTTGAGAGATGCACACTTTGGTGGTGTGAATTTTTTCGAAGATAGACGCGTAGAAGAGATATGAAGGTCATCAGTATTCTTTTAAATGGAATTGTATTTTTTTTTCCTGCTCGATTTTTTTTAGAGAATTTGTTTAGATAATATGAAGCTTCATTAAGCAAGAAAAAACATACGATCCCATTTAACAAAATACTGATGACTAGACTGCGGGTCTTCATGCAAAATAAAAATTATTTAGAATACAAGGCATAGGAGTCAATTCAAAATTTCTCTCTTCATTAATAGTATTATTAAGCTGAAATTAATACACCGATGCCCTTAAATCTTCTTAATTCGTCCACTGCTTTAAATTGTACGTGTCCATTTTCGTCATAAATGCATAAAATCCGCAGTCTACTGATGACCTTCACATCTCTTCTACGCGTCCACCTACAAAAAATCATAACACCGAAGTATGCATCTTTCGAAACCATTCAACTTTATATAAATAGTCTTCACTATGAATAATAATAATGACGAAAATCGAAGTGGTAATACCTGGTAAACCACCTTGTACAACCAATACTATTCGCCTTCGCAACAGCATGAACAACAAATAGAGACTCTAGTTGATCAGGGCCATCAAGAAGCAGTATCAGCAGAAGCATGTAGAAAGTTGCCGTGAGAAGAAAAGTGCCGAGACGAAGCAAGCTGTCGCTGATCCCATAAAGAAGAATCTTACACTCGAACTTTCTAGCATCGACCACATTTTAGCCCTTAGCACTCGAATAGTGACTTTGACACTGTACCATTATTCAAAATATGTCGGTGTTTAATTAATTACTAAACATTTGAATTATTAATTTCATATTCATAAAATTTAAAAAAATCATATGGAACGGAAATAATTTAGGTGGGAAGAAATGTTTAATTTTTAAGTTACTTTTTAAATTACTTTTCATATTACGTTTTAAATTGATCCGACTGCAAAGGGTTAAATATGCTTGGAGGAAATGTGATAGCTTGCCACCTATGGCAGATATTGGGCAGAATACGGTCGAAGCTACGCTCCGACCTGCTCAAGGCAAGATTAGCTGAATTTCTGGATGAGCGTTTGTAAGTGCAGATGTGACTTGTTCTGCTGGCAGCTGGACTCTCAACCTGCCTTTGTTTAAGGGGGCAGCACGGTCGCACTAATGTGGCAGATGTCAGTGAATTTCGAAGCAAATTTCGTCAATTTTACTGACAATTCGGAAACCCGATTTTGCAAATTTTACTTATTCTCATATTTATATTACTTTTCTTAGACTGCGAATCATTATGCGAAATAAAAATTGGCTGCATCGATTCCAAGAGATAGGAAACTCAAAATTGCATAACCGTACCATTTTCTTTACAGTTAAATTTCATTTCACAGCTCTGTAAAGCGACATTCGCCACATCTGTGTGACCGTGCTGCCCTCTTAAACAAAGGCAGGTTCAGGGTCCAGAAGAACAAGTCACGTTTGCGCTTACAGACAGCACAACATGAAATTTTTGGTTGTCAGGTACTGTACCCGTTAGAACCAGAGTAGTAGGTATACTACCGTCCATAAGTATTTGACCACCTTCAGTTTACTGAACATATACAAAATATATTAAAAATAAGGCATCCCAATGTATCTTTTGCCACAGTATTACTTTTATACACTCATATAAAAGTAATAATTAACAATACAGATAATATTCAACATCAATTACTGTGAATAAGAAGATAATAAGAAAAATTGAACGAAAACTGGTCGAGCGAACACACTTAAAAGCATGGTGGCTTCAAGTGTTTCTCCAGTCTATCTTTTTACTATTTCCAGGAAAAAATATTAAAAAAGTCTGTTGTTAGATTGCCTCGATTTGTAAACACCATCATTGCCAAGCGAGGTGGATATAAGATGAACGAAATATTTAATAACTTTCAACTATTTCTACTGGTAAAATCCTTAACATGTAATGCATTATAATGCTTCTATATCAATCATATATATTCCCAGCTAACCAGGTGAACCTTGAGCCAAGGCGGCCTGGGGCAGAGATCGGCAAATCATTGTCCAATCTACGCTCGGAGCTGCTCAAGGCCGGACTGGCTCAATTTTGGACGACCTCCTGTCAACGCATATGCCGCGCCAGTGTCGTCCGTAGGACAAGGGTTTTGGACATGGGCAAATGTGCCTTTTAGTTGCTGGACGCTAAATGCGCCTTTGTGGTACACTGATGTGGCGCATATCGAATGGCAGCACTGTCGCATTGATGTGGCTGGCGAATGTTTTTCAGGGCAGCACCGTTAGCGAAGGTAGAAAATTGTGCGGCAATGCAATTGTTAGCTTGTGTCTCTTGCAATGGATGCAGACAATTTTTATCTCGCATAAATATCGCAGTCTAGGAAAAATAATAAATATGAGAACTAAATAAAATTTGTATCGGTATTTCGAATTGTCGATTATGAATGTGAATAAAAGGGGCAAGTGCTGTATATTTGGTACAATAGCAATTTACTTCGCAGACATCTAACACATTAATGCAACCTACCCTCGCTGACGGTGCTACCCTACAAAATGATATTCGTTAGCCACATCAGTGTACCACAATGGCACATTTAGTGTTCAGGGCAGTGAAGAGATTCAACGCATCGATTCGCACACGATGGCCACCAGATGGCGGCGTCTTCAGCCTCAGTAACAAAAAAAATGGGGTGCTTTGAGTATCCTGCAGAATTTTAAAAACTAATTAGTATATACATATGATAAGGTAAAGGGTTAAGCTACCCTTAAAACGTTAGCAATTAAGTTTCAAGACGGAACACGTCCCACCAATAACATCCCCAGATAGCCAAGCGAATCTCGAGCAGAAATCAAGCCCAGCGTGCCGAGGTCAGGTATCGGGATTTTTACGGGCCGAACGTCGCTTGGACGGGCTCAAGGCACACGATGACTAGAATCTGACTCAGGTTACCTTTGTCCGTGGGGGCTCGTAAAGTTCCCTCGACCCAAACCAGGTACAAACCAGGACTAACGGGCTGAAGGCAGCTTGTACCTGGTTTGGGCCGTGGGCAAAATGAGCCGAGGGAACGTTACAAACCCTCACGGTCGTAAGTGCCCTAGTCAGAATCTATCTGGGACCAGTACACTCCCGCCAATAGAACTACCACAGGGTTCTGGTCACTCTGCTACCTTTTTCTAGACATGCTACTGTTTTCACTTCATCTGGTGGTCATCGCATGCGAATCGATGCACTGAATCTCTACACTGGTCCAGGGGCCGGTTTCGTGCCGACCCATATCCAAAACCCTGGTCCTACGGACGACACTGGTGCGGCATATGTGTGGACAGGAGGTCGACCAAATTTTGATTTTTCTTTGGCTGGGTTTATATTCATTCTACTTCAAAGTAATTAAAATTATAACATTGATATAAACTTTTAGATTCCATTCCAGCAAGTGGTCAGATACTTATGGACGATAGCGTATGTATAGTAAAGTCTCGATTCTTCTCAAAAAGGCGTTCTCTGGCTAGCCAACTATCGGGATCTAGATTTGCTTTTCTGATTTATGGCTGCGTCTACCGCGCCGAGCGAGCTGAGTGAGACTTCAATAGAGAGTCGAACATAGAGAAGAACAGAATGAAACACGGATCGGCTGGCCGAAGCGTTTCTTTCTGTCCGCATCTCTTTCTTTCCTATACGCTGTCCTTTCTTGAGACCGAAACTTTGGTCGTGTCTTAATCAGAAAAATGCCAGAAATACGTTTTTAAAAGTTCCATGAAAAAATAATAAAAATTATGAAGTTTAAATGATATACCCGAGCCAACAACAATCGTCGCCGCTCTGCGGCGCGGCACAGCGTTGGCAGGCAGTTGAGTGAGTTATTAGAAAAGAACAGGAGTGGTATTGGCTCGAAATAGTCACCTTGGGTGCAATACGGATAGTAGATCCCCAAGGAGAACGAGTTCGAGCCCAATAGACAGAGGGTCAACCCATTGGTTGTCCCGGTTGTGGGTGTTAACGGGTTCGCCTGGTTTTATTCACACTCTTAACAAAAGAGGCAGTGGAGTAAGTAGGCCTAAACAATGTTTGTGATCTCGACCCCGAACAGTATTTCGGTCTTTAGTGTAGTCAGAAGAGGTTCGAATGGTAGGGACCTTGGAGTCGTCGGAGGGGAGCAAGTTCCCAGTCAACACGCCTGTAAGTGCTGAGACAGCTAAGGGAATGGGAAAGGAAAATTTCCCGCGGACAGGGAATTCTTTCGGCAACCATGGTTTAACCTACTGTCCGCCCACTAGATCGTAGCTAGGCAGTGTTTAAATACGTCCCCATCAAATCATACTATTCCACTCGGTGTTGGGATGGGCTGCTGTTGTCGTTCTTTGTCATTGCCTTCGGTTAATAGTGACAATGCGTGCGATGGTAGTAGGAGAGCCTGAATACAATGAAACGTCGCTATTTGTCGCGACGTAGAAACAACACGCGTGCAAACATATGTTATTCCCTTTCTTCGACCCGTTCCTGTATGTAGAATCATCAACTACTTGTACTGTGAGTTCGGAAACACCCTGTATGCGCTGTATCGATTTTCACTCGTAATGTTCGAGTCGAAGTTACAGTTGAGTAGTATAATATCAAAACTAACTGTCCATTTTGTAAATTATGGGTTATTTACTGCAATCTGGTTTAGTTACTATTAGTAGTATTGTTATCAATTATTATTAGTGTTACGCTTTGCTAGATATTTATTCAAATTTTCACTTTAACACTAACCGTACCGAGTACACAATGTGTCGTTTACATATTGTTTTATAAAAATTACAAGACTAAATTTATTTAGATTATTCACAGTTTTTATAATAATATGTAAGTACTCGAATAAAAAAGTTTATTGAATATCTTCTAATGCAAGCTTCTTTATAATTTTAATAATTAAAAAATAAATAATGTGAAAACGGTGATTTGCACGGTCGTGGTACCGTTAGTGTTAAATATCGAGAAATTAAAATTCCTAATGATCTCGAAATTGTTCCGGTGAACGTAGCCATTTTCGATACTATACTACACAGCTATCAACTACATCAACTACACAGTTGATTCAACGGGAACCTTACCAAACAGGAAATCTGACATATGTCGCAAGCATAGTGGGGACCGAACTCATGCTTCGGTTCACTTTCAACTGTGACAATATTTCCAGAGTCAGTTCGACGTGTGATAAACGCAGTGGACGTACTTATACATGAAGGAAATCCAGCCACCATGTATGACGAATCGGATGTTAGGGAACGACTCGTTCAAAGAGTAGAAAATATTTTAATTTCGAAAAGGAACACTTGTAGCTTTGACGGGTAGAAATACTTAAGCAAGATATTTGGAGCAGTTCTTACATAACAGCATACCTATAGCAGTTGTTGGAAACAACTGTTGGTGTACCCTGATGAAATCATTCGAACAAATTCAAATTATAATGATTAGACAGCGGATTTTATGTATTTCTGACAAAAATCAGTAGGTGTAATTTAAAATAGTAAACACATTAGAAGAATTTAAGAATACAGTTATATTATTTTCAATCCAGTATACGTATTAACACATGAGGTGACTATTGCATAATTCGAAAAATCTATGGTATATGGCTAAACGCTTTTCAATGGAACCTTCAATAGCATCAGCAATTTTCATTGTGAACTAACAAGTCACCCTCAATAACATCATCTAATGGTTTCACTTAAGATTGTAATATAAAAGATAGTTTCTATGGTTTCTTTTGGTACAGCACAATTATTGGGTAAGTGAAGTGCTAAGAAAGAATATAAATCCCTATTTCACTCGACTTTGTTGCAATGTACGTAGAAAATGTATATTTGCATGAAGATCCGCTGTCTAATAACGATCATCTAGGCCTAGGCAACGATATAACGCAGATTGAACATTTTCCTTTTGCTTAGCGAAATTTGATTATCGAAGTCTGCATTGATCACAGGGAAAAGAACATGATTTCATGTTAATGTGTAATGAACAAGGTAATTTAAGGATTCCACCGAGAATGGAGTAACCGCCATTATTACACAGTGTTATAAAGAATTTTTACCAAACGGGAATGTGAAGAGCTTCTGATCAATAGCTAAACTGCCAAAGCTAGTACTCTTGAAGGACAGGTCAATGTTCTAAGAGAAACACCTTGCTTGCCAAATATCACTTATCCATTTTATGCAAAGAGAGACGAGGTGGAAAGCCTTACTATAATAATAATAATAATCATAATAATAATAATAAATTGTTTAACGATGACACGATACAAGTAAAAAATGTAAAACAAGTAAAAACGAGTTCTGTTCCGTACGGATGGCGGTTAAAGAGGGCCTATTTCAGAGAAGGGTTTTTGATACACCAAGGTTGAATTATAACCTTGTTCTTGAAACATAGTGTCAAGGTGTTCGTCTTGAGTTACCCTGATAAAATGGAACCTTTAATGCTACATAACAGTCGCCGTTAATTTTTTTAAACTTGGAGACATTCAAGACGATGATCTTGACAATATATATCAAGGTTAAAGTCAAAGTTCGATGTTGACATATCAAATATGCCCCTAACAGGAGCACCACAATCTGACCGAAGCAGATTTTGAACAAGTCTGTAACTTGATCAATGACCTCATCGTATGACGGACAATTTAAATAACAAGGTCGCAGAAAAATGTCACTGACCTATTCAAGTTCTCTTTCTCTTACTAATTAACAGGGAGTTACTGTCGTTGCCAATCGCGCACGATTCTCTGAACACCTTGTATATCACGGCGTCGAAGGGTACGCGCGATGACCGTTTGCCAAAGAACAAGAGATCTCGTCGATGACAATATCCCTAATTAGTTATATCCGGCTTGTCCAAGGGACCACTTACATATACAAATTGATCACAATGGTAAACGCATACATACTCACGAATACTAAACACGCATACGTTGATTCGTTTTAGGACACGTGCACACACTCTTAAAATAATTGCATAATGTCTTTTAACCGTGATACTTGCAATCCGTCTTAAAGTTGAAAGGTCATAGAAAAAGCGTCCGTCCCTTGGTCGTCGGCAACAATAAATCGCACTTGATCCTTTGTTTATCTGGACTGCACTAAATAGTAAATTTTTCCTTTTCTTTCCGGTATCGTTTCAATTTGTATAAAGTTGAGCTGATATTTACATGGTAGTTTTTGGTTCATCTCTATTCGTTAAAACAGTATGTTCCTAGATGGTTCCGTTTTACTATCCGACAATGCGTTTATCGTGGGATTCTCCTCGCCACCGACTACTATTCGAACATCTCTGTCCGGATCTGTTCGCATCGCTCGCAGTCTTTCCTCGACTTCTTCTGCTTCGTAACAATCGTCCAGCCAATCCGCTAAAAAATAAATTATGCAATTTATTAACAAAGGTAATCTCTGTATCTAATGTACGGCTCCACTTGCAAAAATACCATATGATGTAACCATATGATTCTTAAACTCTACAACTTCTATACGTAACATTTTCTTGAATTGTTTGAAATAACCAAGATATTCAAGTGGACAGAGTTTGTGTAACACACTGTATATTCACCGCCTATTGAATACTTAGACTTTACGTTTGTCTCGATCAAATTCTTGCAAAAGTACTTACATGCAAGAGTGTTTTTAAGCGATCTAGCCGCTGCCAATCTCACGTTCGGTACTCTATCCGTGGACAGCTTTAACAAAACTGGTAACAATTCTACGCAAAACTTGGTTCCACTGACTGCGTTGCTAGATATTAGGTGGCCGCATAGCATCGCGAATGTTTGACGCCTGACCCAAAAATCGGCATACAAATTCAAGGACGATCTCAACTCTTCGAATATTTCTTCGTCGAATAATGCTAAAAATGCTACGATCTTCGCAACCTGTGTATAAAATTTTAAGTGATGTGAAAGTTGTAGTAACACGTATAAGGAAAAATAGGTTTTTTAATATACGGTGAGCCAAAAGTTTCTAGACCATTTTAAAATAGAATAAAGCTTTTACTATTTAAAACTTCACATTTATTCTTTTATGAACAAATTTGCAGTTTATATGCTCCAGTTGGATCACCCTATACAACTATCGTTAGGAGGCTAATTTGTGAATACACTACTGTACAAAATAAAGAAGCACCTAGCATAATGATAAGATATAATGACAAACAATATCTTTCTGTAGAAATTGTATTGTACAATGAATGATTTAATGCATTTAATGTATTAGATAATCCATAATAACATATATTCTCAACACTATTCAATTAAACAGTGGAATCTTTTCCCAAAACGTATGTTCTTATTTCATTTTTTACGCTTTTCTATTAAATATGGCCGGATGCTTCCTTCTTTTGCCCAACAGTGTATGTATACATTTTTCATGGGTATCCCGTTACAGCTTCTACGTCATTCAATCACGGAAAAGCCTCTTTGTTTCTTTTTATTTTGAGGCTAGGCATTGATATAAGCACAGTAAAGTCCCAAACAAGTCAATTTTCGATTATGTGTCTTGACTTAGATCGGGATCGGATTCTATTTTTGTGGTTGCATCGACTGTACCAAACGTAGATACGGAGAGCAAAAACTTCTTTATTTTTCATTATTTTTTTATGGGACTGTGACTAACATATTTGTGGCATTTTTCTAATGAAAATGATACTAAATATGATATTATTCCAATTATACTTATTTATGTAATGAACAATGAAAGTTTTCGACGCAAAGAAGAACAGCGCATAGGAATGAAAGAGATGCGAAGAGTCGCGACGCGCTGGCACAGTTCAAAGAATTGCTCATACACTGTCCTTCCTTGCATTCGAAACTTTCGTCGTTCATACCATAATAATATCAACGGAATTATATCACATTTGGTATCATTTTCATTAGAAGAATGCCACGATTACGTTGATGGAAGTTCCACAAAAAATAATGAAAAATAAAGTTTTGTAATTGGATTAGTAGTAGTTCACAGCGATAATATACCCGACCCGGTACTGGATTACACGGCATGTTTAGACTGCTCGGCGATTGATGTAGGTCGAGCTTCTTGGCACCTCGCGGGGTTGCCCTCCAATGGTAGAGGTCGGCGAACCTACTTAGAATGGCCACCTCCGTCGCGCTTATATTGGGTCTTTACTGTCATAGGGAATCATTAGTATCCGTGCAATGTATACTGAAGATTGCAAGGTTCAAGGTTTAGCCTCAGCTCTCCGTAACAGATCATACTTTTTCACTAAACACAATGATAAAAAATGCAAAATCGTACCAAAGAGAATCCAACATGCCTCACAGCAGCGACTTTGTCGTTGATCAGCTCGAACGACAATGGTACAATGTAGGTTTGCACGTCGAACGGTGTAAACAAAGTGACAGCTTCGACCAACTGCGTGGCCAATTCTTCCCGGAATCTCCAGTTCCATATGTTGTCAGTCTTAAGGAATTCTTCTAAGATCAGTAAATATTGGTAACGATCCTGCGGCTTCAGTAGATTCAAGAAGGTGGTGAGGTTCTTCAGGATGCCTATTCTGACCTCGTCTAGGTCTTTGATGAAGCCGTAGTGGATAGGCAAGAGCTCTTCCGAGGTGAGCTCTTGGCCCAAAATGGCAGCGATTTCATGGATACCGGAAGCGACAGTGCGCCTCACTTTCCATTCTTTGGCGATGGCCAACAATTGGTAGGCTTCCTTTAGACGAGGCCACTTTTTCTTGCCTAACGCGAGGACGACTGCTGGGAAACTAAACGCACAATGAATCGGGAAAACCCCGCTCGTGTCGAAACACTGACCTGGCCCGGCCATCGACAGAAACGAATCGATCAAATGCTGAGGAACGGCGTCCTGATCGTGGAAGTTCATCACGTCGAAGTCTCCTGCTCCGTACTTGTCCTCGTTAAACAACTCGTTCAACGTAGAAGCTTTATTCGAATTCCCATTACCCGACTTCCGATTACTATTGTTCTGCGCTGTCGATCTCTTCGCAGCTTCAACTAACTCGTCATCGGGAGGCAAGTCCGGCGTTGTGTAATAGTACAAAAAGGAATTGTATTTGTCCGCGCTGTCCATCTGCATTTCGTGGTATTTCTGTATCTACAAGAAAAAGAAACGACTTTAAAAAACGAAATATGAATCGATGAGTACTGTATTTAATATAAGAAGAGTACAGACACACAAGATTTATTGTAGTAACTATTTTGCAAACTTCTCATACTTCATACATATTAAGCAAGTTCATCTTGCTTGATAGAACTGAATAAAAATTAACTTTCAAACATAATGTAAACATTGTGTCGCTCATGAACGACTGACGCGTGAGTTGAAGTATTAAACCCTTTGCACTCCCAATTATTTTTCGATTTTGTTGTCAACAACCCCGTACTATTTGAAGTGTTTTACTTCAAGTTTACTTCAAAGGACAGTTCCTTGACCGCAACTTATTTTAAATCATTTTGTTTACTGATTATATTAAAAATATAGCATTCAAATATTGTTGCAATTTCTATTTGTGGAACTCATATTTGCTTTTAACTACAAAATAAGACAGTTAAATGAATTATCGATGAACCAAATACAAATCAAGACCCGTTTCATTTAGATTCTTCTTTCTGTGATGTAAAGTCACATTCAACAAAGGAGTGCAAAGGATTAATCCATCTAAACCTAAGACTAATTTCAACAGAATTTTTTAGAATTTTCCTTAATAATATAATTAAGGACATTAAGAGTATTAAAAATAAATTAATGTAAGGATTGCTTGGAACCATTCGTCCCATACATGGTGCAGCAAGCTAATGCATATTCAAAAGTTGAAATATGGCAATTTATTCTTTTATTTAACACATTGACTATCGTATGAATTTTGTATATTTCACACAAGTCATGTATATTCCATTCGTATAAACGATCAGAATTAGTAATAATTGTTACTAGTTGCTTAATAATGAAGTTTTCACATTAGACTATAATTTAGTTCATTTCAAAACGCATCAATTGATATTCAGTTCCACTTATTTTATGACAATCGTTCTCAAACAATTCAAAAGTGTCGATCACCGGTGACCACCGTGGCAGTCAACGTGTTAATGAACTGCAGTGATACATTTAGTCGTATGCATTACATATCTCGGTGAAGTTGCTTTTTATGTATGTTTATAATTTTACAAGGACGATTTTGTTTGATCTTTGAGATTTCCTACGTGAAATAAATTGTTATAATTAGACTACAGATGCTTTCTAAGAAATGGAAATCAAATAGAAAGTACTATCTATCTAATGATTTTATTGAAATTTTCTTGAATCTTTAATGATATTAATAAACAACATAAAATATTCATTTTTAATTTTACTTATTCAATTTAGTCATAAATGCAAAAAACCTAGTTACGATATTCCTTCATTCTAATATGTTCTTTAGAAATAAAATATTATCTGGTGATACTTGAGCTATTTTCAGTGGGCACATTACTAGAACTATATCTAAATTATAATTTTATATTTTAATTGTATTAAATTAATAGATAGCCATAGAGACATTAAAGGCGTTTACAGTACATAGAAACAGAAAATTATAGAATTCCATTATTTGGAGAACATATGGAGCTCCATGCCAGATAATAATGTATAACTAGACTATGGATCTTTAAGCGTTTACAGCAAAATTGGGTAGATAATATTCAAAATTGTTGGAAAATTTTTTAAATTAATGATGTCAATATATGATATCTCCTCTATTAAAATCGTTAAGAGAAGAAATAACATTTAATTTAGTTCCTATTTTTATTTTGCACAAACATCTGCAGTCTATTAATGACCATATGGATTATTGGAAGAATATATCAAACAAAACGCTAAAATTAGAGAATTTATAGAGTATAAAATTGAATTGTACTTTCGATTTGCACGCTTTCATCGTGAAGGCGTCATCGTCCGACGAGTCGTCCTCCTCCTCTTCACAAATTGGTTTCTCTATTATCACAGATGAATTGGAGTTTTCTTTAGAACTAGGGTCGTTCGTGCTAGGGTCCTTCGTGTCGACCGTATGACTCCGTACTCGGCACGTCGTGGGGAAGATATCCTCGTAAGTGTACTTCACTCTGCAAATACCATTGATTATTATTTAGCAACAATACCAAGCAACAGTATCCAATTTTATTTCTTTGGACACATTTTCTAATAAAAATTACTTATTACCAGAGTAAATTCTCGTTAGTAAAATGCAGATTTTATGCATGCATGACCAAACTGTGTGTAAGAAACACAAAACATTAGAGATTTTTAAAATAATATCATACTACTTTGAACTTGTTAAATCTATGAAAAAAAGAAGATCAATTTCTACTTTGCTCCAGTTTGTTACAATTGAGACAGACAGTTTCTATTTTGCATGAAGATCTACAGTGTAGTTATTACTAGACTGTGAATTATTATTTATTTATAGCAAAATTGAGTAGAAAATTTTTTAAATTTAAGATGTTAATACAGTAGGATATCTCGATTAACAGAACCCTGATAATACACAAATATGCGTTTAAATATGATTATATTATGAAGGAAAATAAATTTTCAAACAAATTTTTTTTTATCATAATGCACATTTTAATTATGTCCCTCGGGTCTTGATTATCCATCAGACCTTAATTAATACGAGCTGTTTGTCTCCCAATCATTCCGGTTAATCGAGGTTCTACTCTACATGATTTCTTCTCTATTAAAATCATTAAGGGAAGAAATAACATTCAATTTAGTTTCTATTCCTTGTAATCGAGACAGACCATTTTTATTTTTGCATAAAGATCTGCAATGTAGTTATTACTGTGACACGAATGAATTTATTTCGAGTTCCTGTGATTTTTATTATAATGTATGCCTGAATAAATAAACATGTGTAATCATCTGCAATCGAGGCACCTTTTATTCACTAATTGCAAGATAAAATACAGGGTGAGTCCGCAGAAACAGAATACCTGAATAACGCAGCTGTTATTGGTGTTAGGAAGAGATGCATCAGATGGAATTTGCATGGTTTCGAGGGTGCATTAATCTGATGTTAGTAGCTTTTCTGTAGGTGAACGCGTAAAGGACATATGAAGGTCAACTTCATGTTTTGGACATTTGTTATAAAAAAGTACTAACCTATGTATGTCAAAAAGTTAGTAGTTCAGGAGATCTTTCAGTTTAAATAACTCTGAAATACCATTACAGTTATACTAAGTCGTTAGCGTTTACTTACTAGTCTAACGCCTTAGTACGACAGTAATGGTATTTTTGAGTTATTTAAATTGAAATATCTCCTGAACTACTAACCTTTCGACATACATAGGTTAGTACCTTTTTATAACAAATGTTCAACTGCATCGATTGATGTATTAAAAAATACCTCAATCCATTTTAAAAAATGAAGTTGACCTTCATATGTCCTTTACGCGTCCACCTACAAATAAGCTACTATTCAAGTGTTCTGTTTCTGCGGACTCACCCTGTATATAAAACCGATCATTGGAGCGCCGTTCGTAGGCAGTGGTGGATCTAACGGTAAGCGGTCATGTGGGGACCATAGGGCCCCGAATTTTAAATAAATTTATACAGTTTTGAATAAATGTATTTAATTTATAACGGTATGCAATTTTTCATTACTTTTCTTTTTTGTTAATAAGTTTATGAGAGTTTTCCTGCAACTTCTATTTTTAACTTGAGTTTGAGGGTCCTAAATTTTTACCGCTTGGAGCCGCCACTGTTCGTAGGTTTACAGTAATTTCTCAATCGTAGTCCCAACACCCGTGTTATGAACGGACTACGATCAAGTAGGGTGGCTATTTTTTGATTTATGACTGCGTCTACCCTACCGCGCTGAGACTTCAAACGACAAGCCGAACGTAGAGAAGGACAGAATGAAATAGGATCGCGTGGTCGAAGCGTGTCCCCGTCGCCGGCACAGTTTAAAGGCCCGTGTGTCATCACAATAAAACACCAAGACCTTCGCTTCTTTATTTTCGATGATATCATTATGGAACTTTCACAAACATATTCGTGGCATTTCTCTGATTAAAATCGTACCAAACACGATATAAGTTGGCCAATATTTAGTGGTTTAATCGACGATGAAAGTTTCGAACGCAACGAAGAAGAGCGTATTGGAAAGAAAGAGACGCGAACAGTCGCCGTCGCCGGCATAGATCAAACACGCTGTCCTTCCTTGTAAGTAAAACTTTCATCGTCGATTAAACCACTAAATAAAGTTGGAATTATATCGTGTTTGGTATTGTTGTAATCAGAAAAATGCCAGGAATAAGATAGTGAAAGTCCTATAAAAAAATTATGAAAATTAAGTAGTTTGAAAATTCGATTGACTCGAGTCAATGTAGTGGTGTTCACACGGATATACCCGAGCCGACATCAAACATCGCCGTCCTGCTGCCCGGCGCAGCGTTGACAGGCGGTGGAATGGGTAGGCACTGGACTACGATTGCAGAGGCGACCGAGGACTACGATTGAGAAATTACTGTAGTGCTAAATAAAAAGAAGCGTCGAGATAGGAAAAGAGAATATGTTTTGTTCATACTTGTAACCGCTATCTTGCTGCCTGGTGAACTCTATTTCGCCCTGGCCATTGTAGGAGATGTCGGTAAACTGTTCCGCGAATGTGGATATAAATGGTCCCAAAATTTCAAAGGCAGTTATTCGCACCCACTTCGATTCGTCGTTCAGGTGCGAGGCCAGAAGGTCTGCCAACAATAATCGACGGTGCTGACGATTCACGCAGCAAGAAACGTACATCATCACGTCCACGCACACTTTCCGGATACCCCATAATTTGTCACAGCTCAGGTCAACGTAAATAGGGAACTGCGAGGACAATAACACGAATTGAATATGGTGCTTTCACAAGATATCATTTTATTCGAGATAATGTTAATTAAGCTGTTTAATGCAGAAGTGGCGCAAGTCGAAACTTGTTTGGTTTTACACCACGTATTAAGGATTTAATTGTAAATTAAGATATTGTTATATTTACTTTAACATTAACTTTAATTTTACAAGTTTTGTTCATATTAAAGGAAAAATTCATATCGATCGGAATTTGAAATATAAATTATAATATGATATCGGCGCCAGGTTCGATCAACTTTTGAACAAACAACAAATGTGCAATTTAAATATTTAAACAACTCAACGTTTCGATCCTTATGTGGATCATTATCAAGAGGCTAAATTTTTGCGTCTGAAAAAGAAAAAACAACGTAAAGAATTTTAATACAATAAAACCACAGTAAGCAAATTAACACAGCCTATGGCTTAAGAGTGGTTCTGTAACTCACAATTATGTGTTTAAAAGTTTTTGTCCTTTTTATCACAGCAAGTATGTATTAAATCTCTTTTTCTGGTTTTCACCGGATATTAATTTTTCGTTTAATGGTTCATGGCTGTGTTAATTTGCTTACTGTGGTTTTATTGTATTAAAATTCTTTACGTTCTTTTTTCTTTTTCAGACGCAAAAATTTAGCCTCTTGATAATGATCCACATAAGGATCGAAACGTTGAGTTGTTTAAATATTTGAATTGCACATTTGTTGTTTGTTCAAAAGTTGATCGAATCTGGCGCCGATATCATATTATAATTTTTTTTGTTCATATTCCATTAATCGAAATAATTTCCATCCACATCGATACAACTGCCTGAATGCCTTTTTCTGGTAGAAATCTAATAAACGTGAGGCAATAATGTTATACACTAAATGTTCGTTTCTCGAGAAATTGTCAATATTTACACTATAATAATTTCGTTTGAAATTATAGCGGAGTAATACAATTTCGCAGAATATAATTTATTTCTCCTAAGATATGTTTGCATAATATAGCGGATGAAGAACTGAGGACGCGTTTTTGGTGAAAAAATTTTGTAAATGAATCTGTACTATAGATTTCGAATATTATATTATTGCAAAAATGACAGCACACCTTTCATTCAAAGCTCTATAAATGGTTTGGAAAAAATTGTAGATGAACTGTTAAGGATGTTCTGGAGCTATATAAAAACGCAACAAAATTTTTGAAAATTTGACAAGATATAATTTTTACTAAATTAATGCAATTACCAAAGTTTGAGTTAGATTCACTACACCGTTTAATATTTATAGCAACTTTTGCACATTTTAACACGTCTTCTTATGGAGAATTCATAAAATTCCACTTCAAACCCTATTTAAACCTTGAAAAAACGCATTATGTATTTAATTATGTTCAAAATTTATTAGGATTCACTAAACAGTTACAGAGCAGAAAATTATAAACTGTTACAAAACTTCAAAATTATCGTGTTCTCATCTCACTAGCATGAAAACGCGACAATACTGTAGACCTCTGAATATAGCTACTATTCGGAGGGTACAATTATTCAGAAAATTCATGTACAATTTTTTATAATAAGAAGACAATTTGATTAAATAATAAATATAACATGAAATTCACTAATTAACCCTTTGCACTCTGAGCTACTTTGACTAAACAATTAAACATTTTTTCCTACCTGGAATATTTCCATTTCCTATGATTTTAAAAATTGTATGGATATGATACTGATATAATACCTCATACAATACCTAACTGTTTAGTAATTGATTAGATACCCATGTATTTAATAATGTATACAATATTTTGAATAATGGTACAGCAATTTTTAATGGTGCCTCAGAGTCACCATTAGAGTGCTAAGGGTTAAACGAAAGCTTTTAAAATTAATCTATTTTTTTCATGCAAAATATTCTCGTGAATGGCTTTCATTGCCAATATAATGATGGATTTCGAATTTCTCAGAGTCACCATTAGAGTGCTCAGAGTCACCATTAGGGTGCTAAGGGTTAAACGAAATCTTTTTAAATTAATCTATTTTTTTCATGCAAAATATTCTCGTGAATGGCTTTCATTGCCAATATAAAATATAATGAAGGATTTCGAATTTCTCAGAGTCACCATTAGAGTGCTCAGAGTCACCATTAGAGTGCTAAGGGTTAAACGAAAGCTTTTTAAATTAATCTATTTTTTTCATGCAAAATATTCTCGTGAATGGCTTTCATTGCCAATATAAAATATAATGAAGGATTTCGAATTTCTCAGAGTCACCATTAGAGTGCTCAGAGTCACCATTAGAGTGCTAAGGGTTAAACGAAAGCTTTTTAAATTAATCTATTTTTTTCTTGCAAAATATTCTCGTGAATGGCTTTTATTGCCAATATAATGATGGATTTCGAATTTCTCAGAGTCACCATTAGAGTGCTCAGAGTCACTACATATTAGAGTGCTAAGGGTTAAACGAAAGCTTTTTAAATTAATCTATTTTTTTCATGCAAAATATTCTCGTGAATGGCTTTCATTGCCAATATATTGATGGATTTCGAATTTCTCGTACTTTTGTCTCCCATTGCACCTCCAGAACATCCTCAAAAATTCGTTGTAAATAAAAAACTTCAATCTTTAAATCTACAATGGCTTTGGTTACGAGAAACATTGTTCCATGTCTTTCCAGACGTTTTCAATCCTAACATTTTTGAAACAGCGTCTTCTGTTAGCATCTACTGGATACATCAAAAACTCCAAAGAAGCAGCGAATAAAAATAATCAAGAAATTAATTACATTATACGAATGTGATACTACACTCACCAGGTCTCTGAACAACGTCTTCCTGCTGACAACGGCGCACATGTCCGGGAACCGCAGGATGGTGATCCTCCTAATGCAAAATTCTTCATCTTTGCAGAGGGCGATGTATCTGCCCAGAAAGAGCTTTTCCGCCGCCTGTTTGCCAATGAGCGGCGCAATCTCGATCATGAGCTGCGGATCGACATAATCACACGATATAGATCGAGGCAGAGCAAAATTCGCCGTTAACAAGGGTGAACAAAATTAGTGAAAAACAGAGCAAACAACTCGATGAAAAATCAATAGCATGTGGTGCGATCGCGTCACGTGCGAGAAATAATAAACCCATATCGAAAATAACAGAGAAAACATTTCGCGATTCACTCCATCTTTTGAATTGCATTCTCGTCGCTCGGAACACGTCGCCGAAGACATAAATCGCGCCGTTCCGCTCATCAAAGCTGGCTGTGATACGAGTCTAAGTCACCACATCACAACCACTCTGATGGGAGGAACAGTCGAATTCGCGTCGTTGAATACCTGGAAAAAATTAACAAGAGGACTAACAGCCGAATCGAATCCAACAGGATGCTGGATGCTCGCATCTGATTGATCGATCGGATTCGCGGGGAACACAGAGCTGGGTGTGTGAATCGATCGCCTCCACGATTTTTCGA
This sequence comes from Lasioglossum villosulum, assembly GCA_963971365.1. Lineage (NCBI taxonomy): Eukaryota > Metazoa > Arthropoda > Insecta > Hymenoptera > Halictidae > Lasioglossum > Lasioglossum villosulum. The sequence goes on from OZ020502.1 coordinate 22,410,890, forward strand.
GGACTTTCCTAACGCCCGCATGCGCGCCGTTCATCGAAATCAGTGGCTCATTGTTCAACGATGAAACTAATTGTTCACGGCCAGGCGGGCAGAAGTGAATCATCGTGCCACGAGAACTCGATGCGTACGTTCTGCTCAAGTCGGCCGGGATGGAAACATTTGTTCATGATGCGAAGTGTCATCCACCATCGCTTTTTACGAACAGAGTTTCCAATCGATTTCCACCACGCATTTTTAAAAACATCTTGCAGTATGCATTCGCATTATGCATTATGCGCGTTCAAGTAATTAATCAATGATGAATAGTTTGATCCAGTGGTCGGCAAACTCATTAGTCAAACGAGCCAAATATCAGCAGTACAACGATTTAAATTGCTTTCGACAGTGGAATTTCTTTACAACCCTTAATTTAGATATAACACAATGACTGTTTAAAAATTGTATTAAATACTATTATATTAAAATAACATAGATTATTTTAAACACGTCAGTAGTTTGCCGACCACTGAACTACTCAATCGTCGCTGAATACAGGGTGTCCCAAAATAAGTTTAACTCCCGGAAATGGGAGGTTCCTTGGGTCATTTGAAGCAACATTTTCCTTTATAAAAATATGCATTATGCGCATTCAAGTAATTAATCAATGATGAATAGTTTGATCCAATGGTCGAAAAACTCATTAGTCAAACGAGCCAAATATCAGCAGTGCAACGATTTAAATTTCTTTCGAGAGTGGAATTTCTGTACAACCCTTAATTTAGATATAACACAATGACTGTTTAAAAATTGTATTAAATACTATTATATTAAAATAACATAGATTTATTTTAAACACGTCAGTAGTTTGCCGACCACTGAACTACTCAATCGTCGCTAAATACAGGGTGTCCCAAAATAAGTGTAACTCCCGGAAATGGGAGGTTCCTTGGGTCATTTGAAGCAACATTTTCCTTTATAAAAATGCCGTCCGCGGCTTTATTTAGGAGTTATTAACGAAAAACACGGACCAATCAGAACACGGCTACAGCGGATTGATTCTGGTTCGACCAATAGCGACACCACGTTAAGCGGGACTTGTCGCCGAGTTGGACTACGTTTGCTATAGCCTGGCTCTGATTGGTCCGTGTTTTTCGATAATAACTCCTAAACAAAGCCGCGGACATCATTTTTGTAAAGGAAAATGTCGCTTCAAATGACCCAAGAAACCTCCCATTTCCGGGAGTTACACTTATTTTGGGGCACCCTGCATAGCTGTTTCTCTTAATTGCCTCTGAAAAATTTGTATAAACCAGCTTCCTTAAAGCTTAATATAGGTTCATCGTTTATAGCACAGTAGGGTACACCAGGTCGCATTTATAAAATTATTTTTAATTACACTTTTCTTCCGGCGAGCATGACTGAAACATTATTCTGTTAGCGAATTTAGGAGTGCGTTATAAATAATGCATACAAGAAAATAGTATTCGAACAAAGAACGCCTCTCGTAACGCACGAAAAGATATCAATAATTAGCTCGGCACAAATAAGTTTAATTACAAGTTTACGGATCTGCGACATTCGAATTTGTTCTCACAGTCTATGAATTCACCTTTACTGTATTTCAGTTTAATGTGGAACGTTCCTTCGGAGTAACAAAGACCTAATTAGTAGAAAATGTATTAATCTGGATCGAATCGGAAGGGATCGACAGTAATTCGAGCCGCGAAGCGTTGGGATCGCTCATTACAGGATAGAATAAAATTTAGTAGACGTTCCCAGAAACTGAACGAGGGCTCGTGTTACGAAGAATCGCATGGGGGAGATCATGTATCGACGTTCTCGATGATGTCCTTTGTGGATCCGCAGGATCCGTAAGAGGGAGTCGGTCGACCCTGAGAAACTACAGAGCCGCAAACCTTTCCCGAAAGCGGAAACTGCGCGAGGACTCGCTCTGCTCTCCGTATCGGGTACGTGATCAGAAGTATTCTTCTTGGAAATCACTCGCCACTATTAAAGATGTGCGGTTGTGCTCGCGTAACCCCTTGCCATACAATATCGTGTCTGACACGTGATAACGATTCTGAACACGTGATAACGACTCTGAACACGTGATAACGACTCTGAACACGTGATAACGACTCTGAACACGTGATAACGACTCTGAACACGTGATAACGACTCTGAACACGTGATAACGATTCTGAACACGTGATAACGACTCTGAACACGTGATAACGACTCTGAACACGTGATAACGACTCTGAACACGTGATAACGATTCTGAACACGTTCTGATAAGAATGTATGTTAATAATTTCCTTTAAACCGAAATAAAATTCTACTTTGGTTTTGTTAATATACAGCTATTGGAGAAGGTATAGGCATACAATTTATATTAATATTTTCCTTTTATAAGAAATTACTATCTGCAAAACAAGTTCCAGTCACTAATACTAAAAGGAATCGTATGGCAAGGGGTTAACACTAAAACTACCACGAGAGGTGAAATCATCCATTTTTTATTTGACAATTATTGAAATTGTAAAGGCGTTCTCATGGGAATTTATTGAATATATTTTTTGACTCCAGTATACAGGGCGAATCACGAATCGTGATCAATAGTAATCACTCTTTTATTCGCTGTCTAATCAAAAATGTTTTTATTCGAAAGAACTTTCACGTGATGATAGCAAATTTCTTGTAAAAAAAATTTAAAAAGCAATTTTATTGCAATATTTTTGCAGTTTCTTACATGTTATCATACGTTTCCGAATTCGCCTTGAAATCCTCTAATAAATAGGCATAAACAAATTATAAATGTATTTGCAAAAAATTGAACGTGACCTTGACAAATCGTAAAAAAAGAGTTGACAAAAATTTTCTACAATCACGTGAAAGTTTTCTTGAAAACATGGTATACCTAATAAAAACATTTTCGATCGGACTGATAATAACAGAGTAATTTCTGCTGATCACGATCGTGATTTACCCTGTATATTATAGTAAAAATCGCACAAAGTATAAATAATTTTAATCTTGTTATTTTTATAGCACTATACACGTCACTTTTGATGGTCGGTAGGTTTAGTGTTAAATTTGCTGAATCTCTTTCGCTTACAAAGAGAGGTCACAGTAATGAGATCGTCGATTTTATGCCCTTGCCGTATTTTAACGAGTCAGACTCGTCATAAAGATTTTAACAATGTAGAACAAATACGAATCTTGTGAGCTTCTTTTTAGATCAAATAAAATTTGATTCGTTTATCAACAATATTTACGCATTAAAATAAATGTAGCTATATAAAATATACGTATTATAAATTTTATTTAGTCTTTTACGGTATTTTTCGAGGTAAAGACGCTGAATCTAGAGCAAAAATAAGCAAGCGTTTTTGACATCCAAAAAATATCTTGATATACTTCATTTCTTTATCACCTTTTCATTTTTCTAGGGTTTATCTGATTGCAGTATTCTTGACACGCAACGAAATTGATATCTGACGAATTTATTTTCTCCAGCGTGCACCAGGTTTGTTATCTGAATAATATCAGAACAGCAAAGTGCCTCTACTGTCACGCTGCTGAAAATATTTATGTATCAAATGTTTTTATGAAGTATACTTTAGTGTACCATTGTCCATTTCCTGCACAAAATATATAACCAGTTCCGCTATTGATAATCGCACGAATAAATAAATAGCAAGATTGGAAAGAAAGAGAAAAGAAAAAATTTTTAACCATTTGAAGCTATTTCAACTGGAAAATTAAACATTTGCTCGACCTAGAATATTTCCATTCTCTAGGATTTTTTAAATTCCATGAAATTGACATAATAACTCATACAATACTGAAATGCTGAGTAATTGATTAGATACTAACTAATAACAATATTCAATAATCTAAACAATATTTTGAATAATGGTACAGCAATTTTTAGTGGCTCCGCAGAGTTACCACTCAACTGCGAAGGGTTAAAGAAAAGAGAAACAAAGAAGAAAGGACTTAAAACTTAGAATTCAAAGTAAAAAAATTTTAAGAAACCATAAAAGTAAAAAGAGAATTAATTGTAAGAGGGATTTGAACACAGAACCTTTATCATCCTTGCTATCATAGCTGTTGCGATACGATTATGAAATGAAGTATATCAATGAACTTTCTAAATATCATAAAATATGATAAAAGTTTCATTAAAATCGACGACTCCACCACTGTGATCTCTCCTTGTTAGATTTGCGTGACCCATATTAGCACCTGATCAGAGCCCAATCTCAGTGGACAAATAAAAAGAACAAAACTACTAAAGAAGTCTAATCATGGAAGAAAAAGATATTTTAAATTCAGTCGTTTTTGTCTTACCATGTCAAATGTAGTGACAGTGGAATGTTATAATTTTTCAGATTAAAATGAGTTCAAGCACGACGTAAACAATTTTATAGACTTAAGATAAATAACAAAATTAAAAGCATACAAATGATTGTCACAGTTGATTTAGTGGATTATATTCCTACGTTAAGTCTATAAAAGTTGACCGATTTACGCCATGCTTGGAAAGGTGAGAAACATTCCTTGGAGAAAAACGCTACCCTGCAACGTAAGAATATTGCTTCCTGATCCCAAACTTCGAAAATTGTAGTGAGCACCACCGCATGAACAGCGATACAATTGCATCAATCGCAAATGCATTTTAATCTATTCCTGCATAATAACTAGACTGCGCATCTTTATGCAGAATAAAAATTTTAGAAAAAGCTGTACCAAGAAAGCATGAAACAGAAGCTATTTAGACATTTACTTTTCTTTGTAATAGTTTCAACGAAGTACGAATAACATAATTAGACTGCGGATCTTCATGCATTTATAGCTTCTGACAATTTAAAGAAATATGATAGGATATAAAATTCCATAGAATTTGATATGATTTTTATTTATTTTAGATCCCTAAGGCTGCTACCACTGAAAATCAAATTTTATTTGTTTCTACTTTCTGAAATTTGCCTATAAAAATTAGAAATTGCATAAACATCCGGAGTCTAAATGTAACCTTCATTACTTGCGTAATGAATACGTACTACATATAAAATGCGAATGAAATAATAAACTATAATAATAACATGAACAGTACATCAGAATAAACAAGTTTTACGAACAACACTTCTCTAGACGGTTTGTAAAATGTTTCAAAAATACTGTACATTTTATAATGTTAATACGTCAGCTACCAGCGTTTGTATCTACAACAGCGTTCATGGTTATATTAATTCTAGCTTCCACATTTCAATTAATAAATTCTATACCACATGTAAGCATTTTACAACTGCATCGTAGCAGTAACCACTTTACAAGATGACAAAGCTTGCTACACTCTACAAAAATTTCCTCTACAATTCTTTCCTATCTCTCAAGTTATAATGCGGCTCAGTTATTGTACAGAGAACATAAGTTGACGAGAATCTATAGACTGTACAACACAGAGATGAGAGGATTATGCTAGTTCTACCTAATCTCCCCAAGACTCTATCTATTATATTATTAGACTGCGGATGTTTATTCAATTTTCAAGTTTTGTAGACAAATTTTTAGAAAGTGGAATTAAATACAATTCTATTTTCAGTGGCAGTATCCTTTGGAGATTTAGAATAAAAAGAAATCATACAAAATTCTGTCAAATTTGATATTCAAGTATTTTTTAAACAGTTTTACATATGCTAAAGATTTGCAGTCTATAGATTATTCATAATAATACAAATATACTTCATCTATTAGATTGTTTACAATAATACAATAATATAGTTTGTAGATGCTCGGAAACTCATCATTTCTGCACTATGCTAGATATGACCTGTACGTGCATCTTCAGTGGCAGCAACTGAACAGTGGTTTTAACTGGTACAGCACGACCCCAACAAAATTTCTGCACACTTCGCTAACTGTATTGTACGACAATTGCAAATATCAAGTTTTTTTTACTTCTTTTGGACGTTTGAATATTTAACCCTTAGCACTCCAAAAATTGAAAATAATGTTTGCATTATTAAATAAGTTGGTATCTAATCATTTACTAAACATTTAAGTATTACATGACATATTATGTGAATTTCATATCCATAAAATAAAAAGTAATCGTATAGAATGGAATGGTTCTAGTTAGAAAGAAACGTATTTTGAAATACGTCCGGGTGCAAAAGGATAAATGAAATTTATACAGAATTGTGGGAAGGTCCTAGTATGATATTTTGTAATCTCAATAAACTCTGTACCACTTCAGAGTTGAACAATGTTCTATACGTTGCGTGTCACATAAAATACGTAATATACAGGTTTTGAAAACAGTTTTTTGATCATGTTATACGACGATGTACGAAGCGTTGAAGATACAAAAATGTTGTTACGGTAATTAAGATTTAAGAAACTTTGCCACCGTCTCGTTTCGTTAACCATGATGAACCGTCTGACGTTTAACAGAAGGACAACATAAATTCTCTAAAATAAATTCACCGATCCGATAGAGAACTGTGGGGCGATGAAGATCGTCGAACGCATCGCAGCGCAACGCTCATCAAAGCTGGCTGTGATATGATCGCTCGTGTATCAGCATATCACAGCCACTTTGTGAGCGATGCACAAGCGTTGCTTTCCTTCCCGTCGTTCCCAGCGGAAGTTATCCTTGAACGACATCCACCCACGATCGTTTCCTCGACGGTTGACGCGTGTCTTTGCACGTAGCGTGTCTTTACACGCAGCGTAGGAGCGACCGTCGCAAAAAACAGCGATCCAAATCGTCAAAAATGGCTGTGATATGAAATTCAGAAAAGCAACACGCCACAACCAATTTGACGATTGGATCGCGTTCCTCTCCTCTTCCTCCTAAATCTCGTGGTCCTCGATCTTCCCCCGATCCCGAGGATGACGACCGAAGTGAAGGGCAGGAACGGCATACAACGACGTCGTAAAAACGATACTCATCGTCGTTCCTATTTCGTGTATCTGCTCTGCCTCCTGTTTCCCGTGGCGGGCGCGGGCGATTATTAATTAAGCGGGCACTAAGTGCACTCGATGACGGCACACGGAACGTACACGCTTCCCCGACGATCGATTCTGCGGGCCAAGCTCATCAAAATGGCTGTGATATGACTCGAAACATTCCACAACCAATTTGATGTATCGGACCGCAAAAGGTATTTTCATTTCGGCGCTGGATGCAACGTTTCTGTCGCCTGTGTCTCTTCCCTTCCTCTCTCTCTCTCTCGGATTCTCTCTTCTTTGTCGCGTTCAGCTCGCGGATCCTGCCCCCAGTTTCCATGCTCCCTCAATTCCGAGGGATACGTTTGGCTTCCTCGACTCTCCGGTAATTATTTCCACGTCCCTCTCCCTATCTCGTTTTTTTTTTGTTCGCAGAGTTCCTCCGGTGAGTCGCGTCGAGGACGGACACAATTTTGCTCATCAAAGCTGGCTGTGATAGTCGATCTCTATGACAAACCAACTTTGATGGTAAAAGCATGTCCCTTGTCGTGAATCTTCCTGATCCTTCGCCTGGCATCCTGTTCTCTTTATATCTCTTTTTTCGCTCTCTCTTGCTCCCTCTCCCCCTCTCTCCCTCTCCCCCTCTCTCTCTCTCTCTCTCTCTCTCTCTCTCTCTCTCTCTCTATCATTTTGATGGCAGCCGCTTATTCGATATTCCCGCGCATTGTCTACGTCGGCTAGTTTCACGGTACGATAGATATTACTAACGAATTTTTTCTTCCCGAATTCACCGGTGAGCGTCGATGCACAACGGACGCCGGATGAAAGACAAGATAGTGAGACGCGATAGCGTGAGAACATCTCACTACCTATGTCTTTCAGACGGAATCCGTCCGAGACGGGATAACGCACAATCAATACACATTTTTCGAACACATGTAGGTTCTAATTAACCACTTGTATTACACCGCGTATAGTTATACTGTGATTCTGCAGACAAAATTAATGTTTTCTTATGTTAATGCAGGCAACCAAAGTCGTATATTGATTTTGCCTTTTAGCTAATCATTGTTGTTCCCTATTCTTGCTATAACAACGCCAAATTCGCAGTTTAACCATGCCATTACACCATCGCTCAAAAAGTGTTTGATCAAAAGTGCTAGATCGCTTGATTGAAGATAAGCAAATATGATTAGTAGACTCCGGATCTTTATGCAGTTATGCAGAAATTGATCGAGTGGAATGTAAAACAATAAAAGGTTTTGAAAATTCAAGAATCTTGTAATGTTACTTTTAATGTAGCAAAGTCGTTAAGGGATGAAATCAATTTTTATGTTATTCCTGCTTTCCACGATTAATGCAAAACATTTTTATTTTGCAGAAAGATCCGCAGATTAGTGCAGATTTTTATGCCAAATGAAAATTGTTTGCATCAATTATTAGAAGAAAAAGTGAAATAGTAATTTCTTCTTAAATACTTTTCATGAATCTGCTGATTTAATACCAAAAGTATACATAACATCCGCAGTTTAGTTTGTACACCTTCGTGCAACGCGATCAGAAAGTTGTTTAAAAAGACCATGTATGTATTTTAAGTGGCAATAAATATACAAGGGACTGTTTAAAAAAAGCTATGCACATAAATGCCATCAAATCTACACACATACTGTCTTTTTAACCCACACTATCTACATACTGTAAAATAACTTCGTTTTGTGTATGTTGCAAAACATATTTCTTTAAAATGTGATGTTACATTATAAACAAAGTTTGTTGTCTTCACCTTCAGACGATGGGCCACTCTACAATTATACAATTGATGATGTTTAAGACTATTCGCTGCTTTATTTATATCAATTTTTGAAACGTATCTTCGAAGATACTTCTTGTTAGTCTTTCTATTGTTACGAATCAGTTGTTTCTTTAATTTAAGCGCCAGAACCTGAATAATTAAACGCCAATTTTGATACTCTGGGTTAGGCACCAGCGTCGGAAGGTGAACATGTAAAATAAATCAAATATTAATGTAGGCCCTATTGTGCCACTGTTTCTGAGCAACCTAAGATGTTTAAACAATATCTTGGCTGCGTTATACACGAGTCTATAGTATGTATGCAATTCCGATTCAAATTTAAAGGATCAAGAAAAAGAGAAGAACAATTATAAGACTTACAGTATCTACAAAATGAAAAGTGTAAGAGATAAATCTCGATAAAATTCGAAACACTACGAGTGATCAAACATTTTTCGACGAACCCGCAACAGTACTCTACAGATAAAGCGCACCGATTTGCGCCTGGTATCAATTAAAACGGTCTAATCAAGAATTCGAGACGCGAAAACGTTTCAGTGTTTTCTCTCTGTTGCTTTTCTATTTACGTGGCTTCCTACAACGTACTCGTTTTGTTGAATCGCGTCACGAAAAATAAGTTCCCAACACGAAAACTATACGCGTGAAACATGATGGGCCCATTATGATTTTAAATCGTTGATCAAATAGCTATTAAAAACTATACAGAAATTATACAGTTCATTGCAAATTGATAAATGCGACGGATATTGACACTGGGGGTATACTCGAAAGTATTAATTATTAGACAGCAGATTTCACGCATTTATAACGAAAATGAGCAGGCGTCATTTGAAACAGTAAAAGTGGAGACATTAGAAGAATTTTAAAATACCGTTGTATTATTTTCAACCTATTAAACATACCACGAAAGAAAATAAATTCCCACTTCACTTCAGTTTGTTGCAGTACTGGCAAAAAATTTCTATTTTGCCTAAAGATCCATTGTCTATTAATTAGCAGTGCGATTTAAATAAAGCTTTGAGTAATATGCGTGAATTTCGGATATTTTAGAATATGTTGAAACAAAAATCGAATAAAACAAGGAAGAAAACTGCATACAGTAGGTACACAACCTCTTCTGTTGTGATGTTACACAATATTTTTACTCTGTCTCATTCCTTAGCTTTAGATCTGAGAAAATTACATGAAACTTGTTACCGATATTATCTGAAGCTGTTCAAGCATACGATTTTAGCAACGCCGAGTCGATAAACTTAAAATAAACGATCACATCAATTTATAAAAATCACTAACAGTTTACATGATTCTTGAAACTGTAAGCTTCGAGCCAGACAAAAATTGATTACGAAATACGAGGTTCTTAAATCCTGAAGGGTTCGTTTCGACAAATCTCGCTGGGTCTTTGAATGTGGCCTGCAGAAGCGGTCCACGTGGCAGGAAACGTGGCGAGTGGTACAGAGAAAAGTAGGAAAGAAAAAAGAAATTAAGCAAACGAAGAAACTTACGGATATACCCCAGTTAAGGCATTCGGTGGATCTACAGAGGGCATCTATAACGGGGCAGATTTTGCTCTCGATCGTGTCGGTGTCTAGGAATCCTCTCTTTATTAGCACCACCACCGCTTCCTGAGCTGTGAGCCGGACCTGTGCACCGAAGAAAAACAAATTGGTCAATGAGGCTTATACTTCTCCGCCGGAAAACGATCCGCCGCACAGTGGACCAAGAACGCACTTTTTATGGCCAGAAGTCAATTTTTGAAGTTTAATGTATTGTAACAATTTTCCCTATAAACTGACAACTTTTTAAAACTCCCGAATCCAAAGAATTATTAATTTTAGATGATTCTGTAACGAAGAACAACGTTCTAAAGACAAAACCTTGAAATTCAAAGTAAAAGTGAACGTGTTCTATACCAATTTTAATGGTGGTTTTATACGTGTTAGGGGTGCACTTCAAGTATGTATAATTCAGTTTTTAGAATTTTTAATGTATGTACAAATTGTGCGAACTTTTAACAAGTTAAACTTTTTGAAAGGTTTTAAAAATATGCTTACATATGCTTGACACGAGGAATTGTTTTATATGAAAATTTAGTCATTAGAGAAAGGGAGTATATATAGGTTTCAGCTGCTAAAAATGTCTGAAACGTTTCATTTTTATACAGATTTTAAGAAGTAGATGCACGAAATATTCGCACACATATTCTTCACTTTTAGACAACATAGAACTGGAATCAGAATATTCAGTATAATATAATTTCTTGTGATATTTTAAATGCATTTTAATTCAGTATGATCGTATTTTTAATTTTAACCACGAATAAGCGTGTTTCCGAACCGTTGAACAGTAGGGTCACGGCCCCAAACACTTGGCAGAAACTCGAAATATGAAAATTAAAGAATTCACCATATTCTTAACTATAAATTTACTGACGGATAATGGTGAATTCTTGTACAATCATCTTGTACAATCATCTTGTACAATCATCTTGTACAATCATCTTGTACAATCATCTTGTACAATCACTAAAAAATATAACGATATTGAAAGACTAAGTTTGGTGTAATTTTAGTTCAAAATTGATCGTTGCTATTGAGTTTAATTATAAAGTTCAAAATAGATGTTCTAATAAGTACAATGTTTATAAATACAAGACCATATTTTCCCACAAAATTAATATGGCCTGTTCGTCTAGTGGTAAATGAAGGATTACATATCGGGGTATTTACAAAATATTGTAATATTTAGTTACAGTTAACTTTTTTGTAATCTTTAAAGAATAATCAAATTTACAGTGACTCCCACTAATATTCGGACACTCTTACAAAGACGATAACTTTTTTAATATTGTACTATTTGATTTGAATTTTTTTGGCAAGCTAGTGCAATTAGTTTCAGTGTAACAAAAATTTTTGTGAAAAATCGCAATTCCTCTGAATTATGAAAAAATACAAAAAGTTGCATTTTACAACTTTTTTATGTGGACCTATATTGAAAATTTAAAAAATACGTTTTGTAGATTTATGTCAATTATATGTCCTGTGAAAGTTTCATCGCAATCGGCTGATGTGGAAAGCAACGACAACGATTGATTGAAAGATGCAGGAAGCATTAGATTTGCTGCAGTTGAAGGCCGAAAATCGTGAAAATCTGCAATTTTTAACATATTTAAACGTTTGTAGCTCATTACAACGTCGACGGATTTTGACGAAATTTTCAGAATATATTTAATTGACACAGATCTATAAAACGTATTTTTTAAATTTTCAACGTAGGTCCACATAAAAAAGTTGTAAAATGCAACTTTCGGTATTTTTTTTATAATTCCGATCAATTGCAATTTTTGACAAAATTCTTTTTTCGCATCCTGTAGCAAACTAATTGCTCCAGCTTCTAAAAAAATGTTCAAATCGTATAGTACAATATTAAAACAGTTATCGTCTTTTTAAGAGTGTCCGAATATTAGTAGAAGTCACTGTATATACCCGTGTATATTCTTATAATAAAACTCGTATATTCTTGTAAAATGACAAGAATTTATAATAACTAATATTTTTAACGCTCTGACAAGAAAATGTTGTTGGTATTCATTTTTCCGTAAATGGCAATATAAAAAATTTAAAGAAAAATTTTGTTTCATAAAAAATCAATGTCACATCAATTTTTAAATCTCATAATATCTTAACTGGTATCGATACGAATTCAACGACCTATAATAAAATAACATTAAACCATGAAATATCGTTACGATAGTATTTGCCACAAAAAGTGAGATCCTACTGTGCGCCTTGGTTCCCCAGGCCGGGAATCCTGCCGAAAATGTTTCTGGATCGTCGGCTTTGGACACCGGTGACACCGTAACTCGGCAAAGAGACGGGTCCGAGACCGTGTAGGTAACGAACGCGCAAATTATTTACCTGAATGTCCGAGTCCTGCAGGTACTTTATCACGAAGTCCAGCAGATGATCGTGAAAAACGTCGCCGAACAGATGGGGTGCCTCCTGGCAGATCGACACCATCTGTGGCACTTCTTTCACCAGGTTGGACCGTTCCCGGATATCTGAAAAGAAATCTGGATTTCGGTCACTGTGATCGCGATCGCAGGGTCGTGGGCTGCACGGTTAATTTGATATGCAGATCTCTATCGATAGGATCTGAATTCAAAGAATCGGAGTTGAGAGTCACTCGATTTATGAGAATAATTAATTACAGTTTCTTCGCGTAAGATTTCTTCTGGACGGCGTCTCGGCGCGCGTCCGTTACTCTATATGCAAAGCACTCCTGCCAATTATGCCTGCTAGGCGGTAATGCCGTGCTAATGCTCGCGAATAAATGTGCTACACCTGGTATGGAAAAGAATTTTTCAGATTAGAATCTCGCTAACAACGGGCAAACACGTACGGAAAGATGCAAGATGGAGAAACGGTGCTTTCATTTCACGGGTAAAAGGTTGGATCTCGAACTCGACGACGAAACGAGGAGCTAACGCACTCGCGTACTCATATTCTAAACGAATTTTAATGGTCTCTAATGGCACACCATTTTTATAATTATACAAGACCCAGCAATCAAATCTGGAAGATATTGGGGTGTGTACAACTTTTAGTTTAAATTCTTAAAATTTGTGCACCAAATTATTTAATTAAAGTACGTTAATATATATATATATATATATATATATATATATATATATATATATATATATTAATATACATATTAATATACATATTAATTAATATACATATATATATATTAATATATTAATATATATATATTAACATACTTTAATTAAATAAATTGGTGCACAAATTTTAAGAATTTAAATTAAAAGTTGTATACACCCCAATATCCATACAAACATCCATTTTTAGATAGATATAGATGATAACCCTGGGGAACATCATTAATTGATTAATAACAATTTATTGTTGAAATAATAGTTAAAATAATCAATATAGACTAACGCGTTCGAACGTGTCTGAACGTGTTTCGCGGTATAAAATATGATAACCCTGGGGACCATTATTAATTTATTAATAACAATTTATTGTTGAATTAATAGTTAAAATAATGAATATAGATTTGAAATTTGCAAAGCTCGGTCGTAAGCGTGGGGGAGGGTATTTTTCGCGGTATGTAATATGGCACGTGCATGTTTTTCCCAGGAAGACTTGACCTTGAACGTGTCCGAACGTGTTTTGCAGTATAAAATACCTCGTGTTCAAATACCTATGTATACCAATTTTCATAGCGATAGGTTCAATGTTATGGAAGTATATATATATATAAATTTATATACAAACATCCATTTTTATATACATACAGTGACTCCCACTAATATTCGGACACTCTTACAAAGACGATAACTTTTTTAATATTGTACTATACGATTTGCATTTTTTTTGGCAAGCTAGTGCAATTAGTTTGCCACAGGATGCGAAAAAAAATTTTGTGAAAAATCGCAATTCATCTGAATTATAAAAAAAATACTAAAAGTTGCATTTTACAACTTTTTTATGTGAACCTATATTGAAAATTTAAAAACTACGTTTTATAGACCTGTGTCGATTAAACATATTCTTAAAATTTTGTCAAAATCGGTGGACGTTGCGATGAGGTATAGACGTTTAAAGATAGTAAAAATTGCAGATTTTCACGATTTTCGGCCATCAACTGCAGTAAATCTAAGGATTCTTGCATCTTTCAAGGCTTGTCGTTTTTTCCGCATCAACCGATTTTAATGAAACTTTACCAGTGCATATAACTGACACAGATCTACAAAACGTAATTTTTAAATTTTCAATATAGGTCCACATAAAAAAGTTGTAAAATGTAACTTTTTGTTTTTTTTTTTATAATTCCGATCAATTGCAATTTTTGACAAAATTCTTTTTTCGCATCCTCTAGCAAACTAATTGCTGTAGCTTCTAAAAAAATGTTCAAATCGTATAGTACAATATTAAAACAATTATCGTTTTTTTAACAGTGTCCGAATATTAGTGGGGGTCACTGTATATATAGATGATTCAGGATATTCAATGCCATTTATCGATTTTAAAACACTGTTTCGAAGGTCTTCTCTAACGCAGCGTTTGTTAATTCCACCCTTTGCACTCGGAAATATTTTAACTCGAAAATTAAACATTTCGTTCTATAATTCTATTCCCTACGATTTTTTTTTAAATTTCATGGACACGAAATTGATATGAATACCTAAATGTTCAGTAATTGATTAGAAGCGACGTACAATAAATTTCAGTGGCGCAAACGGGGTAACGTGTAATTGAACGATTTCGATACTCCGAGTTAGACCCTAACTTCGATATAGTAGGGTTAACAAAATCATTTGAAGTTACCAAGTTCAGAAATATCTGGAAAATCCCAATTACAATATAAATTCGCGAGACATCCGTGGAACGAGGAAGGTACGAAGTGAAAACTATCGGCGTTCTAACAAGAAATTCAATCGTTTCTTTGCGACTCACGATCGGAGTCCCATTCGTGCGTCGAAAGTGAGGAAAACAGGAGGGAGCAGGCAAGCAAGCAGGGGGTCGCTCCTCGGCGTTTCCCGGACCTTGGTTCGTTTCTATTCTCGTCCGAAACGACGGGTAGCCGCCGGTTTCGTGGAAACACCTGAATGAAAAAGGGCGTCGCAAGCTGGCGTCCCTGCTGATTAGGAAAACTCGCACCTTTCAACTCTGCTCGAGCCTCGACGCCGATAAAGAACCAGAATTCCTGACAGGTCATTAGGGAAACGAACCTTCGTTCGACTACTTAACCGGACAGGTGCAACCTTGGACGTCGTGAACAACGTTGTGAAAATTACGAGTTTCCGGTATAATTTACCAAATTCTTTCCAGTCCGCAGGAATTCGAAACAACTGTTCGACGTAGAAAAAAAGAAAAGAAGTAGCTTCATACCATAGATCGTCGAATCTCGATCACCCCCATTCCTTCCAGATTCCTACTGCCTTCGACGAGCGATTTGCGTCGAGAGACCACATGGCCATCCTCTTCAGCAACGTTTCCTTCACGATTGAAGCATCCACGTCCGACGACACAAGGAAAAACACGTAACTCGAGGCTGCCCGGTTTATGCGCGATTAGTTTCCCGGGAAAAAGCGCGGGAAAACTGGTGACGCCAGCTCGCGTAATATCGCTTAGAATTCAGGAAAGTACGGAGTACTATGTAAATCGGAAACGAAGAAACACCACCGACGCACTTGGAAAGTCCACTTAATTAACAAACGCGTACGGAAACGCGACGACCTTTCTTCCAGAAGAAAGTCGAACGGAACACCGAAGAGAAGAGACACGTTGCCAGCGGAGAGCGTGGGTGCGACTGAGGGTCGAGAATTTCTTGGTCACGGGAAATGCATCTTCCCGGTTTGTCGGACTTTTCCAGCTGCGAGGGGTGGGGATAAGCTGGGTAACCTCCCCACTCCGTTCGGGCCCAGCGTCGTCGGAAAGGGGAGAAGCCGAGTGGAAAGGATAGGGGACCGCCAACAAACCGGGACTCGTCCTTTTTTCGTCGTTTCGCGCGCCCTCCGTGAGGCCCACGGCCCGAGCACGTGCTTGGTTTTCCCTCCGCTGCTACCACCCCTACCCTCTCTTCCCCCGCTACACTCCGACACACTCGTTTCCCGTTTCGTTGAGACTTCGATGATCCGTTCTTCCTCTGCTTCCTTACGCAAAGGTGCCCGCCCTCCTCGTGTCTCTTTCTCCCTTCTCGAGACTAGATGCTAGATGAAGAAGCTCCAGCTTCTTTTCTCTGTCCCTTCTCCCACTCTCCCCCTCCAATTCCTCCCTTTTCCCCAATGCAGCCTCCTGCGTCCATTAATCACGCACCGAGTCTTATCTTCTCCGCCTACTCCGTCCTTACGCGTCTTCTGTCCCGCACAAGATCCCGCCAAAAATATCCCGCTGCGCTCCTTCCAGGATTAACCGTCACCGATTACGCTCTCCGGCACAAACGTTAACGTCTTTCCCGACTCCTAATTCTGAATAGCCGTACGCTGGATACGAAATTTTACGTTTCTCTCCGTCTTTCCAATTTTTCATGTTCAACATGTTGCTGTGTTTCGATAGTTACGAAGCAGCTGTTCCTTATACAGAATTATGCGGTCAACTCGCTTGATCGTGATGATACGTTACGGTACGGATACGTGAACGCGAATTAACGAGAACTGTTTCATGCAATAGCGGCTATAGTGATTTCGCTGCGGATTTTATGCGGTTATGGTGGACACGAGTAAGTGCAATTTAGATGACAACTTGTTACCTGGATTGCAACATGCTGGGGTGAAATAAATACCTAATTTCTTGCTGAATTGTATTGATGGCTTGAAAATAATATGTATGTATATGATATTTGGTCCCCTCAGGGTTTCAAATCCATTTACCAATCTCCACCTTCTTTCCACTCTCTCTATCGCCAAATTTCAGCCTATTTCAGCTTAAGTTTCATCGGGATCTACTTTTTATTACGGTGGGTTCCGAACCACCTTAGCTTGAAAATAATATAGTAGTATATTTAAATTCTTCAAGGTTTTTACTGTCAAAAATTAGACCTACCCATTTTTGTCAGGAATGCTTGAGTGCAATTAAAAAGTAGGAGACTCTAGAATTTCTAGAATTTCTAGGAACTTCTAGAAGTAACGATCTTTGAGTGTTGTATAAGTCACACTGCCAAACAACATTGTTGAGAGTTTCACTCTCAGAGTTACACACACACATGGGATTATCAATGAATACAAAACGGGAAAGAGAGCCAGCCAAGTGATAGTGGTTTGCTCTACATTGGTTTATAGAAACTACAAATAACCGAGATAAATTTTTGCCTTTAAACCGAGGAGAACGATTATTCTTAAAGCAATGCGCAAAATAATATTTGCCTTTATACAATCCTTGTTTTCTAATTAACAGTGAAGAAGTAGTGATCATGTTGACTGTGGATTTATGCAAAATGATAACTTGTTATCTGGATTGCAACATGCTAGGGTGAAATAAATACCTAATTTCTTGCTGAATTGTATTAATAGCTTGAAAACAATATAGTAGTATATTTAAATTCATCAAGGTTTTTACTGTCAAAAATTAGACCTACCCATTTTTGTCAGAAATGCTTGAGTGCAATTAAAAAGTTGGAGACAGATTAGAAGAATTCATTAGTTCCTATATGTAATTCCCAGCTTATTCAAATTAACAAAGGAACAATGACATTTCTATATGGCTGCTGTTAATTGCAATCGATGTGAACAATTTTTATTTTGAATAGAAATCTAGCGACTAGAAATTCTTTGTCTTTTAAAATATCATAGAACAATAAACAAAGTTTATGCTTGCGTTTATTCCGATTTAAAAGAAATTAATAACCTATGTTTTTATTATACTCTGTTTCGTATCTACAGCACGAGTCTGACTCTACATATATGTAATGTAGGGCAAAGGATTAACTTTTAAGTCCTACCTAATTCAAATTAGTAAAGGGACGATGACATTTTTACGTGGCTGCTGTTCATTGTAATCAATGCAACAATTTGTATTTTACATAGAAATCTAGTGATTAGAAATTCTTCGTCGTTTAAAATATCATAGAACAATAAAGTTTATGCTCATTGTATGCATGTGTTTATTCCTATTTTACAGAAATTAGTAACCTGTATTTTTATTATACCCTGCTCGAAATCTTCAGCACGATATTGTAGGGCAAGGGGTTAACTTTGATTTATGCAACTTCTCTTGAATTGTCCTGAATAATGTTTAATGTTATGTTTTGAAATTTTCTTTGAAAATTTTGAAAAACCATAATTGCATAGAGATCCGCAGTCTAGTGCTAGCATTTTAACAAATACAATTCAAACGTGATAGCAATTTAATTATTGCTCAGAATTTAAAATAGAATTAATATAGATCTAAAATAAATTAAAATTGTATTGAATTCTATCATAATTTATATCCTAGCATTCTTTGAAAATTTTCAAAGCCATAATTGCATAAAGATCCGCAGTCTAGTGCTTGCATTTTAACAAATACAATTTTTGAATTGTTTGCGCGATAGCAATTTAATTAATACTCAGAATTTGAAATAGAATTAATATTTTTATGTAGCACGAAGAAGCTACATCTTATTTATTTACTAACAATCAGAAAAGTAACAATTTAACCTGCTACCGGTCGGCAGAGACTCAATTAAAGGTTAAGTATATTTCAATATTGAAAATTTAATATTGAACTGAACTATCTTACCCAAGCAGTGTGTAGATTGATTATCCAATAAAAAACAGACGCATGTTAAACAGTTTTGTTATCAATTACAAGACGCAAGAGCTACATATAAACATAAACTTCATTCTAAATATAAACTTCATTAATAATTTTAATGTGGTGAAAACAATATGTATATTAATACTCTTAAAGTCTTTTAGTCTTAAAAAAGACAGAACACGTTCACAGTTGAAATGTCGCTATTTCTAAGAACTAAACGCAGCATAGAATAAAGATCTTATACCTCATAAATGCTAGTTGATAATTACGAAATTAAAACATTTTTCTATTTTCGACATATAAGGAATATGTCGTCGCAAGAACGTACTCGAAGCAGAAATAAATACACGTGATCCAAGAGGTAACTGAATTGGGAAGGTTCAGAAGCATAAAAGATGTAACATCGCTGGCTCATGCAAGAAATTAGTCTCGTTAAGCAGCAAACCATTCTTCGCATCTATCAATTACGGTAGAAACATAATTTTGTCCGCTAATTAAGAGAAGTAATTGGCAATGGTACATCGTAAAAAGGTTTAGTTTCAAACTTATAGGACAACACAACAAACGTGCACATTTTATGAATTCAGAAAAAAATTAATATATTAATAATACATTGCATATTATTTCTTGAGATATAGTACGCATTACTTCAACCAGAAACGGCAAAATTTATTTCTATATGATAAGTCTTCTCAATAAGTCTAAATAATGCTCTATGCGATAATATCCAATTGAACAAAAATTATAAATATGATTATAGTAACACGTTCACATAAATACAGAGTTGGGCAAAAATTTTATTTAAATAAACATTTCGAATAATAAAGTGGGTTTTGAACCCACAAACTTTTCGCCTAACTCTGAATAAATGAATGAAAAAATGTATATTCAACTGTTATTAAAGTTATCGATCGTAAGATTGTTAAAACAAATAAAGAGAAAATGATTTCGGCGCAAAGGTTGTTTATTTGATCGAACCTTTGCGCCGAAATTATTTTCTCTTTATCTGTTTTTGTATATTCAACGTTCATCAATAAACTGTGGATTTTATTACAACTAGACTGTGGATTCATGCATTCGTGGCGTTTGCAACAAATAGCATTTTAATTCTGTTTTTACAATGAGCAGTCTAAAGAAATTCTTGAGTGACGGAAGAAATTTTTGCCTAATTCCGATTTTGATTAATTTGAATTCGTATAAAGATCCGCAGTCTGCTTATAATAAACACGGATTGGTGTAATTAGAAAAAAAGAAGAAAAATTAGATTAATTGGAGAACAAAGATACACTATTTTCAACGTCTTAAAACTATTAACGAATGAATTGAACGTGTATCTGGCTGTGTTGCAACTGATGAAGAATATCAGTTCTCTGTATCTCGATCGTCAATTATTCATAACAATATATTAATGTTATCGGCGCCCTGGTTCGATCAATTGGAACAATAAGCAAGTGTGCAAAATACAATGAAATTTAATTCAACGTTATTTAATATAAATCACGTTTTTACAAATTATTTTTGATAATCCTTACAGACGCAATAATGAGATATATTATTCTCGAAGATGGTCTAAACTATAGACCGAAACGTTGAATTAAACTTCATTCTATTTTGCAAACTTGCTTATTGTTCCAATTGATCGAACCAGAGCGCCGATAACATTAATACATTGTGATGAAGAATATGTTGCGCAAAGATTCGCAGTCTGCTCATCGCCGTATAAAAGCGACGCGTATTCGACAAGAGGATTCCAGTCTTCCAAGTTAGGGGCCCCAGAACTGTCTTTTCCATTCACACAAGGAAACGCAAGCTGCGTTTCTTCATCGTAGACGACAAAAAGGGGGACGCACGCGCGTCGAATCGTTCGTTAGCCCCGAGTTTCCGAATCTCCTTGTGCATGTGGCGAGGAAAAGTCGTAGTAGGGGTAGGGAGAGGGGAGGGGGTGTAATCGTTGGAGGAAGCGATGCAACTGGCATCCTCGGCGTCGAAGGAAAAAGGGCGTGTGTCCCTCGATTACCGTAGGAACCGACGGCGGTGTGTCCAAAAATACGTGAACAAGCGGTGCAAAGCGCGCCTGTGTCGCGTGCCCCCGAGTTTTGAATTCTTGTGCCCTTCTCGCTCTCCTCCGCCGCGCATCCCTGTCCCTCTTTTCGATCTGTCCACAGAAAAACACCGATGGTGGCACGTGTTCCACGGGGCAAGATGTTTCCCGTGGATATTGGCCCCAAAAATAGCCAGGCCGGTGTGCGACATTCGTCGGGATCATAAACGATAGGGGTGCAGCACCACCTTTCACCCGACAGTTGCATCCCTCAGGAGACGATACTTTAGAGGAAAAGAGCTTCTCTCTCTCTCTTTCTCTCTCTATCGTCTACAAACACCGGACATATGACATTGAGGCAAACGTCGGTTGTCACGTGCCACCCCCGAAAAAGTCGGCTGCAGTCCGACTGTTGGCTCACGTTACAAACCCTCCGATTTTTTCCCCGTTTCGTTTTTCGCGTTGCTTTTTTGCTGCTTTCATTTGACCATTGTAAGGAATAACGGGTTTATTAAGGTTTTGGGCACACGGATGACCAAATTTTAACGACTGTCGCGTTTGTCGTGGACGCTCGTTTGCTCGATCGGCCTTGTTGCAATTAGTTAGTGATCGTAATTTTACAATTCTTCTGTTTTTTGTGGTTTTCTGCTTCTATGAATTTACCTACAGTGGGGAAAAAAGTATTGGCACACTCTTAAAGAGGCGATAACTTTTTAAATATCGTATTATGCGAATTGAATTTTTTTGGGAAGCTAGAGCAATTAGTTTGCCACAGGATGCGAAAAAAATTTTGTCAGAAATTGCAATTCATCGGAATTGTAGCGAAAATACTGAAAGTTGCATTTTACAACTTTTTTATGTGGGCCAGTATTGAAAAATTTTAAAAATGCGTTTACAATAATATATTGAGAATTTTTGATCGCCCCTTGACAACGCCTCTTAAATGGACAACGAATTTTATGCATTTATAACAAACATATGTAGGTGCAATTTAAAACAGTGAAAAACATTAGAACAATTTTAAAATACTGTTATATTATTGTTAACTTATTATTATTATATTAGGAAAAAATATAAATGCTTATTTCACTGCAGATTGCTGGAATTCAGGTAGAAAATTTTAATTTTGGCTAAAGATCCGCTGTTTACTCAGAAACCACGTGCAAAAATGATTAGAAAGATGCAATCAAAATACTTTTACAGTGTAAATTTCAAATACGATTTGAAATTTTTTGGGAAGCTAGAGCAATTAGTTTGCCACAGGATGCGAAAAAGTTTTGTCAAAAATTGCTATTCATCGGAATTGTAGCAAAAATACTAAAAGTTGCATTTTACAACTTTTTTACGTGGGCCAATATTGAAAATTTTAAAAATGCATTTTGTAGATCTGTGTCAGTTATATGCACTGGTAAAGTTTCATCGAAATCGGTTGATGCGAAAAAAACGACAGGCATTAAAAGATGTAAGAATCTGCAATTATAGGTCAAAAATTGTGAAAATCTGAAATTTTTAACATATTTAAAAGGTTTATAGCTCATTGCAATGTCGACCGATTTTGACGAAATTTTCAGAATATGTTTAATTGACACAGGTCTACAAAATACATTTTTAAAATTTTCAGTATTGGCCCACATAAAATATTTGTAAAATGCAACTTTTAGTATTTTTCCTACAATTCCGATGAAATTGTGGCAAACTAATTGCTCTAGCTTCCCAAAAGAATTCAAATCGTATAATACGATATTTAAAAAGTTATCGCCTTTTTAAGAGTGTGCCAATAATTTTTACCCACTGTATATACAGGGTTGTCTATTAGTACTTACACATTCGTACATACAGCATATGTACTTGACCTATATACAATTGAAGAAACTTATTTTTAATCTGGTGAAAATCTGAGGTTGAAAGGTTTTACTTCATACAAATAACAAGACTACGTTTCTTTAGATTTTGTGCTTGTCCATTAATATTTACTTGAATAAATAGATTTGTTTAACCACATTTCCCATGGAAGCAATTTCATTTTCATTAATTTCATCAATTTCATTAATTGTAAAATAAAAAATTGACATTGGAGTCATTGAAGTACCGGTAGTAGGTTTATTGTCACCCCGTTCGCTATTGGCGTTTGTGTTACTAAAATAGGAAAAGAGATTTTCAAAGAGAAGCTTATCAATTTTACAGACCTCATGTTACGTGTTATATATTTGACTAACAATATATACAACTTAATTTAGCAGCGAATCTGATAAGAATTTCTTGTAAAAGCTGTGTAAAGGTTTTCCTGAAAATTCTACAGGTTCTAAGAAACTTGTCAACATTGTAAACATTGATATGCGTTAAACAGTGTTTGTTAACTGTGTCGATTAATGGAAACAAGAATTTAGAACTCTCAATTGATTCAATTATTATTGATTCTGCTACTTTAGCCACACACACACACTCACACATCTTGCACTTCGTACATCTGCAAAAAGTTTAGTTTCAATCTTTGGAAAACAATCAATCAAAACTTATAAGTAGACTGCACACGTTATGCATTTATGGCAAAAAGGCGTAAGCAAGATACAGAGCAGTGAAGACAGAAGATGAATTTGTATATACTTCGTTACGTTCCATTTAACTTATCGAAACTATTAAGCAAAGAAATATATTTTTATTGACTTTATATAGCCCATAATTAAAGCAAAAAATCTTTGTTTTGCTTAACGATTCGCAGTCTAGTTTTGATGGTGGAAATCATGAATATGAATAGTTGAATCTTTAACAATGATAATACCATAGCTATTAATTGTAAAATTCACAGTCTAGTCACAACATAGCTTGATTTTGATTTTTTAACAATTTTGGTTCTTTCACAATGATGATAATTAATAATTGTAATACTTTCAAGACTCTTTCTATATTACTACGTTACTATTCAGAATAACAATTTCCTAGTGGTATCCAAAGAAATTATGCAATGAACAATGTCTTGTACGATTACTTTTCATCTTCCAGGTTATTTATGGATTTCTGTTTCGCTGTTATACTCCTCAATAGGTGGAAAATGTTTAGAATATGTGGTAATCGAGCGGTTAATGGTCTACAGAATATAGTGTTCTGTGATATGCGCTTCTGACTCAAACTTTTCATTCTTTTACAGTTGTCTTTGCCGTATCTAGCGGTATCGTAGTGGAACGGAATTCCTTCGCAATTCTCAGATGATAGATTTTCCACTTATTCACCGTATCTATTCCAGAACAACATTCAATTAAATTAAAATTTCAGTATATTAACAAGATGAAAATAACATGACAGCACTCGTTATTCTTTATTGCACAAATGCATCAAATCTGCAGTCCAAAAATCAATTATAGATAGTAGTAATAGTAGTAATAGTAATAGTAGAAGTTCTGCATACACTTAATAATTATCAATCTCGTTCCTTGTTCCTTATAAATGATTGTCAGAGACTTCATTAATTAAGGGTTAAGTATATTTAAATATTGAAAATGTAATATTAAACTGAACTATCGTATCCAAAAAGTTAGTGGATTGTTTTTATCAGTCATAAACAAAAGCATAACTACCACTAAAACCACTAAAACAAAGACCACGTTCAAAGTTAAATTGTCGCGATTTCTCCAAACTAAACGCATAATAATAACTTCTAAAAACTAAACACATCAAATCTAGTGACTAATAATGACTTGTAATGGTTACAAACTTCTGTCTTTTCGTACAAATGTTTATTTGATATCAATGTGTCTAAATGTCTAACGCCATAATGAACAAATGGAAACAAAAAGATTAGAACTTTTGCAGTTCCCCGTAAATACGTAGTACGTAAAATTTTCTATTTACATATAAAGATCAACAGTCTTCTTGTAACATTTTACCCCAAAACAATTTGTCAATTGATTTTGAGAAATTTGATTTTGTCTAATGATTTTAACTGGAAGCGTTAATATATTTGCTCATAGAACGGCCCTGTTCTTCATAAATGGTATAGGAAATTTTCATTTACCATAAAGATACACAGTCTACTTATAACATTTTACCCCAAAAGCTAACCAATCTTTAGAAACTCTGAAATCTGATGTTGTCTAATGATTTTAACTGGAAGTGTTAATATTTCCTTTTAAAACGGCCCTGTTCCTTATAATGGTACAGTAAATTGTCATTTTGCATAAAAATCCAGTCTACTTATAACATTTCAGCCCAAAAGCTAACCAATCTTTACAAACACCGAAATCTGATGTTATCTAATTATTTTAACTGGAAGCATTAATATATTTGCTCGCACAACGGCTCTGTTCCTAATAAATGGTACAGTAAATTGTCATTTTGCATAAAAATCCAGTCTACTTATAACATTTCAGCCCAAAAGCTAACCAATCTTTAGAAACCCTAAAATTTGATTTTGTCTAATTATTTTAACCGGAAGCGTTAATATTTGTTTTCACAACGGTCCTGTTCCTCATAATGGTGCAGTAAATTGTCATTTTGCATAAAAATCCACAGTCTACTTATAACATTTTACCCCTAAAGCTAACCAATCTTTAGAAACCCTAAAATTTGATTTTGTCTAATTATTTTAACCGGAAGCGTTAATATTTGTTTTCACAACGGTCCTGTTCCTCATAATGGTGCAGTAAATTGTCATTTTGCATAAAAATCCACAGTCTACTTATAACATTTTACCCCAAAAGCTAACCAATCTTTAGAAACCCTAAAATTTGATTTTGTCTAATTATTTTAACCGGAAGCGTTAATATTTGCTTTCAGAACGGCCCTGTTCCTCGTAAATGGTACAAAAAATTGTCACTTAGCACAACGATACGCCCTACTTAAAATATCTCAGCCCGAAGAAAATCATTTTTCCTACACACCGTAAAAAATTTCGAAATTCAAAACTGTTGTTTAGCGATTAGAAGTGAAAACGTTAATATCTGCTCGAGAAATGTCAGCTATAGCACTGGCTAATGTTTCCCCGTAAATCGACCGGACCGTTAGGCGGCTCGTTAACGACGTTTGAACGATCGATGGCATTTATTCGCAATTCGTAGGATTCCGTTTTGTGGCCGCGAATCGCGTATTAAGAGTGGGAAATAAGGGGGACGGTGTCGTTGTTGTTGTCTCGCAGGACTATGGAGGAGCCTATACGTGTATAGACGACGTCGACCACGACGGCGGCGACGCGCAAGGTCTTAAAGTATTTTCGAAGGCTCCTGAAAAGAAAGGAGCCATTAGTGGGATGAAAACGCAGTGGCGCGTCGTTCGCCACGTTTCCCCGAAGCGGGCCAGGTAAAAAGAAAACGTTTTTCGCGGAAGGATCGCTCTTCTACCCCGGCCCTCCCCTAACCCCGCACCACCGTCGACGCTGCTTTTTCAAAGGTTCGGCGACCACGGGCGACGTTTCACGTAGATACTCATCGACAGAACTTTGTTAGATGACCTTTGAACACGATTTTCCAGTTCTGCGAAACAACCGGCTACGAACGCCGACGCTTTTTTCCGACTTCCGCGAACGGGCAGGCTCGATTTTTCAAACGCCTCACGCGTCGTGTTCTACCCTCACTCTTCGACCGTCTACCTACACTGGATCAAAAAAGTGCGAGCACCCTCGTTCTATCAATAACTTTGCGCCAGAGCTCGAATGAAACAGTTAACCCCTTGCACTGCTATTTGTTTCGTGGTTATAGTGATCATGTTTATTTTTATTATTTAAATCTTATACAAGACTAGCAGCCCCCGACACGGCTTCGCCCGTGCTAAATGTGAAAAGAATTTAGATTTTGATCGTAAGTATGTTAATATATATAGATGATAACCCTGGGGAACATTATTAATTCATTAATAACAATTTATTGTTGAAATAAAAGTTAAAATAATTAATATAGACGTGAAAGATGCAAAGCTCGTTCATAGGCGTAGGGGAGGAGGGTTTTTCGCGGTATGTAATATGACACGTCGATGCTTTTCCCTGGAAAACTTGACCTTGAACGTGTCCGAACGTGTCCGAATGTGTTTCGCAGTATAAAATACCTATGTATACCAATTTTCATAGCGATAGGTTCAACGGTATGGAAGATGATACATTGCAGCGCCATCAACAGCGGCGAGTTACAACAAAATGAATAGCGTAAAAACCTTCTCCATGAAAAAATACATATATGTGCCAAGTTTCATGTTGATCGGTCAATATACATATATATATATATTGACCGATATATATATATATTTTGTTTATATATAGTTTTATATATTTTATATATTTTATATAGTTATTATATATTTTATATATTTTATATATATATTTTATATAGTTATTATATATTTTATATATTTTATATATATATTTTATATAGTTATTATATATTTTATATATTGTTATTATATAGTTTATATAGTTTATATATATAGTTTGTGTATATATATGTATATATATATACACAAACATCCATTTTTATATGTATAGTTTATTACAACGTTAGGTAATATTAACTAAACAGAAATAATACAAACATGGAGAGAGTATTATGAATATAAACGTATAGGTGTCCAAATTTACATTTTTCCTTTTTGAAGACACCTATACACGTAAATTACATTTGTTTAACAAGGATATAATATGATGACAAGCTCCGATATTAGGCCCAGTCAGGAATGCAGAAACATCCAAGGGCAACTGAAAACCTAGTTTATGAAGCTTTTCTCGAAGTAACGATTTTTGAGTGTTGTATAAGTCACACTGCCAAACAACATTGTTGAGAGTTTCACTCTCAGAGTTACACACACACATGGGATTATCAATGAATCCAATAGGGCAAAGAGAGCCAGCCAAGTGATAGTGGTTTGCTCTACATCGGTTTATAGAAACTACAAATAACCGAGATAAATTTTTGCCTTTAAACCGAGGAGAACGATTATTCTGAAAGCAATGCGCAAAATAATATTTGCCTTTATACAATCCTTGTTTTCTAATTAACAGTGAAGAAGTAGTGATCATGTTGACTGTGGATTTATGCAAAATGACAACTTGTTATTTGGATTGCAACATGCTAGGGTGAAATAAATACCTAATTTCTTGCTGAATTGTATTGATAGCTTGAAAACAATATAGTAGTATATTTAAATTCATCAAGGTTTTTACTGTCAAAAATTAGACCTACCCAGTTTTGTCATAAATGCTTGAGTGCAATTAAAAAGTTGGAGACTGATTAGAAGAATTCATCAGTTCCAATATGTAATTCCCTTATTAATTCACTTCTTCAAATTAGCAAAGCAACAATGACATTTCTTTATGGCTGCTGTTCATTGTAATCGATGTGAACAATTTGTATTTTACATAGAAATCTAGTGACTAGAAATTGTTCGTCGTTTAAAATATCATAGAACAATAAAGAAAGTTTATGCTTGCCTTTATTCCAATTTAAAAGAAATTAATAACTTATGTTTTTATTATACTCTGTTTCATATCTACAGCACAAGTCTGACTCTACATATATGTAATGTAGGGCGAACGATTAACTTTTATCTGTACAAGTTATTTATTAAACTTATCATTTTTAAAGAACGTTTTTCTTGTTGTAAGGTGGCATAAGGTTACTTCACAGTCGATTGATAAAACTTCTGGAGGGTTATTA
This sequence comes from Lasioglossum villosulum, assembly GCA_963971365.1. NCBI lineage: Eukaryota > Metazoa > Arthropoda > Insecta > Hymenoptera > Halictidae > Lasioglossum > Lasioglossum villosulum. Next base: position 22,439,579 of record OZ020502.1, read on the forward strand.
TTATTAAAAATCTAAAAAGGAGACACTGTAAGATGGCAGAATGTTTTTGAGTAGAATAATACAACATCCATACCGTATTAATATCCTATTTTTTCATTTACTCCTACTTTAATTCTCCAGGAATTTTCTGAGCATTCTATGTATAATTCAAATGTTAAATTACTTGTCAAAAAACATTGTAAGTGCATTCTAAATTCTATTTTAATATTCTTGGGTAGATTTTCCCACAAGCCTGTTGATTTTAGGTATTCAGAACCTATTGTTAATGATTTTGGACATTTTCCAGTCATTCTCTCATATAAAGTAGCACAGCATAATACTAACTCTAAAAAATTCTAACAATCACATAAGAATTTTTTTTCGTACGGCCATAAAACCGTTTTCCATATATAAATTTTTAATGATAAATTATTAATGTCTCTAATCCAGCATATTACTTTCACATTTCATAAAACACTGAACTATTCAGATTATATTAATACACTTCGTTCGTATATGAAATTATCATTAATAAAATGTCCTTGCTTTGTTTATTTACAGTGTGCATACATTGTGCAGTCATTCTGATGAATTCTTAATGAAAATTACATTGGCTTCCTGGGAAACGATGAATTATGATCACAAACAGGCCAACAGCGTGTTTTGTAATTAAGCACGAATTAAATCATTGTAATTATATACTATTGTAATACTTTCTCATGATTAGAAGAAGCTACGTGTATTTATGAGTTCATAAACACAGGCATTTAATAATGGTTAAATACTGTCAGTACGGAAGATTGAATATTGTAATTTTCTGCAACCATAAGTACATAAAAATAACCAATATACATAGGTACACTATTGTAGTAATGTACTATACTAAGATATTTAAAAATAACTATAACGAGGTACTATTTGGAACTAAAAATTTCTAGTTGGAAAATAAACCTTGCTCAGAATTGAAAATATTGTACGTCGGCTTCGCCTATAATCATCCGACGGATCTGCCAAAATTAAATATTTTTTCAGATCTGCGTAATTCAAAAAGGCATTTAATACAAGCAGATATTTTAATATTTATAATCACTGTCGCATTCTCTTATGTGTAATAATCACCACTATTTTTATGCACTTTAGGCATCGAGTGATAAACAATTCTTCGTTGCAACGGTCTTCCAGCGAAACGAAATTTGTACGTCGAAAAAACGGATTCTACGGAGGTTCCGGAAGCGTTCAAGCCACTTCGCACGGGGAAAAATGGTTACGTATCGTGGCTCTTTCGTTAGATCCTTAAGAGTCTATTTTATTTTGAATTCCTCCGAGTGGCGCAGACGAAAAAGTAAACGATGTTACGCGAGCTCGTATAAATACTTCGGAGCATACACGGAAGCCACGAGTAGACTTCCGGCGAGGCACGTGCTGCACCGGAAGCAGGGACAATCTTGTCGTCACCTCGTGGAGCAACAGCCTCGTCTACGACCCAACCGGCTTCATCATTTACCTCCCATAACACGAAACGTTCTGTCTTCACTCAGGAACCACGTTCTATCTTGTCTCCCTATTTTTAAACATCTTCCGCCTACGTGTTTCTTGTTCAGGGAAATAGAAGGAAACGAGCGGGAAACAAATGGCGAACCGCCTAAAAAGGAATTTTTCCCGGAAACTGCAACCCTGACGGGTTTTCAAGTGGTTCAGTCAGCTACAGTAAATATTTCACGGCAGCGACGACTCTAAATTGCACGAATCGTGGGAAATTAACCAATTGCACTAGCAGCTATTTTAACTGGAAAATGGAGAATCTTCAAGAACAGCAATTTGGTGTTCAAATAATTTTTGGATACACTGTTAACTCTTAGCATTTTAGTGGTGACTCATAGTCGTTATTCAAAATATTATATCTGAAATTGATATAAGTATTATATCAATTTCATATTCATAAATTGAAATAAATATAGAATGGGATTATGTAGGCCTGAAAAAATATTTATATTCATATTTCTTCAGGCCTACGTCATCCCATTCTATACTTTCTCAATGTATGAATGTGAAATTGATATAATACTTATATAATATTTATATTTCTTTAGGCCTACATAATCCCATTCTATATTTTTTCAATTTATTAGTATGAACTTGATATAATACTTATACAATATTTATATTTATATTTCTTCAGGCTTACATAATCCCATTCTATATTTTTTTCAATTTATGAATATGAAATTGATATAATACTTATGTAATATTTATATTTATATTTCTTCAAGCCTACATAATCCCCTTCTATACTTTCTCAATTTATGAATATGAAATTGATATAATACTTATATAATATTTATATTTCTTCAGGCCTACATAATGCCATTCTATATCTTTTCAATTTATGAGTATGAAATTGATATAATACGCATATAATACTTATATCAATTTCAGATATAATATTTTGAATAACGACTCTGAGTCACCACTCTACGAGTTAACAGTGCATCCAAAAATTATTTCAACACCAAATTTCTGATTCTTGAAAATTCTCCATTTCTAAACTGTGATAATTTCGTAACGATAAACGCAGGCACATTTCAAAGCATTAAACCTCTACATTCGCATCGATAGTTCACTTCTTGAAAAATGTTTCGATACAACGGGAAAGATCGTAGAGCAATTTTTAAAACGCCGCTAGAAAGGGAAACCTTCGATCTTTAAATCTGCTGTAGATTCGTTCTCGAAACACCTTTTTTAACGTTTTTGCAGTGCTTTGAGTTTGTATAATTTTCAAGTAAAATCTCAGGATCTGATACAGAAACAATCTCAGCAGAAAATGAACGACGCAATATGAAAATTGAGTTTTTAACCTTTAAAATAAGTCCATAAGTGCTAATTTTTATCAAGATCGGAAATGTAGTGTTCGAATATTTGTTGAATCGTCTTTAAAGCCCCTCTTCCTTCGGTTTTAATTGGCTAGAGCATGGTTGTATAAAGCGGAAACTGTATAAAGAAGAGAAACCAGCAAAATGATGTTTATGGAAACAACGAAAGTACTGTGCAATTAAAAATGCGACGATCGACGGTGAAAGTGTCGTCGCAACGTGCAATTTATCAGTTTTCTCGTTGCCAGCACAGCAAAGATTTAGTTTTGTGCGAGCAAGAGGCCCACGAAATACTGTGCAAGGAGAAGGAGCAAATTGTGAAAACCTTTTTTTGTTTCACTGATCGAAGTTCACTATTTCACATATCTTCAACTTCTAGAAAGATGTACAGATTTTTAACACGTTAAATACCACGCCAGCACGTGTCCAAGTTCCAAGAAATCTAATCAATTTTTTAATCGAACTCGCGACTGATAAGTCAAGATTTATTATAGTCACTGTTATTTGAACTCTTTTATGCTTCACAAGTTCCAACGAAACGTTGAAGAATTAATGGTGAAATCCAGTAAAAAATCATGGTGTCAGTAATCCATGACTGGCGTGGCAGATATCGTGTTAAAATAGCCATGCATTCCACGCAACGTTGATTCGTCAGTGCTCAAGATTATGTACAAGATGTCGCCAATATTTAAATGCATTTTGCGGAAATGAAACGTGAACAAGCCACGAAAGCGTAATAAGCGTGAATTAAAGCCGCGAACTGTGCAAAAATACATGCGTGCGTGAAGTACAAAGGATTTGGCTCAGAATTATTTCCAATCCTTTCAGATCAAGCGTAAAATGTTCAACAAAATGTACAATACTGTTACAACTTGTACAAGGCGTACACTACGAGATTGTGCCGATGTGAAAGCAAAGATCGATGAATCACGTAAGACGAAAATAAAATGCGAAGAAAATGTTGTGAAATGTTTCCTGTAAAATAGTGTGCATTTATCAAATGGAAAATATAGAACATTTAGAAACAAAATAGTTAAAGAACTGTATATGTAAAATGTACACAAATTTGGACAAGGGTGTGAACATATTCGTCTTTTTAAGGATTAGTGAATGGATGATAGGAATAAAAATTACTCACCGTTGTCTTCGACGATTCCTCGTATCGACTGCATGATCCCGTCGACGTCGAACTTCGACTCACTATCGACAGCGGTGCGAAATACGGTTAACAATATTTGCCCGATTTTCTCACTGTAACAAGCAAAAATAAAGAACAAATTAGACGATGCTGCAGTTGCAAACGTATTTTTAATTTAATAAAATCCACATTCTCCCCGCAGCTCAAATATCTCGAAAATTTGCAAGGCCGGTAGAAAAATATTTGCTCACACTAAGCAAATGCATTTGTAGAAAACTTTCGGACAAAGCGAGCCGCGCAAAGTTTCACACGACAAGCTTACACTTGGAATCATTAAATAGTTAACGAACATCTTGAGAAAATCTCGTTTCGATCGAGATCCATCGGATCGGAGGCCGGACACTGTGGCGATCGATTCGCCGACAAAAGGGGTCATCCTCGAGGAAGGAGGTGGTCGAGAATTTATGAACGACTTTCTTTCCCGCGGATCTCGCGGAGAATAAATCCACGGCTGAGCCCGCGCGATATTACTTGAAAGACGCGTCCTAAAAGAGTGTAAAACGAGGAACGGAGGCCGCTGAAAGAGCCGGGGGTGGGGGCGCGAGAGGTTTACCCAAGGAAAATTACATTTTCTCGGCGGAATCGCCGCGAATGCAAATACCAGCGCGGGACGATAATTAACGGCGACCGGGAGCGAGCAGAGGAAGAAGTAGTCGGGGATGGAACTTTTAACAAGGAGCGAGGAGAGAAGCCGCGCGACCGATCCAGTCTTGCGCGCCCTCCAAATTCCCAAGATCGGCGAACTTCCATCGAGGGCCGGTTTCTCGGGCTAATTCCGTCGAACTTCTTCCTGAAGAAGAAGAAGAGCTTCTCACCGGTGGACTTCGCCTTAACGATCGGTAGAGAGAGTGAACGCGTGGGACCAATCACAGAATTAGGGGGTGGTTGTCAGTCGGCCATCGAGTCGGCATCGCGAGCGACGTGAGCGTTCTCTCGGGGGTGGCGATCAGAAAAAATAAGAAGAAAAGGCGAAAAAGCGCTGCGCACATTGTAGCAGCTGATAATACAGTTCGGCGGGGAAAAGAAAAAATATGGGCGCGGAGGGAAGGATGGGAGGGAATAAAATGAAAGCGATGGGTGGACGAAGAGAGAGAACAGAGTAAAAAAGAGGAACGTCGGGGGAAGAAACGCGAAGACGAAGGAAGGAAGTAAGAAGGAAGAAGGGCGAGAAAAGACAGATACGCGAAGAGTTCGATCCTCCCGTTTGGCCTCGCAGAGACTTCCCCCCTCTCCGGCAGCGTTGGTGTGGAGGTGGTAGGGCTACCCTCTCCAGAGTATGGTGCGTAAACGGATGGATACGCTGCGAGCTAGTTGGCTGAGTGGAGGGGCGCGGGAAGGAGGGGGTAGAAAGAGAGAGCGAGAGAGAGCAGCTACAGGTCTCGCGTCAGGGACACCGTGAGCGGGAGAGAGTACGAGCGAGACGCGGTATTGGGAGGTGCAGGGAAAGAGGGGAGGAGAGCTGGGGTGGGGGGTAGAACTGGCACCAACGAAAGATCGCTCGCGGTACCCCACCAGAAGTTCAACAGACGATTGCCGGTGGAGGGAGGCTGTTCTCCAAAGTCGTTGGAGAACGGGCAGAGGGATGGTACCGCCCGTGAACGCCTACTGTGCCGGCGCAAACATGGCCGCCTCCGGCGTCGTCGACGACCGCCGCCGACCACGAGGGGCAACGACGTCGGCCACGCCGTGGTCGTCGTTGTCCTCGTTGCAGTGTCGTCACGGTAGTTTTCTTACTCGGAATTCGGAACCGAATCGAACGGCGATCGAGAGATCACGCGACAACGCCCAATGATCTTCGAACGGGATTCGGCTGCCGGGTTCCCGAGGGAAACACCACCAGCCGGAAAGACACTTCGCATCCCCTCCGGCCCCAAAATTGAAGTAGAGCCCGGGTAACTTCGCGGCGCTGCGCATGTTCGAGCTTCAGGACGGCTTGTAAGATCGATAGGGAAGACGACGGTTTCGTGACCGGCGGGCTTCCGCGGGCGGTGGTTTCGATTTTAGGGGAAAGTCGATTTGCTGTGGGATTGCTTGGAATAATGGAACCTCGGGGGCTGACGCTCGGGCGGGCTGCATGCGGGCCACTTTTGCCTTTTCTCTCTTTTCAATTTCGTATCCGGTGTCTGTACGATCCAGTGGAACGTATCGATGGACGTCGATGCTGAATTGTTTCTTGCAAGCGAACATTTTGCGAACAGAATTTTCGTATGTCTCCCTGTCTTTCCCTCTTTTTGACAAAATTTTATGGTCCATGCTTTTGGACTCTAAAGAAACTGTTTTTCAAACTTTTTCTTAGAATTACAAAAATTTTACTAGACTTTTAGGATACGATTATACAGGGTGTCGCAAAACTAGTGAAGGAGCGGAAACTGGGAGGTTGCTTGGGTCGTTTGAAGCGACATTTTCCTTTACAAAAATGAAGTTCGAGGCTTTGTTTCAGAGTTATTAACGAAAAACACGGACAAATCCGAGCGCGACCTAGACGCGAGTTAGCACAGCCGACTCGACGCGCCAACTGTCAATTGGCCGAACCAGAAACAATCCGCTGTATCCGCGCTCTGATTGGTCCGTGTTTTTCGTTAATAACACCTAAACAAAGTCACGAACACCATTTTTGTAAAGAAAAATGTTGCTTCAAATGACCCAAGGAAACTCCCATTTTCGGCTCCTAGGGTAGTTTTGGGACACCCTGTAGATGATCATTCTTCCGACATATCTGCCTTGAACATGACGAACATTGGGAGAAAAATATTGTCGCTGTTACTTCTCGAACGAACATAGTTGAAATTATAGTTTTCCACTTCATTCCTAGTTCTTGGGACAGGTAACACACGAGTAGAATGGACAGCTGTTACGACTTCCGATATCGCCTATCGAAAACCAAACGGCAGTTTATCTAACACGATTAACAAGTTTGCTAATGAGTTCGATTACATCGATGACTCGATGGTTTCTTTCAAATGACCCATGTGCTTGCGCAATGGTTTCCGACAGGTGAATGCATACGTACGATAAGAAGGAAGGAAGAAGATAATAATAATAATAAAAACATAAAAGTACAGAGATAAAAATCTGCAATGTGATAATTTTGCAGGTCAAAATTATTCGATAACGCGGCGATTCTTGGAACGGTTCCAGCGCGTTTCCAATTCGAAACAGTCCTCTAATTAAGGGGGTACCAGAGCCTCTGATCTGGGTATTTATCAGTGTAACCAACCTCCACGCTGAAAAACAGTTTGGCAACAGTGATGAACATACATTTGTATCAATCTAACGCTTCAATTTCGCTATCAATACAGGTTTTTTTCTTTTTATCAATATCTTTATTGCTATTAATGGATCCGAGTGGCTTCAAACCCTTTATATTTTTGTTGTTACGAGTCTACGCTGATAGTTCTCCTGTCTAAACGCCATTTCGTTTGAGTAGCTGAACGAAAATTGGTTCCAGACTTGCTCTAGACTCTGTCTGTATGAACGAAATATGGGGAAGCAGAATGCAATCACGGGAAACTATTTTTTGTCCTAATATGAGCATATTTTGAGCTGCATAAAGGTTCTTTTGACAGAGGAAGGTTGATCGTAGGTAGCTCAGCTCATGATTCAAGTAGAAAAAATCGTTTTGTATTAGAAAAATACATTAGAATGGACGTTCATATTATTGGATATAAACATAATCTATCTAAATCATGAGCTGAGCGACCTGCGATCAACTTTCCTCTTTAGAATGAGCCATCACACAGCTCGTAACATGCTTGTGTAAAAACAAAAAATGGTTTTCCGTAAACACGGTTTTCACTTGTTTCTCTAGTAATATGCTAGTCATATCCATGAGTACGGTTCCCCTAAAGGGGGTAGGGTACCCACGTGACATCACTAGAATCTAACCAGAATCTAACTAGATTTTGGGCCAAAACAGGGGTTTACACGGGAACATTCACGTCATCATACGATTATATTTTGAGCTGAGTGAGGACTCATTCGAAAGAGGAAGGTTACACGCAGTGCGCCCTTCTCATGCTTTTTTTAGATATTTATATGAAGTAATATGAGTGTCCAAAGTAGGCGAAACAAATCTAAATATTGTAACTATTGTGGTCGCTAATGACCCAGATGTTGATGCGACCTTTATAAATAAATAATTAAAAACAAAAAATGAAGAAAAATTCCGGAGATTCTAATGTACTTTTCGTTCACAAAAAGATTGTTCTCGCGAAAATATCGAGAAGAGCGCACTGCGTGTAACCTTTCTCTTTAGAATGAGCCCTCACTCAGCTCAAAATATATTCGTACGAGGACGTGAAGTGTTCCCGCGTGATCGCATTCAATTGTTCCCCAGATTCCGTTCATGAAGGGTAAGTCAAGGGTAAGTAGAAGCAATTTTAGTTCAGCTACTTAGACAAGATGGCGCTTAGTCAGGTGAATTCAGGTGAACTATCAGCGTAGATTCGTAACAACAAAAGTGTAAAGGACGTGAAGCCACTCGGATCCATTAATAGCAATAAAAA